>OY728121.1:832286204-833486204 GCA_963277665.1 Viscum album
CTAGTGCTCTAGTGTTGAGGCTTCCAGAAGAGGGCGTTGAGTTCGTGGTATATTGTAACGCTTCAGAAGCTAGGCTCGAGTGCATGCTGATGCAGAAACGGGCAGTGATTGCATATGGGTCGAGGCAGTTGAGGCCCCATGAACAGAATTATGCGACTCACGACTTAGAGCTAGCAGCGGTAGTATTTTCCTTGAGGTTATGGAGAAAATACCTTCTGGGTGATCATTTTGTGGTCTACTCAGACCACCATAGCCTCAAGTACATCTTCACTTAGAGGGATTTGAATCTGAGGTAGAGGTGATGGATTGAGTTTATGCAGAACTATGATTTTGATATAGTCTACATTCCAGGTAAGGGAAATGTAGTAGTAGATGCTCTTAGCAGGAAGTCCCAGACTCGTCTAGTGTGAGAAGCTTCAGAGCAGTTGGATTCCCTACATCTGACCTTGGTGGAGTATGAGGTTATGACTTTTCTGCAGTCGATGATGCTAAATCCTTCGCTCCTTGATCATGTGACAGAGTCCAAGCTAGGGGATATTGACAGTGAGGTACTGCGTGATCAGATATCCACAGGCGATGCACCTGATGGGTAGTATAAAGGATGGAATCACAAGATCCTATTCCAAGGGCGAGCTATAGTACCGGTGGAGATGCGGGAGGAGGTGATGTGGGAATTCCACACTTCTCTCTTGGATGTACATCCCAATCTGTGGAAGATGTACAGAGACCTTCAGTAGCAGTTTTGGTGGTCTGGAATGAAGCGGAGCGTAGTTGAGTTCGTTTCTCGATGTCTTACCTGTCATCATGTGAAGGCAGAGCATCAGGTTCTGGAAGGTTTGTTGTAGCCCCTTGATATCCTGGAGTGGAAGTGGGATGGCATATCTATAGACTTCATCATAGGGCTTCTGCGCACAACGAAGGTCCATGATTCCATTTGGGTGATAGTGGACCAAATCATGAAGTCCGTGCACTTCCTTTCCATCAAGGAGAAAACTGCAGTGGAGAGTCTAGGGCAGTTGTACGTTCGGGAGATCATCTGCCTTCATGGAGAACCCTCGACGATATTCTCCGATCGTGATGCGTGGTTTACGTCGCGATTATGGCGAGGCCTACAGGAGGAATTCGGGACTCAGCTGCGGATGAGTACAGATTTTCACTAGCAGACCGACGGGCAGACGGAGTTCACTATCTAGGTGTTGGAGGATATGCTCAGGGTGTGCGTGTTATACTTTGTCCTAAGATGGGAGGATCACCTTCCCTTGGTGGAGTTTGCGTATAACAACAGTTACCACTCTACTATCGGCATGAAACCTTTTGAGGCCCTCTACAGGAGACTCTGCAGGTCACTGTTGTGCTAGAAAGATGTTGGGGAGACCTCCCTTGTGGGCCTAGAGTTGGTGCAGGCGACGACGGAGAAGGTGCAGGTCATTCATGAGCAGATGAGGATAGCTCAGAGTAGAGAGAAGTCCTACGCAGAATGTCGTCACAGGCCTTTGGAGTTCGAGCAGTGGGACCATGTTTTTCTTAGGGTCTCCCAACAGCATGGAACATGGAGGTTCAGATGGGGAGGCAAGCTATCCCTGAGGTTAATTGGGCCCTTTGAGATCGTGTACATGGTTGGTGAGGTTGCCTACTGTCGCGACTCATCTTTGGGGCCCGTTCCGTGACTACCCCAAGTCCACCTTCCATAGGCTAGGGGATAGTGACTAGAACCAAAGGCGCAAATCCTGATAAAAAGGGGAAGGAATTGCCTTTTTATAAAGTAAACAAAAGCACAACAGAGTACGCAAGTGAAGTAAGCACTAAGTAAAACTGGGTACAAGGTAAGTGATGAAAAAAGTAAATGGGACAATATACAAACCCAACTGAAAGTACAGTACAACTGAAATGAAAGTACAACAGCAGTAAGTAAAACAGCATCACCGATTCGTCCTCCGGAAATCCCACCTGAAGGGTGGGTACATATAGTCTCCTCGACTCCTCGGGTCCGGTCGTCCGCTCCGTGTACGCCCCGCCAAGTGGTGCACCACCTGGTACCGTCCAGCTCCACAAGCCTCAACCTCGATCAGTGCTATCTGTCATTTGTATCCAACACAACGTAGTGCGGGCATAGCCCGTGCTAGGGTGAGTATATGATACTCAGTAGGGACCTCGAGACCCCTAAAGGTCTCTCAAAATCCACGAAGGATAAACCACAAAGGAAAAATACAAATAGAAAGTATCAACAACACTACTTAGGTATATTCCCATAAATATACCTAAGTCATCAGTTATAGTTCATCTCCAACTCTCGTGCCCAAGCACCAACCAGTCCACAAAGGATAGCACAACTCAGTCCACAAAGGATAGCACAACTCAGTCCACACAGGAACAACACAACCGAGTCCACACGGGAAAGAAAGTCAATCACATCGATGATAATGATTTAAGTCAAGACTCAGATCAAACAGGTATTCACTTCATAAGGCGATAGAGATGATTAGATATATCCACTGATTCAACTAAGCTGTCGGACCCACATAGGATACAACACCAACTAAGCTGTCGGACCCACAAAGGATACAAGACCAGCTACTCTGCCAGACCCACACAGGATACAAGTACATAGGTCAATACTGTCGAACCCACATAGGATACAAGAACAGTAGTCATCTTCGTCAAACCCATGTAGGATTCCAGTACGGTAGTCGTCACTATCGAACCCACAAAGGATTCTAGTACAGAAGTTGATGCAGTCGCAGCCAGCTCTAGGGTTCCCGCACAGAGCATGCTTGATTCCAGGAGGGTCCGCTCCTCGAGAAAAAGAGGGTTGATACATCAACTGTCACGAAGTCTAGAGTTTTTTTATGCCAAAGTTCTTTCTTGCCAAAAGAAACCCAACGTGATAGATGGTGCGTCAATCGGACACCCAGTCTGAGAGTTATTGGCTTTTCCGTCCTAGGGGCCCGGTTGGTTTTTATGATAAAACCAACCCGACCATACTCCAGATATATCCAAACCTCAATAAGAGTAAGAAAAAATTACCGTCACAACAAAAGGATCCCAATGCAATTGATGGCATGTCAATCGGGCGTCTGGTCCTTAAGTTATAAGTGTTTCCGCTCCAAGGGCCCAGTTGGTTTCGAGTTCAAACCAACCCGGCCATACCCAAACTTTTCCAAAACCTCAAGTGTAATATACCAAATAGACCGTATTGATCCAAGGATTCCTACGCAACTAACGGTGCATCAATCAGAGGTTCGTAGCTCATGTTATGGGTGAGAGACCGAAAACAGTCCGAAGTGGGGGGTCTGGGCCCGGTCCGACCCGGCCCAACCCCCCCCCCCCCCCCCCCCCCCGGGTCCGGGTCCGGATCAGTAGGGAGTGGCCCAACCTGGCTGGGCACGTCTCGGCCCGGCCCGGTCCGTGCGACCTGGGTCCGGGTCCAGCTCAGTAGGGCGCGGCCCCACCTGGCTGGGCGCGGGTCGAACCGGGCAAAGACCCCCCACTTCAGACTATTTTCGGTCTCTCGCCCATAACATGAGGTATGGACATCCGATCTACACACCGTCAGTTGCGTAGGAATCCTTGGATCTAAATGGTCGTTTCAGTATATTACACTTGAGGTTTCGGCAAATTTTGGGTATGGCTGGGTTGGTTTGAACTCGAAACCAACCGGGGCCTTGGAGCAGAAACACTTATAACGTAAGGACCGGACGTCTGATTGACATGATGTTAGTTGCGTTGGAATCCTTTTGTTATGAAGGTCCTTTTGTATTACTCTTATTGAGGTTTGGACGTAGCTGGTGTATGGTCGGGTTGGTTTTATCTTAAAAACCAATCGGGCCCCTGGGATGGAAAAGCCAATAACTCTCAGACCGGGCGTCCGATTGACGCACCGTCTGTCGCGTTGGATTTCTTTTGGCAAGACGGAACTTTGGGATACATCAACTCTAGACTTCGTGATAGTTGATGTATCAACCCTCTTCTGCTCGAGGAGCGGACCCTCCCGAAATCGAGCATGCTGTGTGTGGGAACCCTAGAGCTGGCTGCGACTCCATCAACTTCTGTACTGGAATCCTCTGTGGGTTTGACAGCAACGACTACCGTACTGGAATCCTCTGTGGGTTCGACGGCAATGACTAATTTTCTTGTATCCTATGTGGGTCTGATAGTATTGACCGCTGTACTTGTATCTTGTGTGGGTCCGACAGAGTAGCTGGTCTTGTATCCTTTGTGGGTCTGACAGCTTCACTGTTCTTGTATCCGATGTGGGTCTGACAGCTTAGATGAATCAGTGGATACATCTGATCATCTCTATCGCCTTACGAAGTATATACCTTTGTGAGGTGAGTCTTGACTTCAATCATTATCATTGATGTGATTAACTTTCTTTCCTATGTGGACTGGGTTGTGTTGTTCTTGTGTGGACTGAGTTGTGCTATCCTTTGTGGAATGAGTTGTGCTATCCTTTGTGGACTAGTTGGTTCTTGGGCACAAGAGTTGGAGATGAACTGTAACTGATGAATTAGGTATATGTAGGGGAATATACCTAAGTAGTGTTGTTGATACTTCCTGATTGTATTTTTCCTTTGTGGTTTATCCTTCATGGATTCTGAGAGACCTTCGGAGGTCTCGGGGTCCCTACTAAGTATCGTATACTCACCCCTACATGGGTTATGCCCACACTACGTTTTGTTGGATGCAGACGAAGGACAGCACTGATCGAGGTGGAGGCTTGTGGAGCTAGACGGTTCCCGGAGGTGGACCACTTGGTGGGGCGTACACGGAGCGGATGGTCAGACCCGAGGAGTCGAGGAGACTATCTGTACCCACCCTTCAGGTGGGATTTCCGGAGGACGACTCGGTGTTGCTGTTTTACTTTCCTTTCAGTTGTACTATAATTTCAGTTGGTTTTGTATACTAGCCCATTTACTTTTTTCAGCACTTACCTTGTACCCAGTTTTACTTAGTGATTACTTCACTTGCGTACTCTGTTTCGCTTTTGTTTACTTTATAAAAAGGAAATGCCTTCCACTTTTTATCAGGATTTACGCCTTTGGTGCTAGTTGCCATCCCCTGGCCTATGTAAGGAGGGGTTGGGGTAGTCACGGCATGGTCCCCGAGGATGGTTCTTGATAAATTGGTATCCGAGGAAATTAAATGGTGGGGCTCGTGTGGCCCCCACCTCTCTGACCTGATTTCAAAATAAAAATTGTTCCGACAATTTTTATTTATTTCTCAAACAAACACCAAAAATTTATTTTCTCTTATTTTGTGAATGCAACTACGGTAAGTATCCCCTTAAGTAATTACTGATGCTACGATTTCATTGGTGCCCTCATATTTTAATTCCAGGAATCAGTTCAAATGTTAGAAAAAATCGCTCGTTCGTTCACTAAACGTACCCGAGCTAAACATCGAAAATTGATTCCGAGCACACCGGGCCTCGGAATCAAGCGCCGTTAGAAGCCACAGACTCATAAAATTCCAAAGTATTTTAAAAAAAATTCCTTGAAATTTCTGGGTCTTTAAATTACTCCCACCTCAGGGCTTTACATCCCTATAAAGCTACAACATAAACTAGGGGAACAAATGAGGGTACTGAGCATGCATCTGAGCCTCCCACTCCCAAGTGCTCTCCTGAAGGTTCTTATGCTACCAAGGAATGTGAAAAAGATGAATCGACTGCCCACATAGGACTCAGTCCTGTCGATCCTCGATCTCCACTAGGACCTCCGCAAAAGTCGCCCCTTCATCGATGTCCAGATCCCCGTGGTTGATGATATGCGTCGGGTCGTGCACGTATCTCCTCAGCTGAGATATGTGGAAGACGTCCTGAACCTGGTGCAATTGAGGTGGAAGGGCTAGGCGGTAAGCAACCTCGCCTACCCTATTGAGGATATGAAAAGTCCCAATGAAGCACGAAGATAACTTACTGCCCCTGACAAATCTCTGCAACCCACGTTGAGGTGAGACCCGTAGGAAAACATGGTTGGCATCCTCGAACTCCAGTGGTCTCCGCCTCCTATCAGCATAAGACTTCTGTATGATCTGTGCAGTCCTTATCTTCTCTTGGTTGACCTGGACCTTCTCCGTCGTAGCCCAAACCATCTCTAGTCCTACGAGTGCTGACTCCCCAGGGTCAGTCCAGCATAGATGTGATCTGCAAGTTCAGTCGTACAGTGCCTCGTAAGATTCCATCCCAATGGTGGAGTGGTAGCTGTTGTTGTACGCAAACACTACCAAGGGTAGGTGATCCTCCCAGCTACGAAAAAAGTCAAGGACACATGGACGGAGCATATCCTTGAGTGTCTGAATGGTCCTCTCCATCTGGACATCCGTCTGAGGGTGAAAGGCAGTGCTCAAGCATAGCTGCATCCCGAAAGCCTCCTGAAACCCCTTCCAACCATGAAGCCATACGATCTCTAGAATGTAGTGGCGTCCAAAGCTCTCTACTGAGCCCTGATCTTTAATCGGTAGGAAGTGGGACGACTTGGTGAGTTGGTCTATGATCACCCAGATAGTGGCGTGTCCTCTGGAAGTACATGGAATCCCCGTCACGAAATCCATGGATATCCCGTCCCACTTCCACTCCAGAACCTCTAAGGGTTGTACCAATCTTGAAGGTACCTGGTGCTCTCCCTTCACTTGCTGACAAGTGAGGCATCGATAAATGAACTCTGCCATAGCCTTTTTCATACCCGGCCACTGGTACTATCGTCTGAGGTCCCAATACATCTTCACTACTCTAGGATGTACCGCTAGAGTGGAAGTGTGGAACTCCCTCAATACCTCCTCATGTAGTGGAACTGGTACCATGGTACGTCCCCTGAAGAGGATGACGTGCTCCCCGCCATTAGAAAATCCATCAGGTGCTACCCCTGAGGATATTTGAGCACGTCACGCCTCACAGTCAATGTCCCCATGTTGTGCCTCTCTGACCCGCTGAAGAAGTGGAGAAGTGACTTTGAGGGACTATAGATAGGCTTCCCCATCTCTATCCAAAAAGGATATCTACAAAGCAGCTAACTGCTCTATCGCCTCTCTAACTAGATGAATGCCTGATCTCCTACTGAGAGCATCAGCCACAACGTTACCCTTCTTAGGAGTATAGACAATCTCAAAGTCATAATCCTGCAGAAACTCGAGCCAAAACCGTTGTCTCAGGTTCAGTTCCTTCTGCGAGAAAATTTACCTGAGACTCTGGTCTTCAGAGTAGACTATAAAGTTCTCTCCCATTAGATAGTGTTGCCACATCTTTAGGGCAAAGACCACTGCTGCTAATTTAAGGTCATGGGTAGCATAGTTCTGCTCGTGTGGCCTCAACTGCCGTGAACCGTAAGCGATCACTGCTCACTCTTGTATCAGGACACACCCGAGTCCGGTCCCTGATGCGTCGTAGTAAACTACGTACCCTATGCTCTCCTCCGGTAGCCTCAAGATGGGTGCACTGGTCAACCTCTGCCTCAGCTCCTGGAAGCTCTGCTGACATCTGTCTGACCACACGAAGGGTTTCCTCTTCTTTGTCAAAGATGTAAGCAGTTCTGTAACTCTGGAGAAGTCTGGCACGAATCTCCGATAGTACCCCGCCAGACCTAGGAAACTCTGCACCTCTGTCATGCTCCTGGGTGGCTCCCAAGCAATTACCGCCTCGACCTTCACGGGATCCACTATAAATCCTACCTCTGAGATGATGTACCCCAAGAAGTGGACCTCTTGATGCCTGAATTGGCACTTCAAGAGCTTACCATAATGCTGGTGCTCTCGGAGTGTATCCAGTACAACCCATAAGTGGTAGGCATGCTACTCCTCAGTAGTTAAGTAAATCAGTATGTCGTCAATGAAGACTACGACAAAAAGATCGAGGTATGGCTGGAAGATCCTATCCATGAGACTCATGAACACTACTGGATCATTGGTCACACCGAAGGGCATGACCAATAACTCATAGTGGTCGTAACGACACCTGAAGGTCGTCTTATGCACATTCTCATCCTGAACTAGGAGCTGATGATAGCCAGACCTGAGGTCTATCTTTGAGAGCCAACGTGCTCCCTTGAGCTGATCGAAGAGGTCGTCAATCCTCGGAAGTAGATAATTGTTCCTCAAAGTCACCTGGTTCAGGCGACGGTAATCGAAACACAGTCACAAGCTCCCATCCACCTTCTTGGAGAACAGAATTGGAGAAGCCCAGGGTGAAACACTGGGTCAGATGAAACCTTTCCCCTGTAAGTCCACCAACTGTACCTGCAACTCACGAAGCTCAGCGGGAGCCATCCAATATGCTGTAGTAGATATCAGTGATGTCTCAGGGTATAGGTCTATATAGAAATCTACCTCCCTGTGAGGAGGTAGTCTTGGAACATCGTCAGAAAAAATGTCCGTATACTGGTCCACCACTACAGGAATAACTCGAACTCTTCACATCAACTTCTCCAAGGATGAGACTAGACAACTGATATGTGATCAGCTGGCCTCTCCTCTACGTGAGTCCATTCTATGCTGGGAAGGTTCCCTTCTCGCCGGTGAAGGTGAACCTGGTCCCATCCGTGCGGACACACCGCACCTTGCGCCTAATACAGTCGATCTAAGCATGGACTGTAGATAACCAGTCCATACCCAAGATGACGTCGTAAGGACTCGACGCCGCTACAAGAAGATCCCAGCTGAATCTCTCACCTCATAGAGTAAGCTCACACTGCCGGCACCAGCGCGTAATCATCGAGTCTACTCCCATAGGTGTCTCTAGCCGCAAGGATCGAGCCAACGACTCCATCAGAATCTCTGATCTTCGAACAAGGGTAGCGGTAATAAAAGAATGACTCGCACCTATGTCTATAAGAACTACATCAAGGGTGGAGTAGACACAGATAGTACATCGAATCATCTTGGGTGCACCACGGTCATAAGCCTCCGCTGCCTGGAGCTGAGCCTGCCTTTTCCCGTCAGCTCTCTGTGGTCGGGGTGGACCTCCTGGGGGTGGTGGTGGTAGAGCCTCGAAGCGTCATCCACCACCCGCTGCTCGGCCAAATCCTTTTCCTAGTCTGCCTGCTTCCTGCGGACCACCACGGTCAAACCTTTGCCTCTTCCTGGGAGTTCCCTCCACTGTCTGTTTCTCGTTTTCATGGCGGGTTGGGTAGTCACGAGCCATGTGGCCCTGCCCACTGCATGCATAACACTGTCTACTCCTCATAAGGCTGGCTCTGCGCCTTGTGCCCCACACAGCCGAACCCATGTCCTGAGGTCACCCATATGTCATCCCGATCCACTTGGACCCCTGCGTCGTCTATCGACTGTCGGCTACAGAAGACTCTGCCACATGCCGTCCTACGGTGGGTCTCGCTGCTGATGGATGCTCGTCGAGAAAGATCTCCACTAACAAGGCTCGCTCCAGCACCCCTCCTGCGTTGGAATGCTGATGGGAATCGTCGAATATCTGATCTCATGCCTTATCCCCTGCTCATAGGTCCGGGCCCAGAATAATGGGTCTCGTACCATGGCCGTGGAGTAGTGCAAAAGGTCGGTAAATATCGTTGAAAACTGGGCTACTGACATGCTGCCCTTCACGGGCTATTCCGTCACTACGTTGTGTTGGATGCAGACAACAGACAACACTGATCGAGGTGGAGTCTTGTGGAGTTGGACGGTACCCAGAGGTGGACCACTTGGCGGGGCATACATAAAGCAGACGGCTGGACCCGAGGAGTTGAGGAGACTATCTGTACCCACCCTTCAGGTGGGATTTCTGGAGGACGACTCGGTGCTGCTGTTTTACTTACTTCTATTGTACTTTCCTTTTGGTTGTACTGTACTTTCAGTTGGGTTTCTACACTGGACCATTTACTTTTTTCAGCACTTACCTTGTACCTAGTTTTACTTAGTTCTTACTTCACTTGCGTACTATGTTGTGCTTTTGTTTACTTTAGAAAAATACAATGCCTTCCCCTTTTTATCAGGATTTACGCCTTTGGTGCTAGCTGCCAGCCCCTGGCCAATGGAAGGCGGGCTTGGGGTAGTCACGACAAGGGCCCCGAGGATTGGTCGTGACAAATTAGTATCAGAGGAAATTAAATGGTGGGGCTCGTGTGGCCCCCACCTCCCTAACTTGATTTCGAAATAAAAATTGTTCTGACAATTTTTATTTATTTCTCAAACAAACCCGCAAAATTTATTTTCTCTTCTATTGTGAGCGCAACTATTGTAAGTGTCCCATTAATTAATTATTGGCGCTACAAGTTCATCAGTTCCCTCATATTTTAATTCCGGGCATCGGTTCAAAAGTTAGAAAAACTCACTCGTTCATTCACTGAATGTACCCGAGCTAAACTTTGAAAATTCATTCCGGGCACATCGGGCCTCAGAATCAATCGCCCTCAGATGCCACAGACTCATAAAATTCCAAAGTATTTAAAAAAATTCCTTGAAATTTCTGAGTCTTTAAACCTACCATCTTGGTCTACCCCCACAGCTGGGAGGGTGCATGAAATATTCCACGTTTCGCAGCTGAGTAAGTACATGCACGACCCCACGCACGTTATCGAATGGGGATATTTTTACATTGAGGATGGATCCTCCTTTTCGGAGCACCTGATGGCGATTGAGGGCTGGCAGAAGCAGACTCTGTGTGGACGGACCATTCCTTTTGTTCGTGTATTGTGGTGGCACGGGAGGGTGTGGGAGAGCACCTGGGAACAGAAGAGCTAGATACGGGCTCAGTATCCCAAGTTGTTTATGTAATTTTGTTTTTCCTGGATGAAAAACTTGAAGGATATAATGATTTAAGAACCTGGGTTTTGAGCCTGTAAGACTTTGAAATTTTCTTGATGTTATTCCAGAGCAGGGGGTTCAGACGGCGTGTGATTCTAAGCCCCAGTGTGGCCAGAATTAAATTTTAAGTGTGTTCACACTAGACACGCCAAATAAATAGAATAATTACTAAACATTTTCTCGGATGGGAAAACTGAGGGCATCGTTGAGTCCATAGAATTCTGTTTACCCTAGGGGGTGTAACTTTCACGGGCGCGACCCTTCTGTGGAAAACACCACTGGGGGCATTTTTATAATTTAGCGGCCTCAGGCGTGAACTTGATAACTTCTGAACAGAGACTCTGATTAAAATTCTAAGACCACCATTGTGCTCAAAACATGGATTTTACCCTAAGATTGTCTTAACCTTGACCCCATCTAGAGTTCAGGTACGGGCCTACTGGTGGGTGTTTAAGTGTTACTTAATTTTTTTTATTAAGTTTCCCTACTTAAACACATCCACACCTCCCCCTTATTCCCCCTTACACTCTCTCTGGAAGATTCTCTCCCAACAAAGAATCCACCTCTTCAAGCTTCTCTCCCCACCTCTCCAAGGTGGTTGCGGCTCCGGCGGATCGTTCATGAAGCCACGGGCTACGCCCTGTGAGGTAGGTTTGTTGCGTTTCATTTTTAATTTCTGCATATACATTGAAATTAAATTTTTATATCTTTTAAGTGCTATTAATTCTTCAAGTGAAGGAAATATATGTGTAGGGCTCGATTTGAGCTTCCCAACACTCTTTTTAGATCGAAACTCTGAGTCCCGAGGCGTCCGGGGTGGCCCCATGAAGTTTCCCAGCCAAATAACCTTGTTTTCCTGTGGTTCCAGGGCGGTTCGGTGGCTCCGTGTGGTGGGACGGAGAGTCCAAGCGGTGGTCTGGAGAGTCCCAGTGGTGGTGGCGGCTCCTCAGGCGGTCAGGGATGGCAGCGGCGGTGCCTCCTCAAGCAGTCCGGGACGGCGGTGGCGGTGACTCCTCAGGCGGTCCGGGATGGTGGACGAGCGACAGTGAGAGGCGATGGTGGAAGTGCACGCGGGTGCCTAGGGGAGCGGGTTGGCTGACATTGCCGATCGGCAAGCAGCGGGAGACCGGGGACTTCGTGACCCCGGGTGCGGACTGGGACCCGTGAAACGCGGGTCCCATGGAAAAAAAGTAAGACCTTCTTAAGCTGGTCCAGGTGAGGCAGGGCGGCCCATGTGGTGAACTACGGGCCGGATTGGACAGGGCGGTCCGGGCGGCTGAGCCGCGGACCGCCGGTTCAGGGAGAGGGTGGGTTGGCTGAACCGACTCGACCCACCTCCATTAGTACTAAAACACCTCCTTTTTGCAATACTAGTGTTGGATTCACATGCCATCTATGGCCACGCAATCCTTGGATCAATATGGATGTTTTGAGATGGTCTCAGGGATTTTAAATTCCTGAGACGGGGGCTTGGTGGTGCGACACTTCTATTAAGTGTCATTTAGTGCCTCGTCTGGATTCTTGTTTTGGATGGCGCGAGCACATACAAAGTCTATTTTAGGCACCGTCAGTAGCGTTGTGACCCTGGCATTAAGACGAAGTAGATCAGCGTGGTTTCAAGCATTGAATCCAGAGTTGAGGCATTGGCCCACATGCCGTCATTCAAGCTGTGTGCTGCGTTTTTTGTGACTTTTTCACCAGACGTCTGTTCAGGGCATATGAATAGTCGATGTGGTGTGTTTCTATGAGAGCATTGCGATGGCGCAGTTCGCCCGACCTTTTTCGGGACCGAGGTGTGGGCCCCAAGAGATGTCGTATGGGTATAAAGCGTTGTTGAAAAACTTTTTCATCGGGAGTCCGTTTCTAGTGAGTAAATAGTCCAGCTCGCGTGTTTTTTTGTGAGTATTACAATAGTGTAATCTATTTGGGCGTGAAGATCCTCTTTCGAGATCTCATTAAATGTGGAAACGTGAAAGGGCGTTGGTTAGAGGTTCCTTTGATGCACTCCGAACCAATTCATGGTAATGATGTTAGTGACACCCAGTAATAGTACGGGCAGTGCGGAGTTATCGGACCAATTTTGGGTTTACCCTCTAGCGAGGATGGGCAGTGGGTTACCCACCGGCGTATCAAGGTTTACTCTATAGAGGGGTTGGGTAGTAGGTTACCTGTTGAACTTAGGGTTTACCCTCCAATGTGGCTGGGCAGTGGGTTACCCGTTGACCGTAGGGTTTACCCTCCAGCGGGGCTGGGCAATGGGTTACTCGATGACCTCTTAGGGTTTACCATCCAACTGGGCTGGGCAGTGGGTTACCCAATGACTTCTTTCAAACTCATATATTTCTATGAGGCTAGTCAGTGACTTTTCTCTGTGATTACCAGAGCGGGACCCTTGGTTGTACAGCTCAGTGATGAGACAACTTTGACATGTGGGACTGTTGGGCATCGGTGATGGATATCCTTAGAACTATTGGCGACTTTTCCTGGGCTGAGCTCGAAGATAGAGATACCCTCACACACTTGTTCAGGATTCTTGTTGAGAATATATATGTATATACACCCTACTTTTTTTCCCATTCCTTGGGTTCAGTTACACTCCTTCTAGGAGTGGCGAAGACACGCGGGGTATGCCACATGCTTTCCGTGTCTAGCTCCTCCTGGGTTGGACAAGTCTACTTCCTTCTTTTGTTGGGTTGAGCTACACTCTCTCTGTTGTACTCATACACTGTTCTTTGTTTTGTTTACTGATCCCCGTTTTAGTACCTTCTTTGTTGCTCCCCCGAGCTTTCGGGGCATCCTACTGAGTATCTTTATACTCACCCCTACTTCAGATTTTCCCGCACTTGGGGTGCCCTTGCAGATGACAGACAGGTCAATCGATATTATGGAGGAGCATAGAGGACACAAGATCTTGGGAGGCATTCAGTGGTCGTAGAAGGAATTTCAGCTGTGAGACTAACGAGCTGGTTACTTTTTTTTACCTCTTGCTGGGTTGTGGCACCTTTTGGGTTGGGCGCGTGTTTTTCCCTTTTTCAGTTCAGTTATCTTGTCAATACTTTTCAACACCTTACTTGTTCTATTTAGAAGCTGATTCATGACTGTGGTTGGGTTATAGTTGTTTTTACTTTGGGTTCCTTGTTACTCTGCACTTCTGCATTGAGTGGGTTGTGTGTGTGCACATGTACTTATGCAAAGGCCTCGTTGAGATTGTTACGCCTTCGACGCTTGTCACCAGCCCATAGCCTATGGAGGTGGACTTGGGATAGTTGCTTCTCGATACCAGTATGGTCGGGTCATGACACAAAATACTCATTATTATCAAATACTGTAAACTGATTGAACTTGGAATCATAGAAATCATTAAAACAGACAAAACTCCCAATGAGGTAAACACAAAAAATATATGAAAAAAATGAGTGAACTTTGAATTTGAGGGGATAGGTATATTATCCCTATCCAATGGAGTATATCGATAAAAATACAATTTTTTCTATCCATTAATGAATGATAACCACTCATTGTAAGGGAAACCAGAGGGGGGTGAAGATGCACAGTTGTGTTGGGGAAGTCTAATCAGGAATTCTTATTTTATTTATATTTCATAATTCAATGTAAAACTAAAAAAATAATTAATTAAAGAATGAACATGATGGTCATGGTGAAACACCCATACTAAGGTTACAAAGCTGACATGTCCCAACTGATCTTGGCACAATGTGCAGGTCTAATACAAAACATGAGGGAGATAATGAATGTTACAGAAACTAGACCATCCTTGAATTATTCTTCCAGTGTTGGATTATATTTGTTTTAAAGAAACTTGGATTCTTTTAGGTATGTCTTAAACAATTTGGCCCACTAAACACAAATGGAAATAGAAACTCTAATTAATCATATTATCACCGTTTATAAGAAAAATTATAATTAATCACAATGCCTATTGTTATTTGTCATGAAATTTTTAGGGACATAGGGAGGGGAGAGACTAACTGATTTTTCTATGTGTGGTATTCCATTGAATCCTTGATCTCTGAGGAAGTCATTTCCGATTTGGTTTGTGGTGTTAAATGCATCGAGAACAACCAAACTAATGTTTTTGGGTAATTTTTTAATAGCGTTGATGTCCTATGGGAATCATTTGATTGAGAATAACAACCAAGTGAAAATCCATTATTAGAACTATTGTTGAATCATAATAAATTATTATTGTTGTGATTATTCATATAATTTACCTATCAATATAATCAGTGATGATATCTTGTTCCTCTGGTGTACCATAAAAATCATATATATCATCAATCATTGTTATAAAACATCCTTGTTTAGACGCTGCCTCTCTGAATTTTCTATATTATGGCTCAAAATGCATGGAACAACCCCACATGAGGTTTTGTATCAACATGATTCTAAGAAAATCATGTTCTTACAAATAGAGTTTCACCCACCACTTGTACGTAAAAATATAGATGAAGAATATCACCTCTTAAAGAGTTGTGTGAGAAAATTAAAAATTTAAGGTGGGAGTCTTGCATACTTTTCTATGTTTTCAAGATTTTCTTGGTGAATGGATTACACCATGTTAAAGTCCATATTTGAAAGCCTCAACAAGGTGGGGTTCTGTTTCTCATGTTTCTGGTACTCCCCGATGAACCACTTTGCCTTTAACCTGGAAGCCAACCAGTGCAATGACGAATCCAAGGCTTGCTCCACCAGTCTCTTCATGGTGCATGGGGGAATCTTCTCCTTGATGCTGGTGAGATGTGAAGTGGTAAAGGTCATAGATGATTTGGTTATCGGTGTTGAATGCAACAAGAATAACAAAACTAATGTTTTTGGGTAATTTTTGAATAGCGTTGATGTCCCACATGAGTCATTTGATTGAGAATAACAACCAAGAGAAAATCCATTATTAGCATTATTGTTGAATCAAAATAAATTATGAGTGCATAGATTATTCATATAATTTACCTATCAATAGTATATGTGATGATCTATTATTCCTCTAGCATACCATAAAAATCATATATATCATCAATCATGGTTACAAAAAATCCTTGTTTAGCCACTGCCCCTCTATATTTTCTATATTGTGGCTCAGAATGCATAGTACGACCCCATGTTAAAGTCCAACATTGAAAGCCCCAGCAAGGTGGGGTTCTATTTCTCATGTTTCTCGTACTCCCCCAATGAATCGCCTTTCCTTGAACCTGACAGCCGACTAGTGCAACGACGAATCTAAGGCATGCTCCACCAGTCTCCTCATGGTGTATGGGGGAATATTCTCCTTGATTTTGGTGAGATATTCAGTGTTGAAGGCCTTTGAATCATCCATCACCCACTAACCTTCCCACCCTAGGAAAGACTCCTCTTACAAGCTCAACACTCCACAAACATCCTTCACCACCTCATCCCTGAACCCGCCATTGTCATCTCAGAACCCTTCAAACAAATATTTTTAGGACAAAATATTGATCAACATGATGGTTTCATACCAATTTTTTTTAATGGGGGTCACATAATACCATACATACCACAAGGAACAAATATGAGATTTTGGTGAACGATCCTAAAGTGAAGGTCTATGGCATGCAGGCTACAGAGCCACCATGCGTTGTTTCCATCCTTGTAAATATGTAACATATTTTACCATGGTGTTTGATTGATTTCAATGTTTCATATCACTATTTTAGGATTTTTTTTGTAAGGTGAAATAATGAATTCAAGGCTCCTCTCAAACAAGAAATTTGAGAATCTTCAAAAAAAATCATGAAGAGGGGATCTCTTTCTGAATCCTCACTAAAGAAAGGAGTTGTGTGGGTTGGTTTGACATACCCAACCCCCATAATCATTGTAATGACTAAATAGACCTAAAATACTCATTATTATCAAATACCTCCAACTGATTGAACCTGGAATGGTATAAATCATTGAAACATACAAAACCCCCAATGAGGTATAAACTGATAATACATGAAAAAACAGTGAGTGAACTTCAAATTTGAGAGTAGAGGTATGCTATCCCTGTCCAAAGTATTTTATCTTTAAAAAAATACACTTTGATCTATCCATTAATGAATGATAACCACTCCATGTAAGGTAAGAGAGAGAGAGATATAGAGAGAGAGAGATAGAGAGTGGAAGATGCACAGTTGTGTTGTGGAAGTATAATGAGGAATTTAACTTTTATTTATATTTCATAATTCAATGTAAAACCAAAAAATTGAAATAATGAATTAAAGAAAGACCAAAATAGTCATGGTACAACACCAATACTGTGGTTATAAAGGCAACATGTCCCAACTGATATTGACACAGTGTGCAATCTAGTACAGAACATGAGGGAGATGATGAATTTTATGGAAACCAACCCATTATCCAAGTATTCATCTAGTGTTGGATTGTATTTGTTTTGAATCAACTTGGATTATATTGGGTATTTATTTCACAATGTGTCCCACTAATGAAAAATGGAAATAGAAACTATAATTAATCACATTATCACTATGTCTAAGAAAAATTATAATTAATCCAAAAGCCTATTATTATTTGTCCAGAAATTGTCATGGACATAGGGCGGGGTGAGACTAACCGATTTTAATATGTGTGGTATTCCATTGAATCCTTGATATCTGAAGAGGTCATAGCTTCTTTGGTTGGTGGTGTTGAATGCAGCAAGAACAACCATACTAACATTTTTGGGTAATTTTTGAATAACATTGATGTCCCACATGAATCATTTGATTGAGAATAACAACCAAGAAAAAATCCATTATTATCATTGTTTTTTAATAAAAATAAATTATGATTGTAGGGATTATTCATATAATTTACCTATCAATATCATATGTTATGATCTCTTGTTTCTCTGGCATACCATAAAAATAATATATATCATCAATCATGGTTACAAAACATCCTTGTTTAGCCACTACCTCTCTGAATTTTCTATATTGTGGCTCAAAAGGAATGGTACAACCCCTTGATAAAGTCCAACATTAAAAGCCTCAATAAGGCGAGGTTCCAGTTATCATGTTTCTCATACTCCCTGATGAACCACCTTGCCTTGAACCTAGCAGCCTACCAGTGCAATGGTGAATCCAAGGCATGCTCCACCAGTCTCTTCTTGGCACATGGGGGAATCTTCTCCTTGATGCTGGTGAGATGTGTAGTGGTTAAGACATTCACCTCATCCATCACCCACTCACCTTCCCACCATAGTAAAGATTCCTCATATAGGCTCAACACTCCCCAACCTTCCTTCACCACATCATCCCTGAACATGTTGTTGTCATATCAGAACCCTTTAGACACATCTGTTTATGAAAACAAATTAATCAACATGATGGTTGCGGACTAAAAATTGTTTTTAATGGGGGTCTCATAATACTGTACATACCAAAGGGAATGAATATGAGGTTTTGGTGAAGGATCCTTAAGTTAAGGGTCATGGCATGCAGGCTACAATGTCACGAACCAACCCGAGTAGACCCCGAACTGGTCACCTGAGCCGGTCTGTGGCAAGTCCCAATGGGCGTTCCCGATCCCCACGGGCTGGAAACCAGTGTCGGGCATCAAAATTTGACTGTTGGGAACAATTTTTACCAAGAAAAAAAGATAAATAGATAAATAAAAACTAATGATAACCAAATAAAACTAGAATCAGACGGAACATAAACTGCACATACCTCCTTGTGACCCTTCAGGTCACCACCCAACTCAGAACAAAGTTTGCTCCAACATTGAGCAGCTAAACCAGGAACCTGAACAAGAAACTAAACCTGCAACTAGAAAGATATAATATGTGTGAGCACTGAGATTCTCAGTACGGATTCCAATAATAAACTACTGAATCCAACAGTTCTCTTTTCTGAAATAGTCCACTAACACAAGTTTGAAATACAAAAATAAAAGTAGGGTTTTCACATTTTAAAACATGAAACATATTATTATCATTTAAAAACCCAACACACGCTACACACCATTTCCAAAATAATTTTCCATTTTATAAATGAAATCAAAAATAGGAAATACTAAAGCTGGGCTAGAGTAAAGCAAGTAAAAGTGCAACTGAAAATAAACCAGTACAACAAAAAGTAAACAAGCAATGTAAGTAAATCAGTAACCATGGGTGATCCTAAACATCCCTAGAAGACCCCTAGACATACTCGTTTTCGAAACCCCCTGCCGGAATATGGTGAATCTCCTAAGTCTATAACCAACTGGTCTCCCTAACTGAAAAATCCAGTGGCAAATCCCACCTGGCCTAACAAAAAATCTTGGGGGCACCAACCCGTCTAATTGGGGTTGGTCATAAATCTTACCTCGATCATCTAAAAGATTCCTCAGAACCCATGGTGGTTATAATAATGTTGTGTAAGTAGGAAGTCCCTCACACACGTGACTCATCTCACCACACTTGCCTACCCCAAACATGGACGCTTCTTATGTGTTCTCTCATAAAGGGTTACCCTAGATAGGAGCGCCCCATATACATATATATATTCATACATGTCAAACATACAAATTTCGAACCGGGCCTTCACATCATTCAGTAATCAAAACCACTTTATCAAACACTTGGAGTCTTAAATTGGGCTTCTAGTTTTACATAATCAAATGCCATTATGAAAACATTGCACAAGCTCTTCCAAAACAACTCTAAACCCCACTTTTTTATTTAAAAATCCAAACGGGCCCTTAGGTTCCAAGTTTCAAAGAATTTCAATAAAAGTCTTTAGTGATACTACGTTAAATTTTGTAAAATAAACAAACCAAGCATTTCCTTACACCACACACTAAACAAATATATACCCCAAAATCCAAATGGGCATATACTCAGGGATTTCTTTTCTAACCAATTAAAAGAACATCACAAAGAGACCCACATCAGTTAGAAAACAATAACCACTTATAAAACCAAGGATTCAAGAAAAATACCAATTCAAAGAGACGTGAAATCATTTCTTTAAAAGAACTAAGTTCCATAAAAATTTTCTTCCGGTAAACACCACTCAAAACATCCAACAATACCATTTGTAGATAAAGGCAATTAGTTCCAACCAAGTTGGCAAGGTATAAACATGTTCATAATTAGAGGAACATCCAAAAATCCATTTTTGATCAAATCATTCAATAGGAAAACACTGCCATAAGTTACTACAAACAAACTAGAGGTGTGAAACATAATCTAATATTTAATTAAAAAAACACAAACATTAAATAGATTAAAAACAAAAGCAAGGGCACGAAAAAACCTACACATAAGCAAGGAACTATTTCAAGGATATTTGTAACACTTTTAACCATGAAAGAAACACTTCAATGGATAAACTATCATAATTATATGGGTGAAAATAACATTTATAAATCAAATTAAACCATGCAAGTGCCTATGGAAAACTTTAGAAAGAGAGAAGGGATGGAAACGCCTACCTCAAGAGCAGGACCCAGCCAAAGTTTTCTAACTCAAGGAACATCTCGCTCACTATGCACACCTGGAAACTATCGCCACACCTTAATGACATTCGACAAAACAAGTCAGTGTGGTGAGGACCAGCTCACAACCAACTAAAACCAGGTACCCTCAATCATCATAAAAAGATAGACGAGAAAAGCATAGGGATACGAATTACATTTTAAAAATTATCAAAATAAGATTGGGAACTTAAATAAGCATATCATCGTTGACTCATGCTTACATAAACCAGGAACTGACTCAAAACATATTTTTAACCAATTCTAAAAATTTCAGAACTCTATAGCAAGATAATTAAGTGCATAAAAAAGCTACGAAACAAGTTTTAAAAATAAAAGATAGATAATAAAAATTAGTGGAGTGATCCGGAAATAAAATACGCAAATTCACCTACCTCGTAGGTGCGTGAATACAACAGCGCATTGACGGAAGGAAGAATATCACTCTGCATACTAAAAGCATACCCTCGATACTGAGAAAAACACGCAAAAATGAACTGTGGTATTAGAGTGATGATAGATTTGAGAAGAACACCAAAAATAAAAATAGAAATATACCGGAAGAGGAGAACAATATAAAATGAGGTCATGCAAGGAGGGGCCACACAAGGAGGGGTCACTGGATGGGGCTAGGGCGTTGGACAGTGGTGGTGTGAGGCAAGGGTGACGGGGACCCGTTAGTGCGTGAGGCCGGTTGTGTGGAGGATACGGCCGAAGTAAGGAGCCGGTGAAGCTGGTGGTGCGGTAGGTCGCGGGAGCTTGAGGGCGGGACAAGGTCAGCAGGGAGTTGTAGGGGAGGGCAAGCGGACAAGGGTGGAGGCCAGAGCTAGACAGGGAGGTGGGGTCGACGAAGGCGGCTTGCAGGTGTGCAGTGCGTAGGAGGAGATCAGTCGGGGGGATGGGAGAGGTCGGATGCAGGTTCCAGCGCGGATGCTGGGCGCACAGGAGGGGGAGTTGTGGAGGCCAGGGGTTGAGCATATAGGGGAAATGGAAGTGGAGGTGCTACCGTAGAGGAAAAACATCGGGGAAGGAGGCCTCTGGGAAGGGGGTGGTGGCGTCATACAGGCCGAACAGGGAGGGCAAGGGCCTAGGTAAGAGGGGGGATCGCGGTGCGGAAAAGAGAAGGGTGGCTAGCACAGGTCATGGGAAAAAAATGGGGGTGGGGTGCAGGAAAGGGTATTTCTAGGGTTTAAAATAATAATAATAATAATAATAATAATAATAATAATAATAATAAATATTAATAAAACAAATAATAATTATTATCATTTCTTATCAGTTTTATTTTGATTAATAATAATAAAATATCAATGTTACAATAATAATATTAGTAACAATATTAAAAGAAAAATGATAATAAAAAATATTTATAACAACAATGGAAATTAATAAAAAACTTAATTATAATTAAGGTGATAATTTTTTTACGTTTCATTAATAATTATATTTATAACAATTTAATAATAATAGTATTATTACTAGATTAAATAATAATAAAATTACCATTTGCGTGAACATATTCTCATTATTATAATTTAAACCTTAACGTTGTTTTACCGATATAAAGTTTTATTTAACTTTTTTTCCAATTAACTTCATTTATTTAGTTAATTTATTATTTCTTTGAAGTGGCGTGCCACTGTGCATTCACCAAGACCAAACACCCAGTCGTCGCTAACGATGCAGTGATCATACACCGGCCCAAGACCCACCAAAAACATCAAACTTAGAAAATTTTGAACCGGTACCAAACTAAACCTCATCCAAATGATGCGGTACTAAGTAAAGAATAAAAATAAAATAAAATAAATAGGCATCTGAGTTCGGCGTGTGACATGCAAAGCCACCATGCATTGTTTCCATCCTTGTAAAAATAGAGCATATTTTACCATGGGGTTTGAGTGAGTTTAATGGTGCATATCACTATTTTAGGATTTTCATTGGAAGTCTAAATGATGAATTTGAGGCTCCTCTCAAACATGAAATTTGAGAAGTTTCCAAAAAATATCACGAAGAGGGGATCAGTTTCTAAATCCTCACCAAAGAAAGGAGTCGCATGGGTTGGTTTGACATACCCATACCCCAAAATCACTGGGAATAACTACATAGACCCAAAAAACTCATTAGTATCAAATAAATCTAACTGATTGAACCTAGAATGGTAGAAATCATTGAAATAAACAAAACCCCCAATGAGGTGTAAACTGATGATACATGAAAAACAAAGTGTGAACTTAAAATTTGAGGGGATAGGTATGTTATTACGATCAAAAGGATTTATATATATAAAAATACACTTTAATATATCCATTAATGAGTGATAACCACTCCTTGTAAGGGAAGAGAGAGAGAGAGAGGAAGAGGTATAGTTGTGATGGGGAAGTATAATGAGGAGTTTAAGTTTTATTTATATTTCATAATTCAATTTAAAACCAAAAAATAGAAATAATTAATTAAAGCATGACCAAAATGGTCATGGTGCAACACCCATACTGAGGTTACAAAGGCAACATGTTCCAAATGATCTTGACATAATGTGCAGGTCTAGTACAGAACATGAGGGAGATGATGAATGTTATGAAAACCAACCCATTATCCAAGTATTCATCCAGTGTTGGATTGTATTTGTTTTACAACAACATGTATTATATTAGGTATTTCTTTCAAAATTTGTTCCACTAAATACAAATGGAAATAGAAAATATAATTAACCATATTATCATTATGTCTATGAAAAATCTTAATTAATCACAAATCCTATTGTTATTTGTCTAAAAATTCTCATGGACATAGGGTGGGGAGAGACTAACTGCTTTTACTATGTGTGGTATGCCATTTAATACTTGATCTTTGAGGAGTTAATAGAAGCTTTGGTTGGTGGTGTTTAATGTAGAAAGAATAACCAAACTAATGTTTTTGGGTAATTTTTGAATAGCATTGATGTCCCACCTGAATCATTTGATTGAGAATAATAAACAAGAAAAAATCCATTATTAACACTATTATTGAATCAAAATAAATTATGAGTGTAGTGATTTTTCATATAATTTACCTATCAATAGAATCTATGATGATCTCTCGTTCCTCTAGTGTACCATAAAAATCATATATATCATCAATCATGGTTACAGAACATCGTTTTTTAGTTACCGCCTCCCAGAATTTTCTATATTGTGGATCAAAAGGCATAGAAAAACCCCACATGAGGTTTTATATTAGCACACTTCTAAGAAAATAAATTTTTTATGAATTGAGTTCCACCCACCACCTATACATAAAAATATAGATGAAAAATGTCACCTTTTAAAGAGTTGTGCAAGAGAATTGAAAATTTAATGTGGGAGTCCTGCATACTTTGCTATGTTTCCAAGATCTTTTTGGTGAATGCATTTCACCATTTTAAAGTCTAGATTTGAAATCCTTAGCATGTTTCTCGTACACCTCGATGAACAAACTTTCTTTGAACTTGGAATTCGACTAGTGCAATGGTGAATCCAAGGTATGATCCACCAGTCTCTTCAAGGAATGTTGGGGGATCATCTCCTTGATTCTGGTGAGATGTGTAGTGGCAAAGGACTTTACCTCTTCCAGTAACCACTAACCTTACCACCCTAGTAAAGAAGCCTCGTACATGATCAACACTCCCCAATCTTCCTTCACCACCTCATCCCTGAAACCACCTTTGTCATCTCAAAACCCTTCAAATACATCTGTTTACAAAAAAATTAATCAGCAAGATGGTGGGGGACCAAAAATTGTTTGTAATTGGGATCACGTAATACCGTACATACCACTAGGAATGAATATGTGGTTTTGGTGATGGATCCTGAAGTGAAGGGCCATGGAATGTAGGTTTTAGAGACACCATGCATTGTTTCCATCATTGTAAAGCCAGAACATGGCCTCTTTCATCTCCAACTCGAACTGATACTTGATTCCAAGCCGGTGGGGCGTGCTGATGAGCCCAATCCTAGCCAAGGGATTCATAGTCCCTCCCATGATCATAGACCTCACCAACCCCTTCAGCCCCTTCACCTCCCTCACATGCCTTTCCTCTCGAGAATTATGGTGGGATGTGAGTTGCTTAAGTGATTGGTAGTCCAAGGTTGTGGGTTTTTATACATCGGTGGGTGAAGAAGGGGGAGGCAGCGATGATATCCATGGAAAAGGGTTTGTAGGGAGGAGAAGGTGATTCAGTGAAGCAATGAGTGAGTTGAATGGGTGAAATTGTTGGGTAGATTCCCTATTGATGTCATATTTATAGTCCTTGGGGGAGGTGGCTATGAGTTGATGGGTGTCCTCGCACATCATTCTCCCAAACCCGTTAACTGGTCAGGAGATTCAAAGTTTTCCTTCAATTATATGATTTTTGATGCTGGATCACCTAAAAAATGAGTTTTTTTAATACTTTTATATTTTGGGGTTCAGGATTAATAATTTTTGGGGGATGGGTATCTCAACCCAACCCACATGACTCCTTTCTTTGGTGAGGATTTAGAAAATGATCCCCTCCCTATGATATTTTTTTGAAACTTCTCAAATTTTCTGTTTAAGAGGAGCCTCTAATTCATCATTGTGAATTCCAATGAAAATCCTAAAATAGTGATATGAAACATTCACAACATAATGAAAATTTTAAAACATGGGATTATAATTTAAAGGTTTTTTTATTATCAGGTGCTTCAATAGTACTGCACCTAGATTATGGAATGTGATCAGTTTGAATTGTAAGCACAAGTTAATTAAACAATTCGTAAAATGCTTAAAGTCATATATATAAATCATTATCATAATTCTATGGAATACTTCATTTGAAAGAACTAAAATTCAAAACAAAATTCACCAAAATAAAAAAATCAATTGTATTATGTGTTACAAGTTTAAAATTGAGGAAAAATAGTATACACATAGATAGAAGGTCAAATTTGGATCCGAGATGTGTAACTATAGTAGTTTGAAGATAGATCGGGAAATCAAAGCTCCTATAAGGGAAGGATTGGGAATGAATTGAAGAACCCCCTACTACACTCATTCTTGATGTCTTTAAATGATATAACTAGATCAAAAAAACTGTATGCTTTCAATTTGATTCCTAGAAATTAGATGACTGATTAGAGGAAATAATATTGGCTATTAGAGGAGGAAAATAAATTAGAACATATTGAAATATTAAGGGAAAGATAAATATAAAGGAAAACATATCCTAAAATTGAAATAAATGTTATATGATTGGTAAAATCCATGTACCATGGGTAATTTTTAGTTTGAGAATGACTAACTACAATTCACATTTGATATTTTAAAAGAAGATAAAAATTAAGAGAAGCATTAAAATAAATAAAGAAAATTCATACCATTAGTATCTAAATAGAATTATTAATTAATGGAGAATTTGGAAAATCACTACCTCTTTCATGAAATACTAATACCTCATAATTTTAAAATCTCTATAGTAAGAAGTAATTATAAATTTCATTTATTAAAGGAATTCCCAAATGTGTTTGGTATTTCAACACTTAAAAGGAAGAAATGAAACATACATTTAAAATTACTCATCATTGTGGGTTCCAACATATAACATTTTTTCAATCTAAAAAACAAGTAACGAACATTATAAAACAAAAAAAGGTGAATAGTTTTATGAAAAGAATCTATAAAAAAACTCAAAATAAAAATTATAGTAAAAAATTCTCTATATTTTCAGGAATAAGATGCACAATGACCCAACCCTTAATTATTTCCCCTTCAACATTTTTATTATACAAATAGGACCACTGAACCCTTAAATATTTCCCCTTCAACCATATTTTCATTATAATCATAGGATTATTGAACCCTTAAAAAACATTCACCCCATAATCTATGACTCACCCCTATCTATGTATCATTCATTGCTAAAAATTCACACTAGGAAATAACTACCATTGCATATTTTTATAAACTGTACACATTTATAACAACAAAATAGCATCCCACTTAATCTCAAAATTTAACTCATAATACATATTAAAAAATGGAAAGTAATATATATGATGCAATGTATTTTTTTATAAACTACTACAAATTAAAAATGAAAGATGGGAAATAAAAAACCTACCTTATTACATTTTATTCCACACAAATTTGATCAATGAAATTTTATAAAATTAAGTAGGATCTACTCATCATGGAGAGAAAACAAAAGTATTTGGGAAATAACCTAATTGAAACATTTCACTCCACAATAAATATTTGTGATGAAACTAGAATAATTCTAAATATACATGATGTTAATCAAAATCACTAAAATGTTTTAATGAACACTATAAATATTTTCAATTTAAATCCAGAAGCACTGACCATTTAATTTCATTTGTGAGACAAGATTTCTAGATAGAGGTACAAGAATGGCCTTCCACTGCTTCTTATTCCACTTTGTCTCCCTTGATAAAAGTCATAATTCATATAGGCAACAAAACATCAAAATCTAACTAAAACATGGATTAAGCCATTATGAGTAGCTTACCAAAGGGGCATATACTTGAGAATATATGAAGAAACATGAACATGAATACATTACATTACCTTGATTATGTGCATGAAGAAAAAACCTAATGGAATCCAAAATAATATAATCTTCTATGGTTTCATGGGACTATTGTGAAGGAGAGGACATGCAGGAATAGTGCTTCGAAGCATTAAATCTGCGAATGAGAGCTCATATGTGTGAGAAGAATAATATTCAAGGATGTCAGAAGAAGAAAAGAACCTAGTTTTTCATAGGTGTGAGTCAAAGGAGAAGAAAAATATTGATTTTGATAAGAGATTCTCTAATCATCATGGATATATACATATTGATTGAAAGTTATGGTTTGGATGTAGAATTGGGAATGGGGAGTTGGGAATGATGAAACCATGTGGTAGATGGTGGAATCAGGACAGTATTGGAGGATAAGGATAGGTAAAGGAGTATGTGTAGACTGAGGTCAAGGAGGATACTGAGGTGGAGTCAGATCCAAATTCATAGGTGGCGGAGGATACAAGGTAGAGGTGAAAGTAGAGGTGGAGTCAGAGCCATAGGCAGATTCGGATTCAGAGGTGTAGGCGGAGGGAGATGAGTTTGGAGGAGGAGAAATCACTGAAGGAAGACTAGAACATTATTGAGGATGAGAGAGAGGCCGATGGAGTTGGAATTTGTGGATAGAATAGTACATCAAGAAAATTAATATGGTGTCGACACATGTACTGAAAATGCAAAGTCTTTAGTATATATAATAGATACTGTTTTTATGTAAAATTGTCATTTCTTTTGATAAATTAAATTATTTAAAAGTCTAATTATTATTTTAATTTCATTTAATGGTAAAATAAGTATTTTCTACTTATATTTAATTCAATTAACAACATTTAAATCATTATTATACCATATTTAAATACAAGTTTTTTTTAGGATTTAAAACACATTTTTCTAAAAACTATTTTAAAATGCATAATGTTTCTCCATTATAATTAATTAAACTAACCCCTAATAAAAAATTATCTAAATTAAATAAATATATATATATATGAATTAAAGTTCATATAATGAATATTATTATTCATATATTTAAAGTAAAATCATCTTTTCTGTAAGAAATGTATTTTTCAGAAAACTAATTTCCATCACGCGTGTGGAAATTATACTAAATTAAACTATTCCACCTATGTGAATTGATTTTGATAAAATATATTTTTATCTTTTTAATCATCATAATTAATATTAGTTAATAGGTTCAACTTAATTTTTTGAACAATCTGAATAGTAACTGTAGTAAATATTAATTACCATGGTAAAAGGAAAATAGGTTAATTAAGGGTAAAAAATAATATAAAAAATACTAGAAACAAAGTAACCATAATATAATGTTTTTTATATTTCATTTTCATTGACATGGTGATTATGTTTAGTCTTTATTTCCTTTTATAAATGATTAAGAAATCAATTAGATAAAAATTATAATTTGATACGATAAAACACAAATTGTATTTTTATGTAATATGTAATTTCAATTAAGAAATTATTTTTTATAAATTAATGTATTTTTAAAATAGATATTTTATTTATTAAAATATTATTATTAAATAAGTTTTATTTAATAAAAATGGTCATATAATTTTTATGAATTCAAATGTAATTTTTATAAGGGTTCTAAAACTATTATTGTAAGAAACTTAGCTTATCTCAATAAATATCAATTATTATTTTAAAGGAAAAAATGAACATATTTAGAAAATTAATTAGATAAAATTAATAATACTTTTTGTAATAATAATGTAGAAATTATCCTATGGTAAGTTTTTCATAATTTTCTGAGATAATCGATTTTTCAATTAAAAATTAAATACTGTATAAATATGTGGTCTGTATTATGATATCATATGACCCAAAAATGATGTAATAAATACTATAATGTGTATCCAAAACCAAATTTATGTTTTAAATTTAAAATAATGTAATATTATATTTATTTGGGTAATTTTATAAAGACTTTATGAATCCTCCAAAACCATTAATATATTTTAAGGTTTCAAAATCATTTCTTTAAGAGTATGAATCACTCCCACATAAGAAATGTAAGTATTTTATTATTTTAGACTCTTAGAATTATAAAATAAAAAAAACTTCCATTTAGATGAAATCATGAGGAAAACCCATGGAATGGTTTGTGGTTTTGGTTATTTTATTATATAGAGTCCAAAACCTAAGTGTGATAAATATTAAAGAAATTCCCACTCTTTTCCTATATAAACCCACCCAATCACCCATTTCAAATCACTAAAAATACTTGGAGCATGTAATTACTCTTATCTATACTATCTATATTCCTCTAAAGGTTCTCCAAGCTCCCAAGAATCTCCTCCCAATCATTTGGAGACACATACTCAAGTAAGGGATTTCTCTATTCTCATTTCCATTCAAGCGCCTATTTAATGTTATACTACTTAGTTTCAACTTGTTGATGTTTGGGTAAATATTCCTAAATTCCCCTTAATATAAATTTTATTTAAGAATTATTATACAATATTTTAAATCTCATTAATCCCTCCCATGAACTTTTATGTATACCCATTACTATGCCGAAATTTAGTAAGGGATCCTCACCTTTTTGTCTTTATTCAAGTTTCTTTACTACCTTATGCCTTCTATTTCCAATTACTAATGTTTGGAACTAAATTTAAATGTACATATTACGGACCATTCGATGTCCAAATGATGATATAACCCTTTAACCATCATCAACCCGTTTTATAAATTTTCAAGTGACGACATTATGCTGCCAAAATTTCACCACAATTTTCCATAACAAAACAATTATATAGTAAATGCCATACCCATTTCCTATCAAGGGTGTTCAAATTTATATAATTACACTTATTTTATTGGGTAAATACATGTATTTATTCCACACTAATTTATCAGGGAATAAAATATGATTATTTATAAATCCATGTTGTATGATCTATGTGGCACACTTAAACATGATAATGAAATGAATGCGACAGGTGTGCCAAGAAATATATAGTGCTCCAATACATTGAGTAATGTTTAGTCTCATGAGATATCATGTTGGGATAGAGATTGAACAAAATTCCTTTTTGGGGCTTTTTCTGTCATGATGTCTTAGTAGTTATCCTTGACCTTTGTTTATGATGCAATGTTTTAAGTTGTTGCCACATTTCCCATGTTACCTTTATGATTATCATGCTATATCATGTATCATTGTTCATGTTTATTATTCTCACTCCTTTATTAATATTTTCTAACATATATTAATTTCATCATGTTATGGATTTTTTATTCCATTACTAGGATTTATATCTCACCGCTTTCTTATGCATGTCCCCTCGTTATCCCATGCAATGATAAGTAAGAAGGAACATTATGATCATGTTAAAGAAGTTTTAAATAAAGATGTTGTATTCCCTATTTTAATTTGTTATGTAATGTACTTAATTCACAAATACAATAGTATTCTCAATCTTCCAGGTTGTTTTATGTTTAATCTTATGTAATAAATCATATATTAATATGAAATAAAGAGCGGAGCTATTTTAGTTGGTATCAAAGGAAATGTTTAGTAATTTTTGGGATTAAGATTAGAAAACTCTAGTGAAATACATAATGATAAGACTAAGTATAATAAAACATTCCGAAATTTTGGTAAGTGTAGAGTAAGTGGATTATCAAGAAAATACATACATGTCTAGATACTACAAGTGGATATATCTCTCACACAGATGTACATAGGGGTAAAACCCAAAAACACCATGTTATCCTAGACTCGACCAGGAAATGGTGCATGAAAATAGTCCTTACTGTGCACCTGGTTTGAAACTCATGGGGGATATGCTTTGGTAAATTCATAATCTCCTTACGAACCATTATTAAGGGAACAAAAAAATGATCACAAGAGTATATGTTAGGAAATAGATCATGGATAACATATATTGAGGCCCATAAATTCATAAGCTAAGAAAATGCATGTAATTTATATGTTATCCCTTTAATGTTGTTGGATTCCCATTTATACCTTTAGTAGTTTAAAATTACTAATCCCTTATTTTCCCTTGATTCTAGTCAATGGATGGAAAAAGGAAGAATCGAGTTCAATTTTAAATTGCAAGGATAAGATTTATTAAAGGGGAAATAATGTAATACTCTTAGTTTTTAAAATATAAAAATATGTTCGATGGCGTATGTGATACGCAACATCGAACCTAAACAAAAAATGATTGTTTAAATATGACCATTTTAACCTTTTTATTAAATTTGCGTACATGATTAGGATTAAATATTTTTTTGAAATATATATATATATATATGTCCTAAAAATATTGATAAATTCTTATTAAATAATCAATAAATTTTTTCTAATGTTTTTTTATTCTTCAAAATATGTTTTCTTCTAAAAATGATTTTTATTTCTTTTTATAAAAAATATTATAATTATTTTATAGAAAATTTATAAAATTTATTCGATAAAATGAACTCTATTTCTTATATCAGCATATAAATATTAAATTATGTTGAAAGTTTATGATTTTTCTGAAAATATAGATTTTCAGTGAATAGGGAATAATACCATTTTTATGTAAAATTGTAATTTCTTTTGCTAAATTAATTTATTTTAAAATTATAATTATTATTTTAATTTTATTTATTGGTAAAATAATTAATGGTTACTTATATTTAATTCAATTAACTACATTTATGTCATTATTATACTATATTTTAATACAATATTTTTTTTAGGATTTAAAATGCATTTTTCAGAAAACTATTTTAAAATGCATAATGTCTCTCCATTATAATTAATTAAAGAAACCCCTAATGAAAAATTATCTTAATAAAACTTTTAGATTATATATCTATATTTATGGATTGAAATTCATATAAGGAATATTACTATTCATAGTTTTAAAGTAAAATCATCTTTTCCTTAAAAAAGATTTTTTTTGGGAAGACCGTTTTCCATCATGCTTGTGGGTTTTATATTAAATTAAACTCTTCCAACTCATTGAATTAATTTTGATAAAATTTATTCCATATTTGTAATCATAATAATTAATATTTGTTAATATGGTGAATATAATTTTTAAACATTCTGAATAATAACTATAGTAAATACTAATTACCTTGGTAAAAGGAAAATAAGTTAATTAAGGGAAAAAATTTATATAAAAAATACTAGAAACAAATTAACCACAATATAATTAATTATATACTTATTTTTCATTAAAATGATGATTATATTTATTCTTTATTGTCTTTTCTTGATAAATGATTACGTGATCAATTTGATAAAAATTATATTTTGATACGATAAAACACAAATTATACTTTTAAGTAATATGAAATTTCAATTAAGAAATTATTTTTTATTAATTAATGTATTTTTTAAATAGATAATTTTTTATTAAAATATTATTATTAAATATTTTTAATTAATTAAAACTGATCATATAATTTTTTTGAATTCAAATGTAGTTTTTATAAGGGTTTAAAAACTATTATTGTCAAAAAACCATCATTTCTCAATAAATATCAACTATTATTTTAAAACAGAAAATTAAAATATTTATAAAATTATTTAGATAAAATGGATATTATTTTTGAAATTATAACATCGAAATTATCCAACAGTGAATTTTTCATAATTTTCTAGAGACAGTCGAATTTTCGGGTAAAAATTAAATGCCGTATAAATATACGGTGTGGATTATGACATCATAATGACCAAAAATGATCTAATAAATACTATAATGGGTATTAAAGAAAAAATATATGTTTTGAATTTAAAATAATTTTATATTAATATTATTTGAGTAATTTTATAAAGCCTTTATGAATCCTCCAAAACCATTAATATATTTTAAGGTTTTACAATCATTTCTTTAAGAGTATGACTCACAACCACATAAGAAAGGGTAGTATTTTATTAATTTCAGACCTTTTACTTATAAAATAATAAACACCACTACCATTTAGTATAAACAATGAGAAAAAACCATGGGAAGGTCTGTGGTTTTGGTTATTTTATTTTATAGAGTCCAAAACCTAAGTTTGAGAAACATTAAAGAAATACCCACTCTTTTCCTATATAAACCAAACCAATCACCCATTTATTTTCACTAAAAATACTTGTAGATCGTACTTAAACTTCCCTAACATCTCTAGAGTCCTCCCAAGGTTCCCCCAAGATCTTAATAAGCTCCTCCTAATCATTTGGATATGCACACTCAAGTAATGGATTTCTCTCTTCTAATTTCCATTCAAGAACCTATCTTATGTTATGCTTCTTAGTTTAAACTTGTGGATTTTTTGGTATGTCTTACTAAATTATCCCTAATTTCCATTTTATTTAAATATTATGATATCCCCCTTTCACTCTCATTTATCCCTCCCATGAATCTTTATGCAGACCCATTACCATACCGAAATTTAGTAAAGGATCCTCACATTCTTTTCTTTAGTCAAGTTTTTTTTATTATCCTATAAATTATATTTCCAATTCATAATATTAGGAAAAGAATTTTCATGTCACTATTACTTATCATTTTATTTCAAAATGATGAGAGACCCATTTCTCTCTCAGAAACTCATTTTTGAAATTTTCAACTGATGTCATCATACAGTTGAAATTTTACAGCGATTTTCCATGCCAATACCATTGTGTGGTGAATACCATAACCATTTACTATAAAGGGTGTTCTCCTTTATACACTTATATTTATTTGATATGGAATTACATGCATTTATTCCCCACTCCTTGATCATGGAATAAAATATGATGATGTATGCATCCATGTTGTATGATATATGTGGCACACTTAAGCGTGAGAATGAAATGAATATAAAGGGTGCACCAGAAACTATATAGCACTCTAATGAATTGGGTAATGTTTAGTCTCATGATATGTCTTGTTGGGATAGGAAGTGAACATGATTACTTTATGGGACTTTTCTCACCAGGATGTCTTGGAAGTTATCCTTGACCTATTTTTGTAGTATGATGTTTTAAGTTGTTTCCACATTTCTAATGTTGGATTTATGATTATCATGATATATCATCCCTCGTTCATGTTTATTATTCCCACTCCTTTATTCCAATTTTATAACATGTATTAATTTCATCATGTTATGCCTTGTTTATTCCCTTACTAGTCTTTATAGCTCACCCATTTATTATGTATGTCCCTAGGTTATCCCATGCAGTGTTAAGTATAAAGGAATATTATAATCATGCTAAATATGATTTAACTAAAGATAATGAATTCCCTATTTTAAGTTGTTATGTAATGTACCTATTTTCCAATGAAACTAGACTTATTAATCTTTTGGGTTGTATTAAGTGTAATATTATATAATAAATCATGTATTAATGTGAAATAAAGAGAAGGGTTGTTATATCCTTCATGATACGCGCTTGTTAACCTCCAAATATTCATCGAAAAAGCTTCCAGTCAGTGATTCAGTCCCTCCGATAGCTAGAAATTAGTTCCAGATCTCCCGTGGTGGTCCTCCACACATCCCTCGCACCTCCCAGGTCACTCCATTACTACTTAAAATCCTAGATCTATGAATCTATCACTCTTACTCTCATTCCTCTCTAATTCATAATCAAAACACTAATATGGTCTTTTTTTTTAAATCCAATGTGAATATAGGGGTTTGATTATACTTGTATCAACTTCAGAATTTTTGAATCATGGCCCTATGGTATAACGATTAAGAACACATAGAACATTTGGGGTAAAGACATAATAAAAATGGTGACATTTTCAACAGACAGGCAATCATGACCAATGATCATAGAATCAGGGATTTTTAGGGGTGATTTTATAGAATATAATATAAAATTAAATCAGCCATTTAATTTTTCAAAAATGGTCTCATGAAAAGGCTAGAAAAATCATATATCAAAATTAGATTAATAAAATCCATTATAAAAAATTTAATCAAGTTTGGAAGATACACATTACAAGACCTACCTCAATTTTTGATCAATAATTGGTGAGGAAAACATTCTCTAGTGATGGGGAAGATCCTTTGTAATCACTATTTCTCAATACATCTTGATCTTATTGTTATTCATCATCTGATTCCCATTCACCAATAAATAACTCCTTGAGTACCCTCTCAAATCTCAATATAATAGGAGGATAACACTGTAGAATTTTCATAACTGCTATTTATTGAGGAAATTTGGTTGTGGGTGTTAATTGAAATAATTAAAAAAATTAATTAATCAATCCACTAAATGTACCCACCAAATAATGCCTTATATGAATGTTTTTCATCAGTCAAATTTAGGTATCACTTAGGGTAAAAACCAAGTTCCAAATTCAACCATGGTCTCATATTTCTGATCTGAGACATCATATAAGAGATATTTATTTATTTTCTAAAAATTACATGTGGGTGATATTAATATAATTAAAAATTGTAAAATATCCATTCTGGTCTCACTCAGTCTCAGAATCACACATTTTCTAAGTACCTGACTCCAAAAATGTTTATTAATATAAATAAAATGATTTCAAGGGATAAAAATATTCTTTAAATTATTAATCACTTCAATTATTTTTTTCCTAGACATATAGAATTTAAAAAAGGTGGGGAAACTAAGCCTGAATTTGGATCTCCCTCTCCCAGGAGATCTCTTGTATTTTCTCATTACACCACAAGATATAAACCAAAGGAATGGTCCATCCTCATTGGATCCACTCCCACCAAACCATGATCTCTACCCAGTACTCTGTGAAGGCCAATCCATCCTTGATACGCAACTCACCCTTGTCAATAACATGTGTCATACATGTATCTCCTTAGTTTTGACACATGAAAAACACCATTCACCTACTCCAACAATGTGGGAAATTCTGGGTGGTAAAAAACTCACCAAACCAATGTAGGATCTCGAACAGCCTGATAGACCTTAGGGATATCATGCCTCCCTTCCTAAATCTCTATAATCCTCATCATGTTGGTATTATCTAGAAAACATAGTCTCCCATATCACGCTCCAAGGGCCTATGATGTTGATCATAATAAGATTTCTTCTTTCTATAGGCTATCCTCATCTATTCATGGATAACCTAAACCATTTCCATCATTTCCTGCACCATCAATGTCATAAAAAGAGATGCCTCAATGATATTCATCCAACATAAGGGTGACTTATAGGGTATCCTATATAGGTCCTTGAATGGTTCAATGAAAATAGTATATTTATTATTATTATTATAAATAATCTATACCATATGTAAGTGATTCCCCCATCTCTTGAAAAAGTCTAACATGAAAGACCTAATCATATCCTCCAACACATGGATTGTATGTTCAGTCATCCCATCTTCCTGGGGGTGAAAAGCTGTACTCATCCTCTAATGGGTATGTAATGCCTCTTGTAGGCCTTTCCACAACAACAAAATTAACCTCACATCTTGGTTGGTTATAATAATCTAGAGGACATCATGTAGGAATAAAATATCATGCACATCAACTACTACAAACTCTCCATTGAAATCTTCTCATAGATAGAAAGGTAGTGTTCTAAATTGGTAATTCGTTCAACTATCACCTAGATGAAATCATGTGATCCTTCTATCCACATAATCTCTATCACAAATTCCATGGATATTCCATCCCATTTCCACTCCATGATCTCAAGAGGTTGTAAAAAAACTATCAAAACCTGGAGCTTAGACTTCACAAGAAAACAAATGAGAAACTGAGAAACTAATTCAATAATTCTATGCCTTACAGTATTCCATGAAAGATGCCTCTAAACGACCATGTACATATTCTCTACATTGGTATGTACAACTAAAGGATAAGAGTGAAACTTACTCATCACCTCCTCATGCAATGTTACCCAAACCATCATCCATCTATTGAATAGGATGATGTGATTACCTCTTTCATAGAATCCATAGGGTCGATCTATTGAGGATATATGTTAATATAGGACCTTAAAGTATATATATCCTAAATTATACACCCTCAAATGTTGAATAATAATAGGGGTCAACACCATCAACTAAATACAAGATTAACCCCTCTCTTTCACTAGGGTTGACTATAGAGAATCCAATAGCACATATTCTTCCTCCACCAGACGAGAAAGAGACTTCCTACTAATATAAAATATGACCACATTTCCCTTCACAATAGTATAGACTATCTCAACGTCATAGTCTTACAAGACCTCGAACCATCTCCTTTATCTTAGATTCAGATCTCTCTATGTGAAGACATGCCTGAGACTCTTATGGTCTGACTAAAAAATAATACACTCTCCAAGTATATAGTGCCACCACATCCTCAAAGTGAAGACTACCACTACCAACATCTGTTCATGATTCATGTAGTTCTTCTCTTGGGGTATCAAATTCCATGACCCATATGTGATCACTGCATTCCTCTTCATCATAATTTATCCAAACCTATCTTTATAGGAATCGTAATACACTACGTACTCCATGTCCTCCTCTAGTACTCTCAAAAAAGGATCACTAGTCAACCTCATCCTCAATAACCCAAAGGCTCTCTGAAAATTCACATTACAGGTAAACAGAAACCCTTTCTGGTTTAGGGTGGTCAAAAAGGATAAAATATTAGAGAAGTCTTCAACGAACCACATGAAGTACACCTCCAATCAATGAAAACTCCATATCTATAACACACTCTTGGGTGGATACCAAGAAAGAACTAAATAAATATTAATTAGGTCCACAACTAATCCAATATAAAAAATAACATACCCTAGAATTTAAACCTCATGGATCTAGAAGTAGAACTTTAAGATCATACCATAAGAATGATGCTCTTAATGAAAGTCTAAAACCATCCCCAAGTCCCTAACATGATCCTCCTCTAATGTAGAGTAGCTGAGAATGTCATCAATTAAGAAAACCACACAACTGTCTATGTATGGCTAGAAGATATGTCTCATCAATGATATAAACATAGAGGGGAAATTCATCACACTAAACAACATCACTAGAAACTCATAGTATCTATAGTGACATCAGAGTGTCGGCATTAGTATATCAACCTCGTGAACCCTAAATTGGTGGTAGTTGGACTTGATATCGATCTTTGATAAAAATCTCATGACTCAAAAATAATCAGTGTGTTCATAAATTCTTGGAAAGTGGTACTTTTCATTATCATGTAATGGTTCATGGGATAATAATCAACTCACAACCACAATCTACAATCTTCCTTTTTCACAAACAAAACTAGGGCTACCTAGGGGACATAATTGATTTGATAAAAACCTTCTCTTAAAGGTTCAAAAAATGAACCCTAAACACCCAGATCTTGGTAGGTTCCATCTGATATGTTTCAAAAGTTATCAAATTGGTCATGTGGTGAAATTTGATGCAATACTCCATCAGTCACCTCAGAGGTACTCTCGATATGTCCTTATAGAATATGTCTATATAATACTACGTGGCTGAAGGAACCCATATGCTTAATGATCCTATTGAACCAAGTGATAAACATTACAATTTATGGGTGATGGGTTTCAGAATCCTTTCCAAAAAACCCGCTCACTCCTCTATGATATATCACTCTCCCATAAAGGTGAATCTCATCTCATATATCTAATGGAATTTGACATATCTGTGGTAAAATTTAATGTAGTATTGGATCATGGAAAACTAGTACATACCCAATATAAAACTATAAGGTCTCATCTTTGAGACCATAAGGTCTCATAAGAAATTCTCTCCACCAATAAATAGCTCGCACTACTGAGAGATAAGTGATAACGAAGATTCATTCCCCATAAAACTCTTATGACAATCCTATTGGGATAAAGTATCAACTAGGAGATCCATATCTCACACTAAGAGAAAGGAGATGAAGTAATAAATCACACATGTGTCTACTAGTACTGAACAAAGAGTATAATAAACACATGTCATACCTCTAATCATCTCGTGAGTTTCTGGGTTAGAAGCATCCAAAGCCTGTAGCTGCATGTGGCCTCGACCAACAGTTCACTAAGCCTGAAGTGGGCTGCCTAGTAGTGGTGGTGAAAGTATCTCATAACATCATCCAGCACCATAAGATACTCCTTTAGTAACCCCACCTACTTCTCTTCCAGCATCTCCTCCTTGGGGGCCACCCTGGTCCCATTGGAGAGAACCCATATCAAGGCACTACCTCAAGAATGGTGTTCCATCCATGGTCTGCCTTCCCTGACCAATGTATCTATTTGGGTAATCATGTTCCATGTGAAATCACCCCTCACAGTCATATAGTCTCCCAATTTTGGGATTCCCTATTCCTCTACACTATACCTTAGCTGCATGACCATATTCCTAAGTCAAAGAATGGGTTTTCATCATATAAATAAACACCTATAATACAATAGACTCTATGGATGACTCATCCATAGGATTCCTATAGATGGAACCGGTCACATGAAATCTTACAGATATGAAGATCTCCATCACTAGCACCCACTCCAATACTCCAACATATGTCTAAATGCATAGGGGCATCGCACTAGCACAAATTTCTCATCAGATACCCTAATAAAACATCAATTCCTGGAAGTATCCATCTTGAATAATTTTTATGGATTAATGAATAAGGTATGTGAAGCTCATAGTATACTCCACAATTGTCATCCCACCCTACTATAGATCGAAAATCTCTTAAATTTTAATGGATCACATGAATGAGGTGTATTACTCTTCATGAATCAACTTCATGAATTCAGACCATGACAATGTCGAATCATCATATGTCTATGTGACTAGACTCTAATAGATCCCTACTACTCCACAAAATAAACTGGATACCAACACAACCATCTAATAATTCAGGGTCCACAAAAGCCTAATGACTTGAATCACCCACTCAAGACAATCCTATACTACATGGGGATATGGCTCACCATGCAACCTCTGTGGTCTATATAATTGGAACTAGATGATTGCACTAATCCTATATGTAACCTTATCATACTCTACTATTATAATCTTCTACTCAATAGGCTCGGGTTGTAATGACCAAAACTTTTATTAATGAAAATTACTCTTGATCTAATCAAATATATTATTATGTAAAATGGTTATATAAAACATTTGAACTTTCTTGGTTTTATGTTTTTGGATTTTAAAATATCGTTAATAATTGTTACAATTGCTAATATATCCGTTGAATAGTGATCACATGATTAGTATAAATATAGGGCTTTAACAAATCTAATTTACTCAGACAAAGGAAGTGATGACCACATCTAGTAGAATTGCTCTATACGAAGCCCATTTGTCAGAGCTCAAAAAGAAGGTAGCATTACCAAGATTCTCTCTTGACTAATCCCAATCCAAGCTTCAACAGATTAATCTTGAATGAAATCACCTACGGAATAAGTGGATGTTAATAGAGATTACCACCCGAGCGAGGTTATCCGAGCCTCCCCAAGAGTCTATCACCATCACACACCTTACCCTTAGGTCTTATACGGGTGTTATAAGGGTTTATGTAACAAGACCCTAGCACTATTATTATGTGAATTATTTTTGTATAAATAATATACATTCATTTTATTATTGTTACTTTGTAAATGTTTTTTAAAGAACAAATAGTTTTTTTAGTTAATATTTAAATTCAGTTAAGAAATATATTTAGATGAATTAATGGTTTTATAAATTAAATAATATTTTAATAAAATATTATTACTAAATTAACTTTTATTAAATATAAATTATCGTATAATTTTTCTGAATACAATTGTAATTTTTATTATGGTTTGAAAGCTTTTTTTGTCAAAACCCATGAATTTTTTTTAAATCTATGTTTTTATTTTAAAAGTAAAAATTCAAATATTTAGAAAATTATTTATATAAAATTAATATTATTTTTGGAATCATGATGTCAAAATTATCCAATGGTGAATTTTTCACAATTTTCTGAGACAGTTGAATTTTTGGGTAAAAATTAAATACCATTTAAATATATAATGTGTTTTAGGACATAGTAATGACCCAATAGTGATATAATAAAATTTTATAAAATTTATATTTGGAAAATATATGTTTTACCTTTAAAATAATGTGATTTTATATTTGTTTGATTTATTTTACAATTCCTTAGTGGACCCTCCAGACTTATAAAACATTTTAACATTTTAAAATGATTTTATTGAGAGTGTGACTCACCTCCACATAAGAAAGCCTAATATTTTAATAATTTCATCCATTTTCCTTATAAAATATTTATTTCCACTAAACTTTGGAAGAAACCATGGGAAAAAACCATGGTATCGTTTGTGGTTTTGATTAGTTTAATGTGTAGTGTCCAAAACCTAAATAATAAATAATTCCCTCTTCTTTCCTATATAAACCCACTCAATCTCCCATTACACATCCATAAAACCATTTGGATCTCGACAAAACCCTACCCTAATATATCTACAATCCTCCCAAGTCACCCCAAGATCCTAATAATCCTCTCTCAAGCCTCTCCCAAGCCTTTGGTATCACACTTCCAAGTAAGGGATTTCTTCCTTTCTCATTTTTGTCCAAGTTTATTTATGTTGTTATTCCCTTTTATTTTCAATAAAAAATGTTTGAGTATGATTTATAACCTAACAAAAACTTCCCTAATTATTTTTGATTGATGATAAACCTCTTTCTCTTTCATTAATACCTCCCATTTACACCTGTTACCATGCCGAAATTTCATAAGAGTTACTTCATTTCTCCTCTTTCTTCAAGTTTATTTATTACATTACACCTTCTATTTCCAAATTCCTTATGTTGGTAAATGTATCTATATGACCCCATTACTGTCCATTTAATTTAAATATTATGAGATACCCATTTCTCTCTCATCAAACATTTTTATGAATTTTTATGTCACACCGTTATGCTGCTAAAATTGAACCATGATTTTCCAAGCCAAAATCATTGTGTAGTGAATACCATACCCATGTCTCTATCAAGTTTATTCAACGTTATGCACATATACATATTTAATGGTACTTAAATGTATGTATTCCACATTTCTTAATCATATAATAACTTATCATGTTGAATAATTCCATATTATATGATCCATGTGGCACACATATGCATAAAATGAAATGTTTATAAAGGGTGTTCCCTAATAGCACTCCAATGCATTGGGTAAATAATAATATCATGATAATCCATGTGAAATTAGGGTTTAATCATTCTAATTCATGTTCATTGAGGGTTTACTCATTATAATTCAATTATAATGAGGTTTTACTCATGATCCATGTGCAATGAGCCTTGGCCCATGCTAATATCATGTTAAATGTTGTTGTCACATCTTTATGTTATGATAATCATGCTATATCATGCCTTTATGTTAATGTTTCTATTATGATACATTGATATTTCTATTTCCTAACATGTGTTGTATTATTCATGTTATACCTTGTTTACTCCCTTATTGGGCTTTATATCTCACCGTTTTTTTATCTATGTCCTCAGGTTATCCTATACAATGCTAAGTATGAAGGAATGTTATGGTAATTTAATAGAACTTTTCAATAAAGATATTTTTTTTTATTTTCTAATTTGTTATGTAATGTTTATAATTTCCCAGTACATAAGAAATATCAGTACTTAGAGTTGTCTTAAGTGAAATTTTATGTAATAAATCACATTTAAGTGTGTGATAAAGAGTAGTGTTATTATAGTTGGTATTAGAGGATAGGTTTAGTTATTTTGGGAATACGATTATAAAACCCTAGTGAAAGCCTTAGGGATAATACTAAGTATAATAAAAACATCCCTAAATTTTTGTGAGTATATAGTAAGTTTTTTATCAAGAAAATACATCCCTATTTGGATACGAACAAGTAGAGGTGGCACTGGCATAGATGTATCTAGGGATAAAACCAAAATACCACTTTGAGCTATACTCAAATGGGAACTGATGCACGACAACGGGCCTTACTACACTCTTGGTTATGACACTCCTAAGGGATATGCTTTGGTAAATTCATAATCTTAGTATGTACCATTATTAAGTGAATAAAAAAAATTCCATAAGAATATATATTGGGAAGTTTATAATGGATAACAAAGATTGAAGCCTATAAATTCATAAGTTAAGGAAATAAATGTTATTTATAAGTTATCCCTTTTTTATTTGGGTTCCCCTTTATGTGTTACCCCTACCATTCCTTTTATTCCAGCCAATGGATGGTAATATGAGGACTCGGGCTAACAATAGATGTGAAGATCAATGTGATGACTGTTCTAATGAGATTTCCAATCCGATGGGAGCGGGAATCACAAAATTTGTCACAATACTCTCTTAATTAACTAACATTTTGAATAGAAACATGGGTTAAGAGGAATGTAAAACCCCATAAGAAATAACAAGCTGCAATCAAGAGCTTCATGAGACAAAATCCTCATACTTTTAATGGATCATCTGATCCCTCAATCGCTGAAAAATGGATCAAATCCATTGAAAAGATCTTCTCCATCCTTCAATGTTCCAAAAAAGGTAATATTCTTATGGATGCTTATCGTATGGAGGGTGAAGCTGATAAATAGTGAACATTGATTAAAAATACAAAGCTTGAGGAAGAGATCGAGTCATTGGAATGGAAGGGTTTTTGGAAAATGTTTTTTGAAAAATATTTTCCAGGAACCCTCCAACTTAAGATGAAAATGGACTTCCTTGACCTTAAGAAAAAAGATGATGAATACATTGGAGTGTATGGGTAAAACTTCACAAGACTTTCACAATACTCTTCTAGCTTTGTTGTTACCCCCCGAATGCAAGCTTGACCGCTTCTTTGGTGGGCTAAAACCTATTCTATGTAAATCCCTGGCGATCCGTGACTTCGATAACTATGTGTAAATTGTCTGATGTTCCATCAAAGTCAAAATGGATATTGGAGAATCTTAGTGGTATCATGGGGGTAAGAAGTAAAAATTGGACTTTAATTTTTTCAGTTCGATGGTTAATCCAACGGTGCTAAGAAATTACAGCACCCCACTTACCAAAGGTGTGAAAAGAATCACCTCAGAAATTGCCTGAAGGGGACGAGGAAATGCTTTAGTTGTGGAAGAGAAGGGAACCTAGAAATTAACTATTAATAAGAAAACCCCACTATTATGACAGAGGATAAGAACACTTCATTCGACTCCCAACGCATTTTTCATTTCTTCAACTACAATGAACCGCTGCACTTTTCAAATAAGTTCCCTAATCCAAGGGTTTTTTGAGGCAACCAACAACCTCCAAGGCAAGAAGGGTGAGTTTTTTCCATAACTACTACCAATGTAAACCCAGACAGTGAAGTGGTGACAGGTCTTCTAGTTATTCATTCAAGAATAGTGAACAAACTTTTTGATTCTGGTTATATGCATTCTTTTATATCCCAAAATTTTAGTAGAATAATCCCAAAAACCACCAAAAATCATGGAAGTAGAGATGTTAGTGAGAATAGAAAATGGGGGTAATCATTTCATCCCATGAATATAAATCCTCCCCTATCACAATTTGTGGATTGAACTTCCCAGTGAACCTCATCATACTCCCTATGGTGGAATTAGATGCAATTATTGGCATGGATTGGCTTCCTCTATATGGAGCCAATATAAATTTATGTGAGAGGGAAATCACTCTCCATATAGCAAAGTGACCCCCGATTCTATACAAGTGCAAGGAGGTGGATGAATCTTCTTTATCACCATTATCTCAAGAATGGATATTACTACCCTATGAGCATGCGTATCTTGCTCAGACGATTGAGTCTAAGGAAGAAACCATCCTTGAAGACATTCCTATTGTGAGTGAATTTCTTGAAGTGTTTCCTGAGGAATTTCCTGGTCTTCCTCCTATAAGAGATGTTGAATTCTCGATTGATCTTATACCTAGGGTGTTTCTAATATCCAAGACTCAAAATATAATGGTTGTTTTGGAGCTTAAGGAACTAAAGAAACAACAACAGGAGAATCTTGATAACGAGTTTATATTCCCAAGTGCTTCACCATGGGGTGCACCAATCCTCTTCGCCAAAAACAAGGATGGGTCAATGTGCCTTTGCATTGATTATCGTGATCTCAAAAAATCATGATAAATAAAAATTATCCTCTCCCATGAATTGATGACTTGTTCGATCAGCTATATAGAGCAAAATACTTAACCAAGATGGATCTGTGGTCGAGATATTACCAAGTAAGGGTGAAGAAGGAGGATATCCCCAAGACTGATTTTCGTATAAGGTACGGGCACTATGAATTCATAGTAATGCCTTTAGGACTCTCTAATTCTCTAGAAATATTCATGGACTTAGTGAATGGAGTCTTTAGGGATTACCTCAAAAAAGTTGTGGTAGTCTTAATAGATGATATTCTAATATACTCAAAAACCAATGAGGTGCATGAGGAGCATCTATGAACTGTACTAGAGACCTTGAAAAAGGATAAGCTCTATGAAAAGTGAAACAAGTGTGAGTTTTAGTTTAAGGATGTCTCATTCTTAGGTCATATCATCACAAGAAATGAGATATTTGTGGATCCTTCCAAGACAAATGCAATTGAGGGTGGATGAGGTCAACATCTATGATGTATATTTATAGATTCCTTAGGTTAGTTGGATATTATCGATGATTTGTGAGAAATTTCTCACAATTTTCAAACCATATTACCAAGATAACATGGAAGGGAGTCAATTTTTCTTGGATTGATGAATGCTAAGTGAGATTCAAGGACATAAAAAGGAGGCTTATCATTGTACCCATGATCACACTACCCACAAGTGGAGAAATTTTTTGTGGTATTTAGTGACGCTTTGAAGAAGGTCCTGAGTTGTGTGTTGATGAAAAATGACAAACTCATTGCCTATTCTTTAAGGAAATTAAAAGTTCATGAGAAAAACTATACAACACATGATCTGGAGTTGGATGTAATAATATTTTTTTTTTTTAAATTATCACTTTTGGGAGAAGTGTGAAATATACACGGATCACAAAATCCTCAAGTATATATTCACACAGAAAGAGTTGAACTTTCACCAATGAAGGTGTTTAGAGCTGATCAAAGACTATGAATTCTCAATCCATTACCACCATGTGAAAGCGAACAAGGTGGAAGATGATCTAAGAATAAAGAACCAAAAAAATCTATTATTGATGATGATTGAAAATGATCCAATCTTCTTATATTTGAGGAATATAGACATGGAAATCATAAAGAAGGGAAAATCATCAATCCTTCCACAAATGATTTCTCAATCGTCTCTTTGGGAAAGGTTAAAGGATTCTCAAAAGAATGATGTGATAATTTAGAAGAAAGTGGAAACTATTAGAAAAGGTAAATCCTAAGAGTTCAGTGTTAATGAAGAGGGAATTGTGAGATTTGGGTCGAGACTATGTGTGCCATAAAATCCAGAGTTAAAGAAAGAACTTTTGTATGATACACATAGTTCAAATTTCTCTATTCACTTGAGGACATGTTGAGATCATGCTCAATGGACTTAAAAGGAGTATTAGATCAACATCTTCCTCTGGTTGAGTTCTCTTACAATAATAGTTTCCACTCAAGCATCCAAATGACTCCTTATGAATCCCTTTATGGGAAGAGGTTCAGAACACTAGCATGTTGGGATGACGTTGGGGAGAAAAAACTCAAAGGCCTAGAAATGGTTGAAGAAATGGTGGAGAAGGTTAAGACCATCCAATAACAAATTAAAGCTGCTCAGAGTCGACAAAAGAGTTATGCGGATAATCATCGATGAGACCTAGAGTTTGATGTTGGAGACATGTTATTCCTTCGTATATCACCATGGAATAGGGTTATGAGATTTGGGAAGAAGGGAAAGCTTAGTCCAAGGTACATTGGCTCTTTTGAGATCCTTGATCATATTGGAGTAGTGGCCTATCTACTAACACTCCCACTGAACCTTTCTCAAGTACATGATTTACTCCATGTATCACTCTTGAGGAAGTACATACCTGACCCATCACATTTATTCAATCTATAGGTGGTACCATTGGAGAATGAACTCTCCTATGAAGAGAAGTCGGTGAAGATCTTAGATCATAAGGAAATAGTTCTACAAAATAAGACAACTCCCCTCATCAAGGTATTATATAGAAACCAAAATTTTGAAGAAGCAATGTGGGAATCAGAGTAAGTGATGAAGAAGAGTTACCCTCATCAATTTTAGTGTGGAAAAAAGAAATTTTGATGGTGAAATTTCTTAAGGGGGAAAGATTATAATGACCCAAAATTTTATTAATGAAAATTACTCTTAATCTAATTAACTTTCTTATTATGTAAAATGGTTATATAAAACATATAAACTTTCTTGGTTTTATGTTTTTGGATTTTAAAATACTATTAAGAATTGTTACCATTTCTAATATATCATTTGAACAGTGATCACATGATTAGTATAAATACAGGGATTTAAATATTCCAATTAACTCAGAAAAAGGAAGCTATGGCCTCATCCAATAAAATTGCTCCATACAAAGCCCATTTTTTGGAGCCTGGAAAGGAGTTATCATCACTAGTCTTGAATCTTGACCAATTCCAATCCGAGATTCAATACATTAAGCTTGAATGGAATCACCTACGGGAGAAGTGGAAGTTAATAGAGATTACCACCTGAGTGATGTTATCTGAGCCGCCCCAAGAGTCTGTCACTATCATGAACCTTACCCTTAGGTCTTATGCCGGTGTTATAAGGGGTTATGTAACAAGACCCTGTCACTATGATTATGTGCATTATTTTTTTATAAAGAATATACATTCATTTTATTATTGTTACTTTGTAAATGGTTTTTAAAGAACAGAGAGTATTTTTAGTTAATATTTAAATTCAATTAAGAAATATATTTTGATGAATTAATGGATTTATTAATTAAATAATATTTTAATAAAATATTATTACTAAATTACTTTTTATTAAATATAAATGATCATATAATTTTTATAAATACAATTGTAATTTTTATTAAGGTTTGAAAGCCGTTTTTGTTAAAACCCATGTATTTTTGTTAAATGTCGGTTTTTATTTTAAAAGTAAAAATTCACATATTTAGGAAATTATTTAGATAAAATGAATATTATTTTTGGAATCCAGATGTTGAAATTATCCAACAGTTATTTTTTCATAATTTTCTGAGACAGTTGAATTTTTGGGTAAAAATTAAATGTTGTTTAAATATATAATGTGTTTTATGACATCAAAATGACCAATAGTTATGTAATAAAATAATATAAAAGGGATATTCAGAAAATATATATTTTAAATTTAAAATAATGTGATTTTATATTTGTTTTATTTATTTTACAATGCCTTAGTGGACCCTCCAAGACTTATGAAACATTTTAACATTTTAAAATGATTTCCATGAGAGTGCGACTCACCACCACATAATAAAGCCAAATATTTTAATAAGTTCGGACATTGGCCTTATAAAATATTTTTTTACACTCCACTTTGGAAAAAAACAAGGGAAAAAACCATGGTATGGTTTTTTGTTTTTATTAGTTTAATGTGTTGTGTCCAAAACCTAAATAATAAAGAATTACCTCACCTTTCCTATATAAAGCTACTCCATATCCCATTACACTTTACTAAAACCATTTTCATCTCAATAAAACCATGTAATACTCTCTCTATAATCCTCAAAATTTTCCCCAATATCCCAATAAGACTCTCTCAAGCCTCTCCCAAGCCTTTGAGATCACACTTCCAAGTAAGGGATTTCTTCCTTTCTCATTTTTGTCCAAGTTAATTATGTTATTATTCCCTTTTATTTTCAATTAAAAATTGTGGGGTATGATTTATAACCTCCCTAATAATTCCCTACTTATGTTTTAATGATTATAGACCTCTTTATATCTCATTAATCCCTCCCATGTACACCCATTACCATGCCAAAATTTCATACGAGTTACTTCATTTCTCCTCTTTCTTCATGTTTCTTTATTATGTTACACCTTCTATTTCCAAATTAAATATGTTGGGACATGCATTTATATTACCCCCTTACTTTAAATTTCATTTAAATATTATGAGATACCCTTTTCTTTCTCATCAATCAATTTTACGAATTTTTATGTCACGTCGTTATGCTGCCGAAATTGCACAGTGATTTTCCAAGCCAAAATCATTGTATAGTGAATACCATGTCCATGTCTCTATCAAGGGTATTAACCTTTATGAACATATACATATTGAATGGTACTTAAATGTATGTATTCCTCATTACTTAATAATTTAATAACTTATGATGTTTAATGATTCCATGTCATATGATCTATGTGGCACACTTATGCATGAAATGAAATGTTTATAAAGGGTGTTCCCTAATAGCGCTCCAATGCATTGGGTAAAGAATAGTATCATGATACTACTTGTGAAATTAGGGTTTAATCATTATAATTCAAGTTCAATTAGGGTTTACTCATGATAATTCAATTGTAATGGGGTTTTACTCATGCTCCATGTGCAATGAGCCTTGGATCAAGCTAATATTATGTTAAATGTTGTTGTCACATCTTCATGTTATCATAATCATGCTATATCATGCCTTTATGTTCATGTTTCTATTATGCTCAATTGATATTAATATTTCCTAACATGTATTGTATTATTCATGTTATTCCTTGTTTACTTCCTTACTGGGCCTTATAGCTCACCCTTTTTTTATGTATGTCCTCACGTTATCCTAAGCAATGTTAAGTACGAAGGAATGTTGTGGTCATGTAAAAGAATTTTTCAATAAAGATATTGTATTTTATGTTCTAAGTTCTTATTTAATGTTCCTAATTTCTCAAGACACTATACCTATTGATCCTCATAGCTTTATTAAGTTAAATTTAATGTAATAAATCATGTTTAAGTGTGTAATGAAGAGTAGGGTTTTTATAGGGGTGATATTACATACCCGCTTGGAAGAATGATCCCTCAAGATGGCCCCTAAACTAATTCCTCATCACTCATATGATCTTTATCATGATCCTAAATCAGTAACCTAGATGTATTTCTTCCCAGAGGCATCCAAAAAGTAATCAATATGTACAATGGTTAGATGGGCATATATATATATATATATATATATATATATATATATGTTTAGTTGACTCATGAAGGAAAATCTGAGGTCTCCATCCTATATGATGCATGTACCATTGTTCCCTATATCCAATTTCTAGGTATGATAAGTCAAAATGTATCTAATAAAAGTCTTGGTGAATGGATTTTCAATCTTTCACACCAACACTATTTTCCTTTTCTTGAATTCTGCAATTGAGAAACATTGACACCAATTCCTTAATTTCCCAAGCAATCCTTATAAGGGGAAAAAACATAAAACACCATCCCAAGGTCGAGATACATTTGTTATCAGTCTATAACCACTTAAACCATTTAGGTCCTCTTGGATAGAATAAGACATGGTCGAAACAACCCTGTTCCCTCCTCTGTAGGCCAGGGGATGGAGACAAGTGCCCAGAAGGCATAAATAAAATGGGACGCCTTTTCCTAAATTACCTATATAGACACACCCAACCATCTATATGCATAATTATAGAGTAATAATAATAATAATATATAGTAACATATAGTGTAATAAAAATTAATTTAATAACAAATAAGAAATAAAAAAATTTATGAAATCATAATATGAGAATAAAAGAGGGAAAATATACTATCAACCATAAATAATTTTCCAACAAGACAACAACTGGAAAGAGAGAAAGTTGAGAGATCCAGTATCATAATCTCCAAACCATGACAATATTATGTGTTCAATTCACTATATTATCCCTATAATCCTCTAAAATGAAGGTCTATCTATTAGTAATCTTCATAAGACATGACACGTGCGGGAAATTCCCATGCAAGTGTGAGTATATAGATACCCAATAAGATGTCATGAAAACTAAAGATGGAGCTATTGAGTACACAATAGAAGTATTCATATCAAGACAAATAAAGAGGGTAAAAAAACCCAAAATCATTGATATGTGCTAATATTAGAATCCCATATAAGGGAGAAATGGAATCACCATATCACACCCAACCCAGGATGACGAGTCTTCCTGTAGCTCTAATGGTCATTCATCGATGCCCAGCATCTCATGTGTCTGTTTAAAGAAGTCACGAGGAGGGACCTAACCTCTCCACTACTCTATAGACCAAGGTAGTTAAATTATAAAAATATAGAGGACCCATTACCTGGTAAAATATTCCAATACCACTCTATATATAGAGGACCCTCATTCATACAGGGGAGTGCAGTCTCTATATTTTTGTAAAAAATATAGGGGACCTACATCATGGGGCGATAGGGGAGTGTCATCCACAATGATAGAGGATTCACTCCCTAGTGTGATAAGGAAGTACCTCCGCTTCCTATATAAATGATTATAGAGGACCTTCACCCTAGTACGACAAGGGGTTACTATCTCCATGGATGAGGAAAAATTCTCTAGTATTATAGGGGAGTACAACCTATACCTGGAATAAGAAGTATGGGGTACTAACACCCTGGTGTGAAAGGAGAGTAGCGCCAACATGTATATAGGACCCATACCCTTATACGATAGGGGAGTACTACATTTACCTAAATAAAGAATATGGAAGATGCACACCATGGTATAATAGGGGAGTATCGTCTCCATCTAAACACTCTGATGGTTATACCTGATCACTGCCATCATCGAGCATAGCCTAATGAACAATCACATTTCAAACATATCACATCACATCTCAAGGTCCACTATAATGGAAAATATCTCATTCTATTTGAAAAAAAAATCTAGATAGGCTACTCGAGGGCCATAATATGATTAATGATGAAGGAGATAAGAGATGTAGATGTTGTATATGGAGGTACATGGCATGTGTGGGGGTCTAAATGGTGTGTGAACCCATATAATTGCCTATAATTATCTCCCATGAACATGGATCAGTGGCTATGTCACTATACATGGTGTGTATGGGGACCACATAGTTGTCTCAACCAACTAGGGTCTACCCATGTGCTCCTAGTCATGCCTGTGTCTATCAATCCATGTCGTGTACCTTGTAGTGTATCTATCTATGCTTAGTTATAAGAGAAATATAATGTATTCCTAGTCAATTTTTGAACCTAGTTATGTATCTATCCATTAACCTATCTATTCTAGGGTACCATAGTAGACCCATGTACTCCCAAAGTACACAGTGTGTATTTATACATAGGTCCCTAGCCATGCACAAGTGAAACATAGTATAGCCACTCTAGGAGGGTCACACAACATGTGTCCCAACCCCATGTATTGTAGCCTTTATCTTTTCCCCAAAACCATTTCCACCACATTTTGGTGACTTTATGGCCTCTGTTTATCCTAATACCCACCATTTAGTTAGTTTTTTTCATAAAGATATAACTATCACAAAGCTTCTATATCCACAGCCGCCACTATAATTCACACTTTTTGACCACCCAAAACTGGTGGGAAAATCCTCTGATAGTTGATTATGGACCTTCGTTAGCCGTAAATAGGATCCATATCTCCCTTTGTGGTCTTCCACCTATCATGCACGCCTCATGTGCCACTTCCATTGCTACTTTGGATCCCAGATCCATGAAGATATCACCCCTACCTATAATCCTCTCGGATTCGTCTGAAAAACCCTGATTTGGTTGATGTGCACACATACACAATGAATTTTGTGGTTTTTTCATTCTTCAATACACCAAAAAAAATTTGAATCAGGACCCTATGGTCCGACTATAAAGAACATGAAGAACATGTGGGTGAAAGGCATAAGAAGAAAGGTGATATCATTATTTTCCATGTGTTATTGGCCAAAATATGTAGAATAAGGTATTTATAGGGGTGATTTTATGGTGTAGAAGATAAAAAAAATCAACCATTTAATTTACCAAAAATGGGATAATGTAAAGGGATAATAAATTGTAGATTAAAATTAGAGTAGTAAAATCCATTATAAAAAATTTAATCAACGGTGGAAACCACAATTGATGATCCCAAACTTGATTTTGGACTCATAATTGGTAAATAAAATGTTTTATTATGATGTGGATTATTTGTGGTGTTTTCTATCTATCAATAAACCTTGATCAGATTTACATTTATCCTCTGATTCTGATTTGCGAAAGAAAAATTCTTATAATCTCCTCTCATACTCCTAGGGTTATGTAGTTGGCCCTATAGAATTCCCATAACATACTATTTAAAGAGTAAATTTGGTAATTGGTATTAAATGAATTAAATAAATAAACTATTTACTTAATCCACTTAACTTACCTACTAATGGCTACCTTATCAGAACATCTAACGCTGACCAACATTATGTCATGCCTCTGGTAAACCCATAGTTATATATTCATGCATGATCTCATATTTCTGACGTGATTCTCCTTTCAAGATTTATTCCATTATTTATGAATAATAGTGTGTGTGTGATATTAATCTATTTAGTATTTTTAAAATATATATTCTAGGCTCACTAGGGATCATAATCACATGTCTTCTCAATACCTACCTCTAAAAATATTTCATAATATATTTTAATGTCTTAAAATGAAAAACTAGAGTCTATACATAATTACCATTATGTTTAAATATTAATATTAATATTTTTTTCATTGTTCGTTAAAATAGGTGTTTCATGTAATGTAAAATATCAAATAATTTTACATTATTAAAAAATATTTCATAAAATCTATGGGTGTTATATTCTAAACCTATTAAAAATAATTCCTCCGGTGAAATTACATCACACCGATAGAAAAAGATGAGGATTATTATGCCTCATAATTTCCTCCTGTCCCTATATATATTTCTATAAAAAACCTTCTTCAAATATTATATGGATGGAACACATACATGGTTAAAGAGCCTTATCTTTTCATCATGATCAAGGTTAAACTCTAGAAAATTTCTAACCATCTTTCACATCTCTTCATATTACTTCTACTCCTATTTAATATTCAACTTGATAGATGATTGAACATTCAATTGAGAAAGATATTAATTCTCTCCTTACATTAGGATTTGAAGATCCATGTTTTTAAATTCTATAAATATTTAATATTTTATGATCCTCATCATAGATAAGATAACATGATCCATTTAACTCAAATCATCTTCCACCTTGTTCTCTTTAACAATGTAGTAATTTATTGAGAAATCATAATCATTAATCACCTCTAAAAATCTTATTTGATGCATATTAAACTCCTTCTATGTGAATATATACTATAAAAAATATTTATCGGTATATATTTCACACATTTCTCTATAAAGATAATTCCTCCATATTTGTAATGGAAAAATTACTACATCTATCTACAAATCCCAATTTACATAATTTTTCTCATGAACCTACAATTTTTGTGAGACATAATCTATAATCAATTCATTATCCATAAGAACACATCTTAGTAACTTCATGGATGCATCACTATAAATTAAAAACCCTTATCCACTACATGATAATATGAGCACAAGTGAGATGACTAATATTCCCTTTAGTTCCTTGAAATATCCTTCACATTATTCTATCTAGAGGAACTTAGAACCCTTCTAAGTTAACTTGGTCAGTGTATTAGATAGTCATAAGAAATTTTACACAAGTTTTGGATAATATATAGCTAATCCATAAAAACTATAGATCTTAGTCACTGTGGTTGGTTTAGGCCACCATTCAATACCCTTCGTCTATGAATAATCTTTCGATATACCCTTTCTTAGGATTATATGACCTAAAAAATGAATCCTTTTGCAGTAGAAATTCAAATTTCTTAATTTTTTCATATAGATTCTCCATTATTATGGTATTTATTATAATTATCAAGTGATATTAATGCTCTTAATTTCTCTTTTAATGGATAGAAATATAATCTATAAATACTACCACAAACTGATCAAGGTAATCTATAATGAGTTTATTCATTAAATCCATGATGATAGAAGGGGAATTAGTAAGAATGAATTGAATGACTATATATTCATAGTGATGATGCCATTCATGAAATGGTGTCTTGGGTATATCGTCATTCATGAACCTAAATTGATGATATACAAAAAGAAGGTCAATAATGGATATGTATTGAGATTTATATAGTTCATAAAACAAGTCATCATTACGGGGTAGAGGATACTTGTTCTTATTTTTGATCATTTTCAGCTCTCATTAATCATTGAAAAGTCACATAAATCCATTATTCTTTAAAAAAAGAATAGGTGCACTCCATGTTGACACAATTGGACAAATGAATCCATTCTAAAGGTTTTCCTAGTGTTTCTTATTTAATTCATTCAACCTAATTGGGACCATTCCAAAAGAAGTCATTAAAATTATTGTGGAAAATGTAGGTATTCTATTGAAAACTGAAATTCATGATTCCATTTAAGATATGGAAAATTATTCCATAAATTCATCAAAAAATTCTTGGAAAATAGATATATCATTGAGGTCAATTTCCACCCTAACCGTTTGAGATAAACACCCCTTATAAATGGGGATCAAGACCCATAAAATTGATTCGATCTCCATTGGATGTTCATCATTATCATCACATTGATAGAAGAACATAGGATGGATTAGAATATCAAACATGACTTACCATCCTTGAAAAATGTTGTGGGATTTATTTAGAGGGAGAAAATCCATTCCAAAAATAATATCAAATTCAACTACAGGAAGAGTGAAAATATTTGCAAGAACCACATTACCATAAATGTAAACTAGTGAAGAATCATATACATGAGGTGAAATAATCATACCATTAGGGGTTTTGAATGATAATTTTTTATCTAATAATTTGGTTAGGATCATGATACCCTTATAAAATTCTTCAAATACTAATTAATGGGTAGATACAAAGTTAAATAAGAAATTTACAGGTCTAGAGTTGATGGTATGTGTAACTTTCATGAATTTTTGGTCACACCCCTCGTTAGAAATAGTGATCACATGGGATCTCACATTTTCCATTGTCTTAAGAGTTTACTGACATAGATCATCATAATTAACCTTCAATTTTGAGAACTGGTTAGCATAGTTCCCATGATCCTTGCATTTGAAACATAGTATTGTGGTCGGTTCATTCTGTGAAGATTTCTCTCTATTCTCATTGTTAGATAACTTATTCCCATCACTTCAAAAATCAATTTCTCAATGGCATTCCTTCCAACACAAAAAAACATTTACTAGTCCCCTGAAGAAAATTTTATCCTTATTTAATTCCACGCAATGATCATTATGGAAAGATAATATTATTATCTCAATGGTATTTATAGTTTCCATTGAACTCCATATACATTTTCTTGTCAAACTCCTAAGATTTAAGGGTAACATAAATATCCATTTCCATCATGATATAACATAGAATGATTTCTTCATAGATAATTAAGTCCCTTTTAGTGAATTCCTTTCTTAGAATTGGTTTTAATCTATGAAATAATGGATAAAAATTTCATTCATGTTTGATGATAAAGCTAGAATCATACCACCCATGTATTTTAAAATTTTCCTCATAAGCACCAACATATTCATCATCCTTCTACTTTAGCTCAAAGAATTCATTCTCTATTTTTATACAAAGGATAAGAGGGGAGTACTTATTGAAAAATATGATATTAACTCATCCCACTCCATGGATTTAATTTCATCATTTTCCCTTATATTCTTGATGACATTCCACCATTGAACTACTTTACATTCTAAACAATAGACAACCAAAATGACTTTTTCTTATTCTGAGCACTAGAGAATGTAAAATTTACTTTCATTGGTACTCGTCCATTATATAACAACTATATAATCAATATAACCACCAAATATTGGTGTATTTTTTTCTCATCAAGGACTCAACATAATTTCATTCCTTGCTTTTATTTTTTGGAGGTTTATAATGATTCATAGGTTGAGAAAGTTGGGTGAGCATAGAAACGTGATTTTTCATTCCATATCCCTTAATTTTTGGCTGATCAGGAAGAAAATAATTTCATTCCCTTTCATACTCAACATTAACATGGTTCCTTTGGTTTCTAAACATTAACTAAAACTAAAAATCATAGTGTATGAAACAATAATAAGAGTGGGGAACCACGTAATGTTGAAAAATAACTTATAGGATCTATAAATAAAGAAACCTTGTTTTTAATCTACGAAACCTTTGGGTTATAAAATGTCATTCATAGTAACCATATATTTAAATCCTTAATTATGGTTTGTAAAGTGGTCATGAATTTACAAATAATATCCTTAGGGAGTGTCAAACCAAGTGTGCAGTATGTCATGTTTTCTTGTACTAGGTGATGATCGAGTCAAGCTCGATGAACCCTTTTTAGTGTTATTACACCTATAAACCTCTATTATAGAGCCACAAACACATGTATTATTTTTATAGGGATTAATTATCATTGAAACCACTCACTATATCCTTTTCTAAAACTTCGGAACATTTACCTACACTTTCACTCATCCTTAGAATTAACATTATAAATATCATTAGAGTTTTCACAAATGTTTTTATATCCTAGTCCCAATGGTGAACTAAATATATCCTCTATTACCAAATGTAATAACCCAAACTTCTCAAACATAAATATTATATCTAATTAGATTAATATTCAATACCTGATATAATGATCCAAACCAGAATCTTTTGGTTCTAGTGCCTTTGGAAACATGGACACATAAACAACTAGTCCATAATTGAGCTACGTCATCTCCCACTATGTTATTCATAACTAGTAACATTATTATACATATCATACATAATACCTTTCACTATAACCTAGGGAAAGGAATAATGATAATTGTTTATATAATATGTTTCATAATGGTAAAAAAGGTAGATATCAACATATGAAGTGAATAAAGGTATGAGAATACGAGAATAACATTTTAAAATAATATCCTACATATCATAGATCATAAAAATGAGTAATGGGGAAAATCATGGAAATTATTAAGATGTAATTTATAATGGAATCAAAGAACATAAATTTTGAGAACATAACATTGGAAAAATTCATAGATTTAGGGAATATAAAAGAGTATCAAAAATCATTTCATTAGTAGTTCAAGGTCCATTTCCAAGACTATCATAGTGGAGTGGATTCACTCTCCAAACCACCATATTATTCATCGTTCACTCCCAAGACTATTATAGTGTACATATTCCCTTACAGAACTAGTTTCAATCCCCATTCTAGTCATTTTTATATCATGAGACATAAATCATTACCCAATACATTAGATGGAGATACAAGTACCACCCAACACATAATGAAAATAATAAAAATGTGTTCCAAAAGATCATAAAAAATTCATCAAATTTAATACCATGAATATAAATGGGTTTCATATACATTAAATCATAATTTAAATTATTGAAAAGAAACAGATTTCATAATCATTTCATCATTCCATCAACATATAAAACATGTAAAAAAAAGTGGGATTCATAAAAATTATGTCATAATAATCATAACCCAATAATAGAGAATATGAATGGTATCCTTGGATCACATCTCTAGTAAATAATATTTAAAATTAAAGGATGTAATATTATATTGAAAATTATTTTGAAAGAAAAATTACCTAGAATTTTTCTTGAGAAAAATATCCATTCATTGGAAATAATATTTTGAAAAAATGAAAAAAAATATTATGGATATCATTTTCAATGAAAATGAACTTGAAAAAATTATAATGTATGATTAATAAAAATAGTTTCCATAACCTTAGTAAATTTTCGTTCATGCCTTACACATTAAAACAATGAATTATTTCACATTTTTAGTAAAGGCTAAATGAGCCTTGTTTGGAAATTGACATTAAGATTCAATTAAAATAATTTTGAAAAAATTCAATCATAGGTAATATTTTAAATAATAAATCAAGATTACAATATTTAAAAAAATTGAAAACATTTTTAGAAAACATGGTTATGTAAGAGAATTTGTTTTCAATTGAAGAGAGAAAAAGATGATTTTTCTTATGAAAAATAATTTTGAAATATTGAGTACATAAAAAGAGGAAAATAAATGGAAAAAAATTATTATCTATAAAAAACTATATGAGATAAAAATTCATGAGTTTCTTAACTGATATCTTAGAATATATCATAATTGGAAACATATTCATGAGAAATCCTGATAAATGATGAAAATTTGTCATAAAACCCATACAACATTGGTAACATTGAATCCTAAACCCCATTAAATATTAATGTTAATTGAATCATAAAATATCATGAGGGAAAATAATTTCATTATATTAAATGGAAAAGGTTCTTTATATACACCTCATAAAAGAAGATATGTGCATAATATAACATATGTATTAAAGAGAGAAAATTGAGACAAAATTCTCTTACCATAAGTCTTGAATTCCTTCATACACATTCATACCACATGTATAATAAATATAATTTTATTATAAATATATTAAATAACCATAATTATATATATCATACCATATATGTTTTACTTATGACCTTTTATTAATAATTCCATGTGAATGTCATGTTTCAGGCAATAAATTCTTTGTTTTTCTTATATGTTTTGATTTGTTATTTTTTTCCTCTTACTTTGATCATGGTTATACAATCACTAAAATATCAAACATGAAATAAATATCACATATAGTCATTATATATGTATTTATTCCAATATATAACTTTTATATATATAAAATTAAATACACATTTCATGGAGACGGTAGGCCTTATGTACTCATTAACTTTGTTTCCATTTTTTCAAATGATTGAATGAAAGTAAGGAAAATAATATATTACCATTAAATAATTTTTTTATGTAATATATATTATATAATTTTGATAAAGACGCCTTTATTACCTTTCATGTAAAGCGTAAAAGAATCGCATTGCTTTGTGTGGCTATAGGCCACCGTTCACGTGAGCAACGTTATCATATACCCACAAAATTGAAAGTAAGATGATATATGTTATATAATAATTAATGAAGTATAATACTACCATAAATATAATATATAAACATTTAATCTGTCATTATATCTAGCATTGAGAGGTGTTTATGGACAATGAATAACATTGCTTCGTGAGGAGGACGTCTGTCGTACACATGAATGGAGATTTCTTATCCCATTTGATTGAAGTGGACATGGTTATAGGTCATTCGCTTAACATAAAAACATATCAGTATATGGAATATACTAGGGATATTATATCTCTATGTTTTAATAATAATTTTTGGAGGCGGGGGATGAAATACAATAAAATGGACAGTTAGGGATGTTACCTCTTCTTCTAAAAACTTCTTTTGGTTTGTGCCAGAAGCCTTCTTAAGACGGATTTATAAAAAAAGTCTTCTACTATGATAGGAGACAATTAGGGAAGATATTTGAACTATAAATAGATGAACCAAATTGTTTTGGAATTGTGAAGTGGATAGGAGAAGGGTCATCCTTTTATAAGTGAGGTGAGTGCACTACTAGAAATTGGATTATTTGTAACGGTGTCCAGTCGCAAAAGGTCATTTGTGACAGGACCCCGTCGTAAATAACCCATTGTAGAAAAGGGTGTTGCAAAACAATATTATTTGTGATGGGATGTGGACCCGTCGTAAATAGTTTCCTCGAGATTATTTGGAAAAAATAGTATTTGCGATGGGCTGTCACAAAAGGGCCCGTCACAAATATCTTAAAAAAATATAAAAAATAAAATTGAATAAAATTATATAATTAATAAAAATAAAATAATATTATAAAATAATAGTAAAATAATATTGTAAAATAATAATAATAATAATATTATTATTAATATAAATAATAATATTATTAGTAAAATAAAAAAAATAAAAAATAATAAAGAAAATAAATGAATATTAATAATAATATTATAATAATAATAATAAAATAATATTAATAATACAATAATAATATTATTATTAATATTAATGAAATAATAATATTAATATTAGTAAAATAATAAAAAAAATATAAAAAAATAAAAACCTCAATATTTGTAAAAATATAAAAAAATTAATAAAAATAAAAAATAATAAAATAATAAAAATAATAAATGAATTAAATAAAGTAATAAAATAATAAAAAATTAAATAAATAATGAAAAACTAAATAAAAAATAAAAAATGCAATATTTGTAGCAATACAAAAAATACACTGTATAGAAATGTAAATAGTTAATATTACAAAAAAAGTTGCATTCAAATGTTTTATCATAAAAAATATATATCACTAGGGGGTCCTTTAGAGGAGATGGAGGAGATTGTGGAGGGAACTCCAACCCTAAACCGTGATTTAGACAATGCATGTTCTCCATCTGCTCATGCTGCAGTTACTGCCATCGACACATCTCCTCCTCCTCCTACTGCAGTCGTCGGAGCTCTTACTGTTGTTTTTGCTGCCATGGGTGAATCTACAACTATTTTCATTGACACATCTCCTCCTGCTCCCTACGTATACTCTTTATAATCTCACTTTGACCTCACAACTACTCCTAATACTGTGCAGTAGATGATGATGCCTCTCCACGAGCTCCTCTCGAGCTGGACACCAACATCACAGCGGTACCATAATAACTCTCAGGTGTCAATCGAGATCTGATGCTAATAACTCAACCTTTATCGAAGGCATAATGGGTTACTTGCATCTATTCTGCCTCATTAAATCGATGGGCACTAGTCCGACCCTTAGTCTCGACCTAACTCTTAGTCTATGTTTGAGAGTTTGCAGCCTCATATGACTCCTTTAATTGCAATTTAAAATTAAAATAGTTAAAATATTATTTCTTGTTAATTTTAAAACTCAAAAAGAAATTATAATAACCCAAAAATGATGTTGGAGATCTCCTATAATCTCTCTAATGATCGGATCACTGTATATCCTCCTATAAACGTCGAACTTCATAACATCAGGCTATTCGAATGCCTATTTGAATATAAAATAATCCATTACATTTAAAGTTATATAAATTATTTAAAAAAATCACTTACCATATGTTCCTTATGCAAACTGAATGTATGACTACCAGCTCAATGTGTCACCTCCTGTCTCTCCCAATTTTGTTGTCCTATCGATGATCTCCTCTAAAAACGTCCACCCAACTAGTGTGAACATAATCCATCCCAAATCTGAGATGAAATGTAATCAGGTCAGTGGGAATGACAATACTCATTAAACTTTTTCACTCTTACTTTTTTCATTGCTTTCCTTCTCAAATTGTGCAAAAACTGATGGCAATGCTCACACATAAACCCTTAACATGCCTTCCAGATAGCACCATGCATGCTCTCATTTATGGGATACTATAAAACCTAAAAATAATTTATAATATCAAGTTATTAATTAAATAAATTTCAAAATAAATATTATTTATTTACGTACCATCCAATGATCGAACATGTAGTGTTGAACATCAAAGAGAATCTCATCCCATGTGACCTATGCTTCAGAAAAATAATAGCACAATATAGCACTCTCTATTCCAACAACTATATGAAAAAAAATATAAAAAAATAACAAATAATCAAACAATTAGTATATAAATAAATTAATGAAAAATAACTAAAATACATAGGTAAACATACCTTTTTCATGCATGGATTGAAGCTAAGATGTGGACGTCGCTCGAGGATAGAGTCAAGAATCATCAATTACGTAAGACCATGACCCCTTCGAGTACTCCCTAGACTTCCAGCTGTATGAGGGTCAGATGATCCAACATCCTACTCTTCCAAAGGTAGATCATCCTCCTATAAATGATGAAATAGGTCCTCATCCATCTAAAACACAAAATGACCATTGTTAGAAAATAGTTATAAACAACTATTATATATAGATATATTTTATATATAATTATAATTAGCATTTAACTATGTCAATGTTCATCTTCATCCTAATATGTATATATGACAATGTCAATGTCTTCATATTCCTCCTCAGTATCATAAATTTCCATATGAGTTTCAATTTTATCATCTCTTGCCATTTTAAATTCATTTATAACATCATTAACATCATCGTCACCATCAAACCTTAACTGTGGGGTGTTATCATCGATATTCATGTCTCTTCATAAAAAATATGGATTTGGAGGAGTCTCTTAAAAAAATTTGATTCCTTGAACTTCAGCATAACCACATTCAATTTGAGTAAATTGGTTTTCCTGATATTTAATCTTTATTACGCTCCACCAATCACCCAACTCATTTAAAGTAGCATAGTAATTTTCATAATAAATTTAATGTGACTCATGATCTAATAGAAATGGTTCATTTAATACAGAATACTTTTATATTTAATATCAATGATTCCATGGGTCATATGAACATGAAATCCTCTCTCAGTATCCAACCACTGACATTTAAACATCGTTATGTAATTCTATCTCAGATAACATAATTCAATAGTTTTTCCAACATGTTGTGAAATTAAATTTCAGTTTCTCCATGATGATATCCTCTCAAGCAAACACCACTATTAATTATTATTTTTTGATTCCTCATATTCACATTTATGAAATCAATAACCATTCACAACATATTCATTATAATATTTAACCATTTTGGACGATGAATTACTCAAGACATACAATTGATTATCAATTTTATCAGCATGTTGAGATACCAATTTTTTTTAAATATTATCAATATAACAAGTAATAAATGGATTTTATATGTTAAACCATAAATAATTTATGTTACCAGTTTTTGAAACTAGTAGGAAAAACTATTTTGTTGACGTTCTTCAAGAGAAGCTGCTATAATTTGTGGAAGTTGTTTTTTTTTATATGATTATCATATAAACTATAAATAAAATAAGATTAATTTATTATATCAAATATTATAGAATAAGTGATAGGATTACTCACAATAAAAATGGTGTCATTTATTCATAGTTTAGTAGAACATATGTATGAGCTCTGTGATGTTCATCATCTAAAAGCCATCGTTCATAAACTCCACTAAATCCAAGTTCGGTCTGGTTAAAAACGATAATTGATTTTTCATTTTATCTTCAAAATTTCCCTCATTATGTCCCATGTGGTTTTGTTTTCTGGGATATTCATATTCAAAATAATGTGAGAAGAAAAAAGAAATTTTTCTTGAAAATAAGCTTTTCCAATTGATCCTTCAACCGATGCTTTGTTACATACTTTTTTCTTTAATTTCTACATGAATATTTGGAATAGGTATATCCATTGGAATTTTACCATACCTCAACATTTTTTTTGATGCAGAAAATGTAATATCAAATGTTCCATTAAGTCAAACAAAACCAGAAGGTAGATTTTTCCCAGTTTATAGAAAATTAAAACAACATCTTCTTGCAGTCTGCTTAGTGCATCGTAGTCTATTTTCGCCAAAAAAATGTCTCATAAGAAATATGATATGTCCATTATCGCATCCCAAATCATAGAATTCAAAAAACCTATTAATATAATCAGTATAAGTCTTTCCATTACAACATGACAATCATGACTTTTTAATCCAGTAATATGACCATTTCAGACACATCTGTCCAAATTGAAAGCATATCCATCTGGAAGTCTCAAATCTACAATCCACTAAAAAAATAATAATCATTTTTCTTTGAATGGTGTATAAGTTGATTTTGGATTTATTAAATTCTATGATATGACATCTTTAAATAGCTCAAGTTCTAGTCACCTAAAAATTTGGGTAAAATCTAATCATGCATTTACAATATCTTTGGTTTTACCTGGTGTATCCAAAACTGTATAAAATAAATTATCAAAATAATTATTCTCAATATTAATGACATCCAACATGAGATGGACCAACAAATAAGACCAATATGACAGATCCCAAAAAATGCTCCATTTTATCCAATTATGTTCTTTCCTAAAGCCATCAATTTTTTGTTGGTTTATTATTGGTCCAAATGTGATTGGAGGTAATGAATAGACAATGTATTTTACCTATATATCAGATATCATTGTTGTAGGTTCATCACTTTTAACTATAAATTTTCTAAAATGATATTTGTTCCTCTAAAAAGAATTATTGGTTGCATGGAATCTGCGATAAAAAAAAACAAGGTTTTTTTCATTGAAGAGCATAAACACTTTGTTGTATCTCATACAGTACAGACATGATTTTGGACCATGTATACTCTAACCATATAACATACAATATACTAGGAATTCACTAATTTTCCACATTAATACATATTTCAGTAGGAAATTCTATTTCATAGTAACATCATATGTACTGATAATATTACTTCACAATGAATTTTACTCATTAATCAATGGTTTCAAATAAACATCGATATTCATTTTCAAATGTCCTAAAATTAATAAAGTTAGAAATATATAAGGCTCCTTCATCAACATCCAAGGAGGTAAATTTTATGGAGTTATAAATACAAGCCAACATGAATACTGACTACCGTAATAACCAAATGGATAAAAACCTTTAGTAGAAAGACCCAATCACACATTTCAGGATTCTAAAGCAAAAGACAGATTCACTTTGTCAAAAAATTTCCATTAATCACCATCAGTGGGATGATTTAAGCTTTTACTATTCAAAATATTAGTTTTCTCCATGAAATCAATGTCGTTATGTTCTAATACATAAATAAATGTTGTAATCTAGGTGTAAGAAGGAAATATCTCAACTGTTTTATAGTAATCAACATTGACTTCCCTAGTTGATCCTCTTTATACCTTAATTTTCCACATGTGGGATAACTATCCAACAACTCATTTTTACTATAATATAAGTTTCAATCATTTTAACACGAATGAATCTTCTGATATCCAAGACCCAGATTACGAACCAACCTCTTACTCTCATAGAATTTTTTAGGCAGCACATTTCCTTTAGGTAATAGTGTTTTAACTAAAGAGAACATCTGATCAAAATAGCTATTTGACATTCCATTTTTTGATTTAATAGACATAAAATTTTCAACCGCTTCAAATTTTCTTATCTTGCATCCAAGATATAAGGATTACTCAGTAGACCTCAACAACTCATAAAATTGAGATGGTTCCAACTTAGGAGTTAAATCAATATCATCCCAAATTTTAGTTTTTTGAAAAGATAGACCTACCACATTATGTACTAAATTTTGAAACCGTGATAGATTTAGAACAAAATTATTAGTATCTTCTCTAGAATTGCATTCACTATGTTGATACCAAAAAACTCAATCTGGTTGAAAACCAAAATGCAATAGATGACCTCCAACATTTTCAAATTTGTGAAACGCCCTCAGAGTAAATTTTTTATAACGACACTTAATTGTACCTTCTGAAAAAAATTCTAGTTTTGATGATGAAAATGCTAATAAATCTTTAACACCCTCAATATATAGGGATTTAAACCAGAACCATTTGGATTCCTATACTGATTTATCCAAGTGTGATCATCTAATAATGACTATTTTCAACTTACTTGTTCTATATTTCTCTAAAAATATAAAATAATTAGTTTTTTTGAATAATTTAATATAATACGAACACTATCCAAAAAAAGAGAAGAAATTTAAATTCACTTTTCTAGAAATTTATAATAATTTCTATTATTTCATAGTTATTTATAGTATTTTTTTAATTTATATTAATCTACACTAACTTATAATAATTTATACTAATTACTTCTAATTATTAGTAATTACAACTAATTTATAGTAATTACCACTAATTATGAGCAGCACAATTTCCAGTGAATTGGAAAAAACTCTTTTTCTCGATGGATCATCTCCTTGTAGATTTCTCTGACCAAAATCGCTATAAAAATCTTCTTTGATGTATCAATATACATTTTCTTATACATGAGAATGGATAGCAGGGAGGCCTCACCGTGTAGTTCTTTATTCTCATGCATACAAAAATGGACATCCATACATCAGAGTATATTTTTTATAGTGATTTCAGTCTGAGAAAGTTGCAATAAGATGAGCCTTCAGGAAAAAGAGCATCTTTTTCCCAACTGATCATCTCCTTTCAATTTTCTATCACTGAAATTAGTATAAAAAATCTACTCTGATGTATGCATATCAATTCTCGTGAATACGGAAATAGATATCTGTACGTTGTAGTAGATTTTCCATAGATATTTCAGTGAGAGGAAGTTGCAAGAAGATGATCTCTCAAGAAATATTAATGTCACCAATCCGTTGGAAATTATGCTAATTTTTTATGAATTATTATGAATTATTTCTAATTATTTCTAATTATTGCTAATTATTGGTAATTATTACTAATTATTTCTAATTAATTCTGATTATTGCTAATTATTGCTAATTATTTTTAATTATTACTATTTATTACTATTTATTTCTATTTATTTCTATTTATTGCTAATTATTGCTAATTATTTCAAATTATTGCTAATTATTTCTAATTATTGCCAATTATTACCAATTATCACTAATTATTACTACTTATTTCCAATTATTTCTAATTATTACAAATTATTGCTAATTATGGGTAATTATTTCTAATTATTGCTAATTATTGCTAATTATTTCTATTTGTTACTAATTATTACTAATTATTACTAATTATTAGTAATTATTACTATTTAGTACTATTTATTTCTATTTATTACTATTTATTACTAATTATTACTAATTATTACTAATTATTACTAATTTTTACCAATTATTACTAATTATTACTAATTATTGCTAATTATTTCTAATTATTACTAATTATTGCTTATTATTACTTATTATTACAAATTATTACTAATTATTACTACTTATTACTAATTAATCCTAATTATTACTAGTTATTTCTAATAATTACAAATTATTCCTAATTATTTCTAATTAATCCCAATTATTACTAATTAATCCAAATTATTACTAATTAATCCTAATTATTACTAATTAATCCTAATTATTTCTAATTAGTCATAATTATTACTAATTATTACTATTTATTATGATTTATTACTACTTATTACTAATTATTACTAATTATTACTATTTGTTACTAATTATTGCTAATTATTACTAATTATTTCTAATTATTACCAATTATTACCAATTATTACCAATTATTACCAATTATTACTAATTATTACTAATTAATCCTAATTACTACAAATTAATCTAGTTATTACTAATTAATCCTAATTATTACTTATTAATCCTAATTATTAATAAATATTACTAATTATTACTAATTAAAACTAATTATTCCTAATTATTACTAATTATTTCTAATTATTACTAATTATTACTAATTAATCCTAATTATTACTAATTAATCCTAATTATTACTAATTAATCCTAATTATTACTAATTATTACTAATTATTACTAATTATTGCTAATTATTACTAATTATTGCTAATTATTCCTAATTATTGCTAATTATTACTAATTATTCCTAATTATTTATAAATATTTCTAATTAATCCTATTTATTCTTAATTATTACTAATTAATCCTAATTATTAACAATTAATCTTAATTATTACTAATTAATCCAAATTATTACTAATTAACCCCAATTATTACTAATTAAAACTAATTATTACTAATTAATCAAAATTATTTGTAATTAATCACAATTATTACTAATTGTTAAAAATTAATCCGAATTATTACTAATAATTACTAATTATTGGCAATTATTCCTAATTATTGCTAATTATTACTAATTATTCCTAATTATTTCTAATTATTCCAAATTGTTGCTAAATATTAGTAATTAATCTTATTTATTCCTATTTATTACTAATTAATCCTAATTATTACAAATTAATCCTAATTATTTCTAACTAATCCTAATTATTACTAATTAATCCTAATTATTACTAATTAAAACTAATTATTAGTGATTAATCCTTATTATTACTAATTAATCTGAATTAATCCGAATTATTACTAATTATTCCTAATTATTAAATATTTTTTACTATTTGTTACAAATTATTTGTCATTATTACTAATTCTTCATCGTCATTGCTAATTGTTACTATTTGTTTGTCACGACCCGTCCCCCAGGGCCCGTGTCGTGACTACCCCAAACCCGCCTTCCATAGGCCAGGTACTGGCGACTAGCACCAAAGGCGTAATTCCCTAAAACTGGGAAGGCAATGCCTTTATGACCTGTAAACGCACACAGTTAGATACAAAACACTAGGTAAACTGTATAACAAAAGAGTGCTGAAAAGTAAAGAGGTCGGAAATACAAGCCCAACAGTAAAGTACAAGGAACTGGAAGTACAAGTACAACTGAAGAAAGGAAAAAACAGTTGTTGGGTCGTCCTCTAGAATTCCCACCGGAAGAGTTGGTAACGATAGCCTCCTCAGCACTCCACGTCCGTTGGTCTCCCCCGTGTACCGACTCGTTGTAAGGTCCACCTCCGGGTACCATCCAGTCCTGATACTCTCAGCCTCGATCAGCGTTCTCCGTCGTCTGGATCCAACACAACGAGGTGCAAGCATAGCTCTTGCAGGGGTGAGTATAACGATACTCAGTAGGGACCCCGAGACCCTCACGATCTCATAGAATCCAACATGGATAAACCAAAAAGTATGAAATCAACAGATAACCCCACTTAGGTATATGCCCATACTTATACCTAAGTTGTCAAGTAATCCATCTCAATCATGCGGTAAACACAAAATTTACTGACTCAGCTCACACAGGTATACAACTTATGTAGAGAGATGGAGATGATTAGATGTAGCCACTGAAACATCTTCTCTGTCGAGCCCACGTAGGATCCTGGTACAATAATCAGATCTGTCAAACTCACGTAGGATCCTGGAACAGTAGTCAGAGCTGTCAAACCCACGTAGGATCCTGGAACAGTAGTCAGAGCTGTGGAACCCATGTAGGATCCTGGAACAGTAGTCAGACCTGTCGAACCCACGTAGGATCCTGGAACAGTAGTCAGAGCTGTCGAACCCATGTAGGATCCTAGAACAGTAGTCAGAGCTGTCGAACCCACATAGGATCCTGGAACATTAGTCAGAGTCGTTGAACCCACGTAGGATCCTGGAACAGTAATCAGAAAACAGCTAGCCATAGGGTTCCCGCACAAAGCATGCTTGATTCTGGGAGGGTCCGCTCCTCAATCCAAGTTTCTATAAATCAACTACCACGAAGTCCCACGAAGAAGTATCCCAAATGTCTGCCATGTCATAGGGGTCACAATGCAACTGACGGCGCGTCAATCAGACGCCCGATCTGTTAGTTATTAGCCTTTTAGTCTCAAGGGCCCGGTTGGAATCGTGCTCGATCCAACCTGAATGTATCTCAACTATACCCAAAAATCCAGTGGGGTATACACAAAGGGTCTGTCGCGCTCCAGGAATACCAGCGTCGCTGACAGTTCTTCAAAAGGACGTCTGGTGCCAAAGATATGGCCAAAAGGAAGGAACAGGTAGCTAGTAGGTCTGGGTCTGGTCCGACCCGGTCGGACCGACCTGACCCGACTTAGTCTGGGCCAACCCGGTTCGAGTTCGGCCCGGCCTGACCCGTTAGGTTTGGCCTGGCCCACTGGGCCCGACCCAGCAGGCCGTGAGTAGCGCGAGGGCACAGACCAATCATGAGGGCGTGGACCGGTCTTGGGTTGGGGTAAAGGCTATTAGGCCCGGAGGTGCCGTGAGGGGCGCGGGAGGCCGGCTCGGCCAGATGCGCGTGGGGCGCGGCTTGGTGGCTCGGCCTGAGAGGATGGGGCCGGTTTATCCAACGCTGCGAGGGGCGCGACTCGAACGGCTCGGCCCAGATGGCCGAGGCCGGTTCGGCCAGTGGCGGCGCGAGGCGCGCATGGCGCGTGGTTGCCAGAGGCCCGTGCGGCTCAGGCCGGCGGGGCTGGCGCGGTTTGGTCGAGGCACCGCGAGGGGGCCGCGCGCTGACGCAGTTCGGACGGGGCGCCTCGAGGGAGGTCGCGGGCCGGCGTGGTTCGGTCGGGGCACTGTGAGGGGGGCTGCGGGTCGGCACGGTTCAAGACGGCGAGACCGGCGTGGTTTGGTCGTGGTGAGGTGGGCCGGCAGGGTTGGGAGGCGCGGGCGGCCGAGAGGGCGCTGCGGTTCGGCCAAGGGCGGCGGATCCGGTTCGGCCAACGGACTGGGTGTCTAGGACCAGTCCGTTCGGTGGATGGCGCGGCCGGTGGGCGGCGCGGGTCACGGATGCTGCGGGTAGCGCGGTTGGTGCCTGCATCGCATTCGTCGTCTCATCGCCTCATCGCCATGCCGAAAAAACTTCACAAACAAGAACGGCGGAGGAGTCGGGCCATGTTGGTTTTGCGCGCACCCTCCGTGTTTAGGGTGGTAGCATGCGGATCAATTCTTTCTTGAATTACAAAAAAAATAACAAGAAAATAATATAGAAGAAGAAATGTCTATCAACACCCCGCATCTTCCCGCAAAAACAATTCCCAACTCGCAAGGAAAAGCATCCACAAAAATTATTTGTCTTAGAAGGGAAGAATTAATGGAATGATATCATATTCAAATAAAACCCCTACCTGTTCATTGTTCATTGAAAAAGTCGTGGGGAAGAAGACGGAGTTGTCGTCATTCGTCGCGTCCGCCACACTCTTCCAATACAGAGCTCGTGTGTCGGTTCATTGACGACGAAGAGGAGGGAAGTTTAGTCATCGAAGACGTCCCACGTCGGTAGGAGTCTGAGGATGAATGTCAAAGGAGATTGTTCTTCTTAGTCGAGGCGTCCCTCGTCGGTGTTCTTCATCAGGAGAGTTCTTCGTTGGGAGCTTTCTCTCAAGCTATCTCTCTCTCTTCTCCCAAAATTCCACCAAAAAGCAAAGAGGTTCGAGAATAATAGATTAGGCCTTCTATTATTTTGTTGGTGAGAATTAAAAAATCCAAATTAATTATGGTGGGTGGAAAAATTAATCAAGGGAAGGGTTGGCACATTTAATTGGTGTGTTGGCAAAATTAATTAAGTAGAGGAGGTCAAGAGACTCTCCCTCATTTATGAGGGAGTTGAGTGGTTTCCCTCATTTAATTTGGGGGTTTAGTCACGGGTGTTCCCCACATCGTATCCTCTCGTGGGAGGTTAGGTTCGGGTGGGCCCCACCACCATAACCTCTCATGGGAGGTTAAGGTGTGGTGGTCCCCACCTCCAACTTCAACATGGGTGGTTATAATATAATAAAACATGTGTCGTTTTATTTTATTATTCCACAAAAAACCCAAAAACTATCTTCCACCCTCGACCAACTGTCGTCGAGGTGAAAGTCTTCTTAAGCGAAATATCGGCACTGCGAGTATAACAGTGCCCTCAGATTTCAATTCTGAGCACCACTTAAAAAGTTATAAAAATCTGCTCATACATTTACTGAACGTACCCGAACAAAACTTCATAAATTGATTCCAGGTACACCAGACCTCGAAATCACATGCCGTCAATTTTTGATGACTCGTAAAATTCCCATGTATTGAAGACAAAAAATTTCCACGGAAATTTGGGGTCTTTACACTGTTATTATTTATTACTATTTATTCTTAATTATTATTTAATTATTACTAATTACTCTTAATTATTCCTAATTAGTATTAATTAATCCTAATTATTACTAATTATTCCTAATTATTACTAATTAATCATATTTATTACTAATTATTACTAATTATTAATAATTATTTTTAATTATCACTAATTACTAACAATTATTACTAATCATTACTATTTATTGTTATTTATAAATATTTATTTTAATTTACTACTTATTAAAGCTAATTCTTACTAATTATCGCTCATTATTACTAATTATGACTAATTATTAATAATTATTGATAATTTTTTAAATTAATACTAATGACTTCTAATTAATAATAATTAATATAACTATTAATTAATACTAATCAAACATATTTGTAAAAAAATTCAATATAGAACTATCTAATTCTAATTTAATTTAATTACAGATAATTAACAATAATTATAACTAATATCAAATATAATGAATTAACTAAAAAATAAAAGAAATAGATAAATACCTTAAAACTGAATCTTTCGGAGGAATTAAGTAGCGAATATTGCTCCAATTTAAAATTTTTAACATAGAAAAATTTTGAGAGAGAAAATGTAAGCAAAGAGGGAGAGAGGGGTTGATAAATGAGTGGAATAAGAGGAAAAATGGATGCGGGTATATATAGGTTAGATTAGATGTGACAGATCCCGTCAAAAATACCAATCCACTAACATACTCTTTAAGATGGGAGATAAATCCCGTCGCAAATACTAAAAAACATCATCAGGTATTTGTGATGGGTAGAGGGTCCCGTTGCAAATAGTCCCCCCTGACGAACTATTTACGACAGGACCCTTTCCCATCACATATACCCATTTTTTCCGTAGTGGGGGCACACTAGTAATTTTTGGAAACAAAAATGGTGTACCCATATTTTTCCCATTCATAAGCTCCAAAATAGGTCATTATCAAGACTATGACATGATAAGGTCAAAATATGTCCATAAAATTTGTGTTTTACATGTGTTGGTTCATTTTTAACCCATATCTTTATAGTTTAACCCCTCGGTAAACCAAATTTTACCTTAACTATGGTTAATAATTCTTAATGTTTTTACTATTCATTATGGTAGAAAATTTAGATTGCCTTATTATATGATGTAAATTATTTTGATTCAAAATATGGAATCCATTTTTCCATATTTGATTCAATGAATTGGAAATTTTTTAATTTAAAATTAAACTCATAGACGCGATGAGAAAGTGATTTTGCAAAGATAAAATGTTCAAAAGTTTAAAAAGTTTTTATATAATAATTCAACATGAAAATGATTCTAATGATCTAAATTTTAATAATTGATATATAAATGAAATAATTTTTCATTTAAACCCATTTTAATACAAAAAATAACATTATAATTTCTTTAAAAGAGAATGTTGTTTTCAACAAAAAACAATAGGTTTTAGTATTGATCAAAAAATTAATATTTTCTGAAAAATACTTTAATTAACCTTAATATAATATTGAAATGATGATTTAAAAAATTAATTTTTTTTCCAAATTCATTTTCAAGAAATTTCAAAATTTAACATTATTATTCTTCCCAATAGAAATTAATAAACATGTTTTTTGATAAAATAGTGTTTTCCAAACATATAATGTCTTTACTGAAAATTGTGTAATTTTTATCCTTATGTTTTATTTATAAAGAACCCTTATATGTAATATTTAATTTTTTTTATTCATATTCATTCCTCTGTGATTAATGGCCATGTAATAAAGGTCATGATTAAATAATATTATTAATAGTTTTTTATGGTTCGTTAAAACTTGCGTGTAATGAAAGCTATCAAAGAAATTTAATTTATTTAAAAAAAAATATTTCATAAAAGCTCTAGGTATTAAAAGATTAATATTAATTTAGTTATACAAAACATGCATGAGTAACGTAAATGATTTTTTATTTAGAAACATGGATACATAAACAATGGGTTCATAAGTGAACAATATTATCTCCAACTAGGTTAATCATTACTAACACCCTTCTTAGACATATCATACATAATACCTTTAATTATAACATAGGGAAAATAAACATAATAAATAGTGAGATTAGATGCTCAATAAGGGTTAAAACTGATGATATTAATGATCAATTAAGAATTAAATGAACATAAGTTTATGGGAACACTAACATGATATTTGGAAACCATACCATGTATAAGATATATCATAATCACGAGTCCTTAAATAAACTATGGTAGTTCATAATACATGAATCATAAAGGAATCAATGAACATGATCTAATATATGATAACATTATCATAAGACCAAGATTTTCGGCATTCACATAATCATAGGCAATAATTTCCATAGTATTCAAGGATTACTTCCCAAACTATAATAGTGGATTGGGTTCACTCAAAAAAAATCATCGTTATATTAAAGGTTCACTCCCAAGACTATTATAGGGGATAAAATCCCTTACTAATATTGTTTTACTCCCCATTCCAGTTGGGTTTATCTCTTAAGAAATCAATCATTACCCAATGTATTGGAAATCAATATAATTCTAGGCTCACACATCACAGATTGAAAAGCACACAGATATAATCCATAAGATCATGAAACATTCATCATATAATAAATCATGAAATGAAATGGGTTTCATAAGATTTTATTAATTGAATAAACCATGTAAAATAAATAGGTTCCATAAATATTTCATCAATTCCTCGTAGTATAACTCTTTGAAAAGTAATAGATTTCCTAAAAATCTTGTAATCATAATCATAAAAAATCAAGAGAAAGAATAAGGATGGTTCCTTTGGATCATATCACAATAAAATAATATTTAATATGAAGGGATGTTATCATTGATTAGTGTATATACCATTATAGTATCATTAACACATTCATGAGGAAAATACCCATTCCACATTGAAAATCAATTTTTAAAACCTATAAAATTCATAAAATATTGTGAAAATCCTTTTTATTTAAAATAGCCTTAGAACCATATAATGGATTCTTTATTGATTGAGTGGTCATTATGGAAGAAAATTAATTTCATTTTGTATAAGTTAAAAAAACATTTCTATCACACTTTTGTAAAAAATTACATCATTCAGAAAATAAAATGATGATTCCTCTTATTTTTTTGTAAAGAGTCAAGAATGGGTAAAAATTACTTTAAACAATCATTTGTGTAACATTTCTCTACCTTCATTCATATAATTCTTTATTTTTTTTTGATTCCCTTTGGTTTGGGTGTTCCTGAGGACTCTTAATTATGGAGATATTTTTTATGGAAAATGGAAAAATATCTGATGATGTATAAGTTTCTGAATTAATAGAGTCTGGGTATAAATGTGTCGATGATTTTGGAGATTACTCTTTGGTTAAAGGTTGATTTGGGTGATTTTTTAGGTTTTCATGCATAAAATCGGATATGTGATATTAGTCAAATATATTCACATCATGTATGTAATTAAAAACATGATTTTATCACTTGTAATAATCCATGAAATTATTTCTTAACATGAATGTCTACAATCCATGAATTGGGACCACAACATGAAATGGTTGGGATCTGGAATTTATACACAAGGCAATGGATTTTTCTTTATATATACCACTCTATATATTCACATTGTTAATCAAGGATTCACATCACGGATTCCTTAGGTCCAATGAGTGAATATATTCTAAAGAATGAAAATTATTTCATTCTTTGTGCATCCTCTTCCCTCGAACCTAGCGCTATTATAGGTTATTTTGGGGAGTTTTCTACCTTTTTAAATGTTATAGAATGGAATTTTATCCCCATTGAATTTTCTAAAATTGGTTTTCTTCCTCTCTCTACCACCACTCTTTGGTAGTGGTATTATCATATATATTTTTATGTAATTAAAGTTTATCTTTATTATTTTTGATGTAGTATTTCCTTGTTGGAATTTTTTCTATCATTATTCATTGGAATTTCCCATTGTAGGTGTCGATTAGATCATTAATTAAAGGTATGCGGTTCGATATGATTTATCCCTACAATTTAGACCTTAATTTTAATGATTGATTTTATATGAGTTTTTAAATAATTTAAAAACCCATATTTGAGATGATTTATGGATAAATTTGGAAAGCATTAGGAGATTGTGAAAACCCCCCAATTTTATTACAATTAAAATTATAGGGCTGATTTGAGATTAACTAAGGGATTTATTTGGAAATTCATTATTAGTAAAATGGATTAAATTTAATTATTATTTAAAAATTAATGAATTTATATAAATATGTGTTTTGGTTTTTAAATGAGAATGGAATATTTAAAATACAATGTGCAGAATTTTATTTTGAATTGATTTTAAATGATTAAATTTCCCATGTTTGATTGACTGAATCACATGTTTTTCAGGGTTATTAGTTGGTAATTAGGAAAATAACTCTATGATATGGCCCCCTGGAGTTATTTTGAAAATGAAAACCCTAACATAAACATCTGGGGACATGATTGTATACTATGGTAGGTTGACTCCTGATGGCTTGATTTGTGGGACGTGTGCACACATTGAGCCAAGATCACTAATTGAGTAGTGTGAGGACCCTTTTACCATAAACTAACAAACTTCATGGATTATTACATGGTGCTATGATATGTTTGATTAGATGATTACATTCCATTTAATATTGAACTAAGTTATTCTTGTCATCTTCTTTATATAATATTTTTATGTAATATGTTCATTTAACCCTGTTTTAATATATCTTCCATCATTTGATTATGAAATCATGTTTTTTAATATGTAAATTCTAATACATGCCATGTATTAATTAAATTCAATGAATAGTTTTTTAATTGTTATAGAATTTTTTATAGAATACTTGGTGATTCCCTACTTAGATTTATAGCTCACACACTATATTTTCCTTTGGCCATTTATATATAACATTACCATGGGTCCATGAAAATGAAAATCTTCAATTGAAGGTGGTTTATTTTCTTGACCCTTGGTACCTAGAGAGATGGAGGTGACCAGTGGAGATGTTATTCACTTATTTCATGGGATATTTCTAAGAATTTTCCTTGGATAATGTTGTGAATTTTGATTCTTCACTATTTGGTTTTGTTTTACCTTTCATATTCAAGTATATTTTCCCATTGGAATGTTGAGCATAATGACATATATCTTTTTTCCACTTTTTTGGCGTAATTATTTCCCTCATGATTCATGTATGAAACCATGTGCTTGTCGCCAATACATGGGGATTAGGGACACTCATCAGGCCAGGTTAGATTCAGCTCAGGAATTATGGTACCAGGATATCCGAGCTGGTTTGTGAAAATGTTGTTAAAAAGGAGGATGTTATGCATATTTATTTGATGTTGGTATGTAGTTTGAGTTGTCCTGGTAGAAAGGAGGTAGGACTGATTGGACATAGGAGGTATTATGGAGTGTTTTCTTGGCCATCCCTTATATAAATGATTCTTAAGTCACTATAGATGATTGGGAAATATGACATGATGATTGTTTTTTTGGAATCTAGTCTTTTCCTATATTTTTATATAAGTATGTTGAAATCAAAATCCTAATTTCTGGTTCATGGAATTAAAATTCAGGTATCTCTTGTTTTACATTTGGTATTGTATATCATCACTGACATATTCAGTATTGTTTGTTGATGTTGTGTAGCATCATGCCTCGGAGAATACTTTTGAATAAGACATAGGAGGAAGCTTCTGGTGATCCATAGTAGGAGAATACTTCAATGGACTATAATATTATAGAGATAGAGGTGGGTGTTATCCATTCTTTTGGATAGGTTCTTGTAAACATTCCCATTTAGACTCTTGTAGTGGAACCTCAAAGGGATGAATCTAGAGATTGTGATCAAGAGTTTATTCATTAGAAACAACTAGCTTTATAAGGCTCTTATTTTATCTTGACTTTAACGGAATGTCAGGGTTGATAGGTGTTCCATTTTATCCAAGAGGTAGTTTTTTAAGGTCCTTTTAATGGAAATAGAATTCTTGAGGAGTATCATAGTGGTTACAGACAACTTGAATCATCCATAACTCTAGTATTTCATGGAAGAGGCCCTTTCACTTTATTCCAATGTGGAATAGATGGGAATTTGAAAAGGGTTTTCACTGAGCACCAAATATATATAGTTATCGTGGTCTCACAAGACAGCTACAAAAGTTCTTCTATTTTTTTCTGCTTCACATAGTTTTATAAAATCATTTTTACCACAAAAATATCATGGTGAAATAAAATGTTTTGAGATAAATGGTTTCCCAGCCATAGGAATCCAAAAAAGCTTCTTCGTACAGTGGGTGAGTCTTTAGAGAAAGATGATGTGAGTCAAGCGACTATGAGAGGTACCATCTTAATATATTCATATTTGGTTACTAATTTATTTTATATTGGTTCATCTTAGTCATTTATATCAAATTATATTGTGATGCTACTAAATCTTCATTTAGATATTTTTTCTTATGTGATTGATAATACCATACCCATAATAATGAAGAGAGAGGAGGGTCTTTAATGTCCTACTTTTGTTTTCTCTTTATTAGAGATCTAGATTAGATATAATTTTCTGGTTCACGGCTTAAAACTCCTTGAAATCATTTTTTGGATGGATTGGTTTATATTTCCTAAGTCTTGGACTAACTATTATCTTTTTAGGTTCTCCATTACTGCGCCCTATGTAGTGTTTTGTGTATTTCTGATAGAATTGTACCTAAGGTGAGGTAAATAAGGGACTCTCTATCTATATTTGGGAAGGGTAATATTGGTGTTTCCTATTGACATGGAGTCACTAATATAAATTTAAGCTTTACCGATGGTTTAAAACCGTTGGGTTATACCATTAAACCATTGGGATAGGATATCCCAATGGTTTACTAAACCATTGGTATGCTAGCTGTGGGGATAGCCCTTTACCAACGGTTTTGTGTTAACCATTGCCTTAGACTAGATTCTATTTCATATACCAATGGTTCAGGTGAACCATTGAAAATTAGAGATTTTATTTTATTTTAGCAACAGTTTACAAGAACTGTTGGGATATGTATTTTCCAACAGTTCAAAACCATTGTTATATCTATCCCTAGAATAGATACCCCAACCTTCACCCGTACATCACCTTCACCTGAAATTAAAAATAGCAGCACCATAATTGATTAAAAATAGTAGCACCACTGCTATATATATGCATCCAACCACTGCCTATTACACCTCCAAAAAAATCATCACCTGCACCTAAAATTAAAAATATCATCACCATAATTGATTAAAAACAGCAGCATCACTGCTATATATATGCAGCCATCCACTACTTATTACACCTACAATACAAATCACACTAAATTGATTAATTGTATTAAATTAACATGAACACAAATAATTATTGAACAAAATATACCACACAGAAACAAAGTAGATAGACCTTATCATTCTATAACTTTCAATATCTGATAGTCTCATACTTCTAAGGAAAATAACCAAAAATGTGGAGTAAAACAGAGGAAGTAGTGGGTGAAAATTGAAGCCAAATGGATTGTGTAGTTGGACCTCGTGGCTGAATAATACCCCCTCACCCACAACACCATCAATAGAGGTTACCAATGAGAATTATGAATCCGGGTATCGGTCCTTGGATGTATGCTTTTCCCTCTACTCTATCCACACACATGCAACAACTCAAGATCCGAATCATTAAAATAGGATTACACTACATTTGGTTCGACAAAAACCTTTTGATGAACCAAACACAGCTTGACAAACAAATTTAAAAAAAAGAAACTTACATATTTCAGTCATCACACCTAGTGCTTTTTCACATAGATATCATGTGAATGGCACCTCGTCTCGGATGAAAAATACACCCACACATTGCACACCTTTTGCACTGGCTTCACCCTTTTAGCCTAATCCAAACAAGCTTGGCTATAGTTAGCAGTGTTGTCTTTGTGGTTAGTGAGACCCCACCGGATGGTCATGCCACCATAATCAACATGGATTTTATCATTTCATTCAAATGGGAGAGTCCTTCCAAGTAAAGAGTAAAAAAATGAATTTTTTAACAAGACACAAATCTGAGTGGGGCTTGGATCCATTACCAAATTTATCTTCACTTTTGGTCTTAGCATCTAGCTCCTTGTTAATGACTTTCCCTGAGATCCATAGACCAATTTCTTGGAGCATCATCATCTAGTTTTCCTCCATAGCTCTATGTAACAACTCTGCAGACACACTCATTCACATCATAGAGAATGGAATGATAGAAAATGTTACAATCATGGCCCATATATAATGGAATGATAGAAAATGTTATGGTCATGGCCCGTAGAGATTTTTTAGTTAAAAGGTTATCATTGAAATTAGTTTTAACATGGTTGAATACAAAAATAATACCTTAATTAATTCAATTCTCACATCCTATGAACTGTATCAAATAAAGTTAATTATTTTGTAAATGTTGTTTATAAAGAAAAATCCAAATTAATTTTAATAATATCATATGTAGTAACTGTTTAATGTTAGTCCCTTTATAAAATATCTTTATTAAAAAACCAAAATAGAATGTAATATATGCCATGTCTTATAAAAATACTAAATTAAAATTATCATTCTGGAATGAACGTGATTAATAATTCATGTACACATACTTATACTATTGATCTCCAACATCTCAAGTAACTTAGACACTCATGAATAAATCATCTTCAACTAATAGTAAACCAATCATAATAAAAATTGGAGTTTAGAATTATATAATTGAGTAATTATATTAAATAAAATCAAAGACTAAAAAATTTAAACCCTCAAATATTACAATGTAATATTCTCCAAGGTTATCCTATATAATGGAAAACAAGTGTGATAAAAAAATTTGAAAAAAAATATTAAATTTTAAAAAAAATTATTATAGAAATCAATAACCCACTGCATGAAACTAGTAACCATGTTAGAAGGACACAATATAGGGAAAAAATGAAATAAACCAAAACATAACCTAATTGAAATGGTTTGATCCCCACTATTTTAAATCTTGTCCATTATCTTTGGGCCATGGCCCTAACTTTGTAGATGCACTTGATTAACATTTTTATGTTTTCTATGCATTCCTAATTGTTGATTCACCAATCTCTTTCATTCCTTCTCCCATGATTTTTTACATATCTATCTAATAAAATTATACCAAAAACACTAGATAACAAATTCTAGAATGACAAGAATTTTCAAATTGGGAAAATAAAACTATTAAATCGGTGATACTATAATCAGAAATCAATCTTTAGTATGATGAAGAGACAAAGACAGGGAGTTCCAGATTCACACAACTAGTTTTGATATGTTTAACATTATAAACTTTCATGAATGATGATTTTGAACAATCAATCACGTAAGGGGTTCATAATTCAAAGTGGATAAAAGAAACAAACAAAATATTGTTCAAGTTTATAACCAGATTGCTATAGAACCAGAACGAAAAAAACCAAAATAACTGGATGTAGAAGATAAATCTTGGTTAGAACTTATAGATTTTAAGTGGAAGATGAAATGATAATGTAAAAAATGATGGATCATGGCTGGGTAGGTCGTGTTTATAGCCTGTGAAAAAGAGGGTCTCTCTGATTATACGAAACTAATTCACCCCTTTTGGTGCGATGAAATCATTCAACTAGTTTATTGGGAAGAAATTGGTTAATAAACATTGATTCATTTATAAACACTAAGAAAACACCCAATATAAATCACGTCAGAAGATATAACATAGTGTAAAATTACCGATTTTAAGTGGAGGAAAAAAATGACTTAAATCGAGATGGAGCCAACTGGGAAGATCCGGAACCGCATGCACTGCGAAGAGCCACTGTGAAGAATGGGAACCGTTGGGAAGAATGAAACCACAAGAGTTTGTAACGGGACACTAGGAGGAACTTCTGGGAAGAATGGGAACCTCTGGTAAGAAGAGGAACCGCATCCATGGGAAGAAGGAGTGTTGTGAATCGGTTTTAGGGATTATGTGCGCTGAATGGGTCTGGAGTCAGGATGGTTGGGATTTTTTTATGCTGAAAATCGATCCCTACGGGTTTTAAAAACCATTGGGACAATTGTGGTATTTTTTTGGATAAGATATACCGATGCTTTAACAAAACAGTTGGTATATTGTCACCTATTCCAATGATTTATATAAGCTTTTTGGTAATGTTTATTTATTTTATTCTATACCAATGGTTTAACAAAACCATTGGTATATGATCACCTATTTCAATGCTTTAATAAAACCATTGGGAAATACTCTTATACATAGCCTATTTAAATGGTTTTTCTAAACTTTTGGAATAGTAGCATTGGGATAAGGGGTATTTCTAGTATTGAGTGAGAATCATTGAGTTTTTATGAACCTCCGGTTTTCATCAAGTTTCTTAATACACTTCCTTCTGATTTCTCTAGCTTTCCACCTGTAATAGTGGTGGCGTTTTCTATTGATTTAATACCTGGTACTTAGCTAATGTTTATTCATTCTTAATATAAAGTAAAAGAAAATTTTATTGAGTTGATATCTCATTTTGGATGATCTTATAGAGAATTGTTTTATATTCCCAAGTGTTTCACCTTGGGTGGTTCTGGTACTCCTTATGAATAATGGTGATGGAGAACTTTATTTATATATTGATTATCAAAAAAAATCAAGTTGTGGTAAATAATAAAGACATTTTCCCACAAAACGATGATTTTTTGACAAATTTAATGGGTAAAAGTGGTTCCCAAATATTGATATTTAATCTAGTTATCACCAATTGAGAGTTAATGAAATTTACATTTAGAAAACATCCATCATGAGAAGGTATAACCATTATGAGTATCTTATAATGCCATATTGTCTAACCAATTATCATTTATTTTTTATAGATATGATGAACATGAAATTTCATGAGTACCTTGACTCATTTGAGATGGTATTTATAGATGAAATCCAAGTTTACTATCAAACCGATAAATATTGTGTGCTTCATTTGATTATAATTATATAAATCATGAGAAGTCATTGACATTACAAAATGTATTCAAAATGTAATTTATGGATTTGAGAATTGATGTTCTTGGGACATGTGGTATCATAATAGGGTATTTTAGTTAATACTAAGAAGTTGTAATCTGATATGACTTGGGATAAACTGAGTAATGTTTTAAATATTTTGATATTCTTGGGTTTTAAAGGATATTACAGATGATTTTTCTAATATTTATTGAATATAGATTCTCCCCTGATCACTCTCACTTATAAAGGAGTTAATTTTATTTGAGATTGAAAATTTAAAAGTTATTTTTTTGAGATTAAACATCTTTTCACTTATTTACTGGTTTTTAACTATTTTAGAGGCTAGGAAGGGCTATGTGGTCTTATATGATGCATCTATTTTTTATTTAGGTTATTTACTTATGAAGGGTGGTCACATGGTATCCAATTGTTCTAGAAAACTTAGGACACATGGGAAGAATTATCTGGCCCATGATCTAAATCTCGTATCAATGATGAATTATCTTATGAGTTGGTGGCATTAATTTTTTTAGGAAAATTTAATAACTTTTTTTACCATAAAATATTATGTTATATATTCTCTCTAAAAACATTTAATCTCTGATAGAGGCTCTAGGTGTAATACATGTAGTACATTTATTTCAACATTTCCTACACCCCTAGAAAGGGTAATGTCATTGATAATATATTTAGTGGGAATAATTCAACCCATAATAGTGCAGAATCATATGAAGAGTGGAATATGATGGTTCTTTTTGCTCTATTTCATTTGGGTTCCCATAAGAATGAGTCTGAGGTTGTTTTTTAATGATTTTTCAATTGACCTCCTCTCTTCTTGAGGTGATCCTTTGGGAGCAATAGCTAAATGATGTATTATATGGAATTACAGACTCTCTTTATAATGGGTAGACCATTGTTGAGTGGTTTTTCTCTTTAGAGGGTATCCTATGTTTCCTGAATAGAAATTTTGTGCCCTTGACCATGATAAAGGATTTGATATGGGATTACAATAGTTCTTAGTGATAGTTGAACTGTAAGAACCCATATCTTCTTTTTAGGTATGGATCTTGATTTCTGGTGTTTTTGAGAAAAAGTGGTTTTTCTGGAAATTTTAGGAGTACACGCCGTGTACTAAGGAGTACACACCGTGTTTCAGGTGGTCACGGATAGCCGTGTATTTGTCATTTAAAGGCCAAGTACATGGCCGTGTGAGGTGACCTAGAGACTGCCTAAAGAAGAGATCAGTAAACGCCTATACACACCATGTATCTTTAGGGAACACGCCATGTATTTTTATTTTTATTTGTTATATCGGACTGGGGTCGCATTTTAAAGACCCGGAAATTTCAAGGAAATTTTTTTCTTCAATTTCTTTGGAATTTTACAAGAACGCAGTTTCTGACGGCGCCTGATTCCGAGGCCCGGTGTGCCCGGAATCATTTTCCGAAGATTGGATCGGGTACGTTCAGTGAACGGACAAGCGAGTTTTTCTAACTTTTGAACCGGTGCTCGGAATCGAATTCCGAGGGCACTGATGAAACCGCGACGCCGATAATTGCTTAGAAACACCTTTTTCCGGAGTTGCGTTTTCATGAGAGAGGTTGATAAAAATTGTGGAAGATAGAATAAAAATTTAACTACAATTTTTATTTTCTCTAAGTGGATTTAAGCTTTGGGTGGAAGTTGGGTAACTACCCAACATCCCATGGAAGGTTATGATAGTGTTGGGGCCCACACGAACCTCACCCCTTCACATTCCTTAACTCCCTCAACTCACATTTTAATTTTATAACTTAAGTTTTGATAACTTATGATATTAATGCAGTGTGTTTAATGTGAGTGTTTGAATTTCAAACTCTTGAATTTCAAACCTTAAGTTGTGTTAACAAAATAAGTAAGGGACTTATTTTATTTTGGGTTGGAGGCTTTTTGCTTGAGAGATTTGGAAGAAAAGCTAAGGGAGACTTGAGTTTCTTCATCTTGTTCGTCGAAGAACATGAAGAACGCGAAGAACGCGAAGAACACCGGATTTCTCGGAGGTCGACGTCTCCTTCCGCGACATCTCATTCCGCAACGCCTCTTACCGCGACGCCGACGATGTCTTCTTTCGCGACGTCTCTTTCCATGACGAATCCTCATTCGACGAACCTCCGTTCAAGCAACGTCGAGGTAGGGAATTGTTTTGTGAATATTAATGAACCCCATGTTACTTCCTTCTAAATCAAAGAACACAGATCAACTAAATATAAAGTTGATCCGTGAAGAATATGTTGCGGGTTGAGAATTCTTGTTTGCGGGAAAACTCTAGGGGTTTACTTATTTATTTTGTTCGTGATTACTACTTTGACGTTCTTCGTGGAATTTGATCAATTGCTACCGATTAACGAGAGGGGTCCAGACCGCACAAACACGGCCGACCCTCCTCCATTATCCATGTTTGTTTCTAATGTGGTTGGAATGGAAATGGCGCGATGTCGTCGCACCACACGGGATCGTGTGGCAAGGAATGTGCAGCACCGTCGCGCCGCACTGTGAAATTGAACCAAGTCACGGCGCCATCACTATGCGCCAGAGAACTGCAAAAGCACCGCGGCTGGAGCGGGGCTGCGGCGGAGGGGTGCGGCGCCGTCGCGCCGCACCGGACGAATGAAGGTCGTGGCCGGTACCGAGCCGTGGCGGAGCATGGGAAATGGCGGCCAGAAATTGGCCGCCAACATCGGAGCAGGACCGGCGGCCGGAAACGGGCCGCCGGTGTCGAAGCAGGGAGGGGACCGGTCATTGCCGGTCCCGTGGCGGCAGAAACCGGCCGGCCAGGGCGGGCCGGTCAGACAAAGGGAAAGTCGGGGGTTCAAACCCCCGGCCGGCCAGCTAGCGGACCCCATTAAGTGTGGCCGCGGTTACAAAACATGGGGGGCAGCGCCCCCCCCCCCCCCCCCCCACCCCGCAAACTGAACAGCTCGACCGTTCGGCCGAGCCAGCTGGCGCCGCGCGCCAGCACGCCGGACTGGGCCATCGGGCCGGGCCGCTCCCAGGTCGGGCCGCTCCACACCCAGGCTGGGTCGCGCCGCACCGGGCCTCGCCCAAGTGGGCCGGACCCGGAACCGGATCGGGTCGACCCGGTTCGGGTTGACCCTGGGGTATCGGGCCGGTTCGGACCGGGCCTGAACCCCTTAATACCGAATCTTTTCCGGTTGGATGCCCATAGCATGTACTACGAGCCTCTGATCGACGAACCGTTAGTTTCGATGCGATCCTTGGATCGAGACGGTCTTTTCGGTATATCGTACTCAAGGTTTAGGAATACTTTGGGTTCGTCCGGGTTGGTTCGTACACGAAACCAACCGGGCCCTCGGAGCAGAAACGCTCATATCTTGAGCTCCGGACGTCCGATTGATGTGCCATAGACTTCGTTTAATTCCTCTTGATGAGACGGAACCTTTGGAATACTTCACCCAAGTTTTGGTTGCTGTTGAATAGTATCTGGGTTGGATTGTACCCAAAATCCAACCGGGCCCTTGGAACAGAAATGCTGATATCTTTTCAGACCGGACGTTCGTTTGACGAACCGTCAGCGGCGTTGGTGATCACGTTGAGAAACGGTCCCTATGAGTATACCCTATGAGAGTTCGGGGTATAGTTGAGATACGTCCAGGTTGGTTCGCTCACGAAACCAAACGGGCCCCTAGGATGAAAAGGCTAATAACTCACAGACCGGGCGTCCGATTGATGCGTCGTCTATTGCGTTGAGACCCCTATGACGAGGCGGTCCTTTGATATACTTCTTCGTGGGACTTTGAGATACTTGGAGTATCGACCTGTAGCTCGTGGAGAGGACCCTCCCAGAGACGAGTGTGCGGAATACGGAGACCGTGTAGCTGGCTGAGACCTGATGACAGCTTGACCGACTCGACTTGGAGTGAGTCGACTAGCCCAGCGGACGGAGCACTACTTTGTTTGGGTGCAGACCCATGGCGGAAGGAGAACTACCTGTGTGACAGTGCAGACCCGCGGTACTCGTCCAGAGAGTACCTCTGCAGGCTACTAGGGGGTGTGCACTACTGTGTTTGGGTGGCATACCCCGGCGGGAAGCACTACTGTGTTTGGGTGGCTGACCCACGGTACTTGAAAGGAAAAGTACCTCAGCAGTCTTAGGTTAGTGAGCAGTACCTCGGAGTCGTGACAGGACCACTGTACACTCCAGAGAGGGGGCTCTTCAGCAGTTACGGTTTCGATAATGAAAATCCTGGTTTGAGCTGAGTCTATGACCTTGTGTTTACCTCATGATTGAGATGGGTCACTTGATAACTTAGGTATGTGTATGAGCATATACCTGGGTAGTGGTTATCTGTTGATTTCATGATCTTTGTGTCACCTCATGTTTGAGATGGGTTACTTGATAACTTAGGTATATGTATGGTCATATACCTAAGTAGAGGTTATCTGTTGAGATCTTGTTTGTGGTTATCCATGTTGGTTTTAGTGAGACCTTGAGGGTCTCAGGGTCCCTACTGAGTATCGTTATACTCACCCCTGCACGGGCTATGCCCGCACCTCGTTGTGTTGGTTGCAGATGACGGGCAGTGCTGGCGGAGGCCGAGTGTCGAGGACTGGGCGACACCCGGAGGTAGACCACACGACGAGTCAGCATCCGGAGGTTGACTTCAAGGCAAGACGACACTCGGAGGAGGATTGACGGGCAAGAGCGTTGTGCATGTTATTCGTACCTACCCTTCAGGTAGGATCCGTGGTGGACGATCTAGGAGATGCACCATCTGCACCTACCATTCAGGTAGGATCCGAGGAGGATGACCCAGGAGCTGTTTCCGTTCTTCTAGTTGTGGTCTTTTTCTGTTGTACTTTCGTTCAGTTGTAGTTGTACTTTCAGTTGGGTTTGTATTCTGGCCCATTTACTTTCATCACTTTCTTTTGTAATTAGTGTTTTACTTCCGCTCGTACTCTGTGGTGTTTTGTTTACTTTTATAAAGGAAATGCCTTCCCAGTTATCGGGATTTACACCTTTGGTGCTAGTCTCCAGCCCCTGGCCTATGGAAGGCAGGCTTGGGGCAGCGATGGCACGGGCCCCGAGGATGGGTCGTGACAAATTGGTATCATAGGAGTCGGTTCTACCGCAGAACTTATAACTCTAATATTTTCTTTCTGTGAAGCAATAGTGTTAAGAGTACCGAGTGTGGTTTTCAGTTCAGGGAGTCCAGTGTTGGTGCGGGCGGCCGACGTATCCATACACCAGGACCCTGGCAACTTATTTCTGACTTTGTGCATGAAAACACTGATTGCGTGTGTGTTTCCAGAAGTTTTTAAATTTCATCTCATACCAGGTCATCTCACTAGGTATAATCCTTTGACCGTGTCACGTTGTTTCTTCAGGATGCCTTTTTACAGACGACCAGTTAGAGCCCAGAGGGATGTGTGTACTGACCGCCTGCCGAGCAACGAGGCTTTGGTACAGGTCCCTCTTGCAGTTGAGGCACCAGCGGAGGCACCAGCGGTACTACCATACATTGGGCCACCGATGCCACCGGCCCCAGAAGTAGGCGATGCACGCCACTTGAGCACGCTGCATGAGTTCCAGCGCCAGAGGCCACCCAGGTTCCGTGAAGAGATGGACCTGCAGATGGCTGAGGATTGGATGGAGGCTGTGGTGAGAGTCTTCAGGCTAGTGGAGATTCCTGCAGACTTCATGGTGATCTTTGCTGCCAGCCTTCTTCAGGCAGCATCAGGAAGGTGGTGGAGCCACTTATTCTAGTTTTGTGATGGGATGACCTTCACATGGAAGACTTCGAGACCTTATTCAGGGTGGAGTTTGTGCCAGTAGCTCTACACCCCGAGCGTGTTCAGGAGCTGCTTCCTTTGCCGCGTGTTTTTCGATCAGTAGCCGAGTCATCTGTGGGCAGTAGACAGATGATGCAGAGGTCCAGGAGGGCCAGACCAGCAGTTGGGCGATCTCGGGTTTTAGGATCGGTGGTGAGGGGCACCCGGGGTGGGGACAGAGCTAGGCGTTCCAGAAACAGACAATGTTACTCATGCGGCAGGAAGGGTCACCTGGCACGTGACTGTATGACCCCCCACATAGTTGATCCACAGGTGTTGGAGGAGCCACTGAGGCAGAAGCAGCGGCAAGTTCTTGAGAAACAGCCGAGCAGTGGACAATGCAGTAGAGCTCCGGGAGCAGGTGTACAAGAGCGGAACTAGTGGATACGTCCCTTGTACTTCTAGTTCCATATTGTTGTTGTATTCGTGTCTTTGTACTATGAGCCGCAATAATAAAAAGACACTTATCTTTATGGTGTTTTCTTTCCTGTCCTTTTGTTTGGTTGATACTGAGTGGTCCCAGTAAAAACTGTTGACTTGACCCTCACTTTCGATATTTCTACTGGAGGAGACCCAGTGACCTCACACTGATGCCAACAGTGTGACTCGACCCTTGGAGGCGAGAGTGACAGTTGGATCTCTTGGTAGTTACGTCGAGGCCTTACGACGTCATCCATGGAATGAATATATCATTCATGTCAGTATTGACTGTATTAGGCAATGGGCGTGGTTCATCCAGGGGATGAGACCGATTTCCTCTTTTCGGCAAAGGAGAAGTTTTTTTAGAAGCTCTTTCAGATCGTAGGCAAAGAAGGTGCAGATCATCCAGGACTGGATGAAGACTGCACAGTGCAGTAAGAAACAGGAAATTGGCGTTAGTCTTAGAGACTCGAGCGTGATAAATGTTTCAAGAAGAGAAAGCTTTAAGGATAGATGAGTTTGCGAAGCAGCATACATGGAGGCAGATCTAGGAGAGTAGCATGAGGTGGTGTACATCTTAACATGCTACAACCACCCGCCTTAGTTATCCCCGCCAGGCTCAGGGAGCTGGAGGGCAGAGGAAGAGTGCGGCTTCATGCGGTCAAGGAGTGTGACCCAATGGCTCTAAAAAATGATTCAAGGGATAATCTATGTCCACTACTAGTTTTTGTAGTAACAGACGTCTATATGAATCATTCCTTGCTTTCACAAATCTTGTTCCAGACCTAGAGTTTCCGGTAAGCTGTGGACTTGACCCTCACATCTGGAGATACCTTGGGAGGAGACTCGATAATCACACTTACACCGACAGTGTGGTCAGACCCTCGAGGCGAGAGTTTCGGTTGGAATCTCTTGGTGGTAGAGTCAAGGTCTTATGACGTTAGATTGAGTATGGAATGGGCAATAACTGTTCATACTCAAATTGATGGTTTTAGGCAAACGTCGGGATAGGTTTTCCTTGGTCAGCGAAGAGGAAACCCCAGGAAGCACAGGATAAACTCTTGCACAGGAGGGTCCAACCGATCACTCTTGAGTCGGTCAACCTTACCCTCATGGTAGCAGTCATTTGAGTTTCAGTTCTAACAGGAATTGGAGACCTCTAGACTTCGAGGATGATGATCACGTCCTTATACGGGTCTCACCTAGACGAGGTTTACGGAGATGTGGCCAAGGCGGCAAGTTATCTCCGAGGTTCAACGGACCTTTCTAGGTCCTCAGCTGGGTAGGTGAGGTGGTTTACCGCTTGACCCATCCACCTCAGTTGCACCAGGTGCATGATGTTTTCCAAGTATCTCAACTGAGGAGATATGTGCTCGACCCTTCGCATATCATCGACCATGAGCTGGATGATGGCGATGGGGTTACTTCCACAGAGGTTCCAGTGGGGATCGAGGATCGACAGGAGCAGATCCTAAGAGGATGGTTGATTCCTTGGGTGCGCTTTCTTGGGCAGTATGGGAATCTCTAGGTAAGCACATGGGAGAGGAAGGCTCAGATACGTGCTCAATACCGCTTTTGTGACCCTAGTTTGTGTTGAAGCTTTACGGGGATGTAAAGCCCTGAGGTGGGTGTACTGTAAAGACCCGGAAATTTCAAGGAAAATTTTTTCTTAAATTTCTTTGGAATTTTACAAGAACGTAGTTTCTGACGGCGCATGATTCCGAGGCCCGGTGTGCCCTGAATCATTTTCCGAAGTTTGGCTTGGGTACGTTTAGTGAACGGATGAGCGGGTTTTTCTAACTTTTGAACCGGTGCTCGGAATCGAATTTCGAGGGCACAGATGAAACCGCATCGCCGGTAATTACTTAGAAAAACCTTTTCCAGAGTTACATTTTCACGAGAGAGGTTGATAAAAATTATGGAAGATAGAATAAAAATTTAACTACAATTTTTATTTTCTCTAAGTGGATTTATGATTTGGGTGGAAGTTGGGTAACTACCCAACTTCCCATGGAAGGTTATGAGAGTGGTGGGGCCCACACGAACCCCACCCCTTCACATTCCTTAACTCCCTCAACTCACATTTTAATTTGATAACTTAAGTTTTGATAACTTATGATATTAATGAAGTGTGTTTAATGTGAGTGTTTGAATTTCAAAATCTTGAATTTCAAACGTTAACTTGTGTTAATAAAATAAGTAAGGGACTTATTTTATTTTGGGTTGGAGGCTTGTTTCTTGAGAGCTTTGGAAGAAAAGATAAGGGAGACTTGAGATTCTTCATCTTCTTCATCGAAGAACACGAAGAACGCGAAGAACGCCGGATTCCTCGGAGGTCGACGTCTCCTTCCACGATGTCTCCTTCCGCGACGCCTCTTACCGCGATGCCGACGACGTCTTCTTTCGCGACGTCTCTTTCCACGATGAATCCTCGTTCGATGAACCTCCGTTCAAGCAACGTCGAGGTAGGGAATTGTTTTGTGAATATTAATGAACCCCATGTTACTTCTTTCTAAATCAAAGAACGCGGATCAACTAAACATCAAGTTGATCCGTGAAGAATATGTTGCGGGTTGAGAATTCTTGTTTGCGGGAAAACTGTAGGGGTTTATTTATTTATTTTGTTCATGATTACTACTTTGACATTCTTCGTGGAATTTGATCAATTGCTATCGATTAACAAGAGGGGGCCGGACCGCACAAACATGACCGACCCTCCTCCATTATCCATGTTTGTTTCTAATATGGTTGGAATGGAAATGGCGTGATGTCATCGCACTGCGCGGGATCGTGCGGCAAGGAATGCGCGGTGCTGTCGCGCCGTGCTGGAGAACCACAAAAGCACTACGACCGGAGCGGGGCCGTAGCGGAGGGGTACGGAGTTGTTGCGCCGCACCGGACGAATGAAGGTCGCGGGCGGTACCGGGCCGCGGCGGAGCGTGGGAAATGGCGGCCGGAAATGGGCCGCCGGTGTCGGAGTAGGATCGGCGGCCGGAAACAGGCCACCGGTGTCAGAGCAGGGAGGGGACTGGTCGTCGCCGGTCCCGTGGCGACAGAAACCGGCCGGCCGGGGCGGGCCGACCGAACAAGGGGAAAGCCGTGGGTTCAAACCCCCGGCCGGCCAGCTAGCGGCCCCCATTAAGGGGGTCGCGGTTACAAAACATGCCCCCCCCCCCCCCGCAAACCGAACGACTCGGCCGAGCCAGCTGGCGTCGCGCGCCGGGCCGGGCCGCCGGGCGGGGCCGCGCCGGCCGGGTCGGGCCGCGCGCAAGCAGGCCGGACCCGGACCCGGTTTGGTTTGACCCTGAGGTATCGGGTCGGTTCGGACCGGGCCTGAACCCCTTAATACCAAATCTTTTCCGGTCGGGCGCCCATAACTTGTGCTACCGGCCTCCGATCGACGCACTGTCAGTTGCGATGAGATCCTTGGATCGAGGCGGTCATTTCGGTATATCACACTCAAGGTTTTGGATTACTTTGGGTTCAGACAGGTTGGTTCGTACACGAAACCAACCGGGCCCTCGGAGCGGAAACACTCATATCATGAGCTCCGGACGTCCGATTGATGTGCCGTCGACTTCGTTGAATTCCTCTTGATGAGACGGAACTTTTGGCATACTTCTCCCGAGTTTTGGTTGCTGTTGGATAGTAGTCGGGTTGGATAGTAGTCGGGTTGGATTGTACCCGAAATCCAACTGGGCCCTTGGAACGGAAAAGCTGATATCTTTTCAGACCAGACGTTCGTTTGACGAAACGTCAGTGGCATTGGTGAGCACGTTGAGAAAAGGTCCCTATGAGTATACCCTATGAGAGTTCATGGTACAGTTGAGATATGGCCGGGTTGGTTTTCTCACGAAACCAACCGGGCCCCTCGGACGAAAAGGCTAATAACTCACAGACAGGGCGTCCGATTGACGCGCCGTCTGTTGCGTTGAGACCCCTATGACGAGGCGGTCCATTGAGATACTTCTTCGTGGGACTTTGAGATACTTGGAGTATCGACTTGTAGCTCGTGGAGCGGACCCTCCCAGAGACGAGCGTGCGGAGTACGGAAACTGTGTAGCCGGCTGAGACCTGACGACTGCTTGACCGACTCGACTTGGAGTGAGTCGACTAGCCCAGTGGACGGAGAACTACTTTGTTTGGGTGCAGACCCATGGCGGATGGAGCACTACCTGTGTGACAGTGCAGACCCACAGTACTCGTCCGGAGAGTACTTCTGCAGGCTACTAGGGGGTGTGCACTACTGTGTTTGGGTGGCATACCCCAGTGGGAAGCACTACTGTGTTTGGGTGGCTGACCCGCGGTACTCGATAGGAGGAGTACCTCAGTATTCTTAGGTTAGTGAGAAGTACCTTGGAGTCGTGACAGGACCACTGTACACTCCAGAGATGGGGCTCTTCATCAGTTACGGTTTCGATAATGAAAATCCTGGTTTAAGGTGAGTATATGACCTTGTGTTTACCTCATGATTGAGATGGGTCACTTGATAACTTAGGTATATGTATGGGCATATACTTGGGTTGTGTTTATCCATTGATTTCATGATCTTTGTTTCACCTCTTGTTTGAGATGGGTTACTTGATAACTTGCGTATATGTATGGGCATATACCTAAGTAGAGGTTATCTGTTGAGATCTTATTTGTGGTTAACCATGTTGGTTTTAGTGAGACCTTGAGGTTTTCGGGGTCCCTACTGAGTATCGTTATACTCACCCTTGCACGGGCTATGCCCGCACCTCGTTGTGTTGGTTACAGACGACGGGCAGCGCTGGCGGAGGCCGAGTGTCAAGGACTGGGTGACACCTGGAGGTGGACCACACGACGAGCCAGCATCCAGAGGTGGAATTCAAGGAGAGACGACACTTGGAGGATGATTGATGGGCGAGAGCGTTGTGGAGGCTATTTGTACCTACCCTTCAGGTAGGATCCGAGGAGGACGACCCAGGAGCCGTTTCCGTTATTCCAGTTGTTGTCTTTTTCTGTTGTACTTTTGTTCAGTTGTAGTTGTACTTTCAGTTGGGTTTGTATTCTGGCTCATTTACTTTTAGCACTTTCGTTTGTACATAGTGTTTTACTTCCACTCATACTCTGTGGTGTTTTGTTTACTTTTATAAAGTCAATGCCTTCCCAGTTATTGGGATTTACGCCTTTGGTGCTAGTCGCCAGCCCCTGGCCTATGGAAGGCGAGCTTGGGGTAGTCACGGCACGGGCCCCGAGGACGGGTCATGACATGCGTTTAATTGGTATAACTGACTTCTTCTGGCTTTGTCTCATTTAGGAGTGATGAATATCATTGATTCTTCCTGGAGCCACCGATCGGTCATCCGTTCTTCGAATCAAACTCTATCGGTTGAGTTGGAATCACATCGGTGAGTTCTTCCTTCTTCTAGAGCCTCGTCTATTGATTCCTCCTATTTTGTGAGATATCCTTGGTTGAATGTTTTATACATTTTTGTAGATATATGGAGTTCTAGGTTGATTCAGAGGCTGAGGTTCAACTATATCGATCGTACAACGTCAAGGTTGGTGGTTTGTGCCTTTCCATAGTTTTTATTTGAATTATATGTTCAAAAGTACCCAATACCCTAGTTTAGGGTATTGAGTATTTAGGAAATTTAACCATGTTAATGTTTTTTATTCATTGTTTCCTTGAGTATGGGTTTTTATTGTAAATAGGGCTGTTTAACTTGCTATGGATGTGTTTTCCCATGTTTGATCTGATATTGGCCGTTGGGTCTAGAATTTCCTATTAGGATGCTCTGTTTTCCATTCGTAGTGCTATTAGGATGGAGTAATATTATCTGACATACTGGTATTATGCTTTGTAGCCTTTTATCCATGTAGTATTTGTGATTTAATTTGGCTGTTGAATACCTTTTATACACTATTTCTTTACACAAGGCTTTGGGAACCTGGTGTAGTGAGACCATAGGGGGAATTAACATTGAGGGCTTCCCAAGAGTTTCTGTTGTACCTTTCAGGATATGAGACCATAGGGGGGATTGACATTGAGTGATACCTCAGAGTGTCTATAGTTATCCTTACAAGACCACAATGGGAATTGACGTTGAGTTCTTCCTCATAGAGTCTGTAGATTATAGTTAAAAGACTATATGGGGAATTGACGGTGAATGATTTCTCAGAGAGTCTTTTTTTGCATGAGACCAAAGGGATTAGACTGTGTGATCTATCCTAGGGGGTCATTATATCTTTATTGTTAAATGATAGGTTGACCCATAGGGGTTAGGCTATGAGAACTTTCCCAGAGGGTTACTTGTGAATGATTGGTTGAATAATTAATAAATGTAAATGAATGTAGTTGAAACTGTAGGATTGTTTACTTTTGATTACTTCCTTGTTTATTAATTCATTCTGCATATTGCCTGCTACATATATATTCATTGATAGTTAGTCACATATCTTTGGGTGGTTGCGTACTGGGATTCGTCTCACACCCTGTTTGGGTATTGATTTTGGGCCAAAACTGATTATATTGTTGCAGGTATAGATAAGGTTAAGTTCCCTTCTACTTTAGGTACTTTAATGCTATGGAGCTCGAGAACATGGGACCAAGATGAGGCTTGCGATGCTATTGGATTTATTTACTATTTTCCCTTTGTACTTTGGTTTAGTACTATATTCCAGCATTGTGAATTGTTTGGCTTCTTTCCTAGATACCTGTGACATGCATCATTATATATATATGTGTGTGTTGCAGTTGTTTATATATTTTTAGTCTTCTGCTATTTATTTATTGTATGGTATTACTGCTTCTGCTACATTTATTTATTTGTTTCCACTATGTTACTCTGCCAATGAGGGAATAGTTTCCCCACTGTCACACCCAGGTCCCTCGCTGCTAGTTGGAAGCCTCTGGTATTTGAGGAAATGATCTTGATGCCATGCGACCAATCGGGTATGGGGCACCTTTGGGCAGCACCTGAAACCAGGACGTTGCAAAGTGGTATCAGAGGAATAATTTTCTTCTTGAATTACTATTTGGAGCTTATAGTTAGAGATAGTAAGTAATATGTTGTTGGTAATAAGATGTGCTTGGGAGTAGCTAACTCGTGTACAGGAAAAAGATAATTTACGTCAATTATTCCAATTTTTTTGGTTTTTCAATTTTACAGTTGATTTGATTTCACCATTGGGTGATTCACATGTTTTTTGTTGTTATTGTTGATTTTATTGAGGTTCTATTTCTATTGCAACCCAATGAGATGAGGGTATTTCATCTCATGCATCATATAGGAACTTTCTATAGATAACATTTCATGCATTCTTGTCATGTCATATAGGGTGTATTACCAATTGCATGTTGTTATGATAGATGTTGTACTAGATATGCATGATGTTGTCATAGAATCCTTGATAAAATACCTACTATTTGATAGGGTATTGCTAATATGTAAAGTTTCTTTTGGATGAACACCAAACATTGGTCCCTGAGGTGTTATGGTCCATCATTGATCGGAATTTGGCAGATCATGTTATTGATTGCACTGTTATTCCTTGTGATGTACATGTATAAGATGCCAAGATTTGATTCATGAGGAGTATAGCCCCCTACAGATCAGAATATGGCACTTTAGACATTTTTTTCAGTGATTTATGGGCTTTCGAAGTAGTTTCTAAGGCTTAATGTTCGTAAAAACCTAGAATACATGGTTTGATGATGAATACATTCCATGTATCCTTCTATTCAGGAAGGAACTGTTTTTCTTAAGTACACGTCGTGTACTGTATGTACACGCCATAGATTCCTTAACTATGTGACTGACTGTGTGGGTAGAGACACTTGGTTGGGAAATGTTTGGTGACACAAGCCACGTACTTGGAGTACACACCGTGTTCTAAGAGTCATGTACCTAACCATGTGACCAACAACATAGGTGGATGAAACTTAGGTTGTAAATGTTGTTTTCTCTTCTTAAATACCATGTAGAGTTGACCGTGTCACTGACCATGTGACTAACAACATAGATGGTTATGAAATAAGAGATACGCGCCATGTCTATGGTGCACACGTTATGTAGAGTTACCCAGGTAGAAGCTGTGTGTATAGCTATGTAGAAAAACTCAGGCAGGGGGAAATGATTCAAGTACACCCTGTGTCTCAAGGAGAACATGTCGTGGGTATGGGTGTTACACAACCAGTTTTTTCAGAAGAACTTTACCAAGTGAAATCTTAAGGGAACACATTGTGTAGGGGTTATACACATCATGTATCCATGTTTTGAAAAAACTGAATTCTTTCTTTCTCCTGTTCCCCTATTGCACTTTTGAATTTCAGTCCTTGATAATATTAATCTAAGGTGTGTGCTTAACCTTGGAAATTCATGCCATCGAGACGTCCTCCAGTTGTACGCCATATACAAGGCAATGATCAGACACTGGACATTGTAGATCAGGGACTACTAGTGGACCCTCCTATCATGCCTATCTTGGAACCAACCATTATTCCAGATACAAGTGCCAATGCACAATTCTGAGAAGGCTTCATGATGTTTATGCAGACCATCCGAGGAGCACCGCATCCTGCCCTGTCTATGGCAGAGTTGATGCTAGTATTTTAGTAGCAGCATCCTCCCACCTTCTTAGGGGATGGAGGACCTCAGTCTATAGAGTCATAGTTAGAAGTCATGTTGTTTATCATTGACCATCTCGAGACGCCTCTAGAGAGGAGGGTGAAGCTCGCTACGTACATGCTTTGGGATTCCTCCACGAGATGGTGGGATGTGATATCACAGGCAGGACGCTAGCAAGTTATGTCTTGGGATGAGTTACAGAATAACTTCTATGACTACTTCTACCCAAATAATTTGAGGGCTGATCAATCCTGAGAGTTCATGAGTTTGGAGTAGGGTACTCTATCGGTCATGGAGTATTCTTCTCACTTCACAGAGTTGCAGCTCTTCACACCTGTTCTAGGAGGTGATGATTTATTCCTAGAAAGGAATTTTGAGGATGGTATCATTCATGACATCTGATATCAGGTGAACATATTAAGTTTGACAACTGTATATTCCATAGTCAACCAAGCGCTGATCACAGAGCACAACCTGAGGGATTCCGGAGCTGTGGTCCAAGACGGTTCAGCAACCAGAGTTGGTGCTTCTCTGGCTGATAGTAGAAAGAGTCGTATAGAGTCTACACATGGAGATCCAAATATTTGAGATACATCTTCATGTATCTAGGTGGTATTCTTCTAGTTTGGGAAGGGCGAGCATATGAGGCCACATTGCCCGAGAGACCCCGTTGAGTGCCAATCTTGTAGTAAGATGGGTTATCTTCAGCGTTTCTATCAGTTTTTATCACCAGCAGCTGGTGACAGAGGTTCTTCTATGACTCCTTATTTTGGAGAAGGACTACCAGTTTCTCATCTATCTATGAACTGGAGTTCATCCAGCCATTCAAGCTGAGGTGGAGGTTGTGGTCGTAGTATCCAGTCGCCAAGCTTTCAGCGACAACGGGGTGGATCAACTCTAGGTGGTCAGGTAGGGTCGCAAAGCCGCAGTATATGTCAAACTTTTATTGTGGAGTATACCCAGCAAGAGAAGGATCATAGACCCTCTACATTTAGAGGAAAGTTCTAGTTGCCTCAATTTTAGATTTTGTTCTTTTCGATATAGGGGCATCTCATAGTTTCATATCTGTTGCTGTTTTGGAGATCCTTAGGCTCTATATCTTTACCTCTGCTGATATCATGATGCTAGACACTCTATTGGGTACTAGAACAACTAGTGTACATTAGTGGAAGTATTTACCTCTTGAGGTTGGTGGGTGTCACTTCTTATGGGACCTTTAGGTCTTAGAGATGACGGGCTATGACATCATTCTTGGAATGGACTAGTTAGTTCCCTTTTGGGATGTTGTCAATTGCTATCACCGTAGGGTGAATTTCACATCACCAGAGGGCAGTTTGTTTCTAAATAAGGTCAAAATGGGATGTCCAGGCAAGCATAGTGGGATCCAAGCATCATGAGTTGGGAGGAGTTATAGCCTAGATTTCTAGTATGTATCTAGATGACCAGGGGACTTCACAGATGGAATTTCCTTCAATGTCGGATCATTTCATTGATTTCTTTCCAGAGTAATTTTTAGGTTTGCCTCTGAAATGAGAGGTGGAATTTTTTATTGAGCTTATTCCAGGAGTGACACTGGTGTCCATTCCTCCTTATAGGATGGTTACACCAGAGTTACAGGAGCTTAAGAAGTAGTTAGGGGAGTTACAGGAAAAGGGTTTCATCCAACCCAATACTTCTCCTTGGGGTTTTCCTATCTTGTTTGCGAAGAAGGCAGATGGTACCCTCATATTTTTTGTGGATTATCAGAAGTTGAACCAGTTGATGGTCAAGAACCGATATCCCTTGTCAAGGATTAATAATCTATTTGATCAGCTTCGAGGAGTTTAGGTATTCTCAAAGATTGAATTGAGGTCCAGTTATCATCAGTTGCACATTTGACCATTATATATACCTCTTATATCCATTTGGAGTGGGAATGGTCTATACGATCATGTGGTTATGTCGTTCGGTCTCACGAATGCACCAATAGCTTTTATGGAACTGATGAATCGAGTTTTCCATCCATACATGGATTCTTTCATGGTGGTTTTTGTGGAAAATATCTTGGTGTACTCTCACACATGACATGACCATGCTACCCATCTTGAGATCATTTTGAGTACACTAAGAGAGCATCAGTTATATGATAAGATATCAAAATTCCACTTTTGGATGGACTAGATTCACTTCTCAGGTCATGTTATCTCAGAGACAGGAGTATCAATATACCCAGAGTAAGTGAGATTAGTAGTTTCCTAGGAGCATCTGAAGAACATATTTGAGGTATGGAGTTTTCTAGGGCTGGCTGGTTACTGCAGAAATTTTATACAGAACATTTTGTGATTAGAAACACTACTGATGGGCCTAACTAAGTAGGGTACGAAGTACTTATGGAAATATTCCTACAATTCAGACTTCTAGGAGATTAAAGGGAGTTTAACTTTAGCACTAATACTAGTTTTTATAGATCCAGTAAAGAGCTATACTATTTACTGTGATGCTTCAGGTATCAGGATGGGATCAGTTCTTATGCAGGAGGAAGGAGTCATTACGTACGGGTCTCGGAAGTTGAGGCCACATGATAGGAATTACCTGATGCACGATCTTGATTTGGCTATAGTTGTTCATGCTTTATGATGTTGGAGACATTATCTTTTGGGAGAGCATTTTTTTGGTTTTCAAAAACCAAAAAAGTCTCAAGTAAATATTCACTCCGTGTGATTTGAATTTGAGACAGCGAAGGTGGGTTGAATACCTTTAATCCTTTGATTTTGATCTTTCTTACACACCTGGGAAAGGCAATGCAATGGATGATGTATTGAGTAGAAGGAATTAGATACAAGAATTTCAGGAGGCCAGCAGTGAGTGGCAGCTTATGGCCCTATTTTTTGTGATGCATTTGGAGGTGCACGACAGACAGAGGAAGCCATTCCTTTCTTCTGTTGTTGTTACCTCTACTCTTCTTGATCGAGTGCGAATGAGGCAGTTATCAGATTCTGAAGGTCTAGTCCTATGGGAGAGTGTGTTAGGAGAGGACCCTATTTCTAGATAGATAGTAGGAAAGGATGAGATCTTTCATTTTCATGGGTGCCTATGGGTGTCAGTAGACATACACAAGGAGCTGATGTGAGATTTTCATTATTCAGTTTGGGCAGTTCATTCTGGTGTCACTAAGATGTATCAAGATCTAAACCATTAGTATTGGTGGCTAGGTATTAAGAGAGATGTTGTAGGTTTTTTCATGAGATACTCCACTTATCAACAGGTGAAGGCAGAGCATCAGCGACCAGTTGGGATTTTGCAGTACTTACCCATTCCTGAGTGGAAGTGGAATGATGTTGCGATGGACTTCTTTACATATTTATTAAAGTCACCTCGAGGAAATGATTCATTTTGGGTTTTCATTGATAGACTCATGAAGGTTGCACACTTCTTACTAATCAAGGTGACCTTCAGTGTTGATGGGCTGGGAAGGCTGTACATCCAGGAGATTATACATTTACAAAGGGTTCCCTACTCCAAAGTATCAGACAGGGATGCTCGTTTCACTTCTCGGGTTTGGCAGGGACTATAGAGGGCTTTGGATACACAGGTACTTCTAAGTACGACATACCATACCCAGAAAAATGGCCAGTCTGAGCGTACGATTTTGGTGCTGGAGGACATGCTTTGAGCATGCATCCTATATTTTGGAGGTTCTTGGGAGAATCACAAACCTCTGGTGGAGTTTTCCTACAATAATATTTTTCAAACAACTATTCATATGGAACCTTACAAGGCTTTGTATGGTAGGCCATGCCGATCACCACTATATTGGATGGAAGCAGGAGAGGCAGCTATGTTGGGACCTCGTCTTGTCTATTAGACCACAGAGCATGTGGAGTTGATTTGGAAGAGGATGACTACTGCACAGTCACAACAGAAGTCTTATGTTGACCGACAGAGACAAACTCTAGAGTTCGAGGTTGGAGATCATGTTTTTCTACGTTCCACATCGAGGTTGGGACACCGGAGGATTATGAGATAGGGTAAGCTTTTGCCAAGATACATCAGACGGTTTGAGGTTTTGGAGGGAGTCGGGTCGGTTGCCTATTAGTTGCAGTTACCTCAAAGGTACTGATCTATGCATGACATCTTCCACATTTCCCAGCTACGGTGTTACTTCTCAAACATGTCTCATGTTTTTTCACCCAAGGAGGTTGAGTTGGAGGTGGACGCATTATTCAAGGAGCATCCTATCTAGATTGTTGATCACAGTGTGAAGGTTCTCTGTGGATGGTTTGTTCCTCTGGTATGGGTGTTATGGTAGCATGGGCGTGTACAAGATGAGACTTGGGAGAGGGAGACCAATTCACGATCATAGTGGCCGAAACTATTCGAGGATTATTATTATTCTTCGCTACCTTGATAGGGAAATTTGGGGACGAATTTCTTTAAGGTGGTAAGCTATTTCTTGATATGATTATCATATAACCTACAATTAAAATAAGATTAATTTAATGTAAAAAATATTGTTGAAAAAGTGATAGGATCACTCATAGTTCAAATGGTGCCATTTTTTCGTAGTTGAACAGAACATATGTATGAGCTCTGTGATATTCATCATCTGAAATTCATTGTTCATGAACACCACTGAAGTCAAGTTCGATCTGATTAAAAAATGATAATTGATTACTCATTTCATTATCAAAATTTCCCTCATTATGGTCCATGTGGTTTTGTTTTGAGAGATATTCATATTCAAAATAATGAGAGTAGAACAAATAAATTTCCTCTTGAAAATAAGCTTCTACAATTGAGCCTTCAACTGATGCTTTGTTATGTACTTTTTCTTCAATTTTTACATACATATCTAGAATAGGTACATACATCAGAACTATATAGGACCTCCAAATTTTTCTTAATGTGGAAAATTTAATATCAGATGTTCTATTGAGTTAAAGAAAGTTGACATGAATATTTTTTCCAGATTAAATAAAATTAAAACAACATCTTCTTGCAGTCTTCTTAGTGCATTGTAGTCTATTTTTTCCACAAAAATGTCTCAGAAAAAATATGATATGTTCGTTATTACATCCCAAATCATAAAATTCAACAAAATTATTAATCAAATCAGTGGAATTATTTCTATTATAACATGATATTCATGACTTTTTAATCCATTAATATGACCATTTATGACGCATATTCCCAAATTGGAAGCATAACCATCTGGAAGTCTCAAATCTATAATCCACTGAAATAATAATAATCGATTATCTTTTTATTGTGTATAAGTTGATTTTGGATTCATTAACTTATGTGATTTGACATTTTCAAATAGTTCAAGTTCTGGTCACTTGAAAATTTGGGTAAGATCTAATCATGCCTTTACATTATCTTTGGTCTTACCTAGTGTATCCAAAACTGTATGAAATAAATTATCAAAACAATTATTCTCAATATTAGTGAAATCAAATATGAGATGGACTAATAAATTAGACAAATATGGAAGATCCCAAAAAATACTTCGTTTTATCCAATCATGTTCTTTTCCAAGGCCATTAATTTTCTATTGGTTTATTATTGGTCCAAATGTGATGGGTGGTAATGAAGAGACAATTTATTTTACCTCTTTACCTAAGATCATTATTGTAGTTTCATCACTTTCAGTTATACCTTTTCTGAAATGATATTCTTTTCATTCTAAAAGGATAATTGGTTAGAAGGAATCTGCGATAACAGTTAAAAAACAAGGTTTTTTCCATTGATGAGCATAAACACTTTGTTGTATCTCATACAGTATAGACATGATTTTGGAGTAAGTGTACTCCAACCAGATAACATACAATATACTGGGAAGTCCCTAATTTTCCACATCAATACATTTTTAGTATAAAATTATATTTCGAAGCAACATCATATGTACTAACACCATTGATCCACAAAAAATTTAACTCATTAATCAATGGTTTCAAATAAACATCAATATTCTTTTTCATATGTCCTAGAATTAATAAGGTGAGAAATATATATGGCTCCTTCATCAACATCCATAGAGGTAAATTTTATGGAGTTATAAAGATAGTTCAACATGAATACCGACTATTGTAAGAACCAAATGGATAGAAACCATTAGTAGAAATGCCCAATCACACATTTTAGGATTCTAAAGAAAAATATAGATGCACTTTGTTAAAAAATTTCCATGAATCACCATTAAAGAGATTATTTAATCTTTTACGGGTTGAAATATTAGTTTTGTGCCATGACATAAATGCCTTAATGTTCTGGGACATAAATAAACACTGTAATCTGAGTGTAAGTAGGAAATATCTAAACTGTTTTATAGGAATCAATCCCGACTTCCCTAGTTGAGCCTTTTTATACCTCAATTTTACAATTGTGGGACAACTATACAATGACTCATTTTCACCATAATATAAGATTCAATCATTTTAATATACATGAATCTTATGATAACCAAGACCCAGATTACAAACCAGCCTCTTGCACTCATAGAAATTTTTAAGCAACACATTTCCTTTAGGTAATAGTGTTTTAACCAAAGAGAATATCTAATCAAAACAATTATTTCACATTCCATTATCTGATTTAATAGCCATAAATTTTTCAACCACTTTAAATTTTCTTTTCAGGTACCCATGATATAAGGATTCCTCAGTGGACCTCAACAACTCATAAAATTGAGATGGTTCTAAAAAAAGAGTAAAATCAACATCATCTCGAGTTTTTGTTTTTTGAAAAGATAGAATAGACACATCATGTACTAAATTTTGAAATCTTTATGGATCTAGAACCAAATTATTAGTATCTTATTTGGAACTACATTCACTGTATTGATACTAAAAAAAATAATTTGGTTGAAAACCAAAATGCAATAGATAACCTTCAACATTGTCAAATATGTGTGTATAGACCCGAAGCATGACGTACATGGACATTACATTACATTTGCGGAATACTTAGTACATAACAAAAACACACACACAAGGATCGTAATAGTTTAGTGTCTTTGGAAACTAGGAATGTAATCTTCTAATCGTGGTGAAAGATCTTCAATATCTCCCATAAAGATCTTCCCTTTTTTTTTTACCTAAAACCTTTCTTTATATCCTGTTGAAAAGAAAACATAAAAGGGTGATCTCAAATGCTCATTAAGGGTAAACAAAAGAAAAATCAATCACATCATATTCATAAGAACATAACTTTTGGAAATCTTAACCTGCAAAAGAGAGCATAATTTCATAACATGGGATAAATCATAGCAGTGAAATGAAATCACAATAATCATAACTTAAAACATCAAACTTTGTGGAAATCACACATAATCATAGAGAATCATTTCTTGTTAGTCAAGACTCATTTCCAAGACTATCTTAGTGAACAAAGTCCCTTTCTGAATCGAGTAACCCTCGTTTCAGTCCTGTTTCACTGAACCGGTATAACCTACCATTCCAGCCATGTCTATCTCATGAGATATAAAATCTTTACCCAATGCATTGGAGGGAGATATAGGTCCCACCCATCTTATAATGAATCCTTTCTTATGTGTGCCACATAATCATAAACCATACATCATTGCATAAACCATGTAATAAAAATGGGATTCTTAAACAACATGACATCATAAAACAATCCATATAAGATAAAGGAATTCATAAAAATATTTCCATCACAACATAATCAAATCCATGTAATAATAGGGATAAAAATAGAACCCTTTTATTATAATAGATGGAAAATAATTTTGATAAAATACTTGAACTTCATTCTTGAGGAAAATATCCTTTCTACTTCAAAAACATTTTTCCTTTATTAACATGTCATACAACTTTAAAATAAAAGAAGTTCATTAAAAATAAACATGAAAACTTGTAAAGTAAGCTTCTTGGAAATAATGTTTCAAAAATCCATTCATGCCGTATAAGTTAAAAAAAACATTCTTCGTACTTTTGTCGGAAAAGTCAAAAAGTACCTCGTACAAAAAACGAAAAAATATTCCTTTCGTATCCTTTACTAAAAACTCACCGAAGGGTAAAATTGGATTTAAACTATTGTAAGTAGATGGAAAAAATATTACATATTGAGGGAACATGGATGTGGATGATAAAATACACCCCAGTAAATACTTATGAATAAACAATCTCGGATAAAAATGAGATTGTGATATTTCCCTTACCTTAGGTCCGACTTGCTTTGTGAGTGTCCGAACCTCCTGTATATGATTTAAATCATGTTATTGACTTATTCCAGAATCATATTAATTGTTATTATATCATATATGGTCCACTTATGACTTTATATTACCCGTTCTTTTGTAAATTCATGTTACAGTAGCATTTTGGGTAAAATCGTCTCATTTGTCGTTCGTGTTTTTAACTTGTAATTATTCATATGATTACTTAGATCATGATTACTTAATTGAAGAATATAAAACATGATTTATATATATATATTCATAATACACATATATAATAAATCAGTAAATGGAAAGAAATACACCGTTCATGGAGACGGTAGTCCGTACGTACGCATGAACGATGTTTTCGTTTCCTTATTGAATTGAATGGAATTAAGTAGATGACATACATATAAATATAAATAATTCCAGTATTATTAGGTCATATATTTCATTATTACTTATTATATAACTTTATAATCATTCATGAATAGTTAATCATTGAGAATGAATCTCATCGCGTCATGGAGACGGTAGTCCGTACGTACGCACGAGCGATGATATCGTTCCCATGGTCGTGGAATTGTGTTGAAGTGTATGTATACTATTTCAGTATCAATATCACTTTATAATAATCATATATAGTTACTCATTACACCTTTATACCCATCCAATGAATGTGGTGGCGGAAAATAGATTACACCACGGCGTGGAGACGGTATTCCGTACGTACGCACACGCGGTGATTTCCTTTTTCCGTAGGATGATAGAAGGTTAATTAGAGTTGTTTCATATTTATAATAACATATCAGTATATAAGAAATACTTATGTTATTACTTTATCATGAAACAACTAAAGAAGAAGAAGTTGAAGAAGAAAGAAATTGAAAAAGATCGGTAATGGATATTACCTCTTTTTGACGCGCCTTTTCTTAGCCTCCACTTAAAGAACTAAGGATGGTCTTTGAAGAAGACCAGGACCTCTATGATGATACTAGGGAAGTGGAGAAGGGATTTTGGCAGTGGTTGGCCGAGCTTGAGTGCTCAAATTGGTGTGAGGAGGAGGGGGAGGAGGTTCCCTTTTATAAGGGAGGAGAGGGGCACCTTAGGAATATCTCAAAATATTATTTTATATTAAAGTCAAAATCAGTTTATAATGGTTCCAAAGGGTCTTATTTCGAAGCTAAAGTGGGGATGGGTCGAACTCCTATCATCCAATAGGATTTAGACAAGTTTAGGGTATTATTTTAACCTTATCAATTAGATTTAACTCTAAGTTAAATAATTTAACTTTTACCGTGTCTTTTTGTTTTCTTACACTATATGGTTAATACACTTACTATAACATTCCAAAAGAACCCCAAATTATTTATTATTAATATATATCCTTAACTAAGTCATTTGTCCGAACCTTAGATTTTTAGGAATAAAATAACAATTAATAATATAATATTTTATTTAAAAACTATTTTGTGTCAATTTTGACACTATTTGATATATGATTTTTGTGAAAGTCATAACAGAATTATATGTTCGAAAAAAGTTTATTAAATCAACACTAATATATCATAGTAACCTAGAAAATTAGTGGAATTCATAAAAAGTCTTATATTACATTTATTTTGGTATTTATAATATCAATTATGTCAATATTTCATTAATAAGATAATTACTGCATCATCATTGTGTCATAAATAAATTAAATTATATGATGTCTAAAAATTACAAATAAAATACCATCATGTAGAAAATCTTTTTAGCTTTCTAATGAATATTTACAATCGAATTTATCTTATGTAAAACCCTATATTAAAAATGTTTTAGTAAATATACTTTGATTTTAACTCTTTTAACTCTTCTTTGAATTAAATAATAATAAATGTCCTAATCTAATCCAAGTGGGCCTAAATGATAATATTTTACACTTAAGGTTATTTTTGGTCGAGATAAACTTGTCCAATAGAATTAGGATATGTGTTAGGGTAATATCAATATCATTCTTACCCTTAATTACCCTATTTACTTTTAACCGTGGTAAATAAAAGTTAAAAGTTACTATTCACCAAAAATTATTTTTATCTCATTGAACCACATTTTACTTACAGACATCAACCGTGTCTCTCGGATTTTTGAAATTCCATTCACAGAAGTGGTAAAATTAAGTTTTATGAAAAATTCAGTTTTTAACTACCACTTAGTAGTTTCACTATTCATCAAAAATTGATGTTTTTCAGAAAAATGCCAAAATTTCATCCTAAGCTATATTTCATATTCCGAATTCAAAAATGAAGTCTATTTTACCAAATTCATTACATAGAAGTTTCATTAATTAATTTTATAATTAAATCCCGCTGTTAAAACAAATAGCGTGTTTTTAAGAAACAATATCTATCAAAAGATTGACACTTGATTATGTCTGGTTTAAATGTGAAATTACAACCAATGACCAACATTGTATTAAATTGTAAAAATATATTCTAAATATACTTTAAAACCACTCAAATTAATAATTTATCACTATTAATTATTTCTATTAAAAAGGTTGTTTTTAATTATAATTTAGTAATTTTCACTATTCATCAGAATATGAAAGTTATCCGAAAAGTACCAAAATTTCACCTTAGGCTAAATTCGATACTCCGAATCTAAAAATGAATTCCATTTTGAAAAATAAAATTTACAAAATTTCAAAAAGTGGTTATTACTATTCATAACGGCTAGTTTTAATAATATTTTAATAGCATATCGTTGTTTCGTGAAACTCAGTATTGCGTACTACACACCCTATCGAGGAAGGTTGCGATTGCGTGTAATGCAAGTCAAGTCAAGGATGCATGTTGTGCAAGCTCCTTTTGGTGTAGCGTACAACACAAGACATTAATAAAATTAAAAAGAATATTTTTCATAAAATCTCGGGCTGTTACATTCTACCCCCCTTAAAATGAATTTCTCCCTCGAAATTCGTCGGGGTTATAAATGGTTTACTATTCGAAAGTTTATTTAATAGAAACCCACATCGTAAAAAGGAATATCAAAACCAATATTTAAAAACAAAAGTATGAAACGTAACGGTTACCCAAATAAACTAATCATTGGGTTTCCACATAGGTGAAAATATGGATATGGAAGAGAAATCTAACCATCATGTTCTGATGGAGAGTGGTAGAGAACATGGCTATGGAAAATCCAGTAATCACAAAGCCATAAATTTGTGACGATCTAAGGTACCATATGATTCATCAGATATAAGATCACTAGGACAACATTTTTGGTTTTCAAGATCGTTTCCCTAAAGTTAAAGAATTTGAATTAGAATAAATACTTACTTTATATTGGTACAACCTCACTGTTGTTCGTGCCTTTAACAATTTCCACTTCATCTCTTAAATACATGAAGTTGAATTTGTTATTCGTGAAGTTTTAGAAGATCATGTGATGGAATGACGGGTCATTCCATCTGTCTCAAACAAAAGGTTAGAAAAAAAGATTATATACATAAGTCGATCTATAGTGAGATTAATCATATATGGTTCCTAAAATAGACTTATACATCATATTTCATATAGCTTAATATAATAAAACTAGTTTCTACTAAACAGGGACTTCATGTAGGCCAGTGGTAGGCGATAAAGGCCAGTCGCACTTCGGTTGTGGGTTCGATTCCCACAGCCTTGTTCGACGCGATGGGCTATCGCCCGTCCTGCAGGTTGTCCTTTTTCTAAAGCTATATTACTATAACATCCCATCAATAATATCGAAAAACGTTTTATCCTAACTTATGTCCAATATAATCCATTCTAATGTTTAGGCTTATCTAAAATACTTCGGTCCAAGCTCATAGTATAAAGAAAATGATTACTTGAAATGTCACAGAACAATCATGTGAATGCCATCATTTAACCCCCATATATCATAAGATATATCTTGTTGGTCAAATTACAAACATGTGAATACCTTAATCATGTATTCTCTTGAAGAATGAATACCCATTGAACCTTATTGAAAACTTGAATGCAGTTAAACGTTAACACTTTCCACATACCAAAATCCTCAAAATTCTATATACTCAAACCATGATATCACTTAGTCCTTATATCAATCATGAGCTCATGAATACTGTTAAACATTTCGTTTTCTCATTTTCCATTCATTATGCTCATATCATCTTATTTCCAAAAATATCTCAATCACTTTCACTACCACATTAGACCAATACATAAATATTCCAATACTTTATGATACAACATTATTTTGGAATCCCATTACATAAACACTTAATCATTCCACGACATCGTTATCATATTCAACATCGCCAATGGTGATCGCATGTGACTTCCCTTTTTCCATTGCCTTAAGCGGTTGCTCATGTCGATCATCACTAACCCTTGTATTAGGGAATTAATTAGCATAATGCCCCATTTCCTTGCACTTGAAGCATTGAAGTGTTGGTGGTGCGTTCTCTGCAGTGTTTGCTTTATTCACATCATTAGAATCCCTTTTTCCATTACTTTAACACTCAGCTGCTCAATGACCTTCTTTTCCACACTTAAAACATTTTCTAGTCCCTTTAAGACAATCTCCACCATGCTTCTTTCCACACTTTGTGCATAAGGAAACATTCATCTTCTTTTCACCATTATTTTGAGATTTCTCCTTGAACTCCATCTTTCTCTTATTAGCCGAGTCATGAAACTTACCAAATTTTACTTTATTGATCATATTATGAGATTGCTGATTCGGCATAATAATGATGTTTGGACTTCCAAATCCCATTTCATTTGGTTTCTCATAAAGAATATCATTCCATTGTCCATCATATCCTCCATTATCGTGAATCATCTTGTTTCCAGCCATTTTCTAAAACCCAAAAAGAATAGTGTGAGAGGCAAAATAATGCTAAGGAAAACAACATAGTAAAGGGGGAGAACCCTTAATATCTAACATCTTAGGTTAAATTCTATGATCGTTAGAGTAATTATAGTTCTATAACCTATATGTATACTTAACCTTAGGGACATCCCTAGACATACCTTAGAAATATCTCTAGGGATCTCACTAATGTTTCCGCGTCCTAGTTTCCAACGGTTGACTAAACCTTTCCTTTGATACCAACTGTAGAGACCCGAAGCTTGACGTACATGGACATTACATTACATTTGCGGAATACTTAGTACATAACAAAAACACACACACAAGGATCGTAATAGTTTAGTGTCTTTGGAAACTCGGAACGTAATCTTCTAATCGTGGTGAAAGATCTTCAATATATCCCATAAAGATCTTCCCTTTTTTACCTAAAACCTTTCTTTATATCCTGGGGAAAAGAAAACATAAAAGGGTGAGCTCAAATGCTCAGAAAGGGTAAACAAAAGAAAAATCAATCACATCATATTCATAAGAACATAACTTTTGGAAATCTTAACCTGCAAAAGAGAGCATAATTTCATAACATGGGATAAATCATAGCAGTGAAATGAAATCACAATAATCATAACATAAAACATGAAACTTTTTGGCAATCACACATAATCATAGAGAATCATTTCTTGTTAGTCAAGACTCATTGCCAAGACTATCTTAGTGGACAAAGTCCCTTTCTGAATCGAGTAACCCTCGTTTCAGTCCTGTTTCACTGAACCGGTATAACCTACCATTCCAGCCATGTCTATCTCATGAGATAAAAAATCTTTACCCAATGCATTGGAGGGAGATATAGGTCCCACCCATCTTATAATGAATCCTTTATTATGTGTGCCACATAATCATAAACCATATATCATTGCATAAACCATGTAATAAAAATGGGATTCTTAAACAACATGACATCATAAAACAATCCATATAAGATAAAGGAATTCATAAAAATATTTCCATCACAACATAATCAAATCCATGTAATAATAGGGATAAAAATAGAACCCTTTTATTATATTAGATGGAAAATAATTTTGATAAAATACTTGAACTCCATTCTTGAGGAAAATATCATTTCTACTTCAAAAACATTTTTCCTTTCTTAACATGTCATACAACTTTAAAATAAAAGAAGTTCATTAAAAATAAAAATGAAAACTTTTAAAGGAAGCTTCTTGGAAATAATGTTTTAAAAATCCATTCATGCCGTATAAGTTAAAAAAAACATTCTTCGTACTTTTGTCGGAAAAGTCAAAAAGTACCTCGTACGAAAAACGAAAAAAGATTCCTTTCGTATCCTTTACTAAAAACTCACCGAAGGGCAAAATTGGATTTAAACTATTGTAAGTGGATGGAAACAATATTACATATTGAGGGAACATGGATGTGGATGATAAAATACACCCCAGTAAATACTTACGAATAAACAATCTCGGATAAAAATGAGATTGTGATATTTCCCTTACCTTAGGTCCGACATGCTTTGTGAGTGTCCGAACCTCCTGTATATGATTTAAATCATGTTATTGACTTATTCCAGAATCATATTCATTGTTATTATATCATATATGGTCCACTTATGACTTTATATTACCCGTTCTTTTGTAAATTCATGTTAAAGTAGCGTTTTGGGTAAAATCGTCTCATTTGTCATTCGTGTTTTTAACTTGTAATTATTCATATGATTACTTAGATCATGATTACATAATTCCAGAATATAAAACATGATTTGTATATATATATTCATAATACACATATATAATAAATCAGTAAATGGAAAGAAATACACCGTTCATGGAGACGGTAGTCCGTACGTACGCATGAACGCTGTTTTCGTTTCCTTATTGAATTGAATGGAATTAAGTAGATGACATACATATAAATATAAATAATTCCAGTATTATTAGGTCATATATTTCATTAGTACTTATTATATATACTTTATAATCATTCATGAATGGTTAATCATTGAGAATGAATCTCATCGCGTCGTGGAGACGGTAGTCCGTACGTACGCACGAGCGATGATATCATTCTCATGGTCGTGGAATTGTGTTGAAGTGTATGTATACTATTTCAGTATCAATATCACTTTATAATAATAATATATAGTTACTCATTACACCTTTATACCCATCCAATTAATGTGGTGGCGGAAAATAGATTACACCACGGCGTGGAGACGGTATTTCGTACGTATGCACGTGCGGTGATTTCCTTTTTCCGTAGGATGGATAGAAGGTTAATTAGAGTTGTGTCATATTTATAATAACATATCAGTATATAAGAAATACTTATGTTATTACTTTATCAAGAAACAACTAAAGAATAAGAAGTTGAAGAAGAAAGAAATTGAAAAAGATCGGTAATGGATATTACCTCTTTTTGACGCGCCTTTTATTAGCCTCCACTTAAAGAACTAAGGATGGTCTTTGAAGAATACCAGGACCTCTATGATGATACTAGGGAAGTGGAGAAGGGATTTTGGCAGGGGTTGGCCGAGCTTGAGTGCTCAAATTGGTGTGAGGAGGAGGGGGAGGAGGTGCCCTTTTATAAGGGAGGAGAGGGTCACCTTAGGAATATCTCAAAATATTATTTTATATTAAAGTCAAAATCGGTTTATAATGGTTCCAAAGGGTCTTATTTCAAAGCTAAAGTGTGGATGGGTCGAAATCCAATCATCCAATAGTATTTAGACAAGTTTAGGGTATTATTTTAACCTTATCAATTAGATTTAACTCTAAGTTAAATAATTTAACTTTTATCGTGTCTTTTTGTTTTCTTACACTATATGGTTAATACACTTACTATAACATGCCAAACGAACCCCAAATTGATTATTATTAATATATATCTTTATCTAAGTCATTTGGCCGAACCTTAGATTTTTAGGAATAAAATAACAATTAATAATATAATAATTTATTTAAAAACTATTTTGTGTCAATTTTGACACTATTTGATATATGATTTTTGTGAAAGTCATAACAGAATTATATGTTCGAACCAAGTTTATTAAATCTACACTAATATATCATAGTAACCTATAAAATTAGTGGAATTCATAAAAAGTCTTATATTACATTTATTTTGGTATTTATAATATCAATTATGTCAATATTTCATTAATAAGATAATTACTGCATCATCTTTGTGTCATAAATAAATTAAATTATTTGATATCTAAAAATTACAAATAAAATACCATCATGTAGGAAATCTTTTTATCTTTCTAAAGAATATTTACAATCGAATTTATCTTATGTAAAACCCTATATTAAAAATGTTTTAGTAAATATACTTTGATTTTAACTCTTTTAACTCTTCTTTGAATTAAATAATAATAAATTTCCTAATCTAATCCAAGTGGGCCTAAATGATAATATTTTACACTTAAGGTTATTTTTGGTCGAGATACACTTGTCCAATAGAATTAGGACATGTGTTAGGGTAATATCAATATCATTCTTACCCTTAATTACCCTATTTACTTTTAACCGTGGTAAATAAAAGTAAAAAGTTACTATTCACCGAAAATTATTTTCATCTCATTGAACCACATTTTACTTACAGACATCAACCGTGTCTCTCGGATTTTTTAAATTCCATTCACAGAAGTGGTAAAATTAAGTTTTATGAAAAATTCAGTTTTTAACTACCACTTAGTAGTTTCACTATTCATCAAAAATTGATGTTTTTCAGAAAAATGCCAAAATTTCATCCTAAGCTATATTTCATATTCCGAATTCAAAAATGAAGTCTATTTTACCAAATTCATAACATAGAAGTTGCATTAATTAATTTTATAATTAAATCCCGCTGTTAAAACAAATAGCGTGTTTTTAAGAAACAATATCTATCAAAAGATTGACACTTGATTATGTCTGGTTTAAATGTGAAATTACAACCAATGACCAACATTGTATTAAATTGTAAAAATATATTATAAATATACTTTAAAACCACTCAAATTAATAATTTATCACTATTAATTATTTCGATTAAAAAGGTTGTTTTTAATTATAATTTAGTAATTTTCACTATTCATCAGAATATGAAAGTTATCTGAAAAGTACCAAAATTTCACCTTAGGCTAAATTCGATACTCCGAATCTAAAAATGAATTCCATTTTGAAAAATAAAATTTACAAAATTTCAAAAAGTGGTTATTACTATTCATAACGGCTAGTTTTAATAATATTTTAATAGCATATCTTTGTTTCGTGAAACACAGTATTGTGTACTACACACGCTATCGAGGAAGGTTGTGATTGCGTGTAATGCAAGTCAAGTCAAGGATGCGTGTTGTGCAAGCTCCTTTTGGTGTAGCATACAACACAAGACATTAATAAAATTAAAAAGAATATTTTTCATAAAATCTCGGGTTGTTACATTCTACCCCCCTTAAAATGAATTTCGCCCTCAAAATTCTTCGGGGTTATAAATGGTTTACTATTCGAAAGTTTATTTAATAGAAACCCACATCGTAAAAAGTAATATCAAAACCAATCTTTAAAAACAAAAGTATGAAACGTAACGGTTACCCAAATAAACTAATCATTGGGTTTCCACATAGGTGAAAATATGGATATGGAAGTGAAATCTAACCGTCATGTTCTGATGGAGAGTGGTAGAGAACATGGCTATGGAAAAGCCAGTAATCACAAAGCCATAAATTTGTGACGATCTAAGGTACCATCTGATTCATCAGATATAAGATCACTAGGACAACATTTTTGGTTTTCAAGATCGTTTCCCTAAAGTTAAAGAATTTGAATTAGAATAAATACTTACTTTATATTGGTACAACCTCACTGTTGTTCGTGCCTTTAACAATTTCCACTTCATCTCTTAAATAAATGAAGTAGAATTTGTTATTCGTGAAGTGTTAGCAGATCATGTGATAGAATGACGGGTTATTCCATCTGTCTCAAACAAAAGGTTAGCAAAAAAGATTATATACATAAGTCGATCTATAGTGAGATTAATCATATATGGTTCCTAAAATAGACTTATACATCATATTTCATATAGCTTAATATAATAAAACTAGTTTCTACTAAACAGGGACTTTCTGTAGGCCAGTGGTAGGCGATAAAGGCCAGTCGCACTTCGGTTGTGGGTTCGATTCCCACAGCCTTGTTCGACGCGATGGGCTGTCGCCTGTCCTGCAGGTTGTCCTTTTTCTAAAGCTATATTACTATAACATCCCATCAATAATATCGAAAAACGTTTTATCCTAACTTATGTCCAATATAATCCATTCTAATCTTTAGGCTTATCTAAAATACTTCGGTCCAAGCTCATAGTATAAAGAAAATGATTACTTGAAATGTCACAGAACAATCACGTGAATTCCATCATTTAACCCCCATATATCATAAGATATATCTTGTTGGTAAAATTACAAACATTTGAATACCTTAATCATGTATTCTATTGAAGAATGAATACCCATTGAACCTTATTGAAAACATGAATGCAGTTAAACATTAACACTTTCCACATCCCAAAATCCTCAAAATTCTATATACTCAAACCATGATATCACTTAGTCCTTATATCAATCATGAGCTCATGAATACTATTAAACATTTCATTTTCTCATTTTCCCTTCATTATGCTCATATCATCTTATTTCCAAAAATATCTCAATCACTTTGAATACCACATTAGACCAATACATAAATATTCCAATACTTTATGATACAACATTATTTTGGAATCCCATTACATAAACACTTAATCATTCCACCACATCGTTATCATATTCAACATCGCCAATGGTGATCGCATGTGACTTCCCTTTGTCCTTTGCCTTAAGCGGTTGCTCATGTCGATCATCACTAACCCTTGGATTAGGGCATTTATTAGAATAATGCCCCATTTTTTTGCACTTTAAGCATTGAAGTGTTGGTGGTGCGTTCTCTGCAGTTTTTGCTTTATTCACATCATTAGAATACCTTTTTCCCATTACTTTGACACTCAGCTACTCGATGACCTTATTTTCCACACTTAAAACATTTTCTATTCCCTTTAAGACAATCTCCACCATGCTTCTTTCCACACTTTGTGCATAAGGAAACATTCATCTTCTTTTCACCATTATTCTGAGATTTCTCCTTGAACTCCATCTTTCTCTTATTAGCCGAGTCAGGAAACTTACCAAATTTTACTTTATTGATCATATTATGAGATTACTGATTCGGCATAATAATGATGTTTGGACTTCCAAATCCCATTTCATTTGGTTGCTCATAAATAATATCATTCCATTGTCCATCATATCCTCCATTATCGTGAATCATCTTGTTTCCAGCCATTTTCTAAAACCCAAAAAGAATAGTGTGAGAGGCAAAATAATGCTAAGGAAAACAACATAGTAAAGGGGGAGTACCCTTAATATCTAACATCTTAGGTTAAATTCTATGATCGTTAGCGTAATTCTAGTACTATAACCTATACGTATACTTAACCTTAGGGACATCCCTAGACATACCTTAGAAATATCTCTAGGGATCTCACTAATGTTTTCGCATCCTAGTTTCCAAAGGTTGACTAAACCTTTCCTCTGATACCAACTGTAGAGACCCGAAGCTTGAAGTACATGGACATTACATTACATTTGCGGAATACTTAGTACATAACAAAAACACACACACAAGGATCGTAATAGTTTAGTGTCTTTGGAAACTCGGAACGTAATCTTCTAATCGTGGTGAAAGATCTTCAATATCTCCCATAAAGATCTTCCCTTTTTTTACCTAAAACCTTTCTTTATATCCTGGGGAAAAGAAAACATAAAAGGGTTATCTCAAATGCTCAGTAAGGGTAAACAAAAGAAAAATCAATCACATCATATTCATAAGAACATAACTTTTGGAAATCTTAACCTGCAAAAGAGAGCATAATTTCATAACATGGGATAAATCATAGCAGTGAAATGAAATCACAATAATCATAACTTAAAACATGAAACTTTGTGGCAATCACACATAATCATAGAGAATCATTTCTTGTTAGTCAAGACTCATTGCCAAGACTATCTTAGTGGACAAAGTCCCTTTCTGAATCGAGTAACCCTCGTTTCAGTCCTGTTTCACTGAACCGGTATAACCTACCATTCCAGCCATGTCTATCTCATGAGATATAAAATCTTTACCCAATGCATTGGAGGGAGATATAGGTCCCACCCATCTTATAATGAATCCTTTCTTATGTGTGCCACATAATCATAAACCATACATCATTGCATAAACCATGTAATAAAAATGGGATTCTTAAACAACATGACATCATAAAACAATCCATATAAGATAAAAGAATTCATAAAAATATTTCCATCACAACATAATCAAATCCATGTAATAATAGGGATAAAAACAGAACCCTTTTATTATATTAGATGGAAAATAATTTTGATAAAATACTTGAACTCCATTCTTGAGGAAAATATCTTTTCTACTTCAAAAACATTTTTCCTTTCTTAACATGTCATACAACTTTAAAATAAAAGAAGTTCATTAAAAATAAACATGAAAACTTTTAAAGGAAGCTTCTTGGAAATAATGTTTTAAAAATCCATTCATGTCGTATAAGTTAAAAAAAACATTCTTCATACTTTTGTCGGAAAAGTCAAAAAGTACCTCGTACGAAAAACGAAAAAAGATTCCTTTCGTATCCTTTACTAAAAACTCACCGAAGCGTAAAATTGGATTTAAACTATTGTAAGTGGATGGAAACAATATTACATATTGAGGGAACATGGATGTGGATGATAAAATACACCCCAGTAAATACTTACGAATAAACAATCTCGGATAAAAATGAGATTGTGACATTTCCCTTACCTTAGGTCCGACTTGCTTTGTGAGTGTCCGAACCTCCTGTATATGATTTAAATCATGTTATTGACTTATTCCAGAATCATATTCATTGTTATTATATCATATATGGTCCACTTATGACTTTATATTACCCGTTCTTTTGTAAATTCATGTTAAAGTAGCGTTTTGGGTAAAATCGTCTCATTTGTCGTTCATGTTTTTAACTTGTAATTATTCATATGATTACTTAGATCATGATTACTTAATTCCAGAATATAAAACATGATTTATATATACATATTCATAATACACATATATAATAAATCAGTAAATGGAAAGAAATACACCGTTCATGGAGACGGTAGTCCATACGTACGCATGAACGCTGTTTTCGTTTCCTTATTGAATTGAATAGAATTAAGTAGATGAAATACATATAAATATAAAAAATTCCAGTATTATTAGGTCATATATTTCATTAGTACTTATTATATATACTTTATAATCATTCATGAATGGTTAATCATTGAGAATGAATCTCATCGCGTCGTGGAGACGGTAGTCCGTACGTACGCACGAGCGATGATATCGTTCCCATGGTCGTAGAATTGTGTTGAAGTGTATGTATACTATTTAAGTATTAATATCACTTTATAATAATCATATATAGTTACTCATTACACCTTTATACTAATCCAATTAATGTGGTGGCGGAAAATAGATTACACCACGGCGTGGAGACGGTATTATGTACGTACGCACGCGCCGTGATTTCCTTTTTCCGTAGGATGGATAGAAGGTTAATTAGAGTTGTTTCATATTTATAATAACATTTCAGTATATAAGAAATACTGATGTTATTACTTTATCGTTAAACAACTAAAGAAGAAGAAGTTGAAGAAGAAAGAAATTGAAAAAGATCGGTAATGGATATTACCTCTTTTTGACGCGCCTTTTCTTAGCCTCCACCTAAAGAACTAAGGATGGTCTTTGAAGAAGACCAGGACCTCTAGGATGATACTAGGGAATTGGAGAAGGTATTTTGTCAGGGGTTGGTCGAGCATGAGTTCTCAAATTGGTGTGAGGAGGAGGGGGAGGAGGTGGCTTTTTATAAGGGAGGAGAGGGGCACCTTAGGAATATTTCAAAATATTATTTTATATTAAAGTCAAAATCGGTTTATAATGGTTCCAAAGGGTCTTATTTCGAATCTAAAGTGGGGATGGGTCGGAATCCTATCATCCAATAGGATTTAGACAAGTTTAGGGTATTATTTTAACATTATAAATTAGATTTAACTCTAAGTTAAATAATTTAACTTTTACCGTCTCTTTTTGTTTTCTTACACTATATGGTTAATACACTTACTATAACATGCCAAACGAACTCCAAATTGTTTATTATTAATATATATCATTATCTAAGTCATTTGGCAGAACCTAAGATTTTTAGGAATAAAATAAAAATTAATAATATAATATTTTATTTAAAAACTATTTTGTGTCAATTTTGACACTATTTGATATATGATTTTTGTGAAAGTCATAACAGAATTATATGTTCGAAAAAAGTTTATTAAATCAACACTAATATATCATAGTAACCTAGAAAATTAGTTTAATTCATAAAAAGTCTTATATTACATTTATTTTGGTATTTATAATATCAATTATGTCAATATTTCATTAATAAGATAATTACTGCATCATCATTGTGTCGTAAATAAATTAAATTATTTGATGTATAAAAATTACAAATAAAATACCATCATGTAGGAAATCTTTGTAGATTTCTAATGAATATTTACAATCGAATTTATATTATGTACAACCCTATATTAAAAATGTTTTAGTAAATATACTTTGATTTTAACTCTTTTAACTCTTCTTTGAATTAAATAATAATAAATGTCCTAATCTAATCCAAGTGGGCCTAAATGATAATATTTTACACTTAAGGTTATTTTTGGTCGAGATACACTTGTCCAATAGAATTAGGACATCTGTTAGGGTAATATCAATATCATTCTTACCCTTAATTACCCTATTTACTTTTAACCGTGGTAAATAAAAGTAAAAAGTTACTATTCACCAAAAATTATTTTCATCTCATTGAACCACATTTTACTTATAGACATCAACCGTGTCTCTCGGATTTTTGAAATTCCATTCACAGAAGCGGTAAAATTAAGTTTTATGAAAAATTCAGTTTTTAACTACCACTTAGTAGTTTCACTATTCATCAAAAATTAATGTTTTTCAGAAAAATGTCAAAATTTCATCCTAAGCTATATTTCATATTCTGAATTCAAAAATGAAGTCTATTTTACCAAATTCATAACATAGAAGTTGCATTAATTAATTTTATAATTAAATCCCGTTGTTAAAACAAATAGCGTGTTTTTAAGAAATAATATCTATCAAAAGATTGACACTTGATTATGTCTGGTTTAAATGTGAAATTACAACCAATGACCAACATTGTATTAAATTGTAAAAATATATTCTAAATATACTTTAAAATCACTCAAATTAATAATTTATCACTATTAATTATTTCGATTAAAAAGGTTGTTTTTAATTATAATTTAGTAATTTTCACTATTCATCAGAATATGAAAGTTATCCAAAAAGTACCAAAATTTCACCTTAGGCTAAATTCGATACTCCGAATCTAAAAATGAATTCCATTTTGAAAAATAAAATTTACAAAATTTCAAAAAGTGGTTATTACTATTCATAACGGCTAGTTTTAATAATATTTTAATAGCATATCGTTGTTTCGTGAAACTCAGTATTGCGTACTACACACGCTATCGAGGAAGGTTGCGATTGCGTGTAATGCAAGTCAAGTCAAGGATGCATGTTGTGCAAGCTCCTTTTGGTGTAGCGTACAACACAAGACATTAATAAAATTAAAAAGAATATTTTTCATAAAATCTCGGGCTGTTACAGTGTGAAACCTCCTCAGAGCACATTTTTTAAAAGGACACTTAATTTTCCCTTCTGAAACAAATTCTATTTTTGATGATGCAAATTCTAAGAAAGTTTGAACACCCTAAATATATATAGGATTTAAACTAGAACCGTTTGGATTCTTGCGTTGATTTATCTAAGCACGATCATCTAATAATGACTATTTTTGACTTCCTTGTTCCTAGTTTCTCTAAAAAATATAAAATAATTAGTTTTCTTGAATTACTATATATAAGACAAACACTATCCAAAAAAGATAAGAAATTTAAATTCACTTTTCTAGAAACTTATAATAATATTTATTATTTCATTGTTATTTATAGTATTTTTTAAAAATTTATACTAATATACACTAATTTATCATAATTTATACTAATTACCACTAATTATTAGTAATTAAAACTAATTTATAATAATTAATGCTAATTATGAGTGACAAAATTTCTAGGGAATTGGAAAAAACTCTTTTTCTCGATGGTTTATCTCCTTGCAACTTTCTCTAAATGAATTCACTAAAAAACTCTTTTCTGATGTATGAATATCTATTTTCATATGCACAATAATGAAGAGTAGGGAGGCCTTTCCATGCTCTTCTCCATTCTTATGCATACAAAAATGGATATATGTATGTCAGAACATATTTTTTATAGTGATTTCAGTCAGAGAAAGTTACAAAAATATGAGTTGTCAGAAAAAATAGCCTATTTTTCCCAACTTCTCATCTCCATTCAAATTTCTCTCACTAAAATCAGTATGAAAAATCTACTTTGACGTACGCATATCAATTCTAGTGAATACAAAAAATGTATATTCGTACGTTGGAGTAGATTTTCCATAGTGATTTCAGTGACAGGAAGTTGTAATAAGATGTGCCATTGAGAAAAAGGAATGCCACCAATCCGTTGGAAATTGTGCCAATTTATTAAAAATTATTTCTAATGATTGCTAATTATTACTAATTATTGCTAATTATTGCTAATTATTACTAATTATTTCTAATTATTTCTAATTATTACCAATTATTGCTAATTATTTCCAATTATTACTAATTATTACCAATTATTGCTAATTAATATTAATTATTGCTATTTATTACTAATTATTGATAATTAATTCTAATTATTTCCAATTATTTCTAATTATTTCCAATTATCGCTAATTATTGCCAATTATTGCTTATTATTTCAAATTATTTCTAATTATTTCCAATTATTGCTAATTATTGCCAATTATTGCTAATTATTGCTAATTATTGCGAATTGTTTCCAATTATTGCTACTTATTTCCAATTATTGCTAATTATTTCCAATTATTGCTAATTATTACTATTTAGTACTATATATTACTATTTATTATTAACTATTAATATTTATTACTAACTATTACTAATTATTACTAATTATTACTATTTATTACTAATCATTACTATTTATTACTTCTTATTACTAATTATTACTAATTATTAATAATTACTACTCATTATTACTAATTATTAATAACTATTACTAATTATTACTAATTAATCCTAATTATTACTAATTAATCCTAATTGTTACTAATTATTCCAAATTATTCTTAATTATTCTTAATTATTCCTAATTATTCAAAATTATTACTAATTAATCATAATTATTACTAATTAATCCTAATTATTACTAATTAATCCTAATTATTATGAATTAATCTTAATTATTACTAATTAATACTTATTATTACTAATTAATACTAATTATTACTAATTAATCCTAATTATTACCAATTATTACTTTTTATTACTATTTATTACTACTTATTACTAATTATTACTATTTGTTACAAATTCTTACCAATTATTACTAATTATTGCCAATTATTTCTATTTATTACTAATTAATACTAATTATTACTAATTAATCCTAATTATTACTAATTAATCCTAATTATTACTAATTATTACTAATTACAACTAATTATTCTTAATTATTACTAATTATTACTAATTATTACTAATTATTACTAATTATTACTAATTATTACTAATTATTTCTAATTATTACTAATTATTGCTAATTATTCCGAATTATTGGTAATTATTGCTAATTGTTCCTAATTATTCCTAATTATTCCTAATTATTCATAATTATTCCTAATTATTCCTAATTATTACTAATTATTCCTAATTGTTTCTAAATATCACTAATTCATCCTATTTATTCATAATTATTACCAATTAATCCTAATTATTACTAATTAATCCTAATTATTACTAATTAACCCTAATTATTACTAATTAAAACTAATTATTACTAATTAATCCTAATTATTAGTAATTAATCATAATTATTACTAATTAATCTTAATTATTATTAATTAATCTTAATTATTACTAATTATTACTAATTATTACTAATTATTACTAATTATTGGTAATTATTCCTAATTATTTCTAATTATCACTAATTATTCCTAATTATTCCTAATTATTCCTAATTATTGCTAAATATTACTAATTAACCCTATTTATTCCTAATCATTACTAATTAATCCTAATTATTACTATGTAATCCTAATTATTTCTAATTAATCCTAATTATTACTAACTAATCCTAATTATTACTAATTAATCCATATTATTACTAATTAAAACTAATTATTTCTGATTAATCCTAATTATAAGTAATTAATATTAATTATTCCAAAATAATCATAATTATTACTAATTAAACCGAATTAATCCTAATTATTACTAATTATTCCTAATTATTACTAATTATTACTATTTATTACTAATTATTCCTCATTATTACTAATTATTCCTTGTTATTGCTAATTATTACTATTTATTCATAGTTATTATTTGATTGTTACTAATTACTCCTAAGTATTCCCAATTAGTACTAATTATTCTTAATTATTACTAATTATTCCTAATTATTACTAACTAATCACATTTATTACTAATTAATCATATTTATTACAAATTATTACTAATTATTTCTAATTGTGACTAATTATTTTTAATTATCACTAATTATTAACAATTATGACTAATCATTAATATTTATTATTATTTATAAATATTTATTTCAATTTACTACTTATTAACGCTAATTTTTACTAATTATCGCTCATTATTAATAATTATTACTAATTATTAATAATTTTTCATAATTTTTTTAATTAATACTAATGACTTCTAATTAATAATCGTCAATATAACTATTAATTAATAATAATCACTCATATTTGTAAAAAAATGAAAAATAGAACGATCAAATTCAAATTTTATTTAATTGTAGCTAATTAACAATAATTATAACTAATATCAAATAAAATGAATTAACTAAAAAATAAAAGAAACAGATAAATACCTTAAAACTGGAACTTTTGAAGTATTTAAGAAGCGAATATTTCTCTGATTTAAAAAATTTTACTTAGAAAAATTTTGAGAGAGAAAATGTAAGTAGAGAGGGAGATAGGAGCAGATAAATGAGTGGAATGAGTGGAAAAATCGATGTGGGTATATATAGGATAGATTAGTTGCGATGGGTCCCCGTTACAAATACTAAAAAACACCGTCTGGTATTTGCGATGGGTAAAGGGTCCCGTAGCAAATTGTCCCTCCCGACGAACTATTTGCAACGGGATCCTTGCCCGTCCCAAATGTCCATTTTTTTGTAGTGGGGGCACACTAGTAATTTTTAGAAATAGAAAGGGTGTACCCAAATTTATCACATTAAAAAATTCTCCAAAATAGGCCATTATTAAGACCATGACAAGATAAGGTTGAAATATGTCCATAGAATTGGTATTTTACATGTGTTGGTTCATTTTTAACCCATATCTTTATACTTTAACCCCTCGGTAAACCAAAATTTACCTTAACTATGGTTAATAATTTTTATTGTTTTTACTATTTATTATGGTAGAAAATTTAGTTATCCTTATTAGATAATGTAACTTATTTTGATTCAAAATATGGAATCCATTTTTCAAAATTGGATTCAACGAATGGGAAATTTTTTAATTTAAAATTAAACTCGTAGACGCGATGAAAAAGTGATTTTGGAAAAATAAAATGTCCAAAAGTTTAAAATGTTTTTATATAATAATTCAACATGAAAATGATTACAATCATCTAAATTGTAATAATTCATATATATATAAACTAATTTTACCTTTAAACCCATTTTAATACAAAAAATCACATTATAATTTCTTTAAAAGAAAATGTAGTTTAAAAAAAACAGTATATTTCAATATTGATAAAAAAATAATCTTTTCTAAAAAATACATAAATTAACCTTAAACTAATATTGAAATGATGATTTAAAAAAATAAGTTTTTTTCCAAATTCATTTACAAGAAGTGTCAAAAATTAACTTTATTATTCTTCATAATAGAAATAAACAAACATTTTTTTGAGAAAATAGTGTTTTTGAAACATATAATATCTTTACTACAAAATATGTAATTTTTATCCTTATGTTTTATTTCTAAATAACCATTATATGTAATATTCAAAAAAAAATCATATTCATTCCTCCATGATTAATGGTCATGTAATAAAGGTCGTGATTAAATAATATTAGTAACAGTTTTTCACGGTTTATTAAAACTTACGTGTAATGCAACCTATCAAATAAATTTAATTTATTTGAAAAGAATATTTTATAAAGTCTCTAGGTATTATAGTATTAATATTAATTTAATTATACAAAGCATGCATGAGAAACATAAATGATTATTGTATTTGTAAATATGGATACATCAACAACTGGTTCATAAGTGAACTATATTATCTCCAACTAGGTTCTTCATTACTAGCACCCTACTTAGTCATATCATACATGATACCTTTAATTATAACATGGGGAAAAGAAACATAAGAAATGGTGAGATTAGATGATCTGTAAGGGTTAAAAATGAAGATATTAATAATCACTTAAGCATGAAATGAACATAAGTTTATGGGAACATGAGCATAACATTTGGCAACCATACCATGTATAAGATAGATCATAATCACGAGTCCTTAAATAATCTATGGCAGTTCATAATACATGAATCATAAAGGAATCAATGAAAATGATCCAATATATGATAACATTATCATAAGACCAAGATTGGTGACATACACATAATCATAGACAATCATTTCCTTAGTATTCAAGGATTACTTCCCAAACTATAATAGTGGATCGGGTTCACTCAAAAAACTATCGTTATAGTAAAGGTTCACTCCCAAGACTAGCATAAGGGATAAAATCCCTTACTAAGATAGTTTTACTCCCCATTCCAGTCGGGTTTATCTCTTAAGATATCAATCATTACCCAATGCATTGGAAATATATATAATTCCAGGATCACACATCACAGATTTAAAAGCACACATATTTAATTGATAAGATCATGAAACATTCACCATATAATAAATCATGAAAAGAAATGGGTTTTATAAGTTTTTTTAATTGAATAAACCTTGGAAAATAAATAGATTCTATAAATATTTCATCAATTCCTCACAGTATAACTAGTGGAAAAGTAATAGATTTCATATAAATATTATAATCATAATCATAACCCATCTAGAGAAAGAATAAGGACAGTTCCCTTGGATCATATCCCAAGAAAATAATAATTAATATAAAGGTATGTTTTCATTGATTAGTATATATACCATTATAGGATCATTAACGCATTCATGAGGAAAATACCCATTCCACACTGAAAATCAATTTTTTAAAAACTATAAAATTCATAAAATAGTGTGAAAATCCTATTAATTTAAAATATCTTTAGAACCATATAATGTATTCTTTATTGATTGAGTGGTCATTATGAAATAAAATTCATTTCATTTTGTATAGGTTAAAAAAACATTTCTATCATACTATTGAAAAAAATTACATCATTCGAAAAATGACATGATGATTCCTCTTAATTGTATTGTAAAAAGTCAAACATGGGTAAAAATTACTTTAAACAATCATATTTTTAACATTTCTCTACCTTCATTCATGTAAATCTTGACTTTTGTTTTGATTCCCTTTGGTTTGGGTGTTCATGAGGACTCTTAATTATGAAGTTATTTTTTATGGAAAATGGAAAAATATCTGATGATGCATGATTTTTTGAATTAATAGAGTTTGGTTATAAATGTGTTGATGGTTTTGGAGATTACTCTTTGGTTCAAGGTTGAGTTTGGGGATTTTTTAGGTTTCCATGCATGAAATTGGCTATGTGATATTATTCAGACAAATTCACATCATTTATGTAATTAATACCATGATTTTTTCACTTTTAATAATCCATGAAACTATTTCTTAACATGAATGTCTACAATCCATGAATTAGGGCCACAACATGAAATGGTTGGGATCAGGAATTTATACACAAGGTAATGAATTTTTCTATATATAAACCACTTTGGATATTCATATCATTAATCAAGGATTCACTCTCATGAATTCTTTAGGTCTAATGAGTGAATATATTCTAAATCATGAAAATTATTTCATTCTTTGTGCATCCTCTTCTCTCGAAACTAGGGCTATTGTAGATGATTTTGGGGAGTTTTCTACCCTTTTTAATATCACATAATGTCATATGATCCCCATTGAGTTTTCTAACATTAGTTTTCTACCTCTCTCTACTACCCATCTTTGGTAGTGGTATTATCACATATATTTCGATGTAATCGAAGATTATCTTTATTATTTATTATATAGTATTTCCTTGTATTCATTTTTTTCCATCATTATTCATTGGAATTTTCTATTGCAGGTGTTGATTAGATCATTGATTAAAGGTATGTGGTTCGATATGATTTAGCATTAAAATTTAGACCTTAATTTTATTGATTGATTTTATATTAGTTTTAAATGATTTAAAAACCCATATTTGAGATGATTTATGGCTAAATTTTGAAAGGTTTAGGAGATTGTGAAAACCCCCCAATTTTAATTGCTTTAAAATTATAAGAATGATTTGAGATTGACTGAGGCATTTATTTGAAAATTTATTATTAGTAAAATGAATTAAATTTAAATATTGTTTGAAAATTAATGAATTTATAAAAACCTATGTCTTGGTTTTGAAATAAGAAAGGAATGTTTAAAATACAAAGTGCGTAATTTTTTTGAATTGATTTTAAATGATTAAATTTCCCATGACTGATTGACTGAAACACATGTTTTAAGGGTTATTAGTTGGTAATTAAGAAAATAACTCTATGATATGGACCCCTAGAATTATTTTGAAAATTAAAACCCTAACATAAACATATAGAGATGTGATTTTATACTATGGGAGATTGAGTCCTGATGTCTTGATTCGTGGGATGTGTGCACACATTGAGCCAAGATCACTAATTGAGTAGTGTGAGGATATTTTTAATAGAAGCTAACATACTTTATGCATTGTTACATGGTGTTATGATATGTTTTATTATATTATTACATTCCATTTAATATTGAAATATGTTATTCTTTTCAACTTTTTTATATAATATTTTTATGTAATATGTTCATTTAACCTTATTTTGATATATCTTTTATCATTTGATTATGAAAGCATGTTTTTTAATATGTAAATTCCAATACATGCCATGTATTAATTAAATTCAATGAATAGTTGGTTTAATTGTTATATAATTCATTATGGAACACTTGGTGATACCCTAATTATATTTATAACTCACACACTACCTTTTCCTTTGGCCATTTATATATTACCTTACCATGGTTCCATGAAAAGGAAAATCTCCAATTGAAGGTGCTAGATGTTCGTGATCCTTAGGACCTAGAGTGATAGAGGTGACTAGTGGAGATGTTATTCACTTGTTGCATGGGATATTTCTAAGCATTTTCCTTGGAAAATGTTATGTCTTTTGATGCCTCACTATTTGGTTTTTGTTTTACTTTTTAGATTCTAGTATATTTTTCCATTGGAATGTTGAGCATATTGACATATATCTTTTTTCCACTTTTTTGGCATAATTATTTCCCTCATGATTCATGTATGATACCAGGTGCTTGTCTCCTATACATGGGGAGTAGGGACACCCATCATGCCATGTTATATTTGGCTCAGGTATTATGGTACTAGGGTATCTGAGCTGGTTTGTGAAAATGTCATTACAAAGGTGCATGTTATGCATATTTCTTTGATGTTGGTATATAGTTTGGGTTGTCCTGGTAGAAAGGAGGTAGGACTGATTGGACTTAGGAGGCAGTTGGTAATGTGTTCTTGGCCATGCCTCATATAAATTATCCTTAAGTCACCATAGATGATTTGTAAATATGACATGAGGAATGTTTTTATTGGAATATAATCTTTTACCATATTTTTATCTGAGTATGCGAAATCACAATCCTGATTTCTGGTTGATGGAATTGATATTCTGATATCTCTTATTTAACATGTTGTACTATGTATCATCGCTGACATATTCAATATTGTTTGTTGATGTTGTGTAACATCATGACTCTAAGAATACTTTTTAATAAGACACAGAAGGAAGATACTGGTGATCCATAGTAGGAGAATAATTCAATGGACTAGAATCTTATAGAGATAGAGGTGGGTGTTATCCATTCTTTTGGATAGGTTCCTGCAACCATTCCCATTTAGACTATGGTAGTGTAACCTCAAAGGGATGAATCTAGAGATTGTGATCAAGATTTTATTCATCAAAAACCACTAGCTTTTTAAGGCTCTTATGATCCATAAGAGGTATAGGATTGGTTTAAAAAGTTAGAGTTTCTTTTTCAATTCATCAAAACACGTGATTTGATTAAGGTGTAATGTGTAACCTTAATGCTTGAGGAACCTAGAATGGGATGGATAGAATCTATGGTGATGGTGAATAATAATTAGGTTCTAGAGTGGAATTAACATAGATTTTTTTTCACTGATCATATATATTTAGAATCTATGGTCTTGGAAAAATACCTAGAGTTTCTTAACCTCCAACAGGGTGATAGGACCATGACACAGTATGCGAACTGTTTTGTGGAACATGTTCAGACTTCACTTGAGGTTATATCTAATGAGAATATGAGGGTTCAATAGTTTGATATGGATCTATTCCCTGATATTCAATTAAAAGTTTTATTGATGTATCTCACTTCATATATTGATGTGATGGATAGATGACTGATGGTTGATCTTGACCTTAATGGAATGTTAGGGTTAACTGGTGTTTCATTTTATCCAAGAGGTAGTTTTTTGAGTTCCTTTAAAGTAAAGATAATTCCTAATGAGTCTCAGAGTTGTTATAGACAACATGAATTATCAAAAACTCTTGTATTTCTTGGAAGAGTCCCTTTCACTTTCTTCTAGTGTGGAACAGATGGGCATTCGAAAAGGGTTTTCAATGATCACCAAATATATGTAGTTATTATGGTCGCAAAAGATAGCTACAAAAGTTCTTCCATTTTTTTATTCTCCATATAGTTTCATAAGATAATTTTCACCTCAAAAATGTTATGGTGAAATTAGATGTTTGGAGATAAATGGTGTCCCAGCTAAAGGAATCCAGAACAAAGCTTCTTCATACAGTGGACGAGTCTTTAGAGAAAGATGATGCGAGTCAAGCGACTATGAGAGGTACCATCTTAATAGATTCATCTTTAGTTACTGATTTATTTGATATTAATTCATATTAGTCATTTATATCAAATTATACTGTGATCCTACTAAATCTTTATTTAGATATTTTTTTTCTTATGTGATTGATAACACTACACCCATAAGAACGAAGAGAGAGTAGGGTATTTAATGTCCTGCATTTTATTTCTCTTTATTAGATATTTAGATTAGATATAATTTTCGGTTTCATGACTTAAAACCCCTTAAAATCATTTTTTATACGGATTGGTTGATTTTTCATAAGTCTTTGAATATCTATTATCTTTGTCAGGTCTCCGTTACTACACCCTATGTACTGTTTTGTGTCTTTCAGATAGAATTGGACCTGAGGCGAGGTAGATCTGCACCTTCCTATCTAGATTTTTGAAGGGTTATATTAGTGTTTTCTATTGACATGGGGTTATAATCATTGAGTTTTTACGATCCCCCAGTTTTCATCATGTTTCTCAATGTTTTTCCTTTTGATTTCTCTAGCTTTCCACCTGTAAGAGTGGTGGAGTTTTCAATTGATTTAATACCTGGTACTTAGCTAGTGTCTATTCATTCTTACCATATAATATAAGAAAAATTTAATTATTTGATATCTTATTTTGGATGATCTTCTAGAGAATTGTTTTATATTCCCAATTGTTTCACCTCGGGTGGCTCCAAAACTTCTTATGAAGAATGGTGATGGAGAACTTCATTTATATGTTGATTATCAAAAAACAATCAAGTCATGGTAAATAATAAAGACTTTTTCCCAATTAATGATGATTTTTTTGAAAAATTTAATGGGTAAAAGTGGTTCCCAAATATTGATATATAATCTAGTTATCACTAGTTGATAGTTAATGAAATTTACATTTAGAAAATACCCATCATGAGAAGGTATGACCATTATGACTATCTTGTAATTCAATATTGTCTAACCAATTATCATTCATTTTTTATGGCTTTGATGAACATGATATTTCATGAGAACCTTTATTCATTTGACATGGTATTTATAGATGAAAACCTAGTTTACTATAAAATCGATGAAGACTGTGTGCTTCATTTGATTACAATTCTATAAATCATGAGAAGTCATTGACATTACACAATGTTTTAAAAATTAAATTTCTAGATTTGATAAGTGATGTTCTTGGGACATGTGTTATCAAAATAATGTATTTTATTTAATACTGAGAAGGTGGAAGATAATATGACTTGGGATAAACTAAGTAATATTTTCAAGATTTTGATATTCTTGGGTTTTACAGGATATTACCGATGATTTTTCAGATATTTATTAAATATGGATTCTCCTATGATCACCCTCACTTGGAAAGGATTTAAGTTTATCTGGGATTGAAAATTTCAAAGTTATTTTTTTGAAATTAAACATATTTTCACTTATTTACTAGTTTTGACTATTCTAGAGGCTAGGAAGTTCTATGTGGTCTTTTATGATGAATTTGTTTTGGATTTAGGTTATGTCCTTATAAAGGTTGATCGCATGGTAGCCTATTTTTCTAGACAGCTTAGGCCACATAAGAAGAATTATCTGACCCATGATTTAAATCTTGTTGCTATAATTCATTATCTTATGATTTGGTGGCATTAATATTTTTGTGGAAAATTTAATATCTTTTTTTACAATAAAATATTATGTTATATATTCTCTCTAAAAATATTTAATCTCTAATAGAGGCTCTAGTTGGAGTAAATTTAGTATATTTATTTCAACATTTCCTACACCCCTATAAAGGGTAATGTCATTGATTATTCATTTAGTAGGAATAATCTAACCCATGATGGTGAATAGTCATCCGAATAGTGGAATATGATGATTCTTTATGATCTATTTCATTTGGGTTACCATAAGAATGAGTATGGGGTTGTTTTTTGATGAGTGTGTAGTTGACCCCCTCTCTTCTTGAGGTGATCCTTTGGGAGAGGCATCTAGATGGCATATTATATGAAATTAGGGACTCTTGTTATAGTAGGTAGACCATTGTTGAGTGGTTTTTCTCTTTATAGGGTATCATATGTTTCCTGAACTAATATGTTTTGCCTTTTACTATGATAAAGGATTTGATATGGGATTAAAATAGTTATTAGTAAGAGGTGAACCCTGGAACTGTGATTGTGTTCTATGATATACAGTGATTATTCTGATAGCCATGTATGATATGAGACATTTATGACTTTGTTTCTTGTTTTTATACCTACCGACTGGTCAATGATGAGCACTAGATACCTTTAGGATTACCTCATCCACATCCAGTGATGACTTGGAAGAGATATGGGATTTCTAATGACTTTGTGTTTGGGTATTCACACAAACCCTCAAGAGAATAATTCCATATAGGTTATAATCAATAGCTTAACCAAATTGGATCACTTTATACCCATTTGAGATAAAACAAAATTTGAGGACTTTAGACGTTACTACTTGTATGATATTATCAGGTTTCTTGGAGTTCCATCTATAATAGTCACTGATGGTAATTCATATTTCACATATCCCTTCTATAGAGGCCTCTAGGAGGGAATGGGGTCCTAGGTATGTTTTAGAACAACATATCATCCGTAGAATAATTTCCATAGAGAACAATATATAATAATTTATGAGGATATTCTATGTTGTTGTATTAATGATATTAGTGGATCATGGGATGATTGTTTGGGATAAGTTGAGTTTTCTTACTAAAAAAGTTACTAATACTATTTCAAAATGTCCAATTTTGTGGCCTTTTATGGATAAACATGCAGATATCTATTGTGTTGGTCTAAGATTGGTGAATATTCCTTGGTCAGACTAACATTTGTTCAAGAGATGATTATAAGAATCAAATAGATTCATCAAAGAATGTTGAAAACACAGATCTAGTATAAATACTATTTTGATCATCATCGATGAACATTTTATTTTTTTGTGGGAGGTAAGTGGTTATTTATATTTTTACCTCATTTGGTTCACTACATCTACAAAATAGGGAATTCTTAAATTGAGGATTGTGGAAACATTTGAGATTATTGAGTGAGTGAGAAATGTGTCATACTACATGGAACTTCCACCATAGATAAAATATATCCACAATGTGTTTCATGTATTGTAGCTTCGAATGTATCATACCAACCAACCTATTTTTTCATCTAGGAAAACCTCGATGTTGATTATGATTTATCCCTAACTTAGAATTTAGTTAGGATTTGTTGAAACTGATATAATGTTTCCTCATGGGAAATGTTACATTTGTTCCTTGTGATACATCAGTGTGGTCCTAATTTTCATGATACTTTAGAGATTGAGAAACTATTGCAAGAGTAGTGGCCTCATCTCTTTGATATGGAGTCATCCTGGCAATATTTCTAGAGACAGATAGTGATTATAGTGGAAATGTTGTAATAGCTCATTACATTATTTTAGGTACTTCTTGAATCCTGTTTTAATACACATTTTTTGGGTGTGTTATGGGCCTCCAAATGATGGAGATATTTTTTGGGGGTAAATGACATAATGTTTGGGATGCATGTTTTTTTAAATGAAGTAGTCTAGCTATAATTTTTTCAATGGATTTAGAGAGTAATCCTTGGGTCTGGGCTAAGTGGGAGTCTTTTTAGAGTTTTTGTGCATGAAATTTGTTGTGTTATATGTACATGAAATATTCATGTCATGTATTTAATTCAAAAATTGAATATGTTACTTGGTAATATCCATTTAATAGTTTCATGAAATGATTTTTTATAATCCATGAATTGGTTTCACAAAGTGAAATGTTTGGGATTGGGATTTTTAAACAAAAGCGGTGCATATTTGGGCATATAAACCACTCAGTATATTTTATTCCTGAATCAAGGATTAAAGTAGTGAATTCCATGGGTCCATTGAGTTTTTGATGCTGAATCCTGGAAATTATTTTATTCTTTGTGCAGTCTCTTCTCTTGAACCTAGGTCTACTATAGGTGTTTTTTGGGTGATTTATACATTTTTGGATTTTTGGGGTTAGTGTATGATCCCCAATGAGTTTTTATATCTTTCTTTATACCTCACTCTACTAACACTCATTAGAATTGATATGATATCATATTTTTTTGATGGAATAATAGTTGATAATGATTATTTGTGATCAAGGTTTCCCTGGTTGGTCTACTTCACCTTCATTATTCACTGGTGTTTCCCATTATAGATGTTGATTTTATTTATAATTAAATTTAGATAGTTTTATATGATTATCCCTAATATTTAAATCATATATTTCATGATTAATTTTAAATGAGTTTTTGAATGATTTAAAATCTTGTATTTGAGATGACTGATGGATAATTTTGGAAAATTCATTGAGAATGTGTAAACCACCGATTTCAATGGAATTGAAACTGTTTGGAATATTTGAGATTGATTTTAAAATTGATTTTGAGTTAAATAGATTAAATTTAATGATGATTTGAAAATTCATGAATTGATTAGAACCTATGATTTGTTTTTGAAATGTGAAAGGAATGTCACAAACAGAATGGGGGAAATTGTATATTGAATTTATTTTAAATGATTGATTTTCCCAAGATTTATTGAATGATTGAATGAAGAACATGTGATCCTGGGAGGTTAGTGGGTATATTTGGAAAACCAAAATATGGTATGACCCCATGCACTGTAATGATGATGATAAATCTTACATTAACACACTACCACATTATATTCCCCTATGGGGATTGGAGTCTTGACATCCTGAGTCTTGGTACGTGTACACACATTGAGCCAAAATAACCGATTGAGTAGTGTGAGGGTAATTTAATCAAAAAAAATGTACCACATGGAATATTACATAGTTTTCTCATATTATTTATTTGATGATTTCATGCCATTTATTATTGAACTGTTTTTTTCATTCAAAATTATTTATATAAGAATTTTTATAAAATTTTCATTCATACAATTTTTGATATATCAACTATTTTTTTATTATGAAATCATTTTTTTGAAAAAAATTAAGTCTTATTCCATAACATGTTTTATTTAAATTGAAACCACATTTTATTTATTTTTTATTGAAATGATTATAGAACACTTGGTCATAACCTACTAGGAGTTATAATTATTACACTACCTTTAACTTTGGTGGGAATTTGTAGATTTCCATATGTTAGGGCCCAACAAAGGGAATTTTCAACCTCGATGTGTTGGATTTTCTTGAACATTGGGACCTAGATTTATGGAGTTTACTGGTGGATATTTTCTCCACTTATTATATGTGATATGTATGATTTTATACCTTGGTAGATGTTTCGTCATTTTATAATGTACTTTTTGGGTTTTTCATTTTCTATTTGATACTGGAAATTTCTCTATTTGGAGTGTATATATTACTGACTTGTATCTTTTATCTCATACAATTTTGTGTCATAAATCTCCCCTATTGATTCTTATATTATTAGAGGTGCTAATACCCAACCCTTGGGGATCAATAATGCCCTTCAATAAATGTTAGATTCAAATCAGGTATTAGGGTACTAGGGTATCTAGGATGGTTAGATAAAAGTAGAGAATTGTAAAAATATTCTTGGAAACATTTTTTAAAAAATTTATATGTAAGAGAAATGATTTTAAACTGAAGAGAGACATAAAATTGTTTTTTCATAAAATCATTCCTTCATACACATGAGTTAATAAAGAAAATAAAATGAAAATAAAACATTTATTCATAAGAAATAACTATAGGATAATAAAATTCGTGGAATTATTAAGATATATTCCATAATATTTCATCAATATAACTTAATAATTTACAATCTTGATTAAATAATGACATCGTGACATAAATTTTTTACTACATAGGTAACTTTTGAATCATAAGACACATAAAAGAAACAACCATAGATATGAATTTTTATCCTATTATTTTTATGATAAGAATCATAAAATACATTCATGGGAAGTATATAAATTACATAAATGAAACAAGTGGTAAACATGTCATGTTTCTCATAGAGGTAAATGTGAGACTAAAATCCATTAGCTTGAGTTCCACTTTTTTTAAAATAATAGTAACCTTTTATAAAATAAATTTAAATTTATTATACATCTATAAAAGAATCAGGTACATACTTATAATATCATATACGATATATTTATAACACTCTAACACCCATTTATCAATAATTCTTTAATAAAATCATTGTTTTTGTGTGTTAATTGTTTCATTTATCAAGAATGTTTTATTTCAATAGTTATTGTACTTTTACATTGATCACAGTTTCATAATCACCAAACTATTAATAATGATTAAAATATAATATATATTCATTATATAGAGAGAGAGAGAGAGAGAGAGTCATTCATAAAATTTGGAGGTATAAAAAATGAATTACCACATTTATGCAGACGGTAGGTTTTATGTACGCTTGAAAACATTTTTTTCTATCAAAATATGGAACAAAAGAATGTTAAATATTCATTCACCTTTTATGAATAATTATTATATCAAATATGTCTTATATAATAATTATATCTATACTTATTATCATCAATGTAAAATGGGGAAAAAAACCCAATCACATCATTTGACAGATGTGGTAGTCCACACGTACCCACGAACGATATTGTTGTTATCTAATAGAAATGATGGTAATAAGGTCGATGTAACCAAATGATTCCAAAAGTATAATTATGTCATAATTATCATATATAAACATTGAACCCACTATAATAAGCATCCATGAAATATGTTGTACTAAAATGAAGTGTATCACTATGTGGAGGCAGTAATTTTTACATATGCACGAGCGATGCATTCACTTACAATTTGATGGGAAAGCAGGTTCATAATCATGATTTTATAATCAAAATTATATTTAATAATATTTATGATATTGATTATATTATTTTAATAAAAATACCATTGACATGTAGGAGGTGTAGAAGAAGTAAAAATATTGATTGGTTAAGGGGATTACCTATTATTTAAAAAAAACTCCTTTTGATCTCCTAAAAAGGATCCTAGGGTTGGTCTTTTGGGAAGGAAAAAAACTATATAATGCGGATAAGAATGTTAATAATTTATTTATTAATTGGGTGGTTGAGCTATATGGCTCATAGTGTTGTAAGGAATATGGAGGATGGGTTTACTTTTATAATGGATGGAGAGCTCACACTTTGAATTTATTAAAAATTAAATATAATAAAGTAATTATCGAGAAAAATACTTTAAAATGATAAAAATTTTAAAAAATGTTTCTAGTGTTGAAATAACATCATAAAATGAAATTTATACAGGTTTTTTGTCCTTTTAAACCTTATCATTTTTATTAATCTCTTTGTCAATTATTTTTTACTTTAACCACAGTAACAATTATTTTATCAATAAAGGGTAAATAATCTCATAATAAATGTAAAATCGACTCATAAATGGACCAACTATGATGTTTTAAATAACATTACACAAATATGGTGAATATAATATTATGATGAATTTAAAATCATTTAATAAAATATTTTTTATTACTAAATATCATTAATTCATATTTTAGAACTATTTATTTAATTTAACTTTAATTACACTAATAAAATGATGAAATTTGAATATAATCCCTTTAAACATCAATAATATTTTATATTTATTTAAAAAAATGGAACTCTATAACTCACTCAAATTATATTAGTTTTTATATTATTAATATAATTTATTTATTTTTCTACTAATTGAACAAATACTGTATTCATGTTACACATGCATTTACAGAAAATATTTAATCACTCAAAAATATAAATAAATTTCCATCATGAATATAACTTCATTATTAATAGAATTGCTATTAATATTCATTCATAGCATGCATTTTCCACTACGTGAACACATAAGATATATTTTAAACTAGGTGAGTGACACTTTGCAACTTTCATTGTATTAAATATTATATAGGTCATTTTCAAGGACACATGGCACTTAAACAATTAAATTTCAACCCTAATATTATACTGGACTAATTACATTCATCTAATTGGAATTTATATGAAATATGGGGGCTTTAAAACATAGTTTTAACCAAGATTAACCTAATTAACCCTTTAGTGTGGTGATAAATTTTACCAATGTTACTATTAATAATCTATAAAAATAAAAGGGACCTATTTACCAAATCTGAACCTACTGATTACAAATATTTAATCCATTTAATCAAATTTAATAGCTATAAGTGGCTATTTTTTTAATATATGTTCACAAAATATGACAAAAACCACTTTTTGAAAAATGTTTCTCTTTCGCTTAAAAATGAATTTATTCTTATTCGATGCATAGTAAAAAAATTAGATAAATCTCAAAAAAATTGTTTGAATAAATAATAGATTAATTTATTTAAAATCATTCAACAACAGTAAATAATTTAATTCAATATGATAAACAAAAATTTCAAACATAATTTTATTTTTTCAAAAAAACATCTTATCTAATTTTAAATTAGATTTTATTTTCATTTCTAATTGATTGATAAACAAATAAATTTATTTAAACATATATAAACCATATTTTATTAATAATTTATATAGACATATTAATAACCTCTAATACAATTGATAGGTGATGACTATTATATAATAATATTTTTATATTATATTGTGGTTCATTTAAACACATTGTTGCATGTAACACAAGATATAAAATAAATCATATTATATAAGAGAAATATATTCTAAAAACTCTAGGTTTTATAGTATTTCTTGTGAATTGCACCATTTCAATTGTCATTTTTTATAACTATCATTCTAATGAAATAACTCCTTGATTTTCCATATAATACTTTCATATTGAAATGTGTTTTTCTAGACTCAAATGTTTTTATTGATTCATAGTCACACCACTTTGATTTTATTCATTACATATTGAACTATCCTACCTTATGATTTTATTATTCTTTATTTTCATCTTAATTTATGGGGAAATTTTTTCTCATAGAACTCTTCTTCATTGATGAATCTATTTCTTCCTAAAAAATTAATTTTGATATGAATAATTCCAATATAATTTAATGGATTTTTCTTCTGTGTCCATACATTCCTTCTCAACAATTTTATCCTCTCATTTTGGGGAATATAATATTTATTATTTTACATTATTCTCATAATTCTATTTAACTCAATTAAAATTAAAAAATGTAATACTCTTTTTATGATGTGGGTTCTCAAATAATGATATTTCAAAATATTAAAAATGGGTTTCCATCCATTCAAAATAAAAAATTTTATCTTTAACTCCATATTATTTTGATAATATTATGTATTTCGAAGTATATTTTATTTTTAACTCTTTATAATAAGGTTTTCAAAAATATAATATTTCACTTTATGAAATTGTTTTCTCATAGAAATTTGTGCTTCATCGTTTATATTAATTTTTAAAAGGTTTTGTGATGAATTCTGTATTTTTGAAAATTATTTTTCATCAAAGGAATATCTCATATGAATTTTTTGTATTAATTACCCTATATATGTTTTTATTATAGGATACATTTTTGTAAAAATTTTCTTTTATTGTTTTATGATTTATTATGTTCATATTTTGTGATGTTTTTGAAACATTTTAGAAACTCTTTATTTTTTCATGGGTTCATTAAGATTTTATTATGGTTGTTTTTAATTGTCACACATATGTATATTTAATGATTTTTAGGTTCCACTATCTCCCTCTAATGGACTGGTTTAATCTTATATATTATAAAATATTCATTTGTGGAAAAATTGAGTTTGTTCACATAGGCAAGGGCATTATGGTTTTGATAAAATTTATAAGCCTAGAAAAAAATATTATATTCACATAGGTGTAGAAATAGTGGGTTTTATCATAAACGTTTTCATATGGTTAGGGTTGTTCCACATTTCTACATTACATATCACATTCTGTCAAATTTTCAAGATACATTTCATTTCCATAAAATGTCACCATTTTAGTATTACACATTATTTTTAAATTATTTCACACTTTTATGTCTTGCTCATGTGTTATATGATTTTTGAGAAGTGTTTTTATCCATGTAATATCTTTAATTCTACACTAATGATCTCATTATAATCTTATGATACACTATAATGTTTTATTATTATCATCTAAGGTATTTAGATATTTTATTAAGATATTATTCTCTTCTTCATGATCCCCTTCTTATTTATGATCTAACACATTATTATATGTTTTCCCTCTATGAGTGTATGAGCTCGCCCATTTCTTAAATTTCCATTACCCATTTTATAATGATGGTTATATCTTAGTATATGGGTAGAAATGTTCTAGAGGGTTAATATTTTAAATTACTAGACCTGGATGCCACTAAAAGGTTCCCCAAGCCTGGTGGGTCACATAGCCTCATGCACATCTCCCTAAATTCCAAAGGATGCTGACTAGAAGCGAGAGACTGGGTGAGTCTGTGGGGATACTATTCCCTCATTAGAAGAGTGTAGCATAGTGGAATATCAATATCAGATATAAATAGTGGAAGTAGTAAACCATGAAATAGAAGTATACAATAAAATAATTATAGTATAAACAATCTATAAATCATTTCATATGCAAGCTGATGATATAATTCACATGTTTTTAATAAAAAACCAAAATAAGAATACAAGTTAGATGTATAATCTATATAAAAAAAGTAAAAAAAGGCCAAAAAATTCCTAGTAGCATCACAAGACTCAACTTAGTCCCATGCTTTCTTGATCCTAAGTAGTATATCAAGTACCTATAGGAGGGTGCTTTCCCTTATCGACACTTTAAATAATATAATCTATTTGGGTCCAAAAAATGAACCAAATAGGGTGTGAGACTAAATCTCAGTAGTTAAACACCCAAGGTGTATGCCAATCCGTCAATGAGTATATATAGCAGGAAATATGCAATAAGAAAAGAAACAAGCAAAGAATAATTCAAAAGTAACATCCTAAATACTCTGGTTTTCATTTACATTCATTTAATTTATTAATTCAATTGAATTGAATCTATAAGTCTCGAGATTTGGCTCAAACTTGGCATCCCCCTTATAACTAGTATCACAAAAGATGTCTCAAAATGTTATCTAAACATGTACAAGTGAATATCGGATCCACGATTTTTCTTTGACTTGGAAGATGAATCATAAGATATTCCATTTATAATTTAATTCAGAACCTGAGCCCATCCTTGACATTCCTAAGATTGAATTCAAGTATCACTCTAGTTGAAATATCAATCAACACCCTACAAGACCATACATGGTGGACCTTTTCATAACCTAGTATCGTTCTAGGTGTGATATACATTCCATGTCATCTGAGTCCATATTTAGTGGTCCTATAAAGAATCCACAAGTATCACCCAATACATATAATCAAATTCCCCTTAATTCCATCCATGGAATCCCTAACTTGGATCCATGTATCACTCGACATATAATTCCAGCCTCAATGAGTCTTTCCATGGCATCTCTCAATGGATCCATGTATCACCCATGGCATAATCATGTTTAACCATTAAGTAGATCAATGTAATCCTAAGTTGTATCCGTGTATCACACAAGTTATAAAGTTCAATAGTCACATGAGTCCGTCCATGGAATTCTAAAGTGAATCTATGTTTCACCTAAGGATATTATCATTTAACCATTTCAATTACTTTTAAACATTTCATTTGACATGATAAGGTCAAAACCAAGAGCATCTATTATCAAACTCTCCTCAAGGGGGTGACTTAAGCATTGGCCAACCTAATAAGGCTTGGCCTTTCATTAACTCACATGGGAATATCTCATATAATAATAAACACATGTATAAAAAACTAATACATGGATTTAACATCATTTAACTCACATGGGAATATCATAATATCAATCTTCCCATGATTTATAAATCCATTTCATAGAATGGTCTCAATTAACTCACAAGGGCTAACAATCCAAAGGCCATTCAAATACTCTAATGGTTGTTTTTAATATAACAAGACTAAATAGACTATCAAGTTATCACATGGATTCGTTATAATATAAATCACATGGGAAAATACATAATGAGAGCAATTCAATCCATATAGTTCACTTTACTCACATGGGAAAGGTAGTACAAATCCAACATGCTTAAACAAGCAATGTCATACAATAGTCAAGGGGAAATTCAACCATCCCATACTGTTTAACCAATTCAATTAAAATCTATCAACATTTGAATTACATTAATAATCTATTCCATTTTTAGCAACCCATGATAGGGATAAAGGCATACCTCTTAGGCATCCAAGGCCTAAAGACATAAAGGGTCATTAAAGTAAACTCACCCAAGGGGTGGTGCTTAATCAAGGTACACAACCTATAACATGCATAATCATGCCTATTCAATTATCTAAATCATGATAGGAAACAAAAGGGTTCAATTCCAATTTAAGGAGATGCCCCAAAAATGGGCGGACAACACTACGAAAAATATAAACGATTCGACTTTCTACAAAAAAGCACATGACCACCTACCTTAGGTTCTTGCAAGATAGATCATCCAGTATCAAGCTCCGATTTATCCCAATTTGGAAGAAATCTAAATACCGGATGAAGAATGGGAAATTAGGGAATACAATCCTAAATCCAAATAGTGTAGTCTATTACTAGAAGAATCAAGAAAATATAAAAAGGAATCAAGGCCTTACTAATATGGATCCAAGGAGAGAAACCATATTCAAATCAGAGATCAGGCTATGAGTAGACATAAAATACTACCTTAGGACAAGATTTGAGCTTTTCCACATGAAGGAGATACTTTCTATTTGAATAAAACCTAAAAATGGGTTAATATAATTTTTTAAAATTTTAAAATATTAAAAAACCTACATAGTAGGGATCTCATAATTTATCCACATGGTTAGAAAAACCATGTGGAAACCATGCACAAATTCTTGTAGAATTAGGGAATAGCGCATGGTTATCCCACATGGATTATAAATCGTGCACAAATCATTCTAAGACTCTCTGTCAAAATCTACTGAATTTGCAGACCAGGCTGAACGGTCATGCACCTCCTCCTATAATGTTTCCTCAAACCATTTGGCCTGTAATCCCCCACTATCTAGCCTCACATGGTTTAGTCATACCATGCGGCCTACCCCGCATGGTTTTCACTAACCGTGCATCAATCTTAAAACACCAAATCCTTGGTTTACAGGCTCCTAAATATCCCCAGACACCCCTGAGACCTCTATGACCTCAAAGGGAACTCAAATTAATCCATACATAAGCATTTAAACTGATAATTAACAAAAAAAACTCAAGACCCGTACCTCAATGAAAAACCAGGTTCTTAAAAATATTACAGATAAATGTTTACATGTTTTATAAAATAATATTTTTATGAAGATAATCTACAAAACCTAATCATTTAGTTCCTTGGGTTGTGTGACTGATTGTGACATGTATTAAATAAATCACGAGGTTAATTTATTATCAATTTTAAGATTTATTTATTTCATGATTATCATGGGTCTCTTTAGTTTGTATCATAGAAGGGTTTAGTTTTTTTTATGAGATCAATTTAGTTACCTTTGGTATTTGGGTTAGATAAACTTAGTGAAAATTAAAGCGATGATTCTATTTATAAGATTATATCCATAGATATTGGTAATGTGTGGTGATAGTGATTTTCATAGAAAAACATCCATGTGAATATTCTATAAGTTTATACAGGCTATAGAATACTTATATCTTGGGATAATAAACCCTAAGAGGGAACATTGGGTATTAAATCAACAATGAAATAGTGCATGAAAAATAGGACTAACTAAACACATGGATTGACACTCCCATGATATATTATTTTGTTAATCATATTATCCTTAAAAACTATTACAAATGATTTAAATATGTAAATAACTTCTTTACTTATAAATCCAACCATGTATAACCATGATTAAAACATAGTGTTTCATAGGATAATGTAGTCACAACAACTATGAAATACCCCATATGAGTTTATATATTCTTTTTATGTACATTCATTAATTTAAGTACACTTATTCCCAGTCAGCATTTACTCAAGAAAATAGAGGGAACACGAAATAACTAAGATAACAATGGGTGACATTGGAAATGTGTAGATTTTTCCAAAGGGTAACCTAATGAAAATGGGGAATAAATAATATTTTTTATGGAATATCCTTCCACAATTTCCCATGTTATGGGAAGAAACCACAATTGTTTTGAGCTCCTAAAATCTCAAAAGTGGTAGAAACTCACTCTTGAGTCAATTATGAGATGATTGATGCACCCTCTTTTAGAATATATTCAAATATAATAATTTCTATATTGTGGGTAAATGCATTGGTAAATATTTTTTTTCTCTAGTGCTATAACCATGAGAAGGTTGTTTTGGTTGTCCAATATTTTTGAAAATGAATCTTACTAGTAGTGGAGTCTCATTAATAATATAAAAGAAAAGGAGTACGTAGAATCTATAGAATGAGAATATTTCAAGAATAAATTTATCACTTGGTATTTTCAAATGATTATTTACACAAAAATTGAGTTTTAATTATTGGAATTGAATAAAAAATTGGATGAATTTATTGGATTATATAAATAAATTTTCACTAGACTCATGATGTATTCCTCTGGTTTCATCTCTAATACCTAGAGAAAAACTGATCTCTTTTTCACTGGTATACAATATATTTTTTGAGGTGTGTTATCCATAAGTGATATAAGTAGAAACATAGATATTGATTTTTTTTTATTAAGGTAGATATAGAACATCTAACCTCTCAATATTTTGGGTAAAATAAATAGAATACAAAGTATCATGGAATCATTGATGATAAGGCCCATGGTGGGAATAAAAGAAAATTTCCTATATGAAATAAATGTTAGAGAAAGCTATTAGGTAACTGTCTCAATGGATCAAGAATGTGTTTTATGTGTGTTAATGTAGGGAACTAATCCTAGAATTATCAAACTAGGGATAAGGATCCAATTAATGCAACTCTAGATAAGAAGGTCCATGAAAATGATCCAACCACAATATAATGCTTCAAGTGTAAGGATTTAATAAATGATGTGAATCAACTTCCGAAAAATCCAGACAATAAATGAAACAATCCCCAACAACAACCCAAACTTAGAGAACATGTGATGGTATTCTAAATCACTACAACTAATTAAGATCATGACAAAGAAGAAATCATAGGTACACATGATCTCTTTTATATATCTTATAATACCTTATTTGATTATATTTTATCAAATTATTTAATATAAAATATTTTTTATAAGAATTTGGAATCACCAACCACAAACAATGGATATTGAAATATTAGGAAAATCCTTAGTGGAATATTGATCGTGTATGGGATTTTCTAATATGATTTGATTGATAATTATGGGAGTATTTTTTCTGTATATGTAATTATTAATCCTTTGGTTGAATTTATTATATCATTGGGTTTGGATTTGCTTTCCATGCATATAAAACATATCAAATATCAGGATAAGAAAGTATTATTTCATATCCCAATTCATCCAACAGTAATGTATTAACAAAAGGTTGATTATAAACTCCCTATGGAAGTAAATTCTATAATATGACTGATAATACCCAACGAAGAGGTAATATTTGATCAAATTATTGGGGAGGAAGTCAATACTAATGAAATTCCTACTGTATAGGAATATACTATTGTATTTCTAAATTAAATTCATGGTCTTCCCCAAGTGAGTGAGGTTGAGTTCTTGATTTAACATATACCTGGATCTATTACAATCACAGATAAATTTTATATAATGGATCCCATTAAATTAGGGAAGTTAAAAAAGAAACTAAAATACAATGTTATATAAGGATTTTATATGCCTCAGCCTTCACCATGGGGTGTGATGATCCTCTATATAAAAAAGAAGGACTTGTGATGAGTCCATTCAATGATTGTTGTGAGCTTAATAATTTCATGATCATGAACATGTAACCTCTACCACATATTGATGATATATTCTATCAACCTATATTATCTTTATAATTCTTGAAAATTGATCTTAAATATGGATATCATAAGTTAATGGATAAAATGGAGGATATTTACCCAAAATCATTATGCACAAAATACAAACACTAGGAATTAATCATAATTCCCATTGTAATTACATATACCACTTTCATAATTAATCTAATTAATAGTTCCCTTAGATATTACCATGATTAATTTATGTTTTTATTTGTAGATGATATTCTTATTTATTAAAAGTGTAAGGAAGAGCATGTAAATTATTTGAAAATTGTGTTTATGGAATTTATAAAGGAGAAACCATATGATTTTTTTAAATGTGATTTCTAGTTGTATAAAGTATCATTATTGTGTCATGGAAATAAAATATAATTCACATTAATATATCTATCAAAGTTGGATGTTATTGAGTAAGGTCCCAGAATGAACAATATAGTTGAGATCCATAATTTTTATGGATTCGTAGGATATTACTGATGTATTTTGAGAAATTTATCATGAATATGAAATAAACTATCTATATTAATATATAATGTAATCAAGTTCCTTTTTATAGAGGAATGTGAATAAAGTGTCAGAGAACTATATAATATGTTGGTCGTTTCATATTTATATATATTACCCTATAGTGGAAAAGGGTTTTTAATATACAATGATGCTTTTAAAAAGGTTTTGGGTTTATCCTCATTTTCAATGTTAAAGTAATTCCATATTCATCACATCAATTAATGACTAATTAGATAAATTAATCGATGTAAAATTTAGTGAAAGAAATATTGAATCTTTCATTGAATATTTAGAGACATCATATCTATGGGGAAAACTATGATATATATATATATATATACTGATCATAATATATTAAAATATATTCACATGGAAGGAGATAAATATGAGAAAAAGGATATATATCTAATTCATAAGATATTATGACTTACATATACATTACCATATGAGGAAGGGAAATAAGGTTTCTGATTCTTTGAGGATGAAATTCTTGGATACTCTCTCTATGATGAGTATTGAAAAGGTCCCAATACTCATGGATTTATAAAGGATGAATCCTGAAGTCATTATGGGAGGAGATTAATCCTATATTTACCAATTGACTTCTCAACCTTAAATTCACATAATTATAAAATAATACTATAATGAGGATGTAGATATATAGAGAAAGTTGATGAATATTCCGATGATCAACTTTGTTAAAGATGAAGTTATAAAGTTTTTAACCTAGATATGTGTCCTATAAAACCCAGAATTGACGATGGAGATTTTTGATGGTGAATATTTATCATAATTATCAATACTTCCAGGATGTATAAAGATAAATAGATATTTAAACCAAAGCTATTAGTGGGATAATGTGAAGAGAGAAATCATAGAATATATATCTCAATTCTTGGTATGATAGCAAGATGTTGTTGAATGAAAAAAATTCAAAGTGTATGTTTCAAAAATTAACCATTCTAGTATGAAAGTTGGAAAAAATCTCCATGGAATTTATCATTGGTCTCCCAAAAAAATTTACTCTCCATAATTATATTTTTGTTGTAGTCAATTACTTTTTAAATCCTTGCATTTTATTTACATCAAATAATATTTTTCCCTTGACCAATTCCTCAAGATATACATAAGTGATGTAGTAAGGTTACATGGAGTACCATTATCTATTGTATCTATCAGGATCCAAGGGTTACCTCAAGGTTATAGGAAATTATTAATAAATAATTGGAGGAAGTGATGAGTTTTAGTAGTGAATATAATCCTCAAATAGATGCTATATTCGTGTGGAAAATTCAAGATATAGAGGTTTGGATGAGATATTGTTTAATGGATTTCAAAGGATATTTGGATCAACACCACCCATGGTAGAGTCATCATATAACAAAAAATTACATTATAGAATTTAGATGACAACATATGAGGCTTTTTATGGGAAGAGGTGTAGGAATACAACATGCAGAGATGATATTATAGAGATGGAATTTATTGGTCCTAACCTAGTCTAAGAAATTAAAGAGAAGGTTAAAACTATTCCTTAAAATAATAAAGTATCATGATGTTGATATAAGAGTTATAAATATGATCATAAATGTGATGTTGAGTTTGATGTTGAGTTTGATGTTGATGATAATTTATTCCTTTGAATATACCTATGGAAGTAGGTTATGGGATTTGGGATGAATGGGAATATGATCCCTAGACTATCACTTAACAGTCCCTCCACACCTATCTCAAATTCAAAATATGTTCCATGTAACACTTTTCTTTTGAAATACATATAGATCCATCACATGAATAAAACATAGAAGTTGTATAACTGGAACATGGAATTTCATATGAATTTCAACCTGTGGTAATCTTGGATCGAAGAGACACAAATATGAGAAATAAGAACCCCATATAATAAAAGTTCTATGGTGAAATCATATGTTGGGTTATGTTATATGGGATCTTTAGGATGTTTTGAGATAAAAGTACCATCACTTGTTTTACTCATTATATTAAATTTTAAGGATGGAATTATTTTTATGGGGGGTGTAATGTAAAGAAACATGTTTTTAATTATTAATTTTTCTTAATTAAATACCATATGAGTAGCTTCTCTTTCATGTAACACTGAACTATGAATAAAATTCACATCACCTTAATTAAATTATTATATATTACCATTATTTAATAGAAATTATGTTGGAAGATATCAATATAATTAATCACTTTATAAAATCCATATAAAAGGTTATAATAAGACAAAGGTAATTTTATTCTTAAAATATATATGTTTCTTAAAATGTTTTTTTATGTGTCATGTGTTCTTATATTAAAATAAATTTTCACAACTTTTATAAATTGAATTGTACAAATTATTTTCATATTTTTAATCAATAAGATCAAATTATGTAATTTAGTAAATGGATTTTTAGACATAAAATTAATTTTCCATTGTCAATATTAGTTACAATGGTAAAAAGAATATTTTTAATGGAATAATAACTTTCAAAATATTTCACATATTTTTTTAAATTAAATAATTCTCTATGAAATTAATACACTTACATGTTTTTTAAGAATATATATAAATTAATTTACACTCATTTAATATTTTATACCAATTTTAAATAATATTAAAAACACATCATAATTAAAATGTAATTTTTTATAAAAGTAGTTTTCTACACATTAAATTTTTTAACATAGATATTTGTTATCTCAAAATTATAAATATAATTTTGATAAATGGACAAAAATATAAGATTCATCATGTGTTAAATTTATAAAAAGGTTCCTATCATAATTTTAGTAATAAAAATAATTACCATGGATAAATTTTTAATCATGACTAATAAGGGTAAAAGTAGGTAAATAATGAATCCTAGTTTTTTAATATTTAAAATGCCACCTAAACCTTCTAGAAATACATTTTAAGTTACTAGATTAATACCGGCATGTATCACCTACCATTTCACCATCTAGTTAACCAATCCCACTTAACCCACCTAACACCCATGTGATACCATTATACCCCTCACCTGTGGTTAGTTTCCATAAAGTGCCCCTTTTTCACCTAAAAAAGAGATCATTCCCCCCCCCCCACTATATCTTCTCTCTCCACCCCAAAAGAATTTTTCACAAATTTACCTTCACACTCCATATCTAAATACCTACTAATGAGTTACTTTGGTTTTATGGTGTCCTCCCATTCCTTAAGAAGATGCATAGTAATTTAAGTTCTTCCTTCATCATCTTATTTTTTATTCAAGTACTAATTTATTTAAATCCCTATTTATTCCCATGTGAATATGATTTCATGTGTTCAAAATAAACCATGTAATCTTGAAATGATTCTATACTAATTTTTTATTATCATTCTATCTCATTAAACCCATTTCATGATCCCTTTTTTATAACGGTTATACTATCAAAATCACTCCTATATTCTCTCAAACATCATTTCAATTTAAGAAATTTCACTTTTTTTGGATATTTATTTCAATTTAATTATTATTGGACATATTCATAATAAATCCATTACTATTATAATGATTACCTATTGATAACAGATTATATTTCTCTCTCATTATTCCATTTCAATAATCCCTTTGGTTAGTCTTCATGTTTCCAAAATAACTCCTTTATTTTCGAAGTAATATTTTCATGTTGTAAGGGGATTTTTCTTGACCCAAATATTTATCTTAAGTCATAACAACTACACATATATTTTAATCTTTCAATATTGAATTATCCCACCATATTATGATGTTATGTTTTATTTCCATCTTATTTTTTATGTAAATAGTATTTCACACAAAATTATTCTTCCTTGATCAATCTATCATTTCTAAAAAATGTAATTTTTTATGAATAATTCCCATCTCATTTAATATGTTTTTCTTTAATTTCCATATTTTCCATCCCAAAAAATTAATCCTATATTTTTTAGAAAATTAATATGGATTATTTTATAGGATTTTGAAAATTATCTATTCTTACTTTAAAAAGGAAATTTTAACACTCTTTTTATGTTTTTGGTTTTCAGACAATAATATTTAAAAATATTAAAAAAATGGGTTTATATCCATTCAAAATAAAATGTGTCAACTTTTAGTCCTTGTTTTTTGATAACCATTATATCATTCAATGAATCATTTTTTTGTAACTCTTCTTAATAAGGTTTTAAAAGTGTAATATTTTTCTTAAAGAATTTTTTTTCATGAAAGTAATTATTAAATCATCTTTTATATCAATGTTAGAGTGAGTTTGTGAAAACTTATGTATTTTTAATTTTATTTTTCCTATAAGGTTTTAATATTATGGAGTGATGTTTTTATTATCATATATATGTTACAATTAAATTATTCTTTTTGGAAAATGATATTTTTGATAATTTATGATTCCTTAAGTTAATGTAATGTATTGTGTTAAATTTTTTTAAAAACTACTTCTTTTTACACAGGTTCCTAAGATAGTATCATGGTTTATTTTAAGTGGAACACATATGTATGCATGAAGATGTGGGGGGTCTTATATAATCCACCAATGTGTTGGTTTAAGATTGTATATAATGAGATAGTAATGTCTGGACATAATTATTTTGTTCACAATGGTGTGGGCATGATGGGTTTCATAACATTTTTAGGCATGGAGATAATAGTTTGTTCTCATAGGTGTGGGATAACGGGTTTCCTCACAAATTTTTTCATATTATTATGGTTGTGAAACATTTCCAATTTGTTTATAAAGTTATTAAATAAATTCATGATGAATTGTATTTCCATGAAATTCTATGTTTTCTTAAATTTTACTTTTTTTAAATGTATTCTGCAATTTTATGGCGTACTAACAAGTTATATGATTGGTGAGATGTGCTTTGATCTATATAATATATTTAATGATTATATAATGACAAATTTATGATATTATGTTACTCTAAATTTTTTAATGATTATCATTTAATGTCATTTTATCTTTAATTATGATATTTATGTGTTCTCCATAAAATTATTCATGTTTATGATCTAAAAAATTATGACATTTTTTCCCTTACTAAGTGTCAAATGTCACACCATTATTTGGAGTCCATTACCCTTGTTATAAGTATTATTATATATTGTGATATTTTTATGAAGGTTCTAGAGGATCCTGATTCTGGAGAATTTATTGCAAGTGTTTTAAAATAATATGTTTAGGTGCATATTCTCCATAACTGTAAACCTTTAGGTCCTTAGGTTGGTTGACTGTTTATGATATTAAATACTTAAATAATGAGGATAATGTATTATATATGTCATTATTATCATTGAATTATTTACTCCCTAAGTATAGGGTGTAGATAGGTCATTTTTTGGAGATGTTTTAACTTGTAAAACCACATTCTTGTATGCTTGTGTTGTCTTACCCTCATCTAGGATCCAGATTTGGGTGGTCAAATATTCTATACATGGGGTCTTGATAATTTATTAATCATTACCAATACAGGTTTTTTGTGCTTGTAATACAGTTCTTTTATACATTTATTTAGTTTTTGATCTTATTATGTCTAGTTTTTCTTTGGGATTGTGTCATTATTTAGTTTGAATTGGTTCACTTGGGTGTGTCATCTTTTTCTCCCTTATTAAGAGGATATGGGTTTTAAGATAGTACTAGTTTTTTTGGGGACCCAGTTTGCATCTATATCGAGAATATAAAGTTGATTTTGGGATTAATGTTCATTCATGTAGTATAGTCTAACATTGATTATGAATATTGATACATTCATTGCTCACATTTTTTCATACCTTGATGATGTTTGGGGGTAATTTAATTAGAATATTATGGATGGTTTTATTGATGGGGTTCAATTGAATCTCCCTTGAAACTCTTCATTGATTTTTTTGGAATTTGTTAAAGGTTTTTGTTCTTATAATGGTAACATTGGGTAAAAGACTATTAGTGACTCTGTTATTTATGGTGTGTGGTTTTTGTAAAGCTATAAAAAAGTATGGTAGGCCAACCGGGTTGTAACAACATATGTAATGATAGAATAATTTCTTTTCATATTTATTAGTGGTCTATAATTAAATAGATAAATTCATTATAAATATGTTTTGTAATTCTTAAAATAAAAAAGGAAATAATTTTAATAAAATAATTTCCAATTTTAAAATTATATAATTTTAATTTGAAAAAATTTAATTCATATTTTAATATATCATTTCAAAATAATTATAGTATGACTTTTTTGAGAATTTTAAAAAAAATATTGACTTTTATGTTAATATTAAAAAATAACAATTTTTATTTGAAAATTGTTTTTTATAGTAATGTATTTACAAGGTAAAATTATGTTTTGGTTTAGTATTAAATTTTTATTAATTTAATTTAATTTATTATAAGTCAATTATGGTTTTCAAAATGGATTTTATCTTGGGTTAAAATAATTCAAATATATACAAGAGACGGGTGAATTGTTTATTTTCAATAATCTTATATAGATTCTAACTTTAATACTTATTTGTGATTTATGATCATATGGAGAATCAAAGAAGAGTAAAACATCAATTATTATAGTGGTTCATGGAACAAAATCCTATAGTCTACTCCACCAACTCTATCTCCAGGAGCTTGGTGATTTTCACTCAAACATATCCTCTTATAATAAGATCTTAACAACTTAGTACAGGTAGTCGACACCATTATAATAAGGATTGTATCGGCCTTCTAGTTCATTTACAAGGAGCTATAAATCCATAGTTTCTTATGAGAATCTAATAATTCTTCACCAACTTGAATAATTCTGACCATCCAATACTCTAATAAATCAAAAGAGTTTGATTTGATTTAATAAATAGATTCTTGTTCACCATTGCAGCAACAACTAGAAAAAAGTGAATCTTCTTATTAAAAGATAAATGTATTCAGGAATGAACAACTTTGAAGAGATCTCAATTGAAAATTATCTTATAATAAAGGCATCAATAGACATGTGGTAATAGTAACAATTAATTAACGACTTCACCCAACATAAGATTGAAACATGTAAGACTCTAAAGTTGTGATTCATTAGAATAATAGAGATATTAAATTTTTTTATTTTTTAGAAAATATGTATTAAAAAGATATCACACCACACCCTTGAAAACAAAAATACTCTTTATATTTTATAAGAGAAACCTGGATTTTTTTGTTGAATAAATCCAAGAATAACCCCAAATAAATAACTATCATTTTAATCATTCAAGAGAGTCGTAACTTCCCTTAGCAATAGGAATGATTTATTCCATTGAATAAAATCCTTTGAATTAGTCTTAAAATATCTTTAAATATATATTTACTTTTGTGGAGACCATTATAGTAAACATGAATAATACGTTTAATTTAAAACTCTATCATTGACTGTTTATACATAGGGTTCTATCACATAGTAATAAACTCAAATAGTGGGGTTGATAACATATAGTTGTTTACAAAATTAGGGTTGTTGTATCGTACTTTTTATTCATCAAACGTAGGGTTCTTTCCAAATGTAGGGTTGTTGATCTAAACCTTTCCATCAGAGTAGGGTAAATAATCCATAATTGTTATTCCAAATGTAGGTTTTCCAAACCATAAGTTACGCTTATATTATTAGGTTATGAACAATGTTTCCATAATACTTTCAAACACACCAAAAAATTTTAAACAAATATTTTATTTCATAAATAATATATACTTATCATGTAGTATATTTCCAAAAAACACTTAAATTAATTTCATCAGTAAAATAAACAAGGTTATTTTTTATCATAAAAATAATTAATATTCATAGATTATTGTGGAAATTATAAATTCCCAAAAAATATATCCCTTTTTAAGGATCACAAAACTCATAAAACACAACTTATAGAGAATATAATATTTTAAAAACAAAAGAAATAATATATTGGAAGAGATATAAAAAAATATAGTTGGAATTTAAAGTTTATTTGTACACTAAATATTTAAATTCTCATTATATTTAGTTAAATAATTGTTTAATATCAAATTAATATTGTTCTGTTTACCCAATTTTCTCCCCTTATTTTTTATATAAAAAAGAAATCAATAGAAAATGATTTAAAACACATTCACTGTAGAGCTTAACCGTGAATGAATGTTATAATAGTTAGAGAAAAAATTATTATGGGGTATAGAAATAGAAATGGATAGAAATATTAAGAACCTAATAAATAAAAACAACATAAATAAAATAATTTCATTTAAATGATGGTTTTTATCATAATAAACATTTTTCTTAGAAATTTCAAAAAGTAGGACTGGATTAGGGTGAAGGTTCTTGTTTAGTAGATGTGTCATAATCTTGAGAAGATTGGACCTCCAAATAAACATCCTTTAGCTATTTCATTAGTCTTATGAAACATTCATTAATTCTATCATCCCACTCTCTCATCAAAATATTTGAATCTTGTCATAATTTACAACTTTCAAATAAATTGAATTTCAAAAACTCATGAACATTCTCTTCAGATTAAACACACTATGAGAGAATTTCCCATAATTGATTAAGAATATGTCATAGAATAGGTTCACATGATGTTAATTTATAAACTAAATTTCTTTAATTGTCAAACAAAACATTTGGAGGTGCAATATTGAATTGAATTTAAAAAAGTGTTCCATTCAAAGAAGAAAAAACTTCAGTAATCTATTGAAACCTTATGATTAAATTTGGATAAGTTTTAGGAGAAAAAGTGGGTTCTATGGACTGAATAGTACACATACTTAATGATTCAAATTTACATCCCAAATATTTCATTAAATATTCAAAATATTTTTTTAAGATATACTCTTCTTTCAGTTTTCCAAACTAATCTTCCATTTCTCTTTGAAATGCATCAAAATATATTCTAGAAATTGAATTGTCTTTGAGTGTTTCATGTTGAATTTGTATTGATTCCAATACCTATATTATAATATTTGAACTTCTAAAATCTACTAAATTTTTATTTTTAGTCTCTAACTCACTTTTCAATCTTGAATTCTCCTCCTTCATCTTGTTGAACTTGAGTACTAACATTTCAACTTGATTACCAAGAGAATCATATGATTCTTCACCTTGATTTCTATATTTTTATCCTCTTTCATGCACAACTAAGGATTTACCTTTATATTTATAACTTGAAGGGGATGATATATTGTTAATAACATATGTCTTATCTCTAGTTTTTTGAATTCCTGAATTTCTGCATCTTGAACTTTTGGACTCTGATCTGCAGGTCCCTTTATTTTTCTAGGCTGGGTGATAAGGGCGTCATTGTTTGGTACATCCAAATGTTATTCAAGAGATTTATGATAATATATTTCAACTTTTGTATTAGAGACATCATATATTATTGTGCATCAGTTTTTTTAATATAATCCTCTACTCTAGATTCTACAACTTATTCTACACTTACATATACGGATCTAACAGATTTCAAATTTCTATACCCCCCTAAGTCAATGAGAACAACTTCTTATGGGTCATCATCACTAAATGTTAACAAAATACCTTTTACAGTACTCCAGTGGAAACATATCTTTCTCAAAATTCCATCATTGATAATACTATAATGACACCTAATTATTACTTCAACATATGGATTTTTGTTCTTTTAATAAAAAGAAGATAAACAATCCTTCCATATGGATAAAAAGATTTCTTTCCTCTATCTGACAATAGTGATCACTACTAGAATTTTAGGCTATAGCCACAGACCTATATCCATGGTTTTATAGGTCTGTGGCTATATCTTGTTTATAGCCACGATTCGATTACTGCTCTATGGCTAAAATTCATGATTATTTTTTGTTGCTTCAATGCCCATCAGGATCCTCCCCTAATCCTCTCACTGTGGCACCCTCCTCACCCAATCCACCGCGGTGCCCTCCTCCCTCAATCCTCCCACCGTGGTTCCCTCCTCCCCCGATCAGTGACCCTCCCACTATGGCACCCTCCTCCCCGATGACCTTTCTCACCGTGATTCCCTCCTCCCCGATGACCTCTCTCACTACGACACCCACCCAATGTGGCCACTCTGCCAACGCTGCTCCGAGACAGCCGCCCCACCTCCTCTGGCGTGCCTCCTACATGGCTACCCCACCTCATGTAGATAATCCTCCTCCTCGGCCCACTAAAGGTATTTAGCGGCTTCACCCCTCAAATTTCACTCATGTGTATTTTATAGAAATAGTTACTCTTTATTATTCCTCGTGGAGTCTCATATATCATTTGAATCATCATGGTCAACTATACATCAAACTCTAACTCGAAATTTAGCATTGATAAAAATTCATCTTGAAATTCTAATCACTATAGTATAGTGTATAAATCCTAACTATTTTGTAACCACAATTCTTACCATGGTTTCCACTATGGCATGAACAACTTCTTCTTATTCCCATTTCACTATATTTTATTTTTTTCCATACTATAATGTGGGCTTCTGTTGACTTCAAATCTTTCTTTAGTAGGTATTTCTATCATATCATCTTGAATCACGGAACATACCTCATGATTTTTTTTTATTTTAATTTTTGTAATAATCATCATTATATTTATTCATATGATTGGATGACTCATATTCTCCATCCAATGACCCAAACACAACTTTTAGTGACACATACGTAGTACCTTGCTAAGGATTCATATGAATCATACACACAGGTGTACACAATATCATTATTTTTTCATGGAACAAGTCTCTCTATGAGTCTCCTGCTTCTAGGCATAATTATTGAATTGACTGTGGTGTGGTGGATTCTTCCCATTTTCCACATGTAGTTTATAATAACACCATGATCATCACTATGGAATGGTCATCATTATCTAACATTTTTACATATACCCAAATATTCTTCTCTATAGTGTTTCATTTGGATATCATGATATTAATACATCCTTCAAATCAATCATTTCAATGCATTAAAATACTCACATAAAAAACATAGTTCATACTCTCATTTCATAATCACCATAATCTTATATAAATAATTACTCAACAATTGCAGAGTGGTATCTATGTTTGTAGGGCAAGATTCTCCTTATAATTGAGGTTGAAGAAGATAAAGATTATGTCATCTCATTTAAAAATTCCACTCATGTACATGTTTTAATAGATTGATCGGTACCACACTAAGTTTGTCCCTTATACAAAAATGTCACTCCATTAGCTACTCGATAAATTCCAACATGGATCGGTACTCTCTCATGGACCTCTATGCTGACCTGCATATGTGAATACTAAGTACCCCTCACCCACCCACACCCTCATACATGCACATACCTATACAGGCTATCTACATATTCACATATTCGGGTCTTAGATCGAATCCATGCTTTAAGCTTGGTTGTTGACTCCTTGATTCCTCATTACTCGATTCAGGTGATGGCATAGAGACCTATCCAATTTTTTTTAAACACGCCAATTTCCATTTTTCAAATAGTAGTATGAGTAATATAACACTAAGATGAAATTTAATAAACCTTTTAGTTTTAAATCTCTCAAGTTCTTTCAAGAATATTTTTATATAATCTCTTATACTTATTTTGATTATTAAAAAAGGATGGAAGAAACTATATTTCACTTCAAACAACATTTCCATAAGTGAATTGATCTCAAGAACTCCAATTGTAAAACATTCTTTAAACTTTCACAAGAACCTTCCAAAATTCATATTTGTATGAATTATTGAATATGAAGGATTCTCAAGAAACACCACCTCAGGGTATGATATCCTCCTTCACTTCATTAGGATATATATTTTCTTCAAATGTAATTTAGAATTCCATTTGAAAAATCATAAAAAGATGGTTATATTTTTAGATACTGAATTATTATTCTAGATTAATTTTCTTCATTTGTTCTCTATTTGAGAACAAGAATCACCTTTAATTACCTACATGGTTAGCACAAAAATAAAACACAAATGATAAATTAATAAGGTGGAACCTCTTTTAAATCCTTAGAGTGAGAAAAAAGGATAATAATATCTTCTTAAACATGAATCTCTTTCTTTTAGTACACTAATTTTATGTAAATTATTCACACTAGATTTTATATTTTACATAAAATTCATGGGTAGAATGAATTCTCTTCTTATTTTTTTGTATGAGATCTTCTTTTTAACATGTTTCATCAAATCACATACATCACTTACTAAATTCTTCATTGTTCTCAAGATTTCATCTTGGGTTGGTGAAATTTTCAAGAAACTCTTTGAGTTTTGATTAGTCTTCTTGAACCTCCCACACAACATTTCATGAGTTCTAGGATTACTAACTTTTGATAATCCCTCACAAGGGTTGTATCTTTCATATTCATATAGAATGTAATATTTTCCTTTAGCACTTTATTTATCTTGTTCTTCTTTCATTTTTTCCCATTTCCAAATCATGCAGTGATATAACTAAATAATCACTTCTTTGGATTATTCATACGGATTCTTGAGATTGATTTTTTCACATTAGTTTTAATAAATGTAACACTTATCTTGAACGTATTGGACATGCATTAAATTTGATCTTTCTTATATTTCTTTTCCAAGGCTGACTCACCATTCTTTATTGTATTTTTTGATCTTTTATCATTATTTTATTTTGATACATACTTAGATAAACACGAATCACACAAGTGACCACTACCATTACACATACAATATAGATCTTCATATTTTTAAAACTTGTTTATAGTATATAGTTTATTACCTTTCACCTCTAGTTATTTCCTTATCTTTGGATTAATCCCTCTCATTGATGGATTTATCTGAATTTCAGTCAGAGATATATTATGCCAAAAATTTAATGCATTGTACCAAAACCTATTATAATACTAGTAATGACGTTCAAAACTTGTTTTTATTTTATGAACTCCATACTGATGATATTTATTTAGATCTTATAGTATACCAATTTTGGGAATTCTTTTTAATTTTTTGGTCTCAATATAAGGAAAACCAATTCATACACTTACTTTCAGAAACCTTGGATAAAGTGGTCTATTTCTCTTAATTTATCATTATCCAATTTTGTATAGGTTTTTAGTTTATTAATACATTATGTACAAAAATAGATTTATTATCAATACAATTTTTAGATGTGGTTAGTACCTTTCTTTTTATAGTTGTTGAATATTGATCATTAGATGATCTCAAGATGTTTTTGGAACTAGTTGTAGTTCTTTTTTTCTAAGAGTCTCCCTATGAACAATGCGTGGAACAATAATTCTTCCAATGTCCAATAAAGACCAAGGTTGAGTTACTTCTAGGTTTTTATGTTTAACTTTAAGCTATAATAATTTCATATTGAATATGTTTCTCTCATCATCAATTGTTTTTATCGTGTCTTCATGGGGCTTCTTGATTTTATCAACTTCATCATCAAGAATTTTGTTCTTTTCCTATAACAGATGGACAAACTATTTAATCTTATTTCCTTTGACCTCCAATTCATTATTCATGACAAAAAATACTTCTTTATATGTATGGTTCCATACTTACATCATTTTAAATTATTTTTCTTTCTCTTGGATTTCATTCATCAAATCCATCTCAAATTTGGAGTACTTTCCTTCAAGCTTAAAACTCCTTTTTTAGTGGCCTCTATTTGATTAGTAATTTTTACACATTCAAGCTCATTTTTGCCCAAGGAATTCACCTTCATCTGTAATTCCTTTTCAAGATAATTGACTTATTCTTAAAATTATTTAAGGGGATAAAAATAAAAGCAACAACATATTTGGGAAATCTTTGTTAGATTTACTCAAAGTAAGAACATTAATCTACATATTCCTTGTTAAATAGATCGTTGAAAATATGGTCCTCACCACTTTTTATTGATTCATTAGAAGAACTATCATGATAAGAATTTACAATTACATCATCTTCATGGAAAAAATCTGATTCACTAGAAGTATAAGTTTTATTCATCTTCTTACCATTGTAATTATCAGTCAATTATTTAACATTCATGCTTGGTTAGGTATCATCATGATATTAGTATGATTAAGTTTTATTTTCTTCATTTATTCCCCAGAGTTAAATCTTCTTGATCATTATCATCTCCTTATTACTTTTTCTCTTTTAGTGTGATATTTCTTTAACTTTAGATACTTCTTCAGTTGGTTATTCTTTCATCTCAACTTTAATTATGGAACATACCTCATGATTTTAGAATTTGAATGTGCAGTATAGTCATCATCATATTTATTCATATGAATGGATGAATCATATTCTCTATCCAATGAATCTAATGTTTCTTTCAAGGAAATGTATATAGTACCAGGATAATAACTTGAATGCACACACATACGTAATATTTTTCTTTTTTCATAAAATAAGGATCTATGTGAGTCTCCTACTTCTGGGGTGGGGGTAGTGTATAGGGGGAAGTGAGGGGGAAGGGGGTGAGGACAGTGAGGGTGCGTGTAGGGGTGAAGGGTGGGTGGGGGCAGTGGGGGTGTAGGTGGGGGTGTAGGGAGGGTGGGGGTGCAAGTGGGGGGTAGTGGGGGTACAGGTGGGTGTGGGGAAGTGGGGTCTATTTGGGGGTGGGGGAGCAGGGGTGCAGGTGTGGGGGCAGTGGGGGCAGTGGGGGTGCAGGTGGTGGGGGGAGTGAGGGTGCATATTGTGGGGTAGTGGGCGTGTAGGTGTGGGGGGCAGTGGGGGTTCAAATGAGTTGGGTGAATGGTGGGGGGAAGTGGGGGTGCATTTGGGGGGGAGTGGGGGTGCAGGTGTGGGGGCTATCTGGGGGGCGTGGGGGTGCAGGTGAGGGGTGGGGGCATGGGTGCATTTGGGGGTTGGGGCATGGTGGAGTGGGGGTACATGTGGGGGGCAGTGGGGGTGCAGGTGGGGGGCAGTGGAGGTCAGGTGGGGGGTAGTGGTGGGGGGGTAAAGGTTAGGGGTAGTGGGGGTTCAAATTAGTTGGGGTGAAGGGTGGGGGTGGGGCAGTGGGGTGCATTTGGGGGGGAGTGGAGTGTAGGTGTGGGGGCTGTCTATGAGGGGGTAAGTGGCATGTAGGTGTGGGGGTAGTGGGGAAGTGGGGGTGCAGGTGGGGGTAGTGGGGGTGAAGGTTGGTGGCAATGGGGGTTCAAATGAATTGTGGTGAACAGTGGGGGTTTATTTGGGGGGAGTGGGGGTGTAGGTGTGGGGGGAAGTCTAGGGGGTCTATAGCCACGGTTTCACAAGCTTTATCAGTACGAGCAATATGTACCTGTTTTATTACTTGTTTGCAGTTAATAATCATGTGCTCACAGTATTATTTTAGGTATCAATAAACCTGATGTTCACTTTGTGATTCACCATTCCATGCCAAAGCATATTGAAGGCTATCATCAGGTTAGTTTTCCAAATTTATATTGATGTTTTGTTTTTAATTCTATGTCCATAAGGCTGGAGTACAAAATTATTTGTTACATCTAATCCAAAATCTATAATTATCTTCACATTCTTTTGGAGTGTGGTCATGCTATTAGAGATGGTCAATATTCATCTTGTGTCATGTTTTATAATTATAGTGATTATGTAAGTTAACCTATCCAATTTTTTATTTGTGTTTAATAGTATTTTTGGACTTTAATGCTTAATATGGTGTATGGGAAGGGGTTTCTAGGGGGAATTGTCCAGGTGGGTGCTGTCTGAGGGGGGACTGTCCAGGTGGGGATGTCCAGGGGGTCCACATCGGATGGCATTTTTTTGGCATGTACATCTCTGAAATCATGACTGCAGTATAGCCTACAACATGGTATCAATATGTTTATCATTTTTCATTGAAACTATTAGTTTCTCATACAGTCACTTATTTTCTTGCTTATAATTCTTACACTATTAATTCTACACATATTTCCTTCAAATATCAAGAGAGATTGAAATGGTGATTTTTGATACTATTTAAAATAAATCTTGCATGATAAATATTCAAATTGTAAAAAAATTATGTATTTGGGGCATTAGTTACTGAGAACATTGAATGAGTCGTTCCTTGGTTGTATTATTTTATGTTAATCTCTCATTTAACCCATGCGTCCGCGTGACACTGTGTTGACTTCAACAAGATATTGTTTTCTCAATGTCTTAATCTTGATGATGATGTTGCATGTTGATGTTTTAATCATCATCACCTATTCTATTATTGCCTTTCTTACTAATCATGTTCCTCCCACTTAAATTTTTAAGTTCAATTAATGATGATTAATCAAGTCACTGGAATTTTGTTGAAGTCTCTTGGGACCCGTTTGTGTGTGTTATGGAAACCAAAGTCAAAGGCGACTCACCGCGTATGCATAGGTAAGAATATATATAATATGTTCTCCCGTTATATATATATCTGCCCATGGAATCATGATTACATATATAGGGATAGGTGTTCTTATGTATATATATGGAAAATGCATACGTGTGTGGGTGATAACGGGATTATTCATGTGAGCATATATATAAGGATCCTCTTATGCGTGTTCAAGGTCATGCAAACACGTACATAGGGGTTAGGGTGTCCTTATGTGTATGCAAAGGTGCATATGCCTAGAGGATGGATGAAGTAGCTTAGAGTTGTCGCTGATAAAAATTTCAAGCACTGAGTGTGGCTTATCTCCTTTGAGGTAAGGTCCCTCTCCTAGCCTCTTTAATTAAAGAATTTTTTAAATTGCATTCAGTTTCCTTCTTAATTCTTCTTGTTTATATTAAATTTAAATTCTTGAATAAGTTTCAGTTAAGATAATTGTTTTGTTTGATAAAAAAGTCATGGTTTTGCAATAAAACCTCTCCAATGGAGGTGCGATGTCTGTGAAAAATCACAGTGGTATACCTTGCATGAAATTATTGCATTTATGTTTTTATTATACTTGATTTCATTATTAGTCATAAAGAACACATCATACTTGACCGTTTTTATATCCCTATTGGGGATTGCAAGGGGCTATCCAGGGGGTGAAAGGGGGTGTCTAAGAGGTAGTGCAAGGGGGCATGGGTGTGCAGGGGGTGTTCAAGGGGGCTGTCCAGGGGGTGCAAGGTTAAATTAATTAATTGAATGAGTTAAATGGAACTAAACATGGTTAACTTGGCACATGATAGGTAATTCCTGATTTAGTGAATTATGTTATGGTTATTCCTCCTTTCTAAAGTTTAATTGGATGACATGACACTAGATATCAACCCAAGATCCAAACAATTGCACCAAATGGTTTGGTAAGTCTTCCACCATATTGGATTCATAAATAGGTATGAAGTGATATGACTTTGAGATCTAATCCATAATCCCCAATAAGGAATGATATTTTCAAACCATTCTTAGTAAACCTTTGAAAAAATTGATTGTTATTTTCTCCAATTTCCACATAGATATGGGTTAGGTTTGCAACATGCAAGGGGTGTTCAAGGGGGTTGTCCAGGGTGGTGTTCGGGGGGGATGTCTGAGGGGGTGGGGGTGTCCAGGTGGGACAGGTGTCCAGGAGGGGGTCAGGGGATGTGCATGGGAGGATACTGCAGGGATGGGGGGTGCAAGGGGCTATCCAGGGGTGCAAGGGGGTGTTCAAGAGGGTCAAAGGGGGTTTTCCATGGGGGTGGGCTACTGTAGGTGGGTGTTCAAGGGGGTACAAGGGGGTTATCCAGGGGTGAAAGGGGGTGTCCAGGAGGGGGTGAAAGGGGGCATGGGTGTGCAGGGGGGATATCCAGAAGGGGGTGTCTAGGAGGGAGGGGGTATCCGGGTGGGAGGGGGTGTCCAGGAGGTGGGGTCGGGGGCATGGGTGTGTAGGGGGTGAAAGGGGGTTGTCTATGGGGTGCAAGGGGGGTGTCCAGAAGGGGGGTGCAAGGGGGCATAGGTGTGCAGGGGGGGTGTTCAATGGGGCTTTCTAGGGGGTGGAATGGGGTGTCTAGGAGGGTGTGTCCGAGAGGGGGGGGTTCTAGGGGTGTTCAGGAGGGGGGTGTCCCGAAGGGAGGGGGTGTGAAGGTGGGGGAGTTAAAGGGCTGCAAGGGGGTGTCCAGGGGTGCAAGGGGGTGTCTAGGAGGGGGGGCTGCAAGGGGTAATGGGTGTGGGGGTGTTCAATGGGGCTGTCCAGGGGGGTTCAAGGGGGTGTCTAGGAGGGGGGTGTCAAGTAGGGGGGGTCTAGGGGGTGTCCAGGAGAGAGGGGGTGTCTAGGAGAGAGGGGGTGTCCAGGTGGGGGGGGGGGGGCTGTCAAGAGGGGTTTCCAAGAGGGAGGGGGTGTCCAAGTGGGAGGGGGTTGGGGGATATCTAGGGGGGCTTTGTAGGGGGTGGGATATTGTAGTGGTTGGGTGCAAGGGGGTTCAAGGGGGCTGTCCAGGGCGGTGGTCTACTATAGGGGATGGAAGGGGTGTTCAAGGGGGTGCAATGGGGCTGTCCAGGGGGGTGTAAGGGGGGTGTGCTGGAGGGGGGGGGGTCAGGGGCATGGGTGTGCAAGGGGGTGCAATGGGGGTGTCCAAGGGGGTAAAAGGGGCTATCTAGGGGGTGCAAGGGGGTGTCCAGGAGGGGGGTGTTCAAGGGGGATTTCCATGGGGGGTGAAAGGGGGGTTTTCGGGAGGGGGTGTCCGAGAGGGGGGTGCCCAGGGGGATGTCCAGAAGGGGGGGTCCAGGAGGGAGGGGGTCCAGGTGGGAGGGGGTGTCTAGGAGGGGGGGTCAGGGGATGTCTAGGGGAATTTGCAAGGGGGTGGGATACTGTAGGGGTGGGGTGCAAGGGGGTTGTTCATGGGGGGTGGGCTACTGTAGTGGGTGCAAGGGGGTGCAAGGGGTTTTCCAGGGGCTACTGCAGGGGTGTTCAAGGGGGGAAAGGGGGCTATCTAGGGGGTGTCTAGGAGTGGGTGAAAGGGGGAATGGGTATGCAGGGGGGTTTCCAGGTGGGAGGATGGGTGTCCAGGAGGGAGGGGTTGTCCAGGAGGGGGGGTCAGGGGCATGGGGGTGCAGGGGGTGTTCAAGGGGTGCAAGGGGGTTGTCCAGGGGAGGCATGGGGGTGTAGGGGGTGTTCAAGGGGTTGTCTAGGGGGTGCAAGGGGGTTGTCCAGGGGGGGCATGGGGTGTAGGGGGTGTTCAAGGGGGCTGCATAGGGGGGTTCAAGGGGGTTGTCTAGGGGGCATGGCGGTGCACGAGGGGTGTTCAAGGGGGCTGTCCAGGGGGGGTGCAAGGAGGTTATCCAAGTGGGTGTAGGGGTGTTGTCCAAGGGGCATGGGGCTGCAGGGGGGGTGTTCAAGGGGGCTCTCCAGGGGGCATGGGGGTGAAGGGGGGTACAAGGGGGTTGTCTAAGGGGGGAATGGTGGTGTAGTGGGGTGTTAAAAGGGGGGATGTGGGGGTGTTTTTTATGAAATGGTAATTCCTATAGCCACAGTTTTAAATAGTGGCTAAATCTATATAGCCATTGTTTAAAACTGTGGAAATAGGCCCTATGTGGCTTAATGTTCTGTGACGGTTTCAAACCATGGACATAGGTCTTTCCCTATAGTTATGCCAATACCATCCATGGTCCATTGAACCGTGGTTATAACCTATAGCCATAGTTTTTGGGCTTATAGCCATGGTTTCAAACCTTGGCTATAGCCTAAATTTCCAGAAGTGGATGAATATACCGGAGAATATATCTTGTAAAATGAAACTTGATATCACCCATCATAAAAAAATTACATAAATATCAGTATAAATAATCTTTTAGAACTTATAAATTCTCAGTAGTATTTCTGAATGACCAAATTTAACTAGTACTTTTTGGTCAACCTCAAGATACTTTAAAATCATTTTTAGAATCTGGGTTAAGTTGAAATGAAAAAACATAACACCTTCAGATTTATGATTTTGTATTCAATATATATAACATTTAAGTGAAAAAATCCTTCATGGTGACATTTTTTTTTAATTTCTGTAAGAGAAACATAAAATTCCTTATCATTTACCCATGAAACAATATTTTCCTCTATATCTACTACACTAAAATGATCATTTTTATAAAACTCCATTACTTATCTATCAAAACCATTTCTATATTTTATTCATTGAAAAGGAATTCTAACCCTTAAAAGTCTAGAAAATTCATTAATAGAAGATCCTTATGATACATTTGTTCAAAATCTACAACTTTTTATTGAATAATTTTTCTGAAGGTTATGCATTTATGCTTCAATTATCATGGTTTTCCTTAATTTTTCTTCTTATTATTCATCATTCTTGACAATATGAGTGTTTGAGGATTAGATTCTATGATTCTAAAGAGAAAATGAGTGCTTTGGAATTTGAAATCATTTGAATACTGAGGATTTAAGTGAGAGGTGGGGGTGATGATTTTGGGTGACATTGGTTTTGGTTTCTCTAGACAAACAATCATAGTGATTATTATTTAGTTTTTGAAAATGTGGGTTTTCAAAAATAATAATTTCTCATTTTAGTAAAAAAAATAGAAAAAAATAGAAAAAAATAAATAAAATCATTAATAAAAAATTAAAGAAACAAATTTAAAAAAAATATTTAAAATTATTTATATATAACCCCCGTTAATAAATTCAAAACTATAAATGGGATGTGGTTCAGTAAAAATATCAGAATTTTTATATTCAGTATTGAAAATTTATAAATAAATATTATTTTTTAGAACCTAATTTCTTATAAAATAATGTATTATATCAATATTCCTAGTTCTAGAGTAATTTACATGTTTTTTTGAAATATTTATTATACTAGTATTGTCACATATAATAGGAATTTTGTTGAAATTAAGTCAAAAGTATTGTAAGGTGTGTTTCTTCCACAACACTTATGCACATAATCTTACAGGAAATATATATTATCCCTCAACTGTTAATAGAGCAACTGAATATTGTTTCTTACTTGACCACAAAACTAAGTACTTCCCTAAACAGTGAATGGTTCCTGATACACTTTTTCTATCTAATCTAGAACCTCCAAAATCAGCATCTAAATATTAAATTAAATTAAAATAATATGTTTTTGGATAAACTAGAGATTGAAAAATTGTTTTTTTGATATCTAAAAATTCATTTAATAGGATTAATATGAGATTCATTTGGGTTTGATTGAAATATAACACATAGAAAAATACAGAACATAATTTATGGTCTGTTAATATTATGATATAATGATCTTTGAGTCATACCTCTATATAACTTATTGTCAGGTGGTTTTATAGCTTCATCCAAATCATGTTTTTCATTTGTAAATATGGGATTAGTATACATCTTAATGTTTTCTAGTCCAAACATTTTCAATAAATCAATAATATATTTTTTTTATTTTAATTCATTTTCATAATTATTTTGATAGATTTTAAATCCAAAAAAAATTATTTCTTCCATCATACTCATTTCCAATTATTTTTTCCTAAGATTATAAAAATCATTAATACTATTTTTATTTGTTGAACCAAAAATAGGATCATCTATATAAATTTTTTATAATAATATATTATATTTTTTTCTTAGGAAGGTTAGGATATTCTAAACCTAAAGAAAAACCATTTTCTAATAGAAAATAACATAATAATTCATACCATGTTCTAGGTTCTTTTTTAAGTCTGTTAAGAGATTTAGTAAGTTTGATAACTGAATTTTTTTTATAAGGATTTTAAAAACATGTTGGTTGTTAAATATAAACTTCTTTGATTCAATATCTATCTAAAAAAGATTATTTTACATCTATCTAGTATAATTTAAAATTCATATGATATGTATAAGATAGAAGGATTCTAATAGATTCCAATATAGAAACAGGTGCAAAGGTTTAATCATAATAAATTCCTTCTTCATGGTGGTTTCATTTAGATATTAATCTAGAATTATCTCTAGTAATTATTACTTAGAAATCTTGTTTATTTCTAAAAATTAATTTCATTCTTATTACTATATGATTGGTTGTTCTGTCAACTAATTCCCAAAATTTGTTTCTACTAAATTGGTTATGTTCTCCATGCATATCCATTATCCATCATTCATCTTCTAATGATTCTTCTATAGTATTAGGTTCTAATTGAGATAGTAAGGAAGATAAGTTATCTATGATTCCTATATTGCTTCTAGTTCTTACTCAAGTATCTATATATTCTATAAGATTTTAAAAATGGTAATACTTTATGGTTCTAGGTTGTCTAGGTAAGACACATTCGGGTTCATCTATTTCATGTTCTTTTAAACTAGACTAAATATCATTTATTTTATTTTCAAAATAAATATTAAGGGAATCAAGTCTCATGTTTTCTAAGGAGTTAGAAAATTCATCTATTTTATTTTTCCTTTTATTAAAAGGATCACATTCATCAAACTCCACATGAATAGATTCATTATCAATCCTTGAATTTTTATTATGCACTGTATAAGATTTAGAGGTATCATAATTTCATAAAAATATTAATTCATCAGCCTTTGGATGAAAATTTTCAAGGTTTTCCATACTATTAAGGATATATACCTTGTATCCAAACACTTAAAAGTACACCACATTAGGTTTTATGTTATTCTATTGTTCAAAGGTTGTTATTTTAAGAAGGGGTCTTATTAAATCTCTATTAATGACATTTTAAGTAGTTTTTATATCTCCTTCCAAAAAATAGGCATGAATACTATATTCATTAAATATAGTTCTTATAATATCTAGAATAGTTCTATTTAATCATTTTACAATTACATTATTTGGAGGTTTTCATGGTTCAGAGAAGGTTTGTATAATACCTAAGTCTGATAAAAAATAATTAATCTCTTGATTCTAAAATTCACCACCGTGATCAATTTTAAATAGATTATTTTAAAAAAAATCATTTTTTAATAATTTTAAGAAAAACATAAAAAAATAGAAAACCTCACTTTTAAGTTTTATAAAATAAACCCATGTATATCATAAAAATTAATCAACAAAAAAACAAATAATCTTACATGAAATAATTCTACTCTCGATTATGAAAACAAATCCAGGAGGATAAGTTTAAGTAGTTTGGATTTTGAAACTTTGTTAATTGATTTGAAGGTTGGTCTTTGTTGTTTTTAAAATTGACATGCATCATAGAGTCTATTGTTATCAAATTTATAATTATGAATATAAGAAACTAAGTGTTTCTTAGATAATTTATATAATTTAAATATATTGCAGTGTCTAAGTCTCCTATGAAATACCCATGATTCATTTTTCTTAATTGAAATCATGACTATGGGATTGGAATAATTGAACACCTACCTCAATTTGTTAATGAATGATCACCAAATGGAAATCCCTACATTTTTAATGGCACAACAACATAGAACGTGATCTAGATCTAAAACACTAAATCAAGATCAAAAAAATCAAGATCATTTAATTGTATAAAGAGAGAAGAATGGGAGAAGAACCTGAAGACAACTGAGATGAGATCCTCTTACTGAGAGGGGTGAAGATCTTCGATCTAGGATTTGAATCATGAATAAATAAGGTTGAGAAGTCCTGTAATCTATATGGGAGGATCAGAAATCATGAGGGGACAATTTGGTCGCATTTTGGGTCAAATAGGGTGAGTTTTAGAGGTTCGAGGAATTTAAAATCTAATTTTTAGGTGAATTAAAAAGTTGTGTACGGTTAATTGGGTAGGGACACATGTTTTCTCTAACTGTGCACCTTAACTGTGCACTAGTTCTAGGGGGTTCATGTTTTATCATTTTAGGGAACATAGTTGGACAAACCATGATCCAACCATACGAAAGCTCTCTATCCAAGGTTTCACGATTAAGGAAAATCGTGCGCCACCCATGCATTGTCCTCCTTATTTCAATTTTTCTCATTTTTTTACACAAAAATACCTTAAAGTAAAACCCAAATGAAAATTCCTTAACCCAAGGAAAGGGAATACCTGTAAACGAGCCCAAGAAATCTCTAGAAATGATCAGGATCTTTCAACATCCCCAAATTATACCAGCTCATCCTTGAGTTTTACTCCCAAGAATCTCTAAGATTCTGAGTCAAAAATATTGGGCCAATGAGACCTCATATTCACTTCCATTTCCCATTTTTCCTCCTACACATTTCCATTTTTCCACAATACAAAAACTATCGGCACTATCTTTCCTTTCAAAACTTTCTCACTACAATCCAATACACGAATCAGATGCTCCTCAAAGGATGCATTTGTCTCAAGCTCAACACCATTCACATTGGTCACATGATAAGGGTCGTGGTGATACTTATAAAGTTGTAACATATGGAAAACATCATGAATGACATTTTATATCTATGGTAGATCCAATCGGTATGCCAACAACTCGATCCTCTCCACAACATAAAATGGTCCAACAAAACTGGGCACTAACTTTCCTTGTCTTCGTATCCTGCGGTGAACCAACCTATGTGACACCCAAAGTAATACATGATCACCCTCTGTAAACTCTAGGGGTCGCCATTTTCCATCAGCATACAACTTATGTCTAATCTGAGCCATATCCATATACTTATTAATCCTATGAACTTTTTCTAACTTCTCTTTCATGAGACTCGGTCCCAATAACTCTAACTCACCCTGCTTCATCGACCATAGATGTGATCTACATGGCCTACCATAAAGTGACTTATATAGATCCATATGATTAGTTTTTTGATAGTTTTTATTATATGGGAACTACACTAAATCTTAGTGCTTCTCTTAAGACCCACCAAAGTCAAGAACACAAGATCACATCACATCCTCAAGCACCTGTATAGTACACTCCGACTGCCCATCTTTGTGAGGGTGGAAAGTCATACTCAATAGAATCTATGTAAAAATTTCCTTCTGTAATACCTTCCAGAAGCATGAAGTAAATTTAGAGTCCCGGTCTAAAACAATATTATTTAGCACCCCATGTAGATGTACTATCACCCGAACATACAGTTCTCCCAACTGCTCCATTGAGAAAGTCTCCTATATAGGCAAGAAATGTGCTAACTTTGTCATTCTATCCACAATAAGCCAAATAGAATCATTCTTGTGAGGAATCTTTGGGAGACCCACCATAAGATCCATTATCACATTGTCCCACTTCTAATCTGGAATAATAAATGGTTGTAACAAACCACCAGGTTGTTGATGCTTAGCCTTCACCTGTTGACAGGTGTAGTATCATGTCACGAGCCCCGTTATCTCCTTTTTCATGCCCATATTCCAAAACTATCATTGTAGGTCACAATAAATTTTTTTCACACCTATATGTATTTCCCATTTCAAGGAATAAAATTCATGCATCAGATCCTCCCGCATCCTGGTAGGCACAACAATAGGATTCCTAACATAGATGATCTCATCCTCATCTATGGTCCAATATGAAGGTGTATCCCCACCATTAAGTATTTCCCTCAAGGTTAATCATTCTGGATCCTCATACTTCATATCCCTGATCCATATCAAAAAAATTATACTCTACTAAAACTAATACAAGAGACATTTGCTTCTGACTCTCCTAAATCACTACATGCCTCTCAGCTAGCAAGGTCATCATCATCCACTTGTCATTAGACTCATGAATAGCCTAACTCTGTGTTTTTCTGCTTAAGGCATCAACAAAACTATTTCTTTTCCCAGGCATATATGCTAATTCAAAATCAAATAAATGCATATACTCAAACCATCTCCACTAATGAAGATTAAAATCCCACTATGAGAAGATATACCTTAATCTCTTATTCTCAGTAAACACCGTAAACTTCTCACACAATAGATAATGCTACCAACACTTCATAGTATAAACCACTGAGACCAAATCAAAGTCATCCATAGAGTAATTCCATTAATGTGGACTCAACTTCCAAGACCCATATACCACAACTCGATCTCTCTACATCAACACTACTCCCAGACCTATCACAGAACTGTCAAAAAAAATATTTTTACTCCACACCTGGCTCGAGTAGGATCATGATTGGTGCTGATTTCAGGAACTTATTCAACTCCTAGAAAGTATCCTCACATGATATAGACCATTTTAACTTTATCACTTTATTTTTCAATACCAAAAGTGGTGCTTCCAATCGAGAAAAGTCTTGAATGAACCTCTAAAAATATCCATCTAACTAAAGAAAGCTACATATATCAAATATTTTCTTAGGATGCTCCTAATAAATAATTACCTAGACCTTCTTTGGGTCTATAGGAACACCTTCCTCTGAGATGATGTGACCCAAGAAGTGTACCTAATCAATATGAAACTAAAACATAGATATATTAGCATATAGTCGATGCTCTATCAGTGTACTCAAGACGATGTCAAGATGTTCGGCATGATAGTCATGAGTATTGGATTACACCAAGATTTTATCCACAAACATTGCCAAAAACTGATCTAGGTATGGGTGGAATATTCTTCTCATCAAGGCCATAAACACTGCTGGTGTGTTCGTCAACCCAAATGGAATCAAAAAGAACTCATATAGGCCATATCTAATTCTAAAAGTATTTCTTTTTATATCATAAGTTATAACTCTCAACTGATGATACCTAGATCTCAGGTCAATCTTGAGAAAGACACAATATCCTATCGACTGGTCAAAAAGATCGTCCATTCACAGAATAGGATACCATTTCTTCACTGTCATATATTTCAACTTACAGTAATCGATACATAAGCACAAACTCATGTTATCCTTATTTTCAAACAACATAGTTGATCCCCAAGGCAACATACTCATGTGGATAAAACCCTTATCCATAAACTCATGTAGCTGATTCTTCAGATCATGCATCTCTATCAGTGCCATTCTGTCTGATGGTATAGAAACGGGTTTATCTCCTGTCATGATATCAATAGTAAACTCCACATATTTCTTAGATGGAAGCATTGAGAAGTATTCATGAAATTTATCTTGAAAGTGTTCCACTACTGGTGGAAAGATATTATGTGTTACACCCCCGTCATCCAGTATTAGACTAGAAACCTGGGCTATGAGATCGCCCAATTGCTGAATAATTTGATCTACTCAGCCTGTTTGGATATCCCATTCCCCATGGTGAATACAAATGTTACCCTGAGAAGACATAAAGGTCACTCTCCTTTGGTAACAATCTATGTGGTCTTATAAATCCACTAACCAGTCTATAGAAAGAATTTGATCAAAACATGATATTTCTAGGATGTAGAGATCCCACAGAAAATGATGCTCTACAACTTCAAGAGAATATCCCTTGCACAAGTAGGTGTCCCTAGACCGAATTCCCAATGGTGTGTTTATCATAGACACCCTGTGTCACACCCTGGCCTATCTTTTATTTTATTTTATAATTTTCTTTTACCTTTAAATTTTATTTGGGGTCCGAGTTGAGTCTCGGACAAAAAACTTTTGAGTTATGTTAAAAAAACGCGTGTTTTTGAGTTGATTTCATTGAGCGCCTGGACGGAGTTCATTTTTGATACCCTATGTGGCTTCGCCCATGCAACGACACGACCCACTTGTCTTTGGAAAATTAAAATGAGAAACTTTTGTAATTTGATGTTTTATTTATTATTGTTAATAATTTTATTATTATTGAAGTGAACTGAATATCTATATTATTTATATTTTATCGGTATGATTATTATTATTCTTATTAATATTATTATTAATAAGAATTTATTATTATTATTATTATTATTATTATTATTATTACTTTAGGCTGATGCACGAGCACAGTATGGCTAGCCGAAGTCGTGCAATCAGCCTGAGTACCGCATGGTTGTGGAGTTTGATTTGGCCAAATAAAAGTGAATTAAATGAGTTGAAGAGAAAATAATAAAAATGAAAAGTTAGTTAAATAATATTATATTATTATTAAAGAATTTTTATTATTATAATTATTATTTTTATCATTTTTACATTATTATTAAAGAATTTTTATTATTAAAGTTATTATTTTTACCATTTTCATATTATTATTAAAGTTTTGTTATTATTAGGTGAATTATTAATATTACTATTATTAGTGTTATTATTATTATAGATTAAAATTATTATTATTATTGTTATTTATTATTATTATTATTTTGTTTTTATTTGATTTTCTTTCTTTTTTTCCCTTTTTTCTAACACTAGCAGCCTCCCATTTTTTTGGTCCCTCTCCCTTTTCTCTCCCCATTCCGCATGAATCCACCCTCATCCTCTCCCTTTTCCTTCCTCCGCATGGCACACCCTCCATGCATTATAGACCCGCCTCACCTCCAGTGGCCCCTCTGCCTATTACCCGCAGCACTCGGCCCCCCTTCTCCCTATTGCAGCACCGTAGCGCCCTCCATGCTTCGACCACCCTTCTCTAGCTTCCCTGCACCCTCATCCACATCCTACACCGACCTCGACGTCGCTCACCCAACCAGCTGGCTCATCTGGCAGGACCCCCCCCCCCCCCCTCATCTCTTACGTGCGGCGTGAACTGCTCCTAACCGTGCCCAATCCAGTGACCCCCCTTGCAGCAGCCCGTCTCCAGCCGCTCCCCCTACAGCACGACCACCTACAGCCCCGGTTCTCCTATTGTTGTAGTGCCCAGTAGCTGTCGTGCCTCCATCAGAACTGCATGCCACCCTCATGTCTGGCTCCTACACCCCTACACCTCCTGTCGTGCATGTTCTAGTGCCTTTCCCTCCTCCAAGCACCCCCAGCACCTCCCCATCTCCCTTTTCTAGTAGCACCACATCTCCCTGCTTGACCAACCTCCCTGTGCATCCCCTATCCGTGCCCCCCCCAGCCTGGCCACCCCCTCTGCAGCACCCTGGCTACACCCTCCACACACCTGCCTTCAAGATCACCCCATCTCAACATGCTTCTGGCCAGCTTGTGGTCGCCCGACCTATGAGACCCCATGTTCGGTAGTTTTTTTTCTTCCCTCCATCCAAGCATTTTCTGGCCAGCAAACCCCCCACCGGTGTTGTTGCCGCCTCTTTCCAGCACGTAATCTTTTCGTCACACATCTACACCTCGGCGCACCTTTTTTAGATGGTAATGTGACCTCCAAGCTAGGCTTCACCCACTTCCGGCATCCTCATCGTCCGTTTTTGTTTGTCACGCGACTCTGCTGATCAGGCACACTCCGCACCAACCTATTCCCCTTTAAATTTAGAGGTACTCGAACTCTTGTATGACTTAATTTCATTTAATATTAACTAATTATTTCTATTTTGGAGTATATTTGTTATATAATAAATTATGTGATATTGTAGATAACTTTTTTATTTGGTTAATTGTTTTGCCTAAATTATTAATTTGGAATATTTTTGTGATTAATTTTTGTGGTGCAAATTACGTTTCGAAAACATTTCGAGCTGGTCCTTTTTGCACTATTTGTTCATTGGGGTTGTTTTAAGTCCATGTTTATGTGTTTTTAGTTGTTTGTGCAGTTGTTTCAGCGCGTCAGTGAGGAAAGCTGGGATACTACGATCATCGTCTTGTGTGTGCTTGCGCGCCTTTGCGAGGTGTGTTGTGTCATCGTGTCTGAGCTACAAATTGAGGTAGGTCCCCCACTGCACTTGCCTTTAAATTCAGAATTTATTAATTACTTAATATTTTATTAATTTTATTAAATGGGAAATAATATATGATAATAAATTTTTAAATGATTACTTGGTGTAAAAAGAGCCATTTATTTTATACACGACACTTGAAATATTTTCTTGATGAACAGACACTCAGTAGTGAAAGAATTATTATTTAGCCTTTAAACATAATTCACATAATTTCAAATGTAGTTCTGGTTTATTGATAAATGATTTCTTTTGAACCGTGAACAAATGTTTTGGTTCTCTTGAGAAATGAGGATTTTCTTTAAAATTGGTGAAGTCTCATTTGGTACTTTAATAGAATAAATTATTTTGGAAAACTCTCTCTGGGGTGAATCATGGGTGATCTTTGGTGTACGTTGATTGCATGAGTTGTGTGTGATGTATGTGCTACTTTATTAACTTTGTTGACTCACCCCTTTCATTTTTATTATACGTGTTGACATGGGGACCTGGCATAGTAAGTGAATCTTCTGAGAACGATGGCTGCACTAATTTAGATTATACATTAGCTAGTGGCCCTTAGTACAGATTATACTCTGCTAGGGGATTGGGCCCCTTGGTTAGGAATTGTAGGGAAACACTGGGTGTTAGGGCGTTATGACTTCCTCGAGATTAGGCATTCCTTCAGGATGAGTCACATGTATAGTACGTTCTGGATTGTTCACGAGCTTCTAGGTTTGACCTGTGTTTCCTTTAGTGTTTTTTTGTGTGTGGAGGACGATTGATAGGTCTAGTTTGGTTCCTGGCCCTTGTGTTCCACTTTTTCCATTTCCCTTAGTGTGTGTTGTGTCTTGTGTGTGGTTTTTTCTTTTTACTAACAACTAAAAATTCATATTTCTAAATTGTTCGCAAAAATGTTTTAAAATGCAATGAACCTATTTCTTTCCAACATTAAACTTGTTTTCTTAATTAAATAGGGCAATGGACCATTACTTTTTTTAGAAATGAAAGTGTGTGTGTGGAAACCCATATTTTATATAATTTAGTTCAAACCTGGAATTAGTGAATTATTTATTTAAAGGTAGTGCATTGGGAATAGTTTGTCTAACACACCTACTGAGTTTTAATACTCACGCCTATAGTGTTTTCCTATTTTTAGTTTTATTGCATTTTTGACTTGAGATTTTTTCTGTGGGAAAGAATTGGTTGTGGTTTGGATAGTGACTCTCAAGGTCATGGGGAGATTTGGTCGTGGTCTAGTTATTTTTTTGTTGTTGATCGCTCATTCTTTTTTGTGTCGTTTGCTTACTTTGGGTTGTTCTATTTTCTTTCTGCTGATTTTTTTTGTTTTCATTGGGAAAAATCATTTCATCCTTCTCTCGTTTGATGCCTTGGTGCTTGTCGCCAGTTCAGGATGATCGGGAATGCCTCTCGGTCCATGTCGTGGACTGGCTCGGGTGACTGGTTCGTGGTCGACCCGGGTTGGTTCATGACAAAATGGTATCATAGCAGGTCGGCTCCTGAGCGGACCTTATTTTTCAGATCGCCCATTGTTATTTGTGGTCATCATGGTAGAAGGAGTATAATTTTTGGGACTCAAGGCGTTTGGACGAGAAGAACGTCATGAACCCTTTCTCATTCCGAACCTTAAGTTACCATGGGATGTTCGGGTTTGTCAATGTCATTTGATTCTTATGGTTTGTTTGGTATGGGGAAATGAAATTAGACCTGGGAAAGTGACCTCTATGAGCTCTCATGGTCTGGAAATCCATGTGGAGTTGGGGACATTACCCTAGAGTTCTCCTTGTGATTGTGGTGTGACTGGCGTATGGATGCCAACCATATCTCTGAGTCACCCATCAACACTAGTTTCTCCTTGTGGTTTGTCTGAGTCTTCTTTACTTTTAAGAATTGTTGTACAAGGTTTTATTTTTGAAAGTGTGAAAAGATGAAATTGAAATGGAAATGACCATGTTTTGATTAAGTTATTTGTTTCCATGTTTCATAGTGTTCACCCCCAGGATGGTTTGATGGATGCCCAAGGTGCAGCTTTGGGTGGTGCACCCCTAGCAAATCCTCTATTTGATCAACCTATAGACTATGTTCTGAAATTCCGAAAGGTGGGTCCACCACTCTTTTATGGTCAAGTAGATCCTCTTGAGGTGGAGGAGTGGTTGTAGGAAGTTCAGTTTCATTGGGTTTCCAGAGTCATTAAAGGTGAAGTTGGCTACCTTTATGCTTGAAGGTCCAACCTAGAAATGGTGGAAGTCCATGTCTCGGAATAAGCCTCGAGAAGATTTAATGTGGGAGTTCTTCAAGTCATCATTCATCCAACAATACTTCTCTGAGTTGACGAAGTTAAGGAAGAGTAAGAAGTTGTGTTGTCTTCAGTAGGTCGTTGAATTAGTAATATAATTCTATTGACATTTCATACACTTAGTTATGTATGACTAATGGTTTTTTGCAAATGTTCCTAGGATGGATCGACAATTTGAGTCTGGACTCCGACCTGAACTGCGTTTGAAAGTGGCAGAGCTCAACATGACCACCTTCTCAGATGTTGTGGGGCAAGCCTTTCTGGTCGAAGTTGAGTTAGCAGGAGGACATGAGGGGGTGAATCGTTCCCTGACCTTGGGGAGAAGTGTAGAGGATGATGATAGGAATAATGGGAAGCGACCTGATGTTGGTGGCTCTAATAGAGATCATTCTTTCTTTTTTGTGTTGTTTGCTTACTTTTCATTTTTCTATTTCCTTTCTGTTTATTTTTTTGTTTTAATTGGGAAAAATAATTCCCTCTTGATCTCGATTGATGCCTTAGCACTTGTCACCAGCCCGGGAGGATCGGGAACACCTCTCGAGCCATGTTGCAGACCATCTCGGGTGGCCGGTTCAGGGTTGACCCGAGTTGGTTCGTGACAAAATGGTATCAGAGGATATCGGCTCTTAATAAGACCTTGTTTTTTAGAGCGCCCATTGTTATTTGGGGTTGTCATGGTAGAAGGAGTAGAATTTTCGGGACTCGAGGCATGCAGACAAGAAGGATGTCATGAAACCTTTCTCATTTCAAACCTCGGGTTACTATGGGATGTTTGGGTTTGTTGATGTCCTTTGATTCTTATGGTTTTTTTGGTATTGGTAAATAAAATTAGAGTTGGGAAAGTTACCTTTGTGAGCTCGCATGGTCTGGAAAGCCATGTGGAGCTGGAGACATTACCCTAGAGTGCTCTTAGTGACGGTGGTGTGACTGGCGTATGGCTGCCAACCATATTTCTGAGTCACCCATCAGCACTAGTTTCTCCTTGTGGTTTGTCTGAGTCTTCTTTAATTTTAAGAACTGTTTTACAAGGTTTTATTTAGGAAATTATGAAAGGTCAAAATTGAAATGGAAATTACCATGTTTTGATTAAGTTCTTTTTTTCCATGTTTCATAGTGTTTGCCCCCATGATAGTTTGATGTATACCCAAGGTGCAGCTTCGTGTGGTGCACCCCTAGAAAATCCTCCAGTTGATCAACCTATAGAATGTGTTCTAGAATTCTGGAAGTTAGGTCCTCCACTCTTTTATGGTCGAGTAAATCCTATTCAAGTGGAGGAGTGGCTGTGGGAAGTTCAGTTTCATTGGGTTTCCTGATTCGTTAAAGGTGATGTTGGATACCTTTATGCTTAAAGGTCCAACTTGGAAATGGTGGAATTCTGTGTCTCAGAATAAACCTCGATAATATTTAACATGGGAGTTCTTCAAGTCATTGTTCATCCAATAATACTTCTCTAAGTTGAAGAAGTTGAGTAAGAGGATGAAGTTGTGTTGTCTTCAGCAGGGCGTTGAATCGGTACTATAATTCTATCAACATTTCATAGACCTAGTTCCATACGACCAATGGTTTGTTTTAAATGATCTCGGGAAGGCTCGAAAATTTTAGTCTGGACTCTGACCTGAACTGCCTTCGAAAGTGACAAAGCTCAACTTGACCACCTTCTCAGATGTTGTGGGGCAATAATTTCTAGCCGAAGTTGAGTTTGAAGGAGGACATGAGGTGGAGAATCCTTCCACAACCTTGGGGAGTAGTCCAGAGGATGAAAATAAGAATAATGGGAAGTGACCTGATACTAGTGGATCTAATAGAGGAATCAAGAGGCCTTCAGACCTTCAGTCATCTTCTTCATGGAACAATGTCATGATCTGTCACTAGTGTGGTAGGAAGGGTCACAAGAGTCTGACGTTCCCGAGTGCTACAAGACCCTGCCACACCTGTGGATGTCTGGGTCACTTGCAGCGATTCTACCGAGGTTTTTCCAAGAAGCGTACTGAATCCAAACCTAGTTCTTCGAAGGTTACCTCATCCCGTCAGTAGAAGTAGGGTGATTTTTGGGGACCAGTTTGAGGTTTTCTATTTGTAGTGTTCCATAGATGTAGTAGTTGTCTCTTGTGGAGGTGTTTCTTTTTTCCCTTCAGTTGTAAGAATGGTTATTATAGAACCTCCTTGAAAATTTTATTTTATTGGAAGTGTGTTTGGTGAAATTTTGGTTTCTGTGTTATGTTTGGGAATTTCTGAATCCTGACTGTGAGGCAGAAGATGCTTCAATCATCGGTGCTCCAGCCATAGGCCCTGGAGTGAAGCTGGCACATAGTTAGGAGAACCCCAACGGTGAATAAGGGTCTTGGTTTAATCCCGGTCTTTGGTGTGGCATGGTTTGTGTTCTTATGATGGTGTGACGTCGTTGAGGTAGTAGTGAAGGTATTTTTGATGTTCGAATGGTTGGGCCCTTCCCTCCCCTACCCCTTGTGGTGGGGTTTCTGGTCTGTGTGTAAAGCTTTCAAGTTCGGTTAATCTCATCATTCCTTATAGTGAGGTGACCCATCGCGGGTCTTGTTGAATTCATTTTGGCTTGATTCCTATGGTGGGAAGTTAGTTCAGGCCTCCCCATGTCAGTATCAGAGTTTTATTTTGGGTTTCATTTTGGTGGTGTTTAAAGTGTTCGTATTTTGAGGATAAGTTGCATGTCATGGGAGTTTGGTGTTCGTTTGGATTGATAAACTGGAGGTGCTTAAACTTTTATTGGTGGGTGACACTTGATAAGTTTTATCTTTGGGTCTAGATGTTGTTGTGTCTTTCTGAGGGTGGAAAGCATTATTGTGGGGAAAATTGTCACACCCCAACCAGTCTTTTATTTTATTTTATACTTTTCATTGACATTTAAATTGTTTTGGGGTCTGGGTTGAGTCTCAGATGAAAAACTTTTGAGTTATGTCAAAAAAAAAGTGTGTTTTTGTGCTGATGTCACTGAGCGCCCGGATGGAGCGCATTTTGGATACCCTGTGCGGCTTCTCCCATGCAACGACACGACCCGCTTATCTTCGAAAAATTAAAATGGTAAACTTTTGTAATTTGATGTGTTATTTAACATTGTTAATAATTTTATTATTATTGAAGTGAATTGAATATCTATATTATTTATATTTTATCGGTATGATTATTATTATTATTATTATTATTATTACTTTATTATTATTATTATTATTATTAGTACTACTACTTTAGGCCGATGCACAGGCATTGCACGACTAGCGGAAGCCGTGCAGTCAGTCCGAGTATCGCGCGGTTGCGGAGTTTGAGTCGGCCAAATAAAAGTGAATTAAATGAGTTGAAGAGAAAAGAATAAAAATTAAAAGTTGGTTAAATAATATTATATTATTAATAATGACTTGTTATTATTAGAATTATTATTTTTATCATTTTTACATTATTGTTAAAGAATTTTTATTATTTAAGTTATTATTTTTACCAGTTTCATATTATTATTAATGTTTTATTATTATTAGGTGCATTATTATTATTAATAATAATAGTGTTATTATTATTATATATTAAAATTATTATTATTATTGTTATTTGTAATTATTTTATTTATTTTATTTTCTTTCTTTTTTCCCTTTTTTTCTAACCCTAGAAGCCTCCCGTTTTTTTGGTACCTCTCCCTTTGCTCTCCCCCTTCCGCGCACCGCCACCATCATCCTCTCCCTTCTCCTTCCCCCGAATGGTGCACCCTCATTGCATCGCAGCCCCACCTCGCCTCCAGCAGCCTCTCTGCCTCTTACCTGCAGCACCCGGCCCCCCTTCTCCCTATTGCAGCACTGTAGCGCCCTCCCTGCTCCGGCCACCCTTCTCCAGCTTCCCTGCACCCTACTCCACCTCTGACACCAATTGCGACGCTACTCTCCCAACTATCCGTATCCTCCTGTACGACCCCCCCCCCTCCTCTCTTATGTGTGGCGTGAACTACTCCTGGTCGCACCCATTCTGGTGACCCCACTTGCAGCAGCCCGTCTCCAGCCGCTCCCCCCTACAGCGTGACCCCCTACAGACCGGGTTCTCCTCTCGTTGCAGTGCCCAGCAGCCGTCGTGCCTCTATCAGAACTATGCGCTACCCTCCCATCCGGATCCTTCATCCCTCCGCCTCCTATCGTGCACGTTCCAGTGCTTTTCCCTCCTCCGGGAACCCCCAACACCTCCCCATCTCCCTTTTCCAGCAGCACTACAACTCCCCACTTGACCAATGTCCCTGCGCATCCCCCTATCTGTGCCTCCACCAACCTGGTGACCCCCTGCGTAGCACCCTGGCCTCACCCTCCGCACACCCGCCTTCATGCTCGCCCATGCTCAACGCACCTCCGGCCGGCTTGTGGCCACCCGATCTGCGAGACCCCATGTCCGGCAGTTTTTTTCTTCCCTCCAGCCGACCATTTTCCATCCAATGACCCCTCCACCAGTATTTTCTCTGCCCCTTTCCGGTGCGTAATCTTGTCGGCACACATCTCCACCTCGGTGCACCTTTTTTCTGATGGTCGCGTGACCTCCTAGTTGGGTCTCACCCACTTCCAGCGTCCTCACCGTCCATTTTTGTTTATCACGCGACTCCGCTGATCGGGCGCACTCCACACCGACCTCTACCCCTTCAAATCTAGAGGTACTCGAACTCTTGTATGAATTAATTTTATTTAATATTAACTAATTATTTTTGGTTTGGAGTATATTTATTTTATAATAAATTATGTGATATTGTAGAAATTGTTTTTATTTGGATAATTTTTTCACCTAAATTATTAATTTGGCATATTTTTGTGATTAATTGGTGTGGTGTGAATTACATTTCCAAAACATGTCAAGATGGTCCTTTTTGAACTGTTTTTTCTTCGAGGTTGTTATAAGTCCATGTTTATGTGTTTTTTGTTGTTTGTACAGTTGTTGTAGCGTGTCGGTGAGGAAAACCACGATACTACGATCATCAGCTCGTGCATTCTTGTGTGCCTTTGCGAGTTGTGTCACATCATCGTGTTCGACCTACAAATTGAGGTAGGTCACCCACTACACTCGCCTTTAAATTTTGAATTTATTAATTGCTTGATATTTTATTAATTTTATTAAATGGAAATAATATAAGATAATCTATTTTTAAATGATTAATTTGTGTAAAAGAGCCATTTATTTTATATACGACACTTGAAATATTTTCTTAATGAATGGACACTCATTTGTGAAAGAATGCATGTTTTTTCCTTTAAACATAATTCACAAAATTTCAAATGTAGTTCGGGTTTATTGATAAATGATTTCTTTTGAAGCGTGAATAAATGTTTTGGTTCTCTTGAGAAATGAGGATTTTCTTTAAAATTGGTGAAGTCCCATTTGGTACATTAATAAAATAAATTATTTTGGAAAACTCTCTTTGGGGTGACTCAGGGGTGATATTTTGTGTACGTTGACTGCATGAGTTGTGTGTGATGTTTTTTCTACTTTATTGACTTTTTTGACTCACCCCTTTTCTTTTTATTATACGTGTTGACATGGGGACCTAGCATAAAAGGTGAATCTTTTGAGAACGATTGCTGCACTATTTTAGATTATGCACTGGCTAGTGGCCCTTAGTACAGATTATACTCTTCTGGGGGATTGGGCCCCTCGGTTAGGCCATGTAGGGCAACATCTGGAGTTAGGGAGTTATGAAGTCATCGAGAGTAGGCATTCCTTCATGATGAGTCACATGTATAGTACGTTCTGAATTGTTCACAATCTCCTAGGTTCGAACCATTTTTTCTTTAGTGTTTGTTTGTATGTGGCGGACTATTGAGATGTCTAGTTCGGTTTCTGGCCCCTATGTGCCACTTTTTCCATTTCCCTTAGTGTGTGTTGTGTGTTTTTTGTGGTTTTCCCTTTTTTCTAACAACTAAAAATTCGGATTTCTAAATTGTTCACAAAAATGTTTTAAAATCCAATGCACCTATTTATTTCAAACATTAAATTTGTTTGTTTTAATTAAATAGGGAAATGGACCATTACTTGTTTTAGAAATGAAATTGTGTGTGTGGAAACCCATATTTTATATAATTTAGTTCAAACCTAGAATTAGTGAATTCTTTATTTAAAGGTAGTGCATTGGGAATAGTTTTTGGGCACGCCTACTGAGTTTTAATACTCACGCCTCTATTGTTTTCCAGTTTTTAGTTTTGTTACTGGTTTGACTTGAGCATGTTATCCATGGGAGAGACATGTTTATGGTTTGGAGAGTGACTCTCGAGGTCACGGGGAGTTTTGGTCATGGTCAGGTTAGTTTTTTGTTGTTGATCGTTCTTTCTTTTTTGTGTTTTTTTCTTACTTTGCATTGTTTGATTTTCTTTCTGCTGATTTTTTTATTTTAATTTGGAAAAATTGTTCCCTCTTACTCTCATTTGATGCCCTGGTGCTTGTCGCCAGCCCGGGAGGATCGGGAACGCCTCTCGGGCCATGTCACGGACTGGCTCGGGTGACCGGTTCAGGGTCGACCCGGGTTGGTTCGTGACACCCCACTCAAAAACTCCACCACAAGGCACAAACCGTTTACAATTTGTATAGAAATAAAGGAATAAGAGGAACCAATATAAAATAAGGAACTAGCTAATATAGAATCTAAAAAAAATAGTGCATATCACTATCGATGGTCTAGCCACACTATCCACCAGTGTAGGTTGAACTGCATGTAATTGTCTTACCCCTATTCCTTGTGATCCTATATAACTCCCTTGAGCTGCACCACAATTCTTGTATGGACACTTTTAACCTAAAGTACCATGTCCACTTCCTCTACCACCATATCCAATAGAACTCCAACTTCCAGCCTAATATAGTGTATAATACCCCCTTCCTATAATCAAATTATGTCTAGCTTCCCTATCATTACCTATCTGTTGTGGGTTCTTGAAAAACATATGTAGATGCCCCATCTTGACACAAGATTGGCACTCCACTGGTGGTCTGGGATAGTTTCTATAATAGTGGCCTAGCCTACTACATTGGTGTAAAATCACTAGAGAAAGGTCCTATGTAACTATATTTTCCCCATGTCCACTCTGTTTTCTATTTCTTTGGCTAAAGTTCTCATAACGATGCTTCCTGATCTTGAAAGACGTACCTCTTGATCATCCAATAGCAACCATCTATCCTACACTAGAAGCCTCCTTCAGGTTCCCATCAACTATTAGATCCTGATTCACCACTTTTGAAAACTTTTTCAGCCTAAAGATATTCACCTATGACTTAATTTCGTGATTAAGTACTTCCTGAAATAGTTTTGATGAAGTAGATTCATCTACTTACAATGCTGGAAAAAACATTAGAAATTCGTAAACCATTCAACGTAGTCCATCATGGACATAATCACCTAAATCTATCTCATGAACTCAGCTAATCCCTCTTACCATATCATCTCTAGATATAAGTAGTCCAGGAACCTCTCCAAGAATTCCTTACATAATATACCATACGTCTGTCCAGTAAAATCATGAATGTCCCACCAGTGCTTCATTGATCCTCATAGCATATAAATAGATAGCTTAACCCTCTTCTTAGAAAGATTCTCCAAGTGGTCTAGTATATTCTGGATAGACTCAATCTAGAACCCAGCTCCCTCAGTTCCACCCTCTCTAGAAAATTTTGGAGGATGTTGTAACTAAAACTCCCTAGTCAATTCAGACATGCTCTTATTGACCTACCCTCAGTCTCTTTCCATAAATTTCATGAACTGAGCAAAGTTCTCCTAGAAAATCTCTCCAACTTCCTCACCCGGCACTATTAATGCCTCAGGTTCCACCACTAAAAGATCATCCCTATCGATGTAATACTATCATCCTCTCAACACGCGTCATCCTAGAGTCACAAATCTATAATCCAAACACACACCTTATGATACTTTTCTCAACATTAACACATCTACAGGAAAAACACTTTATGCCAAAAAAGTATTTTTCCCCAAACCCCTCCACATAGTCAAAACTGATGTGCTAACACTACCCTTAACCATATTATATCTAGGTCATGGTTAACAAGGGTAAATAATTTTCATTAACCAAGTTTCTCATTCAGACACCCAATTATTCTCACCTTGCATCATTTTATCACTTTCAATTTCATTTTAGGCCCAATTTTCCATTCAATTTCATAAGAAAGGAAAAATATTCCATGTTCAACAACTCACCCATAACCCATTTTCCCATGCATTCCTAAAATGATTCAAGTCACAACAATCTAGAGTTCTAAGAATTATGCATGCAGCTCAAATATCATGCCATACTGGGTCATGATTCAAATGTCAACAAACCTCTGAAACAATAATAATCACATCACACAATAAGTGTGTAGCCCAAGGTGAAATAATATTCAACTATAATAGAAAATAGTAATAACAACAATCCCAACTTGGTTACTTAGGTTCTCCCTAATACATGGGTGAGCTACTACCATGCATAAGCTCATAAACAAGGCCAGACCCTTCCTAGTCTCCTATCAACCTATCTAAAACTGTAAGAAAAAAAATAAAAGAAAACTAGGCTCTGATACCACTTTGTAATGTCCCGACCTAGATTCCACACAGCGGTGCCCAAACCAAACTTCCATATGACCTCAAGCATGTCTCCTCGTATTCCAAAGGCTACCAACTAGTAATGAAGTTCTAATATCAATCATTGGGAGACTATACCCTCTAATATCGGAGTAAAAAACTAGTAGAAAATAAATAAACAATAGAAAAATATATAACCATAACCAGAACTATAGTAGTATAACAAGATAACCAAAACTGGAAATGCAATATCAAACTAAACATTAGATATTCCATGCCAAAACACGTGTCTAGTGTCAAAATTCAACTCAAATTAAATACACTAACGACTCCCATGTGGGTCCCGAACCACTTCTTGTTCTCTCATCCATGCTCCTTCCTCCAAATAAGTCATCTAAAATATGGTATTTTCCCTAAACCTAACTCACAACCAATAAATATATTCGGGTACCGATCAAGAAATATGAGTAGGGTGTATGTACAACAGAGTAGGCCACCACCAATAGAGTCTATAACAATATCCAATCAACAATAGTGTATTAATTTGTTTAAATAAATAATCAAAATGCATAAATAAATAGTTATCACATTGTCACTTTATTCTATATTTAACCATAGAAACTTCCCAGGTTCTCGAGGATACCTAAAACTCAATACCAGCTTCAGATCACACTGGATTTTGAAGTATCCCCATGGAATATTATATCTTAGAATGTCACTGTTACCATTATATACCTCATCTCATATCTCAAAATTCCATTATTACCATTAAAGATCTCAATTATCATATGAATGTCATTTTTACTATTCATAATTTCATTAATTAATTCAACAATTAATTAATCATCTAAATATCATTAATTAATTAAAAAATTAATTAATATTCTCAATATCATTAATTAACTCAAAAATTTATTAATTTTCTCAATCTCATTAATTAACTCAAAAATTAATTAATCTTATAAATCCTGTTAATTAACTCAATAATTAATTAATCATCTCAATCATATTAATTAACTAAATAATTAATTAATAATCTCAATATTATTAATTAACTTAATAATTAGTTAATCATCTCATTATTATTAATTAACTCAATAATTAATTAATCATTTCACAATCTCATTATCCCATAATTAATTCACAATTAATAACTTAATTAAAAAATCTCAATATCCCCTAATTAATTCCATAATTAATTTCCCAATTCAAAAATATCAATGTCCCCTAATTAATTCCATAATTAATTACTCAATTCAATAATATCAATATCCCCTAATTAATTCTACAATAAATTACTCAATTAAATAATCCCATTATCCCTTAATTAATTCTACAACTAATAACTAAATTCAATAATCCCAATATTTCAATCCTTGAATCAATATTACAATGATTAACTTGATAATTAATTATTCCCCAAATCCCATAATATCAATATTCTGATAATTAATTCAATCAATCAATGATCCCCTAATTCAACAATCCCTTAATTGATTAATTAACCTAATTAATTAATTCAATTTGGAAATTAAATTGATAAAAAAAAACCTAGAAATTATACAGTTACATACTTGTAATTGAAATCATGACCATGGTATTTGAATAATAGACCACCTAGCTCAATTTGTTGATGAACGATCAACCAACAAAAATCCCAAAACTTTAACTGCCACAACAATGTAGAATGAGATATAGATCTAAAACTATCAATCAAGATCAAAAAATTAAGATCCTTCAATTTTAGATATATATTCACAATCTTAGATCTAGATCTAATAAAAATAGGGGATAACTTCCCTTAAATAAAGAGAGAATAATGAGATGATAATGGGAAGACAACCGAGATAATATCCTCTTACCATTTGGGGTGTAGATCTTCGATCTAGGATTTGAATTGTAAAAAATGAAGGTTATAAAGGCATGAAATACATCTTTGAGGCTATAAAATCATGAGGGTATAAGTTGGTTTGAGTTTGGGTCAAATAGGGTGAGCTTCAGTGGTTTGGGGAATTTAAAATCTAATTTTATGGTGAATTAAAATGTCAGGAATAGTTAGCAGGGTAGGGGTGCACGGTTTTATATAATTGTGCACCTTAACCGTGTTCTAGTTCTAGGGGGTTCATAGTTTCTCCTTTTAGGGAATATGGTTTGAAAAACTATGCATTATCCATGAAAAACCTCTATGTCTAGGGTAGCATAGTTTGCTGGGCTAGGGAACACCGTTAGGGAAAACCATGTGCCACCCATTCACTACCATATTTCTTTCAATTTTTCTTAATTTTTCACACAAAAAACCCCAAATTAAATCCCAACTAAAAATTACTCAACATAAGGCAAATTATTACTTGTAAAAAATCTTAATACATCTCCTGAAAAGGTTGGGATCTTATATCAAAATACCCATTCCATTCAAAAACACATTTCCAAAACAAAAATTACACAGAATAAGGGAATGAGAGTTTTTATTTTAAGAAAACATGGAAGATTATAAATTATTCCAAATATTAAATTATGGATATGGCAGCGGTAAAATTCTTTCTCTCTATATAAGTTAAAATATAACATTATTTTTTCCTTTTGTAGGAAAGTTAAAACATTCCATTCAAGAATTCCATTTAAAATCCTTTGAAACAAAGTAAAAATTGACATAAAATATACTTTAAAATTCCTATTTTTCCAAATAAATACATCCATAAAACAATTTTTTGAATATGGACATGAAATTAAAAGATTTTGAAGGGAAACACCAAAAGAGTATTTTTAAAAGAAACTCACTTACCTTGAGTCTGAATCGTCATGTACGCTCTTTATCTTCATGAATAATAAAAAAATTATTTATTTATTTGTTTAATAAAAAAATTCAAGTTTATTATTCCATTTAGTCTTATTTATTACCATTTTATATTCAACTACTCAATCATTTGAGTTTATGTTAGACGTTTTGATGATATTCGGATCATATGTCCAAAATGACTTTGGTGGGTTGACTATGGTAAAATGGGTCATTATTCCATCATATCCAAAATAATATTCATGAAATAATTATCATTTTTATACATAAATTATACTTTTAAAACTATCCATGAAAAATGGTTATAAAAAATGAACTATGTTACAATCATGGTGACGGTAAGTCGAACATACACATGAGTAACATTTCTATTTTTCAATGATCATTATAGAAAGAATATAATTATTATTATATATTTCTAGAATAATAATTATATCATCAATAACATATATTTTCTTAAAATATATTTATATATAAATCTTATGTGTGATGTGGTGATAACAAAATGAATCACATCGTTTTGTGGAGGTGGTAGTTCACACGTATGGACGAACGATGTTCTTATTTTTTAGTGAAAGAAAAGGAAATAAATTAAATGATATATTATCTTTTTAGAATGATAAAATTTTCATGAATATAATATATATACATTAAATTAATAATTATAACAAATCATGAGATGTGGTGATGGAAAATGAATTACATCGGTTCACGAGGCGATAGTCCATCATAAACAAGAACGATGATTTCATTTCCAATTTGATTGAGGAGGAGATGAATATAAATTATTAAATTAAAATAATAAAATATCAGTATATTTAATATACTGTTTTTATTTTATAATGTTTTAAGAATGTTTGAATGAGGTATAATAATAAATAATATAAAAACATTTGGTTAAGAACTATACCTCTTCTTCAAAAAATCTCTTAAGGTTTACACAAAAAGCTTCCCTATGATGGTTTTTTTATCAGAAAAAGTATTATAAGAAATTTTTATGGATTTAAGGAAGCTATTTTTTCATCTCTTGTCTGAAAAAAATGATTTTTAATTGTGAATAAAATAGGAGATCATATTCTGTTTTGAAAGTGAGGGGAGGTGCGCTATTGGAATTACATAAATTATTAAATTAATATAAATTAATTTTCTTGTAAAAATTGATCCTATTTGATTTATTTAAAATATAAGATAAGTATGTGTTGAAATTATATCATCCAATAACATTTGTATAAGTTTAGGTGATGGTTTCACCCTTATCTTTTTATTTTAACCCCTTGTTAACCTTTTTTACCATTACCATGATAACAAAAAAATTTACACTTTATGGGTCAATATAGTTACTATAAAAGTAAAAATGGACCATAAATGGACCATTTCTGATATTTTTAACCATATACTCATAAAGTTTATGAATATATTATTTTTAGGAATTTTAAATCATTTAATAAAATATCATTTATTATATTTATGTCATTTTGACACTATAAATTTAATTTGAATTTAAAAACATCAATAAAAAGATTAAAATAGAATATAAACCTTTAAAACACCCCAAATATGTTATAATTATCTAAAAATTGTGTGAAATTACAAATTATTCAAATAATATTAACTTTAGAGTTTAAGATCATTTTATTGGTTTTTTAACTACTTACACAAGCACTGTGTTAGTGTTTCATAAGCATTTAAGGTAATTATTTCATTACTAAAAATTAGAAATAAATTAAAACTATTAAAATATAATAATATATATTTCAAAATAATATTTATAACTAAAAATATCCTCTGTTTATACCTATGTAAAAAATTTAGAGATAATAAATCAAAGAGAATGGCATTTTTAACTTTTCATTATATAAAATAATATAAAGGTCAAAACCTTGGCCAAATGGAAAAAGGCCATATATTAGAATTTTCAATGTTTATATTTGAGATATAATGATACAATAAAATTAATCCATGTTTTATGGTCATTTTGGAGTCCTTATTATATTATTTTTAAACTAAATTACCTGATTTACCCTTACCGAGGTGGCATAAATATACTAAGGTTACTATTCAAAATAAACAAAAAATAAAATAAAATGGAACTATTTACCAAATTTGGAACTAATGATTCCAAATACGTAAATAATTTTTAAAATTTAATCCAAATAAGTGGAATAATTTAATTTAAAATTAAACCCACAAAACACGATTAAAACAGTTTTTCAGAAAAATACCTTTTTAAGTACAACAATGTTTTTTGGCCAAAATCAAGTGTGAAATTCATTATAAAGACCATAATTGGATTATTTTTAATAAAAATAAATAAATTTTAAAACTTATCTAAAAATAAAATTTTACTTTGTAAATAATTTGAAAGAAAATACAATTTTCAATAAATTCATTATTTTTCACTATTCACTGAAAAAATCAAACTTTTCAGAAGATTCTAAAAAAATATTAAGATAATTTTGATATGATGATTTCAAAAATGAATTTAATTTTATCAAATAAATTTTAAAAAAAAATTATAAATTAATTATAATCTTTTATCATAATAAGTGATAAAAATCATTTTTGAAGAAAACGTATTTTTGAAGCATAAAATGTCTTTAATAAAAGTTGAGTTCTTATTTAATAAGAATTAATACAAAAATTATTTTTATTAGGAACTTTATATGTATTTAATAAATTATTTAATCATATTCATACCCGCTCAATCAATAGCTAGGTTATATTGTTCATTTTTAAATAATAATATTTCATGGTTCAATTAAACTTAGTGTTGTGTATCATGTATGCTATATAATATAGTCTTTTTTTAATCTTAGGATATTGAATTATCCCCCATTTAATAAATTTCATCCTTTAAATTTTATCTTTTTCATGGTAATCATGGGTTTGATATTTGAAAATTCCTTTATGGAAATCCACATCCTAAAAATAGTTAATACAATAATAGTCACTCATAAAATTTATCTATAATCAACATGAGTCACTCATAAAATTTATCTATAATCAACATGAGTCACTCATAAAATCTTATACCCATAAATACATATTCCCTTATCATATAATCACCAAAACATGATAATCACATCCATATATAACCTATATCACCAAAAAGACATATTAAAATCATATATGCTTAAAAATATAATTCATCCTTTATTCCTCAAATAAAATACCATAATATTATATTCACCTTAATCATAAAAGGTTACCAAAATAGTAAAATTCTTACAAAATAAAATTAATCACTTAATCACCAAATCACTTTTCAATCCCATGATAATCTACATGATAAACTATATGATCCAAAAATAAACATAAACATTACCTTTAGAATAATTTGGGTAGAAAATTAATTTTATACTAAACATGCCATCATGTAGGCCAGTGGTAGGTGATGCACCATTGTTTCCCTTCGGTTGTGAGTTCAATCCACACATCCTTTTCAGACGTGTCAGGTTGTTTCCCAACATGAGGTTTGTACTTTTTCTAAAAGTATATTAATATAATTCAAATAAAATTCCCATAAATATTATGAACATCCTCAAAAATAACCTTAATCCTCTAAGATTATATAAAACCTAAGGTTTATCAATATATTTAAACTTATGTACACAAAATGACAAGATAATTCTTCCACAAATAACTTTTTCACATGTTAAACTTAGGTGTTGCATATACCTCAAACATCTATTAAAACTCAATAAATGTCTCCCAAATTACTCTCATTACATAAAACATCAAAATAGCATTAATTATTTTAAACTTATGATCATCCTTAAATCTAACACTACATCATGACTCTTGAATCCCTATATGTAAACACCTTAATCATTTAACATTATTCATAATCTATTAACCATGTTTCTCCATCTTATTCCTTAATATATCATTCCTACAAACAAAAATATGAATCATCTCCAAAGATTAAATAATATAAAAATATAATCCAAGATATAATCGATACATTTCATATGTAATTTGTAGTTTCCTCATATTTAATAATAATGGAATTAGGCATTGAAAAACAGTCATTTATATGGTCTTGTTGATCCCATTCTTGAGCTTTCCCCCAAGGAAATCGATTTTCATAATTCACATACTCCCCAAATTTAAAACATTCAATTCATTCTTTGGGAAGAAATTTATTCCTCTTCATGGTGTCAACTAACCACTTCATTTTTCCTTAGAAGATTATTGCTTTATCCCATCCTTTAAAACATACAAAACATCTTCTTTTTCTTTAAATACAATTTCCTAGTTTCTTATTCCTATATTATTGACACATAGTTCATTTAATATTTTTACCTTTATGACATATATTGCCTGAACTTATATGGAGAATAATTTCTCTCTTATTTGATTCATTTATAAACTCACATAGTTTCAAGTTATTAATCATAACTCCTAATAACTAGTTAAGAATAACAACAAGAGTTTTCATTATAGATCTCGTTTCTTTTGACTAATCACCCATAATACCACCAAATTTTCCTTCACATCCACTATTACTTTGGTGCCTCCTGGATCCATACATTTACTAAAACCAAAAATGTTACTGTTTTTATATCAATAAAATCATAATAAACCATATTATGAGGAGGTAAAACTGTAACACCCCGAGATTTTATGAAAAATATTATTTTAATTTCATTAATGTCTTATGTTGTATTCTACACCAAGATTACCTTGCGCTATACGCAACACCGTATTAGCTTGTAGTATACGCAACACTATTCTTGGACCGTGTTACACACAATTTTGATAATAGTTATTCTACGCAACATTGAGTATATATATATATATATATTAAATGTATAAATGAAATATGGTTGGATTCTGTTATATGAAACAACGAAGGATTCTTTCACAACACGCAACCCTGACTTGGCTTGCATTACACGCAATCGCAACCTTCCTCGATAGCGTGTGTTGTACGCAATACCGGGTTTTAATAAACAATGTTATATTATTATAATATTTTCATGAACTAGCCGTTATGAATAGTATTAACTAAATTTTGAATTTTATAACATTATTATTCATCTTACACATTTCTAGAACATGGTATAAGAACAAAATAAATTTTTCGGGTAAAATAAGTATTTTTCAAAAAATGCAGTTTTGCCGCCTTTTGATGGCGCACCCACATTAAATCTGGTTTTTGACATGTTTATAAGTTCAATTTGACAAAATAAAATTCTTCTTTGGAATCAAGAAATAAAAATTTACTTTGGATAAATTTTTCATATTATTCTGGTAACTTTCACATTTTAATGAATAGTAAAAATACGCTATATTTTAATTAAAAACAACTTTTTTCATCGTAATATCTTATGTGGTTAAATTATAATATTGAATGGTTTTAAATTATAAATAGAATATATTTTTACCATTTAATACAATGTATGTCATTAGCATTGATTTTACCTTGAATTCGTAGGTTAAATCAATTCAATCTTTTGCAATGTTTTAAACAAAAACCCGTTTTTATTCGACAACGGGATTAATTTTAATTTAATTTTTGCAACTTCTGTGTTTTTAATTTTAAAAAATGAATTCCATATTTGGAATCAGTGGGTCCAAATTATGTTAATAGGATACTTTTTATTTTTGGGAATTATGAATAGTAACTACGGTAAATTTTATTTACCATAGTTAAAGGTAAATCGGGTAATTAAGGGTAAATATAATATTTTAAAATTACCCTAAAAAATGTCAAAATCCTATTGTATGACTAAAAAACGACCCATATCACCTAAGGGCCGGATTAGATTAATTTAATTAAATTTTTTCAATGAAAATAATTTAATTATTATTAAAACCAAAGAATGTGACAACATGTCGCTTTCTTAAATCTTATAAGTATAATAATTTTAATCTAGTGATAAACTTCATGAAACTTCGAACATGAATAGTCTCCAGAAATATAATACAATTATCTACATTATAGGAATTTATTTAGAATTTTTAGGGTTTAAATAATTATCATTTATTATGACAGAAAGATGATGCAGTAATTGTCTTATTAATGAAATATTGACATAATTGATTTTATAAATGCCCAAATAAATGTAATTTGAGACTTTTTATGACTTACACTAATTTTATAGGTTAATATGAAATGTTATTGTTGATTTAAGTAACTTGGTTCGAACTTATCATTCTTTTATGAATTTCATAAAAATCATGTACCAAATAGTGTCAAAATTGACATAAAATAGTATTTAAAAAAAATATTATATTATTAATTGTTATTTTATTCCTAAAAATCTAAGTTTCGGCCAAATGACTTAGATAAGATTATATATATTAATAATAAACAACTTGGGGTTCTTTTGGCTTGATATAGTAAGTTTATTAACCATATAGTGTAAGAAAACAAAAAGACACGGTAAAAGTTAAATTATTTAACTTAGAGTTAAATCTAATTGATAAGGTTAAAATAATAACCTAAACTTGTCTAAATCCTATTGGTTGATAGGATTTCGACCCATACCCACTTTACCTTAGAAATAAGACCCTTTGGAACCATTATAAACCGATTTTGACTTTAATATAAAATAATATTTTGAGATATTCCTAAGGTGCCCCTCTCCTCCCTTATAAAAGGGCACCTCCTCCCTCTCTTCCTCACACAACTTTGAGCCTTCAAGATCGGCCAACCCCTTCCAAAATATCTTCTCCACTTCCCTAGTATCATCCTAGAGGTCCTGGTATTCTTCAAAGACCATCCTTAGTTCTTTAAGTGGAGGTTAAGAAAAGGCGCGTCAAAAAAGAGGTAATATCCATTACCGATCTTTTTTAATTTCTTTCTTATTCAACTTCTTCTTCTTTATTTGTTTCATGATAAAGTAATAACATCAGTATTACTTACATACTGATATGTTATTATAAATATGAAACAACCCTAATTCACCTTCTATCCATCCTACGGAAAAATGAAATCACCGCGCGTGCGTACGTACGGAATACCGTCTCCACGCCGTGGTGTAATCTATTTTCCACCACCACCTTAATAGGATGGGTATAATGGTGTAATGAGTAACTATATATGATTATTATAAAGTTATATTGATACTGAAATATTATACAAACACTTCAACACAATTCCACGACCATGGGAACGATATCATCGCTCGTGCGTACGTACGGACTACCGTCTCCACGATGCGATGAGATTCATTCTCAATGATTAACCATTCATGAATGATTATAAAGTATATATGATAAGTAATAATGAAATATATGACATAATAATGATACTGGATTTATTTATATTTATATGTATGTCATCTACTTACTTCCATTCAAGACAATAAGGAATGGAAAACAGCGTTCATGCGTATGTACGGACTACCGTCTCCATGAACGGTGTGTTTCATTTCATTTATCTATCTATTATATATATATATACTGAATATATATGATATATAAAACATGTTTTATATTCTGGATGTAAGTAAATCATGATATAAGTAATAATAATGTCAAGAACAATAAGTCCAAACACCTACGATAAATGAAACGATTTTACCCAAAACGCTTCTTTAACATGGAATTTACAAAAGAACAGGTAATATAAAGTCATAAGTGAACCATATATGATATCATAAAAATGAATATAATTCTTAAATAAGTTAATGAAATTATTTAAATCATTATACAGGAGGTTCGGACACTTACAAAGCAAATCGTACCTAAGGTAAGGGAAATATCACAATCTCATTTTTATCCGAGATTGTTTATTCGTAAGTATTTACTGGGGTGTATTTTATCATCCACATCCATGTTTCATCAATATTTAATATTATTTCCATCCACCTACAATTGTTTAAATCCATTTTTACCCTTCGGTGAGTTTTTAGTAATATGTATGAAAGGAATCTTTTGTCGTTTTTCGTACGAGGTACTTTTTGACTTTTCCGACAAAAGTACGAAGAATGTTTTTTTTAACTTATACGGCATGAATGGATTTTTAAAACATTATTTCCAAGAAACTTCTTTTACAAGTTTTCAAGTTTATTTTTAATCAACTTCTTTTATTTTAAAGTCGTATGACATGTTATAAAAGGTAAAATGTTTTTGAAGTAGAAAGGATATTTTCCTCAAGAATGGAGTTCAAGTATTTTATCAAAATTCTTTTCCATCTAAGATAATAAAAGGGTTCTGTTTTTATCCCTATTATTACATTGGTTTGATTATGTTGTGATGGAAATATTTTTATGAATTCCCTTATCTTATATGAATTGTTTTATGATGTCATGTTGTTTAAGAATCCCATTTTTATTACATGGGTTACGCTATGATGTATGGTTTATGATTATGTGGCACACATAAGAAAGGATTCATTATAAGATGGGTGGGACCTATATCTCCCTCCAATGCATTGGGTAAAGATTTTATATCTCATGAGATAGACATGGCTGGAATGGTAGGTTATACCGGTTCAGTGAAACAGGACTGAAACGAGGGTGACTCGGTTCAGAAAGGGACTTTGTCCACTAAGATAGTCTTGGAAATGAGACTTTACTAACAAGAAATGATTCTCTATGATTATGTGTGTATGCCACAAAGTTTAATGTTTTAAGTTATGATTATTGTGATTACATTTCACTGCCATGAGTTATTCCAGGTTATGAAATTATGATCTCTTTTGCAGGTTAATATTTCCAAAAGTTATGTGCTTTTGTACATGATGTGATTGATATTTCTTTTGTTTACCCTTACTGATCATTTGAGCTCACCCTTTTATGTATTCTTTTCCCCAGGATATAAAGAAAGGTTTTAGGTATATAAAAAAAAGGAAGATCTTTATGGGAGATGATGAAGATCTTTCACCAGGATTAGAAGATTATATTCCGAGTTTCCAAAGACACTAAACTATTACGATCCTTGTGTGTGTGTGTTTGTTATGTACTAAGTATTCCGAAAAAGTAATTTAATGTCCATTTACGTCAAGATTCGGGTCTCTACAAAAACACTAAGATATCCATAACTAAGTTATATTCAACTCTTTAAATTTATCTAAATAACTATAATTCTCCCTAATATACTAAGCATTGGGATCATAGATTAATTTTAACTTATACTCAAATAATATCTTATCCTCTAAATTTATCTAAACCTTTCTTATGATATGAACCCAATATTAAATCATTCTGTAAATCTCTAGAAGAGAATTCATGTTCCTTTATTCCTTTATTTCGAGGAGATTTTCAATTTTAGAGTTTTAGATAATTAATTCAAAACTCATAAATAACAAAACTATGTTTTACAAAGTGGACACTTCTTATCAGTATTCATTTTTCCCACAATATAACACTTTTAAAAAGAAACAAGTTTTCTTTTCATGATAAATTTTCATGACTTTCAAATTGATTTATTAGTTCTTACCCATATTTAAAACCTATGAAAAACATTTTAAAACATTGTATGAGCATAAAAAATCTTACTTTGGGTAATAAAATGAAAAAAGAAATATGTTAGTCTATTTTAAAACCATGAGATCAAAATGGTAGTTTTTATTTATCATAATGAAACTTGAGCTCAAATAATCATTTACATACAAATGAAAATATCATTTCTATCCAAAGTTTTTCATAAAATACTTTACAAAAAATATAATGGAAAAATAATAATCATGAGGGTTTCTTAGATAACTTTCCTGAGAGGAAGTTATTTGGGTTTGAACGCGTTTTCATTTATCCCAGATCAACGTCGTTATCGGACGTTTTGAAAGGCATCGCTCGCATATATTGATTAGTAGAGATCAAGGTAGGTGGTCTTGTGTTTTATTACAACTGTCGAGTAGAATTTGTGTACCTTTGTGCCATGCACCCATGTTAGGGGTGTTGTATAGATGAGGATTTTTCTATTTAGATACATAGAATTTCTTAAGTAGTCTAATGATTAAATATGAACTGCTTTTTGGATCATTTCTTGAATCTAGGTCCACCCTGTGGGTGTGTTCCCCCTGTTTAGCCATTTTTCCAGGATACCCGAGGGTATGCCATATCTATAACATGTTTTAAGTTATCTTGAGAGGAACTTATATGAATTTCTTGTTGTGCATTGGGCTCGGCCCGGTTACCTGTTTAGCCTGAGGTAAGTGTTTGTTTAAACTAAGGGAAACATTTTATATGTCTGAAGATAGTACTTTCGTGCCTGAGGGAAGTACCTCGTGCTTGATGGCATTATTCATTATGTCTGTGGGCAGTCACTTGTGGGTTTCTATTCTGATTACATGAGGTTAAGGATTTTCATGTCTGCGGACAACGTTTACTTTGTATATTCACCATGGTGATTTATTTTGTTGTACCTACCAAGCTAAAGCACAAGATTGGAATTAATAAATGATTAATAAAGTAGCAATGTAACTGGTAGAGATAGTAACTTTTGAGTACTACCTAGTTTACTGCATTTTATTATTGCACACTGTTGTTTCAAATTTTCACTGACAGTTGGGCACGGGCCTTTGGTGGTTGCCTACAGGGATTTATTTCTCACATCCTATTTGGTTCATGTCTTGGGACCAAACATATTATATTGTTGCAGGTGTGGATAAGGACAAGAGTCCCTATACAGGTACTTGATTTTTTTAGAGGAGTAGGAGAGCATGGGACCAAGCTTAGGCTTGCGATGCTGCTGAGATCCTACTGCACTATTTTGTTTTACTTTCTTGTAATTGTACTTTGTACTGGATTATTCTAGATTGCAGTGTATGCTGTTTTATCTGCTTTCCTAGACTTAGAGACATAATTAATCATCATATATATATTATTGTTGGTTATCTTTTTCTATAGTACCATTGTCCTTTTAGCTTGGTATTGATTAATGCTTCCGCTTTTTTATGTTTTTTTTCTATTTCCGCTACGCTACACTTTGATAGATGAGGGCATAGTTACCCCAATATCAGACCTAGTCCCTCACTGCTAGTCGCCAGCCTCTGACATTTAGGGAAATGCACTTGAGGTCATGTGACCAATCAGGTTCGGGGCACCCGTTGAGTGGCACTCGGATCCGAGATGTTACACCATAAATTAATAGTTAATATACTAAAATCATATCCCAAGATTCTCACCACACTTCTGGTGATAAAATGCCAAAACTACATCACACTTATCTCCTATATAAAATATTACAATCAAAAACTAAAAATTCACAAAATTACTCCCCTATATAAATTTTATACTATAATAATTACTTAAATTTTACCAGTTTTTCTACCAAAAGATTTTCAAACATGCTAGATTTACTTTAATTATTTAATCGTAACAATTCAAACATAATCAGATGAAACCAAATAAATCATTATCTCACACATAATTAACCAATATTTTAAAATTGCATCCTATTCTTAGTTTGTAAACCTTCTTATTTAAAATTTAAACTTCAATTTTAAATCCCAATTCAAAAAACCAAATTTATCTGTTTGATTTTTAAGAAACCATAATTTTTATAAAATTAAATTACAGTTAAAAATATATTTCCTTTTATAAACATTATTATAAAATATGTTTTCTAATTTTGAAACATCAAAACATCATCACTCATTTCTAATGTTTCTAGATACCACTAGTAGTACATGAAATAAAAAACATTTAATATATAAAAAGTAATTAAACTACCATATATCTAAATTCTATTAATTAATTCACCCCTAATAAAGTATTCAAAAATCACTAATTAATTTATTAATTGTTTTTAATTAATGTATATCATTAATTATCATGTCCCAGGTTTCTGATATGTAAACTCCCTGGGCCCACTTCTACTCGACCAGAGGCTAGCGACTAGTGCTTAGGTATCAACATTATCATGGAAGGTATTTCTTCTAATCAACCTATCATCTATTATCAAATGTCCATAACCCCCATTACATTCATGAAATATAAACTGAACAATAAAAACCAATGCTTATATATAACAAAACCTCCTAGATACAAAGTTAAATAATTCAAATGTGATCACTAGGTAAAAACATCACATCCCAAATAGAAACTATCCTAAATAATAATGACATGAGAATTAAAATCAGCTTGATCATCTCTAATCCACCATATATCCAAGTCAAATATCTTCCATCACTAGGACCCCTGGTCATATATCTTATAAACCTTCTAATTTTCATAGACTCAATGTGTACAATGTGCAAGTGCACATGCATGGGTGAGTATAATAACACCTAGTATAGTAACCTTAAGAAGTGTTCCAACCCCATAAAAATAATGTATCTATGTGTTTCAATAGTAAATAAAGTGTAGATAATATGATGTCACCCAACATCATCAATGGGAATAACCATGACCCATCTTAATCAATCAACCCAAGCACACTTGATACCTCTCTCAAAATTGCAATGTTTCTTCACAAAGAAAAAAACAATCAATCCCTGAAACCCACCAAAGATTCCTCGTCATATAATTCACCCTAGATGCACTACTCATGAGATAGGGGTGGAAATAAAAACCTCCATCTATCTTAGTAGAACTGAAGGAAATACACACCTCTAATTATTTCAATAATACAGGTGGAAATACACATCTCTACTGGTGGAAATACACATCTACATAGCTAGAAGAATATACATGTATAGACACCAGAGGAAATACACATCCCTTGATCTAAAATTTTATATTGGTATTCTAGAGGAAATACACAACTCTAAGGATGTCATTAAATAACTGGTGCTCTAAATCCCAAAGTAGTGATTGAGGATAAGAGATGTTATCTGGTGTATCATAATCCACCTCAACCCTAGAGTTTTAGGTGAGGAAGAGTGTTACCACTCCATTGAATTACCATCCATAATATTCTTATATCGGGGATATTGGATTAATTTCCCACCTCTTCTTATCCTTCCCATTGTGTCCACATATCTAGGATATTGGAGGTATTACCCATCAATATCTTTCCTAAATCAATTTTTTAGAGTAATTTCTCATCCCCAAATATTTATTAGAAATATCATATCAATATCATCCCAGAGTAGTGGGTGAGTGATGGAAGATACATGAAATTCGTCATCAAGTAATTATTTCCAAGAAGCTCCCTTTACAAGTTTTCAAGTTTATTTTTAATCAACTTCTTTTAGTTTAAAATTGTATGACATGTTAAGAAAGGAAAATTTTTTTGAAGTTGAAAGGATATTTTCCTCAAGAATGGAGTTCAAATGTTTTATCATAATTATTTTCCATCTAAGATAATAAAAAGTTCTTTTTATATCCCTATTATTACATTGATTTGATTATGTTGTGATGGAATTATTTTTAGGAATTCCTTTATCTTATATGAATTGTTTTACGATGTCACGATGTTTAAGATTGCCATTTTTATTACATGGGTTATGAAATGATGTATGATTTATGATTTTGTGGAACACATAAGAATGGTATCATTATGAGATGGGTGGGACCTATATCTCCCTCCAATGCATTGGGTAAAGATTTTATATCTCATGAGATAGATATGGCTGGAACGGCAGGTTAAACCGGTTCAGTGAAACAGGACTGAAATGAGGAGTGAACTCGGTTCAAAAATGGACTTTGTCCACTAAGATAGTCTTGGAAATGATTCTTGACTAATAATAAATGATTCTCTATGATTATGTGTGTATGACACAAAGTTTTATGTTTTAAGTTATGATTATTGGGATTACATTTAACTACTATGATTTATCTCATGTTATGAAAATATGATCTCTTTTGCAGGTTAAGATTCCCAAAAGTTATGTTCTTATGTATATGATGTGATTGATATTTCTTTTGTTTACCCTTACTGAGCATTTGAGCTCACCCTTTTGTATGTTTTATTTCCCCAGGTTAAGAAGAAGGTTATTAAGTAGGATATTCTAAAAAGGGACTCTAGATATGATGAAATAAATGGGAGGCAAAGTAGATGCTTTATGAACCAGTTGTTTATGTTTCCCAGTTTCTAAAGAAACTATACCTATACGGTCCTTTCATGGTTTTGTTATATGTTGTAATAAGTACGCTTCAATTTTGAATTAATAACAATGTATGTAAAGTATGGGTCGTTATAATTAGTATCAGAGGAAAGGTATAGTCAACCTTTGGAAACTAGGATGTGGAAGCCTTAGTAAGAACCCTAAGGAAAAGTCTAAGCATAGAACACAATATTAGTGTTTTAGAAATAACCATAAATAACCTAGGATAAGACCTTAAGTGTGAAATTTTATTCTTGATTATGTGGTTTTCCTATTATAATTAGTGTTTCTCGCACTATTCTTCTTGGTTTTAGTCAATGGCTGGAACCCGAAGGAACCTTGTTAATGCGGAATGCGACGGGCAATGCAATGATTGTCTCCCTGAGAAACCAAACTTTATGGGAGATGGAATGAAAAATCTTGTATCCATGCTCACACAACTTTCTCAAGATATGAATCATGCAGGACTTCCAAAAGAGCAAAGGAAGGAGCAACATTCTGTTGAATCCTTCATGAGGCAGCGTCCACCTTCTTTCAGCGGGTCTACTGATCCATTAGTTGCTGAACAATGGATTAGTACCACTGAAAAGATATTTTCAGTTCTTCAATGTTCTGAACATGATAAATTCATCCTAGCAGTGTATCGTTTATAAGAAGATGTTGATCAATGGTGGAATCTTATTAAGAATACGAGGAAAAGGGATGAAATTGAGTCCATGGAATGGGACGAGTTCAAGAACTTATTTTTCAATAAGTAATTCTCTCTGATTCTCCGAACAAAGATGGAGAAAGAGTTTCTTGAACTGAAGAAAAAGGATGATGAATCTGTTGGTACCTATGAAGAAAATTTTACAAGACTTGCAAGGTATGCTTCTGGTATTATCATCCAACCTGAGAGTAAGATTGATCGATTCTTTAGTGGCTTAAAACCAAGTCTTCGAAGGACATTAGCCATAAGGGACTTCAATAGCTACGAGGAAATCGTTTGATGTGCTCTCAAAGTCGAGATGGAAATTGGAGTAACCCATCAGTCATATGGGTTTGATAAGAAGAGGAAAATGGAATTGAAAGGAAAATCTAAAGAGCACACTGAAAAGAAGATGAGCTTTCCCTTATGCTCAAAGTGTGGAAAGAAACATAGAGGGAGTTGTCTTAAAGGGACAGGTAAATGTTTCAAATGTGGAAAGGAAGGTCATCGGGCATTTGAATGCCGCAATGATGGGAAGAAGATGTCTAATGATGCAGACAAAGGAAGGGACACACATAATGAACCTACTACACTTCAATGTTTCAAGTGCAAAGAGATGGGGAATTATGCCAACAAATGCCCTAATCCAAGGGTTGTTGATGATGATCGACATCAACAAAATCTTAAGGCTAAAGACAAAGTAAGGTCACATGCAATTTCTATCAGCGATGTGGAGTACGATAACGATGTGGTGAAAGGTACACTTACCATCCACTCTAAAGTAGAAAATGTTTTATTTGATTCTGGATCCACCCACTATTTTATTTCTGAAGATTTTTCTAATAGTATCACTGTATTACCTCAACAATTAGATGTTGAGTTAGCTGTGACAACACCTAATGGCACAACAGTCGCATCAAAAGTTTATAATTCTTCCCCGATTGAAGTTTGTGGGAAAGTGCTTCCTGCAAATCTTGTAATCCTTACTATAGTGGAATTTGATGTGATTCTTGGCATGGATTGGATTTCTTTATATGGAGCTCATATCAATTGCCAAAGAAGGGAAGTCACATTTCATATTCCAGATCAATATATGATCGTCTATCGATGCAAGGATGAACATAACCTTCCAGTGGAAATTTCTTCCATCTTATGGGTCTTGATTCCACTTAATGAAGGTTATTTATCTCAAATGGTTGGTGAGAAACTCATAATTAAGAATATTCCCATTGTACGGGAGTTTGATGATGTCTTTCTGGGGGAATTGTCGGGTCTTCCACCAAATCGTGAAGTTGAGTTTTCAATAGAACTCGTACCGGGTGCTTTTCCTATTTCAAAGACACCTTATAGAATGGCCCCAATTGAGTTGTAGGAATTGAAGAAGCAACTCCAAGAGAATCTTTATAAGGGATTCATACGCCCTAGTGCGTCACCTTGGGGAGCACCTGTTCTTTTTGTTAAGAACAAAGATGGATCAATGAGACTCTGCAATGATTATCGAGAACTTAACAAGATCACTATCAAGAACAAATATCCTCTCCCATGCATTGATGACCTATTTGACCAACTACGTGGAGCTCAATACTTTTCCAAGATTGATCTTCGTTCAAGGTATCATCAATTAAGGGTCAAAAGGGAGGATATACCAAAGACGGATTTCCGTACAAGGTATGGACACTATGAATTTATAGTGATGCCATTTGGTCTTATTAATGCCCCTGCTATCTTCATGGATCTGATGAATAGAGTCTTTAGAGACTACCTTGATCAATTTGTGGTAGTCTTTATAGACGATATTCTTTTCTATTCAAAGGGAAAGGTAGAACATGAAGATCACTTGAGAATTATATTGAAGACCCTGATAAAGGAGAATCTTTATGCCAAATTTACCAAGTATGAATTTTGGCTTCAAAAAGTTTCATTTTTGGGTCACATAATCTCAAAAGAGGGGATATCTGTGGATCCAGCAAAAACAGAGGTTATCGAAAGATGGTCGAGACCAACAACAGTAATTGAGATCCAAAGTTTTCCTGGTTTGGATGGATATTATCGACGTTTTGTGAAAGATTTTTCACGATTATCTAATCCACTCAGCAGGTTGACTCGAAAAGGAGTTAAGTTCGTGTGTATGGACGAATGTGAAGAGAATTTCAAGGAGTTGAAAAGAAGGTTATCCAGTGCACCTGTGCTCACACTTCCTTGTAGTGGAGAAAGGTTTTTGATATACAGTGATGCATCCAAGAAGGGACTGGGATGTTTTCTCATGCAAAATGATATGGTGATAGCTTATGCCTCACAACAGTTGAAAATCCATGAGAAAAATTACCCAATTCATGATTTGGAGTTAGCTGCGGTAATCTTTGCATTAAAATTTAGAGGCATTACCTTTATGGTGAAAGGTGTGATATTTATACTGATTATAAAATTTTAAAGTATATTTTCACACAAAAGGAGCTGAATATGCATCAAAGAAGATGGTTGGAGCTGATTAAGGATTACGACTGCTCAATTAATTACCACCCTGGGAAAGCAAAAAAGGTGTCAGATGCATTAAGTCGACAAGACCATGCCAGTTTATCCATGATGAGGATCACAAAAGATCCAATATTTATGGATTTACAAAGGATGGATCTTGGAATTATAATGGAAGGGGGGAAATTGTATCTTTCTCAAATGAATGTTCAATCATCTATACATGTGAAGATTAAAGAGGCACAGAAAGAAGATGTAGAGTTACAAAAGAAGGTGAGAAATGTTCCTGAATTCAACCTTGATTGTGATGGGATAATAAAGTGCAGGAATCAGGTTTGTGTTCCTCCCATCCCCGAATTAAAGAAGGAGCTGCTGGATGAGGCTCATAATTCTTCATTCTCTATTCATCCTGGAAGCACGAAGATATATAGGGACTAGAAAGAGTACTTCTGGTGGGATGGCATGAAAAGAGATGTTGCTGAATATGTCTCTCGATGCTTGGTTTGTCATCAAGTTAAAGCTGAGAGACAGAAGTCTAAGGGGATGTTACAACCATTACCCATACTCGAATTGAAATGGGAAAACATCACTATGGACTTTGTCACAGGACTTCCTAAAACATCCAAAGGCAATAATGTTATCTGGTTCATAGTTGATCGTCTTACAAATTCTGCACACTTCATTGCTATTAGAGAGGATTTATCTCTGGATCAGCTTGCCCGGATATATGTAAAGGAAGTGGTAATATTGCATGGAGTACCACTTTCTATTATATCTGATCGGGATTCGAGGTTTACCTCAAAGTTCTGGCGAAGTCTTCAGCATACTCTCGATACAGAGTTGAGTTTCATCACTGCTTATCATCCTCAGACAGACGGTCTGTCTGAGAGAACAATTAAAAATCTAGAATATATGTTGAGATCTTGCTCTAAGGATTTCAAGGGTGGTTGGGATCAACACCTACCTTTGGTGGAATTTTTTTATAATAATAGCTTTCACTCCAGTATTAGGATGGCTCCTTATGAATCTCTCTAGGGAAAGAAATGCAGGACTCCAACTTGTTGGGATGAAGTTGGGGAAAGAATGCTATTAGGACCTGATCTCATTGATGAAATGGCAGAAAAGGTCAGATCAATTCAACAACACATAAGAGCAGCTCAGAGTCGACATAAAAGTTGTGACGACAACCGAAGAAAAGACCTAGAGTTTGAAGTGGGTGATAAAGTGTTCTTACGAATATCTCCTTGGAAGAGGGTCATGAGATTTGGAAAGAAGGGGAAGTTGAGCCCTAGATATATCAGTCCTTTCGAAATACTGGATCGTGTTGGGAAGGTAGCTTACCGATTGGCGCTTCCACCGAATCTCTCTCAAGTACACGATGTGTTCCATGTATCTCTCCTGAGAAAGTACATACCTGACCCTTCACATGTACTCAGCTCAGAAGTTGTACCACTAGAGCAAGATCTTTCTTATGAAGAACAGCCGATAGAGATTCTGGATCGTAGTGAAAAATTCCTATGAAACAAGACCACTCGCTTGGTGAAAGTTTTATGGAGGAACCACCAATTAGAAGAAGCTACATGGGAGCTTGAGGATATGATGAGGGAGAGTTATCCTCATCTGTTTGTTACAAAGTGACGAATTTCGAGGGTGAAATTCATTTTAAGGGGGGTAGAATGTAACATCCAAGAATTTTATGAGAAATATTTTTTTATGTTATATAAATCATCAAAGTAATATTTCACTACACACAACACTAGCTTGGCTTGCTTTACATGCAATCGCGGCCTTCCTCGATAGCTTGTGTCGTACGCAATACCGAGTTTCACTAAACAACAATATGCTATTAAAATATTTTTAAAACTAGCCGTTATGAATAGTACTAACTGAATTTTGAATTTTATAACATTTTAATTCAACTTATACATTTTCTAGAATGTGGTATATAAGCAAAATCAGTTTTTTTGGATAAAAGAAATATTTTTCAAAAAATACAGTTTTGCCGCCTTTTGATAGCGCACCCACATTAAATATAGTTTTTGACATATTTATAAGTTAAATTTGACAAAATAAAATTCTTCTTTTGAATCAGGGTATAAAATTTACTTTGGATAAATTTTTGATATTTTGATGAATAGTAAAAATACGCTAATTTTTAATTAAAAACAACTTTTTTCATTGAGATAATTTATATGGATAAATTATAATATTGAATGGTTTTAAAGTATAAATAGAATATATTTTTACCATTTAATATAATTTATGTCATTAGCATTAATTTCACATTAAATTCATAGGTAAAAACATTTCAATCTTTGGTAATGTTTTAACTTCTAAACCCGTTTTCTTAACAACGGGATTTATTTTAAATTAATTACTGCAACTTATATGTTTTGAATTTTGAAAAATGGATTTCATATTCAGAATAATAGGGTCCAAATTATGTTAATAGACTACTTTTTATTTTTGGGCATTATGAATAGTAACTACGGTAAATTTTATTTACCATAGTTAAAGGTAAATCGGGTAATTAAGGGTAAATATAAGATTATAAAATTACCCTAACACCTGCCAAAATCCTATTGGATGACTAAAATTAGACCCATATCACCTAAGGGTCGGATTAGATTCATTTAATGGACTTTTTTCCATGAAAATAATTTAATTATTATTAAAACCAAAGAATGTGACAACATGTCACTTTCTTAAATCCTATAAGTATAATAATTTTAATTTAGTGATAAACTTAATGAAACTTAGAACATGAATAGTCTCCAGAAAGATAATACAATTATCTACATCATATGAATTTATTTAGAATTTTTAAGGATTAAATAAATATCATTAATTATGACACAATAGTGATGTTGAAATTATTTTATTAATTAAAATATCAAATAAATTGTTTTAAAAATATTAAAATAAATATTATATTAACTATTTAATGTGATACACTAATTTTCTAGATACATATGACATTTTATGAATCTATTAAAGCTTTTAGTTTGAACATATCTTCTGTATATATTTTATTTAAATTCAAATAATTGAATAGTGTCAAAATTGACACTATTGTTATTTTATAAAAATAATATATTATAAAATTGTTTAAAAATCACAAAAATATTTAAAAATTATAAATTAAAATTTATATGGTCGACAATATCATAAAGTTTCAAATTATGTAAAATTAACAACACATATGTAATTATTTATAATAATTTAAAATTTAGAATATTATTACCACAAATAAAATTAAATTGATAAATAAGGATAAATCAAGTTGATAATGTTTAAAATAAATTCCTAACATGTATAAATTTTATTGGATGATGGTATTACAACCCTATCTCATCTAATCTTCGGATATGAGTCATTTTGGAAGTTTTTAAGTGGGGTTGGGATTTAATATAAACTAATATCTCTTATATTTCCAAAGGTGCCCCTCTCCTCCCTTATAAAAGGGCACCTCCTCCCTCTCTTCCTAACACCAATTTGAGCCTTCAATCTCGGCCAACCCCTGACCATTTCACTTCCCCACTTCCTTAGAAACCTACTAGAGGTACTGGTCTTATCAAAAGACCAACTCTAGTTCCTTAAGAGAAAGTTTAAAGGAGGCACTTCGAGAAAGAGGTAATACCTTCTACCGTTTTCTTCAAGTTCCATTCTTCTTCTACTCCCTCTTCTTTAGTTGTTTCATTATGAGGTAATAACATCAGTATCACTAATATACTGATATGTTATTATAAATATGAAACAACCCTATTTCACCTCTTATCCATCCTATGGAAAACGAAAACACCGCGCGTGCGTACGTACGGAATACCGTCTCCACGCCGTGGTGTAATCTATTTTCCACCACAACCTTACTTGGATGGGTATAAGGGTGAAAGTAATTAATATATATGATTATTGTAAAGTGTTATTGATTCTGAAATAGTATACATACACTCCAATACAATTCCACGATCATGGGAATGATATCATCGCTCGTGCGTACGTACGAAATACCGTCTCCACAATGTGATGCGATTCGTTCTACATGATCTTCATTGCATAATGATTATATAAATGAATTGAATATGATATATATTACACTAATACCATTCTTCAAATGAGTTATCTATAACCTAAAGAGAAGAATAAGAATTTATTCGACAAACACGCATAAGAACAAAAAGTAATAAACACTCGAATAACAAGTAGTAATGAAATATTACTAATAAGAAGATAAGAATATGACCATATATGATATCATAACAATACGTATGATTCTGGAATAAGTCAATAACATTATTTAAATCATTATACAAGATTTTCTGACACTTACGAAGCATATCGGACCTAAGGTAAGGGAAAATATCACAATCTCATTTTTATCCGAGATTGTTTATACTTTGGAATTTACTAGGGTGTATTTTATCATCCACATCCATGTTTCCTAAATATATAATGTTTATATCCTTCTAAAATAGTTTATATCCAATTTTACCCATCGGTGAGTTTTTAGTAAAAGATATGAAAGGAATCTTTTTTCGTTTTTTGTACGAGGTACTTTTTGACTTTTCTGACAAAAGTACGAGAAAAATGTTTTTTTAAACTTATACAGCATGAATGGATTTTTAAAACATTATTTCCAAGAAGCTTCCTTTAAAAGTTTTCAAGTTTATTTTTAATCAACTTCTTTTAGTTTAAAATTGTATGACATGTTAAGAAAGGAAAATGTTTTTGAAGTTGAAAGGATATTTTCCTCAAGAATGGAGTTCAAGCGTTTTATCAAAATTATTTTCCATCTAAGATAATAAAGGGTTCTGTTTCTATCCATATTATTACATTGATTTTATTATGTTGTGATGGAATTATTTTTATTAATTCCTTTATCTTATATGAATTGTTTTATGATTTCACGATGTTTAAGATTCCCATTTTTATTACATGGGTTATGCAATGATGTATGATTTATGATTTTGTGGCACACATAAGAATGGTATCATTATGAGATGTGTGGGACCTATATCTACCTCCAATGCATTGGGTAAAGATTTTATATCTCATGAGATAGACATGGCTGGAATGGCAGGTTAAACCAGTTCAGTGAAACAGGACTGAAACGAGGAGTGAACTCGATTCAGAAATGGACTTTGCCCACTAAGATAGTCTTGGAAATGAGTCTTGACTGATAAGAAATGATTCTCTATGATTATGTGTGTATTGCACAAAGTTTCATGTTTTAAGTTATGATTATTGGGATTACATTTCACTACTATGATTTATCCCATGTTATGAAATTATGATCTCTTTTGCTTGTTAAGATTTCAAAAAGTTATGTTCTTATGTATATGATGTGATTGATATTTCTTTTGTTTACCCTAACTGAGCATTTGAGCTCACCCTTTTGTATGTTTTATTTCCCCAGGTTAAGAAGAAGGTTATTAAGTATGATATTCCATAAAGGGACTCTAGATATGATGAAATAAATGGGAGGCAAAGTAGATGCTTTATGAACCAGTTGTTTATGTTTCCCAGTTTCTAAAGACCCTATACCTATACGGTCCTTTCATGGTTTTGTTATATGTTGTAATAAGTATGCTTCAATTTTGAATTAATAACAATGTATGTAAAGTATGGTTCGTTATAATTGGTATCAGAGGAAAGGTATAGTCAACCTTTGGAAACTAGGATGTGAAAGCCTTAGTAAGAACCCTAAGGAAAAGTCTAAGCATATAACACAATCTTAGTGTTTTAGAAATAACCATGAATAACCTAGGATAAGACCTTAAGTGTGAAATTTTATTCATGATTATGTGGTTTTCCTATTATAATTAGTGTTGCTCGCACTATTCTTCTTCGTTTTAGTCAATGGCTGGAACCCGAAGGAACCTTGTTAATGCGGAATGCGACGGGCAATGCAATGATTGTCTCCCGGAGAAACCAAACTTTATGGGAGATGGAATGAAAAATCTTGTAGCCATGCTCACACAACTTTCTCAAGCTATGAATCATGCAGAACTTCCAATAGAGAAAAGGAAGGAGCAACATTCTGTTGAATCCTTCATGAGGAAGCGTCCACCTTCTTTAAGCGGGTCTACTGATCCATTAGTTGTTGAACAATGGATTAGTACCACTGAAAAGATATTTTCAGTTCTTCAATGTTCTGAACATGATAAAGTCATCCTAGCAGTGTATCGTTTGGAAGAATATGCTGATCAATGGTGGAATCTTATTAATAATACGAGGAAAAGGGATGAAATTGAGTCCATGGAGTGGGACGAGTTCAAGAACTTATTTTTCAATAAGTACTTCCCTCTTATTCTACGATCAAAGATGGAGAAAGAGTTTCTTGAACTGAAGCAAAAGGATGATGAATCTGTTGGTACCTATGAAGCAAATTTTACAAGACTTGCAAGGTACGCTTCTGGTATTATTATCCAACCTGAGAGTAATATCGATCGATTATTTAGTGGCTTAAAACCAAGTCTTTGAAGGGCGTTAGCCATAAGGGACTTCAATAGCTACGAGGAAATTGTTCGATGTGCTCTCAAAGTCGAGATGGAAGTTGGAGTAACCCATCATTCATATGGGTTTGATAAGAAGAGGAAAATGGAATTCAAAGGAAAATCTAAAGAGCACACTGAAAAGAAGATGAGTTTTCCCTTATTCTCAAAGTGTGGAAAGAAACATGGAGGGATTTGTCTTAAAGGGACAAGTAAATGTTTAAAATGTGGAAAGTAATGTCATCGGGCATTTGAATGCCGCAATGATGGGAAGAAGATGACTAATGATGCAAACAAAGGAAGGGACACACAGAATGAACCTACTACACTTCAATGTTTCAAGTACAAAGAGATGGGGAATTATGCCAATAAATGCCCTAATCCAAGGGTTGTTGATGATGATCTACATCAACAAAATCTTAAGGCTAAAGACAAAGGAAAGTCACATGCAATTTCTATCAGCGATGTGGAGTACGATAACGATGTGGTGAAAGGTACACTTACCATCCACTCTAAAGTAGAAAATGTTTTATTTGATTCTGGATCCACCCAATCTTTTATTTCTGAAGATTTTTCTAAGGGTATCACCATATTACATCAACAATTAGATGTTGAGTTAGCTGTGACAACACCTAATGGCACAACAGTCGCATCAAAAGTTTATAATTCTTCCCCGATTGAAGTTTGTGGGAAAGTGCTTCCTGCAAATCTTGTAATCCTTACTATAGTGGAATTTGATGTGATTCTTGGCATGGATTGGATTTCTTTATATGGAGCTCATATCAATTGCCAAAGAAGGGAAGTCACATTTCATATTCCAGATCAATATATGATCGTCTATCGATGCAAGGATGAACATAACCTTCCAGTGGAAATTTCTTCCATCTTATGGGTCTTGATTCCACTTAATGAAGGTTATTTATCTCAAATGGTTGGTGAGAAACTCATAATTAAGAATATTCCCATTGTACGGGAGTTTGATGATGTCTTTCTGGGGGAATTGTCGGGTCTTCCACCAAATCGTGAAGTTGAGTTTTCAATAGAACTCGTACCGGGTGCTTTTCCTATTTCAAAGACACCTTATAGAATGGCCCCAATTGAGTTGTAGGAATTGAAGAAGCAACTCCAAGAGAATCTTTATAAGGGATTCATACGCCCTAGTGCGTCACCTTGGGGAGCACCTGTTCTTTTTGTTAAGAACAAAGATGGATCAATGAGACTCTACAATGATTATCGAGAACTTAACAAGATCACTATCAAGAACAAATATCCTCTCCCATGCATTGATGACCTATTTGACCAACTACGTGGAGATCAATACTTTTCCAAGATTGATCTTCGTTCAGGGTATCATCAATTAAGGGTCAAAAGGGAGGATATACCAAAGACGGATTTTCGTACAAGGTATGGACACTATGAATTTATAGTGATGCCATTTGGTCTTACTAATTCCCCTGCTATCTTCATGGATCTGATGAATAGAGTCTTTAGAGACTACCTTGATCAATTTGTGGTAGTCTTTATAGACGATATTCTTTTCTATTCAAAGGAAAAGGTAGAACATGAAGATCACTTGAGAATTATATTGAAGACCCTGATAAAGGAGAATCTTTATGCCAAATTTACCAAGTGTGAATTTTGGCTTCAAAAAGTTTCATTTTTGGGTCACATAATCTCAAAAGAGGGGATATCTGTGGATCCAGCAAAAACAGAGGTTATCGAAAGATGGTCGAGACCAACAACAGTAATTGAGATCCAAAGTTTTCCTGGTTTGGATGGATATTATCGACGTTTTGTGAAAGATTTTTCACGATTATCTAATCCACTCACCAGGTTGACTCAAAAAGGAGTTAAGTTCATGTGGACGGACGAATGTGAAGAGAATTTCAAGGAGTTGAAAAGAAGGTTATCCAGTGCACCTGTGCTCACACTTCCTTGTAGTGGAGAAAGGTTTCTGATCTACAATGATGCATCCAAGAAGGGACTGCGATGTTTTCTCATGCAAAATGATATGGTGATAGCTTATGCCTCACAACAGTTGAAAATCCATGAGAAAAATTACCCAACTCATGATTTGGAGTTAGTTGCGGTAATCTTTGCATTAAAATTTAGAGGCATTACCTTTATGGTGAAAGGTGTGATATTTATACTGATTATAAAATTTTAAAGTATATTTTCACACAAAAGGAGCTGAATATGCATCAAAGAAGATGGTTGGAGCTGATTAAGGATTACGACTGCTCAATTCATTACCACCCTGGGAAAGCAAAAAAGGTGTCAGATGCATTAAGTCGACAAGACCATGCCAGTTTATCCATGATGAGGATCACAAAAGATCCAATATTTATGGATTTACAAAGGATGGATCTTGGAATTATAATGGAAGGGGAAAAATCGTATCTTTCTCAAATGAATGTTCAACCATCTATACATGTGAAGATTAAAGAGGCACAGAAAGAAGATGTAGAGTTACAAAAGAAGGTGAGAAATGTTCCTGAATTCAACCTTGATTGTGATGGGATAATAAAGTGCAGGAATCGGGTTTTTGTTCCTCCCATCCCCGAATTAAAGAAGGAGCTGCTGGATGAGGCTCATAGTTCATCATTCTCTATTCATCCTGGAAGCACGAAGATATATAGGGACTAGAAAGAGTACTTCTGGTGGGATGGCATGAAAAGAGATGTTGCTGAATATGTCTCTCGATGCTTGGTTTGTCATCAAGTTAAAGCTGAGAGACAGAAGTCTAAGGGGATGTTACAACCATTACCCATACTCGAATTGAAATGGGAAAACATCACTATGGACTTTGTCACAGGACTTCCTAAAACATCCAAAGGCAATAATGTTATCTGGTTCATAGTTGATCGTCTTACAAATTCTGCACACTTCATTGCTATTAGAGAGGATTTATCTCTGGATCAGCTTGCCCGGATATATGTAAAGGAAGTGGTAAGATTGCATGGAGTACCACTTTCTATTATATCTGATCGGGATTCGAGGTTTACCTCAAAGTTCTGGCGAAGTCTTCAGCATACTCTCGATACAGAGTTGAGTTTCATCACTGCTTATCATCCTCAGACAGACGGTCTGTCTGAGAGAACAATTAAAAATCTAGAATATATGTTGAGATCTTGCTCTATGGATTTCAAGGGTGGTTGGGATCAACACCTACCTTTGGTGGAATTTTCTTATAATAATAGCTTTCACTCCAGTATTTGGATGGCTCCTTATGAATCTCTCTAGGGAAAGAAATGCAGGACTCCAACTTGTTGGGATGAAGTTGGGGAAAGAAAGCTATTAGGACCTGATCTCATTGATGAAATGGCAGAAAAGGTCAGATCAATTCAACAACACATAAGAGCAGCTCAGAGTCGACAGAAAAGTTGTGACGACAACCGAAGAAAAGACCTAGAGTTTGAAGTGGGTGATAAAGTGTTCTTACGAATATCTCCTTGGAAGAGGGTCATGAGATTTGGAAAGAAGGGGAAGTTGAGCCCTAGATATATCAGTCCTTTCGAAATACTGGATCGTGTTGGGAAGGTAGCTTACCGATTGGCGCTTCCACCGAATCTCTCTCAAGTACACGATGTGTTCCATGTATCTCTCCTGAGAAAGTACATACCTGACCCTTCACATGTACTCAGCTCAGAAGTTGTACCACTAGAGCAAGATCTTTCTTATGAAGAACAGCCGATAGAGATTCTGGATCGTAGCGAAAAATTCCTATGAAACAAGACCACTCGCTTGGTGAAAGTTTTATGGAGGAACCACCAATTAGAAGAAGCTACATGGGAGCTTGAGGATATGATGAGGGAGAGTTATCCTCATCTGTTTGTTACAAAGTGACGAATTTCGAGGGTGAAATTCATTTTAAGGGGGGTAGAATGTAACATCCAAGAATTTTATGAGAAATATTTTTTTATGTTATATAAATCATCAAAGTAATATTTCACTACACACAACACTAGCTTGGCTTGCTTTACATGCAATCGCGGCCTTCCTCGATAGCTTGTGTCGTACGCAATACCGAGTTTCACTAAACAACAATATGCTATTAAAATATTTTTAAAACTAGCCGTTATGAATAGTACTAACTGAATTTTGAATTTTATAACATTTTAATTCAACTTATACATTTTCTAGAATGAGGTATATAAGCAAAATCAGTTTTTTTGGATAAAAGAAATAGTTTTCAAAAAATACAGTTTTGCCGCCTTTTGATAGCGCACCCACATTAAATCTAGTTTTTGACATATTTATAAGTTAAATTTGACAAAATAAAATTCTTCTTTTGAATCAGGGTATAAAATTTACTTTGGATAAATTTTTGATATTTTGATGAATAGTAAAAATACGCTAATTTTTAATTAAAAACAACTTTTTTCATTGAGATAATTTATATGGATAAATTATAATATTGAATGGTTTTAAAGTATAAATAGAATATATTTTTACCATTTAATATAATTTATGTCATTAGCATTAATTTCACATTAAATTCATAGGTAAAAACATTTCAATCTTTGGTAATGTTTTAACTTCTAAAACCCGTTTTCTTAACAACGGGATTTATTTTAAATTAATTACTGCAACTTATATGTTTTGAATTTTGAAAAATGGATTTCATATTCAGAATAATAGGGTCCAAATTATGTTAATAGACTACTTTTTATTTTTAGGCATTATGAATAGTAACTACGGTAAATTTTATTTACCATAGTTAAAGGTAAATCGGGTAATTAAGGGTAAATATAAGATTATAAAATTACCCTAACACCTGCCAAAATCCTATTGGATGACTAAAATTCGACCCATATCACCTAAGGGTCGGATTAGATTCATTTAATGGACTTTTTTCCATGAAAATAATTTAATTATTATTAAAACCAAAGAATGTGACAACATGTCACTTTCTTAAATCCTATAAGTATAATAATTTTAATTTAGTGATAAACTTAATGAAACTTAGAACATGAATAGTCTCCAGAAAGATAATACAATTATCTACATCATATGAATTTATTTAGAATTTTTAAGGATTAAATAATTATCATTAATTATGACACAATAGTGATGTTGAAATTATTTTATTAATTAAAATATCAAATAAATTGTTTTACAAATATTAAAATAAATATTATATTAACTATTTAATGTGATACACTAATTTTCTAGATACATATGACATTTTATGAATCTATTAAAGCTTTTAGTTTGAACATATCTTCTGTATATATTTTATTTAAATTCAAATAATTGAATAGTGTCAAAATTGACACTATTGTTATTTTATAAAAATAATATATTATAAAATTGTTTAAAAATCACAAAAATATTTAAAAATTATAAATTAAAATTTATATGGTCGACAATATCATAAAGTTTCAAATTATGTAAAATTAACAACACATATGTAATTATTTATAATAATTTAAAATTTAGAATATTATTACCACAAATAAAATTAAATTGATAAATAAGGATAAATCAAGTTGATAATGTTTAAAATAAATTCCTAACATGTATAAATTTTATTGGATGATGGTATTACAACCCTATCTCATCTAATCTTCGGATATGAGTCATTTTGGAAGTTTTTAAGTGGGGTTGGGATTTAATATAAACTAATATCTCTTATATTTCCAAAGGTGCCCCTCTCCTCCCTTATAAAAGGGCACCTCCTCCCTCTCTTCCTAACACCAATTTGAGCCTTCAATCTCGGCCAACCCCTGACCATTTCACTTCCCCACTTCCTTAGAAACCTACTAGAGGTACTGGTCTTATCAAAAGACCAACTCTAGTTCCTTAAGAGAAAGTTTAAAGGAGGCACTTCGAGAAAGAGGTAATACCTTCTACCGTTTTCTTCAAGTTCCATTCTTCTTCTACTCCCTCTTCTTTAGTTGTTTCATTATGAGGTAATAACATCAGTATCACTAATATACTGAAATGTTATTATAAATATGAAACAACCCTATTTCACCTCTTATCCATCCTATGGAAAACGAAAACACCGCGCGTGCGTACGTACGGAATACCGTCTCCACGCCGTGGTGTAATCTATTTTCCACCACAACCTTACTTGGATGGGTATAAGGGTGAAAGTAATTAATATATATGATTATTGTAAAGTGTTATTGATTCTGAAATAGTATACATACACTCCAATACAATTCCACGATCATGGGAATGATATCATCGCTCGTGCGTACGTACGAAATACCGTCTCCACAATGTGATGCGATTCGTTCTACATGATCTTCATTGCATAATGATTATATAAATGAATTGAATATGATATATATTACACTAATACCATTCTTCAAATGAGTTATCTATAACCTAAAGAGAAGAATAAGAATTTATTCGACAAACACGCATAAGAACAAAAAGTAATAAACACTCGAATAACAAGTAGTAATGAAATATTACTAATAAGAAGATAAGAATATGACCATATATGATATCATAACAATATGTATGATTCTGGAATAAGTCAATAACATTATTTAAATCATTATACAAGATTTTCTGACACTTACGAAGCATATCGGACCTAAGGTAAGGGAAAATATCACAATCTCATTTTTATCCGAGATTGTTTATACTTTGGAATTTACTAGGGTGTATTTTATCATCCACATCCATGTTTCCTAAATATATAATGTTTATATCCTTCTAAAATAGTTTATATCCAATTTTACCCATCGGTGAGTTTTTAGTAAAAGATATGAAAGGAATCTTTTTTCGTTTTTTGTACGAGGTACTTTTTGACTTTTCTGACAAAAGTACGAGAAAAATGTTTTTTTAAACTTATACAGCATGAATGGATTTTTAAAACATTATTTCCAAGAAGCTTCCTTTAAAAGTTTTCAAGTTTATTTTTAATCAACTTCTTTTAGTTTAAAATTGTATGACATGTTAAGAAAGGAAAATGTTTTTGAAGTTGAAAGGATATTTTCCTCAAGAATGGAGTTCAAGCGTTTTATCAAAATTATTTTCCATCTAAGATAATAAAGGGTTCTGTTTCTATCCATATTATTACATTGATTTTATTATGTTTTGATGGAATTATTTTTATTAATTCCTTTATCTTATATGAATTGTTTTATGATTTCACGATGTTTAAGATTCCCATTTTTATTACATGGGTTATGCAATGATGTATGATTTATGATTTTGTGGCACACATAAGAATGGTATCATTATGAGATGGGTGGGACCTATATCTACCTCCAATGCATTGGGTAAAGATTTTATATCTCATGAGATAGACATGGCTGGAATGGCAGGTTAAACCAGTTCAGTGAAACAGGACTGAAACGAGGAGTGAACTCGATTCAGAAATGGACTTTGCCCACTAAGATAGTCTTGGAAATGAGTCTTGACTGATAAGAAATGATTCTCTATGATTATGTGTGTATTCCACAAAGTTTCATGTTTTAAGTTATGATTATTGGGATTACATTTCACTACTATGATTTATCCCATGTTATGAAATTATGATCTCTTTTGCTTGTTAAGATTTCAAAAAGTTATGTTCTTATGTATATGATGTGATTGATATTTCTTTTGTTTACCCTAACTGAGCATTTGAGCTCACCCTTTTGTATGTTTTATTTCCCCAGGTTAAGAAGAAGGTTATTAAGTATGATATGCCATAAAGGGACTCTAGATATGATGAAATAAATGGGAGGCAAAGTAGATGCTTTATGAACCAGTTGTTTATGTTTTCCAGTTTCTAAAGACCCTATACCTATATGGTCCTTTCATGGTTTTGTTATATGTTGTAATAAGTACGCTTCAATTTTGAATTAATAACAATGTATGTAAAGTATGGTTCGTTATAATTGGTATCAGAGGAAAGGTATAGTCAACCTTTGGAAACTAGGATGTGGAAGCCTTAGTAAGAACCCTAAGGAAAAGTCTAAGCATATAACACAATCTTAGTGTTTTAGAAATAACCATGAATAACCTAGGATAAGACCTTAAGTGTGAAATTTTATTCATGATTATGTGGTTTTCCTATTATAATTAGTGTTGCTCGCACTATTCTTCTTCGTTTTAGTCAATGGCTGGAACCCGAAGGAACCTTGTTAATGCGGAATGCGACGGGCAATGCAATGATTGTCTCCCGGAGAAACCAAACTTTATGGGAGATGGAATGAAAAATCTTGTAGCCATGCTCACACAACTTTCTCAAGCTATGAATCATGCAGAACTTCCAATAGAGAAAAGGAAGGAGCAACATTCTGTTGAATCCTTCATGAGGAAGCGTCCACCTTCTTTAAGCGGGTCTACTGATCCATTAGTTGTTGAACAATGGATTAGTACCACTGAAAAGATATTTTCAGTTCTTCAATGTTCTGAACATGATAAAGTCATCCTAGCAGTGTATCGTTTGGAAGAATATGCTGATCAATGGTGGAATCTTATTAATAATACGAGGAAAAGGGATGAAATTGATTCCATGGAATGGGACGAGTTCAAGAACTTATTTTTCAATAAGTACTTCCCTCTTATTCTACGATCAAAGATGGAGAAAGAGTTTCTTGAACTGAAGCAAAAGGATGATGAATCTGTTGGTACCTATGAAGCAAATTTTACAAGACTTGCAAGGTATGCTTCTGGTATTATTATCCAACCTGAGAGTAATATCGATCGATTATTTAGTGGCTTAAAACCAAGTCTTCGAAGGGCGTTAGCCATAAGGGACTTCAATAGCTACGAGGAAATCGTTCGATGTGCTCTCAAAGTCGAGATGGAAGTTGGAGTAACCCATCATTCATATGGGTTTGATAAGAAGAGGAAAATGGAATTCAAAGGAAAATCTAAAGAGCACACTGAAAAGAAGATGAGTTTTCCCTTATTCTCAAAGTGTGGAAAGAAACATGGAGGGATTTGTCTTAAAGGGACAAGTAAATGTTTAAAATGTGGAAAGTAATGTCATCGGGCATTTGAATGCCGCAATGATGGGAAGAAGATGACTAATGATGCAAACAAAGGAAGGGACACACAGAATGAACCTACTACACTTCAATGTTTCAAGTACAAAGAGATGGGGAATTATGCCAATAAATGCCCTAATCCAAGGGTTGTTGATGATGATCTACATCAACAAAATCTTAAGGCTAAAGACAAAGGAAAGTCACATGCAATTTCTATCAGCGATGTGGAGTACGATAACGATGTGGTGAAAGGTACACTTACCATCCACTCTAAAGTAGAAAATGTTTTATTTGATTCTGGATCCACCCAATCTTTTATTTCTGAAGATTTTTCTAAGGGTATCACCATATTACATCAACAATTAGATGTTGAGTTAGCTGTGACAACAGCTAATGGTACAACAGTTGCATCAAAAGTTTATAATTCTTCCCCGATTGAAGTTTGTGGGAAAGTGCTTCCTGCAAATCTTGTAATCCTTCCTATAGTGGAATTTGATGTGATTCTTGGCATGGATTGGCTTTCTTTATATGGATCTCATATCAATTGCCAAATAAGGGAAGTCACATTTCATATTCCAGATCAATCTATGATCGTCTATCGATGCAAGGATGAACATAACCTTCCAGTGGAAATTTCTTCCATCTTATGGGTCTTGATTCCACTTAATGAAGGTTATTTATCTCAAATGGTTGGTGAGAAACTCACAATTAAGAATATTCCCATTGTACGGGAGTTTGACGATGTCTTTCCGGAGGAATTGTCGGGTCTTCCACCAAATCGTGAAGTTGAGTTTTCAATAGAACTCGTACCGGGTGCTTTGCCTATTTCAAATACACCTTATAGAATGGCCCCAATTGAGTTGCAGGAATTGAAAAAGAAACTCCAAGAGAATCTTGATAAGGGGTTCATATGCCCCAGTGCGTCACCTTGGGGAGCACCTGATCTTTTTGTTAAGAAGAAAGATTGATCAATGAGACTCTGTATTGATTATCGAGAACTTAACAAGATCACTATCAAGAACAAATATCCTCTCCCATGCATTGATGACCTATTTGACCAACTACGTGGAGCTCAATACTTTTCCAAGATTGATCTTCGTTCAGGGTATCATCAATTAAGGGTCAAAAGGGAGGATATACCAAAGATGGATTTCTGTACAAGGTATGGACACTATGAATTTATAGTGATGCCATTTGGTCTTACTAATTCCCCTGATATCTTCATGGATCTGATGAATAGAGTCTTTAGAGACAACCTTGATCAATATGTGGTAGTCTTTATAGACGATATTCTTGTCTATTCAAAGAGAAAGTAAGAACATGAAGATCACTTGAGAATTATATTGAAGACCCTAAGAAAGGAGAAGCTTTATTCCAAATTTACCAAGTGTGAATTTTGGATTCAAAAAGTTTCATTTTTGGGTCACATAATCTCAAAAGAGGGGATATCTGTGGATCCAGCAAAAAAAGAGGTTATCGAAAGATGGTCGAGACCAACAACAGTAACTGAGATCCAAAGTTTTTTTGGTTTTGCTGGATATTATCGACCTTTTGTGAAATATTTTTCACGATTATCTAATCCACTCACCAGGTTGACTCAAAAAGGAGTTAAGTTCATGTGGACGGACGAATGTGAAGAGAATTTCAAGGAGTTGAAAAGAAGGTTATCCAGTGCACCTGTGCTCACACTTCCTTGTAGTGGAGAAAGGTTTCTGATCTACAATGATGCATCCAAGAAGGGACTGCGATGTTTTCTCATGCAAAATGATATGGTGATAGCTTATGCCTCACAATAGTTTAAAATCCATGAGAAAAATTACCCAACTCATGATTTGGAGTTAGCTGAGGTAATCATTGCATTAAAGATTTGGAGGCATTACCTTTATGGTGAAAGGTGTGATATTTATACTGATCATAAAAGTTTAAAGTATATTTTCAAACAAAAGGAGCTTAATATGCATCAAAGAAGATGGTTGGAGCTGATTAAGGATTATGACTGCTCAATTCATTACCACCCTGGGAAAGCAAACAAGGTGGCAGATGCATTAAGTCGACAAGACCATGCCAGTTTATCCATGATGAGGATCACAAAAGATCCAATATTTATGGATTTACAAAGGATGGATATTGGAATTATAATGGAAGGGGAAAAATCGTATCTTTCTCAAATGAATGTTCAACCATCTATACATGTGAATATTAAAGAGGCACAGAAAGAAAATGTAGAGTTACAAAAGAAGGTGAGAAATGTTCCTGAATTCAACCTTGATTGTGATGGGATAATAAAGTTCAGGAATCGGGTTTGTGTTCCTCCCATCCCTGAATTAAAGAAGGAGCTACTGGATGAGGCTCATAGTTCATCATTCTCTATTCATCCTGGAAGCACGAAGATGTATAGGGACCTGAAAGAGTACTTCTGGTGGGATGGCATGAAAAGAGATGTTGCTGAATATGTCTCTCGATGCTTGGTTTGTCATCAAGTTAAAGCTGAGAGACAGAAGTCTAAGGTGTTGTTACAACCATTACCCATACCCGAATGGAAATGGGAAAACATCACTATGGACTATGTCACAGGACTTCCTAAAAAATCCAAAGTCAATAATGCTATCTGGGTCATAGTTGATCGTCTTACAAAGTCTGCACACTTCATTACTATTAGAGAGGATTTCTCTCTAGATCAGCTTGCCAGGATATATGTAAAGGAAGTGGTAAGATTGCATGGAGTACCACTTTCTATTATATCTGATCGGGATCCGAGGTTTACCTCAAAGTTTTGGGGAAGTCTTCAGCATACTCTGGATACAGAGTTGAGTTTCAGCACTACTTATCATCCTCAGACAGACGGTCAGTGTGAGAGAACAATTAAAACTCTAGAAGATATGTTGAGAGCTTGCTCTATGGATTTAAAGGGTGGTTGGGATCAACACCTACCTTTGGTGGAATTTTCTTATAATAATAGCTTTCACTCCAGTATTCAGATGGCTCCTTATGAAGCTCTCTATGGAAAGAAATGCAGGACTCCAACTTGCTGGGATGAAGTTGGGGAAAGAAAGCTATTAGGACCTGATCTCATTGATGAAATGGCAGAAAAGGTCAGATCTATTCAACAACACATAAGAGCAGCTCAGAGTCGACAGAAAAGTTATGCCGACAACCGAAGAAAAGACCTAGAATTTGAAGTGGGTGATAAAGTGTTCTTACGAATATCTCCCTGGAAGAGGGTCATGAGATTCGGAAAGAAGGGGAAGTTGAGCCCTAGATATATCTGTCCTTTAGAAATACTGGATCATGTTGGGAAGGTAGCTTACCGATTGGCGCTTCCACCGAATCTCTCTCAAGTACACGATTTGTTCCATGTATCTCTCCTGAGAAAGTACATACCTGACCCTTCACATGTACTCAGCTCAGAAGTTGTACCGCTGGAGCAAGATCCTTCTTATGAAGAACAGCCGATAGAGATTCTGGATCGTAGAGAAAAAGTCCTACGAAACAATACCACTCTCTTGGTGAAAGTTTTATGGAGGAACCACAAATTAGAAGAAGCTACATGGGAGCTTGAGGATATGATGAGGGAGAGGTATCCTCATCTGTTTGTTACAAAGTGATGAATTTTGAGGGCGAAATTCATTTTAAGGGGCGTAGAATGTAACACCCGAGACTTTTATGAGAAATATTTTGTTTTTATGTTATATAAATCATCAAAGTAATCTTTCACTACACACAACACTAGCTTGGCTTTCTTTATACGCAACCGCGGCCTTCCTCGATAGCTTGCGTCGTACGCAATACCGAGTTTCACTAAACAACGATTTGCTATTAAAATATTATTAAAACTAGCCGTTATGAATAGTACTAACTGAATTTTGAATTTTATAACATTTTAATTCAACTTATACATTTTCTAGAATGAGGTATAAAAGAAAAATCAGTTTTTTTGGATAAAAGAAATAGTTTTCAAAAAATACAGTTTTGTCGCCTTTTGATGGCGCACCCACATTAAATCTAGTTTTTGACATATTTATAAGTTAAATTTGAAAAAATAAAATTCTTTTTTTGAATCAGGGTATAAAAATTTACTTTGGATAAATTTTTGATATTTTTCTGATAACTTTCATATTTTGATGAATAGTAAAAATACGCTAATTTTTAATTAAAAAAAACTTTTTTCATTGAGATAATTTATATGGATAAATTATAATATTGAATGGTTTTAAAGTATAAATAGAATATATTTTTACCATTTAATATAATGTATTTCATTATCATTAATTTCACATTAAATTCATAGGTAAAAACATTTCAATCTTTGGTAATGTTTTAACTTCTAAAACCCGTTTTCTTAACAACGGGATTTATTTTAAATTAATTACTGCAACTTATATGTTTTGAATTTTGAAAAATGGATTCCATATTCAGAATCAGAGGGTCCAAATTATTTTAATAGACTACTTTTTATTTTTGGGCATTATGAATAGTAACTACGGTAAATTTTATTTACCATAGTTAAAGGTAAATCGGGTAATTAAGGGTAAATATAAGATTATAAAATTACCCTAACACCTGCCAAAATCCTATTGGATGGCTAAAATTCGACCCATATCACCTAAGGGTCGGATTAGATTCATTTAATGGACTTTTTTCCAGGAAAATAATTTAATTATTATTAAAACCAAAGAATGTGACAACATGTCACTTTCTTAAATCTTATAAGTATAATAATTTTAATTTGGTGATAAACTTAATGAAACTTCGAACATGAATAGTCTCCAGAAATCTAATACAATTATCTACATCATAGAAATTTATTTAGAATTTTTAGGTATTAAATAATTTTCATTAATTATGACACAATAGTGATGTTGAAATTATTTTATTAATTAAAATATCAAATAAATTGTTTTAAAAATATTAAAATAAATATTATATGAACTATTTAATGTGCTACACTAATTTTATAGATACATATGACATTTTATTAATCTATTAAATCTTTTATTTTGAACATATCTGTTGTATATATTTTATTTAAATTCAAATAAATGAATAGTGTCAAAATTGACACTATTGTTATTTTATAAAAATAACATATTATAAAATTGTTTTAAAATCAGAAAAATATTTAAAAATTATAAATTAAAATTTATATGGTCTAAAATGTCATAAAGTTTCAAATTATGTAAAATTCACAACACATATGTAATTATTTATAATAATTTAAAATTTAGAATATTATTACCACAAATAAAATTAAATTGATAAATAAGGATAAATCAAGTTGATAATGTTTAAAATAAATTCCTAACATGTCTAAATTTTATTGGTTGATGATATTACAACCCTATATCATCTAAGATTCGGATATGAGTCATTTTAGAAGTTTTTAAGTGGGTTTTTGGATTTAATATAAACTAATATTTCTTATATTTCCAAAGGTGCCCCTCTCCTCCCTTATAAAAGGGCACCTCCTCCCTCTCTTCCTCACACCAATTTGAGCCTTCAATCTCGGCCAACCCCTGCCCATTTCACTTCCCCAATTCCTTAAAAACCTACTATAGGTACTGGTCTTATCTAAATACCAACTCTAGTGCCTTAAGAGAAAGTTTAAAGGAGGCACTTCGAGAAAGAGGTAATACCTTCTACCGTTTTCTTCAAGTTCCATTCTTCTTCTACTCCCTCTTCTTTAGTTGTTTCATTATGAGGTAATAACATCAGTATCACTCATATACTGATATGTAATTTTAAATATGAAACAACCCTATTTCACCTCTTATCCATCCTATGGAAAACGAAATCACCGCGTGTGCGTACGTACGGAATATCATCTCAACGCTGTGGTGTAATCTATTTTCCACCACCACCTTACTTGGATGGGTATAATGGTGAAAGTAATGAATATATATGATTATTGTAAAGTGTTATTGTTTCTGAAATAGTATACATACACTCCAATACAATTCCACGATCATGGGAACGATATCATCGCTCGTGCGTAAGTACGGAATACCGTCTCCACGATGTGATGTGATTCGTTCAACATGATCTTCATTGCATAATAATTTATTCGACAAACACACATAAGAACAAAAAGTAATAAACACCCGAATAACAAGTAGTAATGAAATATTACTAATAAGAAGATAAGAATATGACCATATATGATATCATAACAATACGTATGGTTCTGGAATAAGTCAATAACATTATTTAAATCATTATACAGGAGGTTCGGACACTTACGAAGCATATCGGACATAAGGTAAGGGAAAATATCACAATCTCATTTTTATCTGAGATTGTTTATACTTTGGAATTTACTGGGGTGTATTTTATCATCCACATCCATGTTTCCTCAATATGTAATATTTATATCCTTCTACAATATTTTATATACAATTTTACCCTTCGGTGAGTTTTTAGTAAAAGATATGAAAGGAATCTTTTGTCGTTTTTCATACGAGGTACTTTTTGACTTTTCTGAAAAAAGTACGAGAAGAATGTTTTTTTTAACTTATACGGCATGAATGGATTTTTAAAACATTATTTCCAAGAAGCTTCCTTTACAAGTTTTCAAGTTTATTTTTAATCAAATTCTTTTAGTTTAAAATTGTATGACATGTTAAGAAAGGAAAATGTTTTTGAAGTTGAAAGGATATTTTTCTCAAGAATGGAGTTCAGGTGTTTTATCAAAATTATTTTCCATCTAAGATAATAAAGGGTTCTGTTTCTATCCCTATTATTACATTGATTTGATTATGTTGTGATGGAATTGTTTTTATGAATTCCTTTATCTTATATGAATTATTTTATGATGTCACGATGTTTAAGATTCCCATTTTTATTACATGGGTTATGCAATGATGTATGATTTATGATTTTGTGGCACACATAAGAATGGTATCATTATGAGATGGGTGGGACCTATATCTCCCTCCAATTCATTGGGTAAAGATTTTATATCTCATGAGATAGACATGGCTGGAACGGCAGGTTAATCTGGTTCTGTGAAACAGGACTGAAACGAGGAGTGAACTCGGTTCAGAAATGGACTTTGTCCACTAAGATAGTCTTGGCAATGAGTCTTGACTAATAATAAATGATTCTCTATGATTTTGTGTGTATGCCACAAAGTTTCATGTTTTAAGTTATGATTATTGGGATTACATTTCACTACTATGATTTATCCCATGTTATGAAATTATGATCTCTTTTGCAGGTTAAGATTTCCAAAAGTTATGTTCTTATGTATATGATGTGATTGATATTTCTTTTGTTTACCCTTACTGAGCATTTGAGCTCACCCTTTTGTATGTTTTATTTCCCCAGGTCAGGAAGAAGTTTATTAAGTAGGATATGCCAAAAAGGGACTCTAGATATGATGAAATAAATGGGAGGCAAAGTAGATGCTTTATGAACCAGTTGTTTATGTTTCCCAGTTTCTAAAGACACTATACCTATATGGTCCTTTCATGGTTTTGTTATATGTTGTAATAAGTACGCTTCAATTTTGAAGTAATAACAATGTATGTAAAGTATGGGTCGTTATAGATTCAATTTGAAAAAATGTTCAATATACATAAATTTCATGCCAGGATTAAATATATAATGATAGAAACTAAAAGTGAGAAGTTCTAGCTAAAATATACATACCTGAATAAAAAAAACTACAACTAATTTTTATGCTCAAAAAATCATCCGAACAAGCTCACTTGCATTCGGGTGATCCATATGATTTCTCTACCAAAAATAACATCTCTCTCCAATATTTCCTTTACAATGATATTAAGGAAGGTTATGGCTAGTTTAAAAGAAAAATAATTGATCTATAAAATAAGTAATATTTCATTAAAAAATCCCTTCACCTTCAATGCACACAACTTTAACTATTCCCAATAATTACACAACTTCTACCCTAGGATATACACCCTTTTTTGAACTCAACAATATATCCTAATTATCTATACTACATATCCTTAATGGTTAATTTACTATTTCACCTTTTTTAATCAAAAAATAATTTTTTTCATTAAAAATCACATTTTTAGGTTAGTAAAATACATTAAGGATCATCATCTAATTCCAACAAGATCTAATCAACCAATAGAAACAACGATGATTCTTTTGTTCTAATCACATGAAAATGAGTGAAAACCTAGTTTATTTCATTCACAAATAATATAGGCTTACAATATAATTAGGTTGATTAAGACTATTTATGGGTTACTTATCTTTTCCAAACCATTCCATCTCTAATTTATAAAATCCTAGAAAACTAAAATATCCCTCTAATACTGCACTGTAATAACCTAACCAAGTTATTATATTAAACTAGACCAGACAACCAAAAACCCCAAAAATACTCCATGATCACCATAGATTAGAGCCTTGTGTTGAGGATTCTAGTTAATATATGGGGAATGATTGACCCCCTTATAAAAATAATTTGGGTCAATGAATGATTCCAATAATAATATAGAATGACTAATTCATAGATCGAAAATTCCCAAAAGATAGAAAAATGTAAGACATAAGAAAGAAACCTTCCATATATGTATGAAAATGAAAAACTACCATTTATATGTATGAAAACAGTACACTAAAATATTTCATGCTTAAAATCATATAAAATATCCATAGAAAAAATACACCAATGAAAAAACTCTAAAATAATAAAACTAAACAGGCTTAGCAATGTTAAAAATACTCCACTTTCTAGTGTTGTCCTCCCTAGGCCTATCACCCAGTTGAGACCTAACCTATTAATGTGTCACCAATAACTATATAATCCATAAATAATTGATTTGTTCAATAGACTTTGTGTTTGTGCTATATCTATTTTCAATAAGTATCAAAGACATTAAGGGAAGTTTCATAATTTCAATATATTGATGTAGAAATTATTAGATGTAGTTTGAAGTTCCCAAGTAATTTGGAGAACTTATTAGAGGTGATTAAGAAATCAAAAGATACATTCTCTTATTGATATATCAATATTGAAGTGAAGAAATTTAGATTATATATATATATTTATTGGATAAGGTTGAATTAGTTTAAAATGATAAGAAGATGTTTCAAGGAAAGGAACTATTTTGTTTAATGAATTGAATGTATTATTTGAGGATTGATATTTTTCTTAAGTCTTAGAAATTGGAACTTCAAGATCTATTCACTTATTTTTAAAAAATTTAACATGATGAAGTTACTAAAAATAATTATTTTTAATGAAGAGTTATAGAGAATAATAGAATGGATGATAATATAGAAAGGATGGATATTTTCTTAGTATTTTTCCAAGGAAGAAATAGACTTAGCAAAAAATTAGTCAAGTCTCTAAGACATCACCTTACCCAAGAATTAATGGATCATAAAGAAACCTAACCATGATCAAACTTCATTAACTAGATGATACAAGCATGTGTAAAGAATATAATTCATAGCCTGCATGGGTTGATATAGATTTGAGTGTGTGAGTGGAGTAGTAAGGAGGGTAAAGTATTCATGTCCTCCAATACATGAAATTTGGAATGATGGGCCATGTGTGAGAATCAAATCCCAAAAAAAACTTAATTTACAGTTGAAGTAAGCATACTTGTATATAAAGAAGTTCCATACTAATGTAAACATCAATGTGGGATCATGAAAAACATGCATACTATTCACATTTTTAAAAAAGTTATTATGGTATTGGGATCAAATATATCTCATGTAATCTATATTTCTGACACATCAGTAATACATGCCATGCATGAATTTCACAAGACATGTTATTACATTCATAAAGTTTAATAACTAAATATTTTACACTCAAGTTCATATAATAATTCTTTGAGGACCATATATACTTCATGCGTGTAGAATGGTGAATTTACAAATATTTTCAGAATATCATACTTACAGTCATGATCATCAGAAAAATGAATAATGAAGATATTTGATTGAGAAGATTCATTTAGATAAAATATGATGATGCACTATCATGTTTTGAATATCAAAATACCATGATGATCATGTGGGTTTTTCTTTGTTCAAGAAAAAAAGAATTATATGATAATGAAATGAGTCGGATGATTTGTGATTATGATTAACAGTACTCGAGTAAAACAACTATCAAAAGTGAAGAAGGTAGTGAATAATAATCTCATACTGCTGATCAACATATTTTGAATATCAAAGGCATGAATTCATATGATCATCGCATGGGTTTGGGCTCCAAATTAATTATATTGAGATCATAATCCATTTTCATCATAGAACTTTGAGCAAAATCCCGTGAATTCTATTTATAATCCTTTTAGAATACTTATCATATCCAACATGATGATGATTTTTTCTTATTATTAAATTAAAATATAATAGTTCCATGGATTCTACTATGATTTAGGAAAGTGAAGAAGAGATAGGATCCATAAATTATGAAATTTAAAAATATCATAGTGAAGGAAAGAAAAGAATAAATCAAATATATAGCCAAATTAAAATGAAATTTAAATAAAGAATAAAGAACATAAGTTTAATATCTGATATTTCATGAATTATTGAAGTACTAAGAACTATTATATAAACTTAATTCTGAAACTACAAGAAATAAAAAAGGAAACACATGTGATGCATAATATTTAAGAAGTTAAGGTTTAAAAAAATATTTAAAGAAGACTCGTGTGTGAGATTTATGAAAGAAGTACAATGATTTTATTCCAATATATAAAAATTTTATATAGGTAAAATGAAGTTATAAGAATGAGATCTGATATAAAACCCATTAAATACTCATGGTATCAAAGTGAGAGAAGAAGAACTAGTTTTTCATTCCTTACACACTAAATAAGAATAAGGGTAAAGAGAGATGAATCTAGCCATGTTCAAAAATCTATCATGTTTAAGATAAAGTTTTGAGATGTTTTGTAATTGAATCAAGATATTTTTTTGCATGATAAAGACGAATAAGTGGAAGATAAGAGACAATATATCAATTTTACTTACTATAAATCACATCCAATTGAAATATAATGAGTTGTCCTTCCTATTTCATCCATATAGTGTAGAAATCTAAAGATTTTTTTTAAGGTAGCCCTTTTGAATGTTGTAAGATTTAGACATCCCTATGATTGTTGTGAAGAGGACACCCAATTTATTTCGATATATTGAGGAAGATATTAGAATTAATCTATCCATTCTAGACACAAATCAATTAACTTCATGGTTTAATTCAAGTTTCTGGAAGCCTAATCTTGTATTTGGAGAAGAAAGCAGCTGCTTCTATGGAACTGGTTGGTTCTAGTGTTGTACGAGTCCAATGGTCATACCATTTAATGATCTTATTTTGATAATAAATAATATTTTATGGATGTGGTATAATAACCACGTGTCCTTAGGGACATAAGTAGGTGAACCTAATTAACCAACATTGGTGTTATGTAGTGTGTTTTACATTTAGTCCTTTGTGCATTCCAACCAATAAAAAATAGGGTGAAGTAAAAGTGAGAGATTGAATCACTATATAAGTGACGATGTGAATTAGGGATAATGTTTTAATTGGTAAAAATTCATTCCATGCTAATTACCCCCCCCCCAGTGTGGGAATATCCTAAAGTTATCCTAAAAATTTGAATTAGATAAGGATACATCACTATTGGATTCTTATATTAAAGTATGATTTTTTTTATTAACCAAAGGATAAATGAAGTAAAAATTTAGAGGAGTCATATAAAAAAACTCCCATATATTCCAAAACTCAAAAAGATATATGGGAGAAGGAGTTGAGAAGGAAAAAAGGAAGATTTATCTCTTAAGAAAAGAAGAATAAAAACCAACTTCAACATGCTACTATCAAGATTATATTCGACTAAGCATCACGATTGAATAATTGGTTGAGAATTATAGTGAAATGATGTTAGATAAGGATTCTACATCAATAGCATCATATTTATTCCATGAATATGAGGTAATTATAAATTCTATCATTATAGTTCCTCTAATAAATCAAGCATATGAGTTAAGGATCATACTTTCAAACATCTATTTGATAAGGCATATATTGATTCATGTGCTTTGAAAAAATCATGTGAGGGTTTCCCAAATTTGTTTTTGCTTTTATTTTTGGATCCCTTAAAGAAATATATGAGGAATTAAATCACCATGAAAAGGAATCATAGATTGAGAAGAATCCCTTGGCTAAAAATGAGCTTGAATAATAAAATATTTCTAATCAAATAGTGGTCAAAAGAATAAGGAATTTAGATCTTAGAGTAAAATTATTGGGAATAGAGTTGTATTTTATAAAACCAAACTACGAGAAAGAAAAAACTATGAAAATAATACAATAAGAGTACCATGAACTGGAAGAACAAAAAATATAAATCATTAATTTCAAACTTTCTAAATTTTAAGTCAAGGAAAACAATGTAAAGACCTGACCCTAGTTTCCCAGAGCTGGTTCCTTATTTCATTACATTGGCATGATTACAAAAAAGTCATATACCAAAGGAATGAATAGTTTAGTAGTTTGGGAAACTAGATACATACATAAGTTAAACATTACAACTTATAGGAAATAATATATATATATATATATATATATATATATATTCCATTAGAAAAATCCATGAATCTTAGATTATCCCTGCAAGTCATTTATAATTTACTTCTTCATATCTTGGGAAAATAAAACATAAGGGGTGAGCTCAGATTCTCAGTAAGGGTAATAAATACAGTGGAAAATATTATAAACATTAACATTGGTCATGGTGAATAACTAAATACACATTCCTTTAAAAAATATACTTTAACACAATATGGCAGGAATAAGTGGCAAATAAATAATTCCACAATAAAAAAAATCATGGTTATTCTAATAGTTGAATAACCAAATGAACTATCAATTAATAGCTTCATAATGAGGGAATTAATAATTTCATACATCATAACTATATCATCAAGGCCTCATGCCAAGACCATAAATAACGATATTGTCAAAGCATTGTGCCAAGACACTTGTTTGTCTCATGAGACCTACCGATGAATCGAGGGGATATTGAGGGCCCATCCCTTCATGTAATAAGTTCAATTAATTACTCATATGAATGGGGATAAAAATAAACAACATATACATTCATATTAAAACAAACATATGAAATGTAAATAACTTTCCCCAATCATTAAATATGAACACTAACCATTCAGAGTAATATGGTGAATGGTATAAAGATAGAAAAATCCATAATCAAACTAATAATAAACCATTAAATAAAATATGGTAGATTATATCATAATATATTAATCTCAAATGAACATAATAATCCAAAAGAGTGTTGAAATATATGAAAATACTTGTATAAAAGCAACAAGTAATTCTTGAGATAATTACTCTTTTACATTGAAAAGAAGTGTTCTTTTAGAAAAATATTTTTATAAAAATAGAATTGAATTAAGGAATTTTTTTCATAATAAAATGATTAATTTTATGAAAATAATGGTTGCTGAAAAAAGATTATAGGGTGCCCTTAAAAATTGGTAAGAATTCGAGAAATTCCTTTGAATCAGGCTTGTATTTTGGGAAGAATTTTTGAAAGATCCTTTTAAAACATGTATCTATCCATAAAATAAAGGATTATTATAGTTGGTAAACATATACAGAACATTGAAAAAGAATTTATGATGATTATATAAGAATAAATAATAATTTAATTGGGATTAATAGAGACAAAGAGTAACATGAATGAAAATGGAGGTTCGGGTAGAAAACCCTTACCATATGTCTGAATATGTTCCGTTTTTGAACTTAAGATCTTGAAATATTAAATTAGAATTATTAATAACTTAATTAATAACCTAATAGACATGTATTTATTTTATAATAATTTTCCTAAGATCATTTATATCCTTATTTATAGGTTATAAGATTGAATTCTGTCGTTCTTGAGTGTTCGTTTCCTTGGTTTTCACAATCGGTATACTTGTATATGAGTATGGATGTTCATGTGGAATGGATATAATTCTCTAGAATTGAATTTATATATTATTTATGAACATACATAGATGATAATTTTATATATATCATTTTGTTACATGGTATTTGGATGAATCATTAGATGAAATATTAATGACAATCACTTAGATTATTTTGGCAGTATTTTGATTATTACGAACTAGTTTTGTCGTATGAATTAATATTACATAAATATACTAGTTATTGAATATTAAATAGGTTATAATAAATATTTTATAGTCTTTTTAAAAAATAAAAATGTTTTTATAACCAGTTTTTAAGGGTAAATTTAAGAACGAGACTTCATCATCGATGAAGGTTGTAAATTGTCACCTCATGGATGATGATTTTGTTTATAAAATAAAAGAGAGATAGAGAGTAAGAATATTGATGGAGGTTATTACATTAACATGATATAATTATAGTTTATAGATGATACTAGAGTTATCAAGATCATTTTGACAGAGGAGGTGAGTAGAGGATAATAAAAGAAAGGAACTTGAAATGAAATTAAAAGAAAGAAGATGTGGATTTACCTCTTGAATACACCTCCTTGAGAATCTCTTTAAGGGAAGGGGTTTTGGTATTTTGGAAATAAAAAGAGCTCCTGGAAGTGGGAAGGGACTAGGGAAGATTATTTGGGCATAAACTTGAGGAGTTTCAAGGCTTAGAGGAGTGAAGACAAGAGGGAGTGATGGGTGGCTTTTATAGTAGAGGAGATGAGTTATTTCTCATTATTTTATTATTTTGGCTCAAGACTATGAATAGTCTTGATTCACATGACTCAACATATTAATAAATTCATGTGAGTTCTAACCAATGGCCATTTACATCAGCCATGACTCAAGCATGATGCATAAATTCATTTATTTAGCATATATCACAAATTATCGAATTTCACTATTCACCAAAAATTCAAGTATTTTAGAAAAATCCCAAAAATTCACTCTAACTTGTTTTTGAAATTAATAATTTAAAAATGAACTCCATTTTTTCAAAATAATTTTCTAAATAAGAGAAATTTAATTTATAAATAAAATCATTATTTACTTGAAAAATACAGATTTTAAATTTAACACTGATTTTATAATACTTTCAAAATAAACTGAGGTCTCATAAAATTATCCTAAAATCATTGGACAAAAAATTATTTATTTAGGAATCAATTTTATGAAAATTAATTTTATTAATTTATTAATTTAAAATTTTAATTAAATATTTATTAATCATAAAAATACAAACACTTAATTATTGATTTTTAATATATTCTATTTCATTTATAAGGTGACTAAAATTTATTTATACTTACATGTGTGAGGTTACTATTCATAAGGGTACATTTCTATTCATAAGGGTATGTTACTATTCATAAGGGTAAGTTACTATTCACCAAAAATGAAAGTTGGCCATATAAGACTCTAAATATCATACTGATCGCAACCATGTAAGTCAATTTTTCCAAATTCAATCACAAAAGAGGAAAAATTATGTATATTGGCTAGGTTATAACAAAGTGGTGTTTTATAAAGAATCAGTGTTACATTTTTTTAATATTAAATTTATTTTTAAATCCTTAGGATATTACAAACAACATCATAGAGCTTGACTATCTATAATAAGAAAAGATCAAAATTCATGAGAAACAAATTGAATGAATCAATAATAATTGTGAAGGGAAAATAAAGATAGTAGAAAATGAAAATTACACTCTTAAAATGAAATTCTTTGGATTTGAAATCTAATTAGTATATCTGGAAATTTCTCAAGCTAAGTCATCACAAGATGCTTACAGAAAAACTAATATTTCCACACAATGTTTAGAGAATAGGTTTTTTTTTAAACATCAATTATATGGAAATAAGATATTTGGATCATCTCATGATCAATTATCAATGGAATTGAAAAAATAGATACCATCCAAATTTAATTCTATTTTTTCTTCTAAACATGTCACTATAAATAGTTTAGTTTTATATGAAAAGTCTATAAAAAGTGAATGAGGTGAAGTGATGAGAATTCTACCACAAGTTTATGGGTGGAGAGAAGTATTATGACAACTAGTTCTCCTAGAATATCCCAAAAGTGATGTAAAAATTTGAAAAATAACATGTCCCTAAATCTAGAAATTTTGGATTGTGGGATTTACATGGAATAAAAACCATGTTTCATGGTAAATTTTGGTGCTTCAAAAAATTTGGGCATAATCCATTAAATTTTTTGTATAATCCATAAATTTTTTATGTTTTGAGAAAGTCTTCGGTAAGGGGAAGTATGGTTGAGAAACTTCAATATCCATAGATTAATGAGAATATATCTAACTCAAATAGATTTGAAGTGTATGGTATCTTATGTGGAATGTGAAATGGTTGTTTTCACAAAGAATATGTTTCTTCATCTCATAATGTATAAAAATAATATGAGAAGAGAATTCCAAAAATACTGAGAATGAAACAAGAAACAACCTTGGGATGGAAGTAAAAATAATCTATAAATCAGAATACTCCCATGAAGTATGAGAAGAAATGTCATGCAAATATAGAAAATAAACAGAAGGTAAAACAAGCTCAAATTAGTTATAGAAAGTATAAATGAAGTGCTCTATCCAAGGGAGATAATTTTATAAAATTCACCGATAACTTTCCATGTGGATACTCCAAGAAGGTTTCTTATGTACCTAATGAATGTCTTATTATTTGTCTATTATATTTGGAGAGGGAAAGTTAAATGGAAGAATAAACACAAGAAAAATTCATTATTAAAGGAAAATAAAATATTCCACATAAATATCCTGAATTTCAAGGGAGTTTATCAATAAATGACAACCCAAGTGGAAAATAAGAGCTTTGTGGGAGATGTAGCAAGGTTGGACATGCATCTGATGGTTGTTTAACAATTCATCCAGCATAAGAAGGATCCTTAAATAGGATGAAGACTACATTGGGAATGATGAAAACCCAAGTAGAAAATAAGATCTTTGTGATAGATGTAGCAAGGATGGGCATACATCCGATGGTTGTTTAATAATTCATCCAACACAATAAGGATCCTTAAAGAGGATGGAGACTACCTTAAGGCATGATAACTATTGAAAATAAAAATTCACCACAAAAAGAAGTTAAAGATGATAAGAGTTATATGTTTCCTAATATAAATACATATTTGAAACCTAGATATGAAATCATAAAGGCTGGAGAAAATGAAGTAACTTGGTTGAGTAAAATGTATCATCCCTACTATTCAAATTTAGAAGCAATGAGATCCACCTTTTCCCAATATTTTGTGTCGTATTTATGCTTAAAAAGTATGGAATTGAAGGGGAATCATACTCTCAGTGGGAAAACTTTAGAATTATTTAAATTAATCAAAGTTATAAATCATAAATTGGTTGATCTATTCTAGTGAATTCTCAACATGGAACAACTTATAATTTATCTATGAAAGAGGTTCACCATGATAAAGGTTGTTTGGAGTGTCTCCTTGAGTGGGAGACAAGATGATAATATTCTTTAGAAACTTCTAGATTCATGAAATTCATATAAACCTAAAATTTATAGAAAGTGCATAACATTTATTCAATAATAAGGTATGAATGCTCATTCCCTCATCCTTGGAATTTTTGAATGTTATACCCAGTGAATTATATTTCCAGGTTAATTGTATTTCTAAGTCCCACATCGAATTCTTATGAATTGTAATTATTTTTCTCAATCTATAATAGAATTTATCCACCTCTCCTTGATGTAGGGAATTCATACCATTCTATATGGTATCAAATGAGTTCATAACACCAACCCTCCTGCTCTCTCCCCCCCTTTTTTAGTGACTCTCGGGTGGATCCCCCTGCTGCTCCCCTCATGTGTAATGCCCACCCCCTATGCAGCATGATTTCACTATGCCCCCCAACCTCCTTGTGCACACGACTTCCCCCTACATCCCCATCCTTACGCATGATACCCCTCTACGCCCCCCCCCCCCTGTGTGGGTGAAGCCCCCCTGAGCCCCCCCCCCCCCACCCCAAGCGCACAACCACTCCCCACACCCCATCATCGTCCTACCTTCCACCCCCTGTGTAATGCATCATCCTTCCTAAATTGGCCTCCTCCTCCAAAGCTGACCACTATTGCACACAGATTCAGAGTCCTTTTGTTGAGTCGTCGTTTGTCCAACCACATCTCGTTGGCCTTTTCCATCCCCACTTCAACATGTTGCAGACTAATCGGGTGCCCCTCCTCTATCGTCTGACAGACCTGAAGAAACCCTTGGTTCCCCCATCACTGGCCCAATTTCATGGAATCCCCAACACTCCATCATCGGCCCACCTGCGTGGCAACCCCCACGCCACATCACTAGCCTCCTTGTGCGGCTACTCCTATACGACCACATTCCCTACGCCATTGTGATCTAGGAACTATGATGCTTCCCCACTTCCTTCCAAGAATAAACCATGATAGCAGTGATAACAGTAGGAGATAGCCTCTATTGCTGAAAGTAGTCACTCAGGGACTCCTCTGGAATCTCCTAGGCAAGACTTCTACATGTGGCCTTGTGATATTGTCTCTTATGTGTGAGTGCCTCCATGCACCTCTACCTTAGGTACATCCTAACACCCCTTCTGATGATGGTCCATCCTGAGTACATCTTCCAAAACTTCTTGTAATGCACCACCTATTCTAGAGCACCCCTATTGTTGCTTTGCCACATCATTGATACACTCCGGATGTTCCTATCAGACATTTTATTAGTGTCCTACTTCATGATGTTCCCAAACACCTTTCCAACAAGCCTATACCCGATTGGTAAAGGCTCTTGCTTGGAATCCAAGAGACCCAGGTTCAAAATAAGGTGGAGGTGAATTTACAGGGGGTACTGTAGCAGTTACTGTAGAAGTACTGTAGTAGTTACTGTTTGGTACTGTAGCAGTCGGAACTATTCACCCGATTTGGGCCTTCGGGCCACTGGTTTGGGCCTACGGGTATCAAGGGCCTTCGGGTCATCAAAGTCCTTCAGGACATAGGGCCTTCGGGCCACATAGACCATGAAGTATCCTAGTTCACACAGAACAGGCCCCATAAGAGGATCATAACAACAAGAGTAGTATCCACCAGAAGAAAAGCTAACCAGATTGGATGAATGAGAGGGTATGACAACCGCCATCAGGACCAGGCACAGTGCAACTTTGTATGGGGCAATGCTAGCTGATCAGCAATGCAAGGTGGGGATCTAGGTGATTAGTGACACAGAAGCTGGGGATGGGCAGTTCAGGTGGGTTGGGCCTATGGGTTATGTATTGGGCATGGTATGCCTCTGGGCCTTCGGTTCATGTATTGCGGTTCAGTCGGGCCTTGTTCCTTGGGCCTAAGGGTAATGTATGGGTTCCCCTTCAACCCTTAAAAGGGGGATTATCCATAATAAAAAAATAAGGCCTTCGGTCCATTCGGTCCAAACACCTTTATATTACTAACTATACACATTTTTCTCATTCAAAACTTGTTTAATGATGAACAGAGCTTTCTGATCGAACAGTGGAGGTCGACACGTCTTCTTGTTTGTAATCATGTGAGGGAATAGTTTATGGTTGTGCAGTGCGGATGAAAGAGGGAAATGCGTGAGCTATATTTTTTAAATAATTTCTGGAGAAAAATTGTTCTCTTCTGGAGATGTGAACACCATTGAAGAATACTCGGACGAGTGGAATACTCTAGGATATAGGGCGCGCATCTTGGGAGTTGATGCGCAGTAGAGAGGTGGTCTCACTCCATTTCTCTATTTCACAACAGAATCAATCAAAGGTGACAAGAGATGCATCGCAGAGGTAGGAATAAGTGCATGAGCTATGTGGTCTATCACCATAAGAGTTTTCTACATAAAGAATGATTTCGAAAAGAGAGATTGAGTGAGAAAGCTGGGAAGGTCGTCTATGACTGGGAGAACGTTTTGGCTGTGGTGCGTGTTTGAAGTTGGAGTTATATATGGATGGGCCTAATTGTTTCAACATAGTAGTGAGGTTCATGTCATTGGGGAAGAGGAGCAGGTTGGAGTTGTTGTAGAGGAATTCTAACGTAGCTGGAAAAAATAGGGGGTCACACAGTTTCTTATGAAGATAGGATGATGGAAGGAAGATCCACTGAGGCACAAGTACAAACATAATTTTTAGAAGAATTTATGAAGAGAGAAGTGAATATTGAGAAGCTATTTAGTGAGATAAATTTCAACCTAAAGGAACAACAGGTGGTTTCCATATGTTCATGCAGGGCAACCGATTGTTTATTAATAGTTGAGGTGTATGTCGTGGGAGCGGACAGAGGATTTTTAGTCATAGGAGGAAAAATGCTTCGAGTCTAAGAAATAGATCCAGTCAGCTGCAGCATGATCCCTTGGGAGAAACTTCAGAGCTTTGGAGTTTGAAAGGAAATAGGAGGCGATACATATACTTATTGGATTGATGCCTTTTTATGGAAGGAGTAGTATTGTAAAAAGAGTTGAGCTGCCAATTTTTTCAAGTGGGGAACCACTTGTTTGGATCGCAAAAGCTTAGGCATATTTATTAGAAAATCATATAGTATAGGGCATGAAGTTACAATATGCATAGTTAAGTTTGGAGTACATGGTTTTATTTGGTTTTTTCTTAGCTGAACAAAAATCCCAGATCAGAATAGGAGCAATTGAAGCTAGTGCTATTATAAAAGTACTGGTCTGACAAGGAGGAGGGGGAGTTTTCTTGATGACAGTGTGACAAGAAGAAGTCCATGCAGGCATAGGAAGACATTATGGAGGTGGACATTCCATTTTTTAATTGATTAGGAAAAGATAAAATTGATTTAATTCATAATCACCAAAGCATGTATTGGTTGGGTTTTGGTAAGAAGATAAAGAGGAAGTCAAAAAATAACCAAGGAAGAACTAGAAACATGATTGTATGAATTCTGGACTGGATATGAAGGGGGTGATAAGCAGTAGCTGGTTCCAACTGAACTAGTGTGGTAGGGAACAACGAACGACACTTCATCTACTTACCTTGATGAAATGGTAACTTGCATTAATTTTCCTAGATTGAACATTGAATATCGTCATGAGGAAAAGGTATTTTTAGCTCAAGATACCTATTTTTTCAGAGTTTGTAGTGATTCAAGTGTAATGAGTAGCTTCCATAGTGCATGTAGAGGAATTTCAGATGACAAGTCAAGAAGAGATGCTAAACACACAATGGGACCAATCGGGGAGTAATTGTAGCAGAGGGATGAACAAAATTTTTATAAAACTGAAAAAATTATCTATAATCTAGTGTGAATGATGGAATAGTGCACCTGCACTAGTTAGATGGTGTATGGATGAAATTTATGAAGGAAATTCTACTTTTGGGACATTGGGGTTTTCCATGGTTCATAAATCTGAGTTTTTTTTAGAGTGGTACCTTAGCAGTGGAGTATGTGTCAGTTGGAAGTGGTTTGGCTATTTGGAGCATAATTCCAAATGATATCACTCTTGAATCAATCAATCATCTATAGATTGCTAAAAATATTTCTAAACAAGGTTTGAAGGAATTTAAGAGCCCTACTTCTACTTCTGAATGGGCATCAGAAACTTATTTGGGGCTGGTTGGGGTGTGAAGAGAGACAAGTATGTGTGTTAGTGATATCTATAACCTCTTTAAATTGGTAAAAAATATTGTATCATGTTGGGAACCTCTTCCAATTGTTGACAAGATTGTTTTTCATGAAACCCGAACTACTGGAAGTGAGATCTTGGCTGCAACAACCCAAATGATTAAACCTATTACCTTGCAGAAACTTTATGTATTTAAATAATTGATTCCTCTTGAGCATGGGAATCTATGGGAGATGGAGTGGGTTATGGAGACTTATGCAGGAAAGTTCTATGAAATTGATGAAAATTAATTACTAAATAGACAAAAATGACAATTATGGGATCCTGGGAAAAGGGTTAAGCAACGATATTTTCTAGAGAGATTGTTTGGGTAGAGGAATGATATGCACCCATTTATTACCATACATGATGTTATGAGAATTCTTAAAGTTGAAGATGTTTTTTGGCTAAGGACACCACCAAAATCACCTCAAGGTGTTTTCATTCTAGTATTAAGAAGTAGAACCTTTCTTTGGAATTACACCTTGAGGACAAGAGAGTTTTTTAGCATGGGGGAAATTTTTAGGAATGTGGTGGTGTTAGAACTAATTGAGTATAGGGGAAGTATAGTAATGTGGTCTTGTTAGTACTACTTGAGTACAGGGGTAGTGTAGTCATTTTCATTTTTTATTATGGGGGGTGTTAATTTTTTTTGGGACAATTATAAATAGAGGAATAGGAAGTGGGGCTGGGGATACGAATCATTTTTTATTTTCTTGGCAGTAGGTTTGCTGGTGGTCTTGGTTGGGCCCTTGGGAGGGTGGTCATCTCCTTTAAGCATCTTGTTCCTATTTCTCTATCTATTATTTATCCTACCTTTGTAACAATTCTACTAGTTCTGTTCAAGAGATACTATATAGTGTATGAGCCTATTTTAATTCTCTCTATCTCTCTCACTATCATTTTTACTAACAACATTCATAAAACTCAACTTATAAAAACACGAAAATAACAAATCTATGTTTTATAATATTTTATCCATCTCAAAATATGCACTTTGAACCTCCTAAGGATAGAGAAAATGAGAACTTCCTTGATCAAAATCCAAAAATGCGAACAAATATACATTTTCATATTTAAATTAAAAAAATAAATTCAATAAAAATATATTAGTTAATTTAAAAAGATAATAGTTCATCACACCTAATGTTTGGAAAAACATAGAGATGTTACCCCTTCCTAATATTAGTTAAATATATTTTACACAATATTTTCATTCTAGTTTAATTTGAGGTTACTCCCTTTAGTAAAAATTAACCTATGTCATTACCTATATTAATATAAACCAATTATAATGGTTACTTTATAATGTCTATATTACCAATGGTTGTAATACCCAATTGTCAAAATTCCCATTAGTCATATAAAATATATATAGAATCTTTACTTCCTTTTAATTCACTCAATACCTATCCATAAAATAGAAATTATCATTCTTAAGATTATTTTTCTTATCATGTTTGTTTTTTGGTTTATAATATTATTTTTAATAATAGTCTTATTATAAAAATGATGATTATTATGGAATTTGAGTTGAGATATTTTAATTTATCCTTACGTTTTTCATCATTATCTATTTTACATTGTTAACTGTAGAAGTATTAAAAAATAAATATTTGGATTTTGTAATATATCATTATGCATTAATAAAAAATTATTTTATAGTTAAATTTTTTCAATCATTGCATTCTCCCCCATTAAAATAATTTCATCATTGAAAGTACAAATTAGATTCATATATAAATGTAAATAAGTCTTTATAAAATCGTCATAAGGTTCCCAAACTACCTACTCTAATTGGAGATTCCACCTAAGAATATTTAAAATTTAAGTCATAAAATTTATCAACACTTTCCCTCCCATATCAAGAATATAAACAAGCTTGTCATTATATGATAAGTCATGCTGAAAATTTACTTAATAAATCAAAAGATAATATCAAGGGCATGGAATGTACATCCTTAAATGTGATATATAGAATATTCCATGCACATTAGAAAGATTGGTAGTCCTAACTAGATGATATTCTATAACTCCTATCCACTATAATATTTGAAAAGGCTTAATTTTCTTTAAAATAAGTTTCCATTTCTATCTAAATCTCAAGAACTATTTATATAGTGACATATTCTGGAAGACATGGTCCGACATTTAGAATTAAACATTATTTATTATATTGTTAGCATATTTTTTCTATCTACTTTGAATTTCCTTGATTTTTCAGGATAGATTTTACTTTATTTTATATATATTCAATAATCGATAAACCCCATAAATTCATTTCTCCAACAGCATCCCAACATGATATATTCAGAAATATCTTCCCATAAAATGATTCATGAGTTTCCATTTTTATCTAGAATGTAAAATTTGATTTTATAAAATTATAATTGAGATAAATAATGATACCAAATTCTTTGGATATCAAGTGAGAATAAACTTATCACGTCCTCTAATATTTGGAAATTATTTTTAGATAAATTATCCATTTTTGGATGAATGATTTTACTATGATTAACCACTATATTTTCATTATTTTGAAGGATCCTACAAAAATATAATGTTAACATTAGACAATAATTTGGTTCTATTAATAAAGGTGTATCATAGAGCCTCAGAAAAATAATTTATATATAACATAGCATTAAGATCAAGAGAAAAATATTCTTAAATTTCTATAAAATGTGATGACTTTGTAAGAGTATCTATAATAACCCATATATCAATTTTTCATTTAGATTTTTATTAATCATGGTGATAGATTCTATAATAATATTATCCCAATTCCACTCTCATATAGGTTAAGGTTACAAAACCCCCTTGTTTAGTTGTATTTCAAGATTCTCTTATTAGCATACCAAACACCTTTAGTATAGTTCATAATCACCCACTTTATATTTTCCCACTATAATGATCTTAGATATCTCTATACATTTTATTGATACTATAATATATATAATTAAATTCATGATATGAGTTTCAACCAATAACTCTTTTTTTACAATTGGTTCATATAGAATTCATAACCTCTTACAAAACCTTAAAGATATATCTTTAAATATATTAAACTTTGGAAGATTTTTATTTCTCAAAAATTACATCTTCTATAGGTCCATTTCATATTTTTGAGATTTCTTAATATTCATTGGTAAATATGGTTTGGTAAATACATAAAATTGTTATGATTTCACTCCTTCAATTATAATACCTAGGTTTATACTTACTAAATTTTTGATAATTTAATCATTCTCTACCTTTATCTTAGATAAGACACGATGGTATTTTCTTTTAAATAAATATGCTATATTGTTTCATTTTCCAAGGTGATAATATATAAGAAAATCATAATCCTTAAGTAGATACATCCATATCCTTTTTATTTGGATCATATCATTCTAAATAAATATTTATTTTAGGCTATTTTTTTGTGGATATACCAAATTTATATCCATATAGATAATGTATCTATATTTTTAGTGATAATATTAGTAAAACCAATGTTATGTGAAGAGTTAGGTAATTTATCTTAGGGGTTTTTGGATACGGAGATTCATAAACCACCGCACTATCATTTTTCATTATAACATATCCAATATCTTTCTTTCATGCATCACAATAAATGATAATCCCATCATTTCATGATATTAGAGTTAATGTAGGTTTATCCACTAATAATTTATTCAATTTCTCAAAGTTATCTACACATTCCTATATTTTAATAAATTTGACCGCCTTACAAGTTATAGTTGCTAAAAAAATTAGTTTATCAAGAATAGTTTTTAAAAATTTATTGTTAGTATCCTATTAAGACAAGAAAAATGGGAATTTTACTTATATTGGTGGGTCTTGGAAAATCCATGACAACCATTTTTTAAGGGTCAACCAATATTCTATACATGGACACAATATGTCTTTGGAAAGAAATATATTAATGAAAAAATTTATATTTATTGAATTTTCCACGTAACACCTATTTCCTCAAATTCTCAAGAATAATTCATAAATGAGTTCCATGCTTCTAATAATTATTAGATAATATTTGAAGATCATCAATAACTACCAAAAAATATTTATAAATATAATCCTTCAATACACTATAAATAACAATCCAAATATCCATTAATCTCAGATAATTTCATCAAGATCTTATGGATTCAACATCCAATTCCTTAATCAGGATCTATCTAACGATAAATTAGTGATTAAGATTACAAGAGAGAAGAGGATATAAATAAAATTGAGTCATTAAAGGATGTCATGACAACAACATACCAAGATGATCATCCATGATGAAAGGCATGGTGATCCTCCACCACTCAAGGAGGAGGCCAAGATAAAAGAATATTTGAAGGATCACTCCATAAATTCATCATCGTTTTGAGTTAAGACCCACACCAAATCAAGAAGAAATCTTGGTGGGAGGAAGAGAGGATAACATGTCCCAACTGATCTCTAACATTTGATCCAAGGGGTTAAATATTAATTGGTTCTCAATGTGAAAATGAACCAAAATGACCTTAATTAAACACCACCCAACACACCCCACCGGTGATCCGGAGGACCGTCGACTGGCTGGTGAGACCTGCTAGGTAGTATGCTCATTGTCTTCCTCACCATCTAGTATGTGAAATATCACCTATTAGCTAGTTCATCCTATTGGGAAGCAGCGGCTTCTTCCCACCCCAACAAATAGCTAGCAGTCCTCACTGGCTAGTTGGTGTTGCTGATACTGCCTGGCTACCATGGACATGCCTCCCGCCTTCTACTGAGTTTTGAGTCACCCACCAAGCTTCCTCTAAAATCTAAAAACACCTATTAATGATATCCATACATGAATCATCTTGTTTTGAAACTCAATTATCTGAATAATCCATTCATAAGGAAAAGAGTTCACATTTCCTCTAAAAAACATAACTCATTATGGTACAGGCCATTACAATCTCTCCACCATATAACTTCTCATCTTAGAGAAGTTGTGGTAGCATGTGAATAATTCCTCTTGATTTAAATCTATCATCATCCACAAGGATTTCTCCATATCCCATCCTCGAATTCTAACTCGTAACCTTAAGGATGCATTCATTCCTAAACACCCATCACTCTACCACTACATGACTCAAAAGATACACATTAGAAGTTGAGCCAAAAGCTTACTGACATACAACATTGAGACCGTGATCACCATAATAATTGAACACAATAGACTGGTGTCTTCCACTAATTCTTCTAGAAGAATCAATGTTCTCTCCACCATAGGAACCATCTTACAAACCAATATTTTTATGGTTCAATGACATGTACAATGTGGTTTAGTTCCATCATTCTTGATTCAATGCAAGACAATAGTTAAAGGTTGATACCAACACATCATTCTATATTCCAAAATGAACCAATGATTCTCCATTGACCAATGTAACCCTACCACACTAAAATTTCAAAAAAATCACCAAACAATTCTGAAACACCTTAGTAGTACCAAATATGATAAGATTAATGTGTTTCTATCCCACCACATTTTGGTGCACATAGAAATAGTAGTCGGCATACATCTAGCCAACTACCTACAAAGGTACATAGACTAAACAAATGACACTCCACATACAAAGAACCATGATTCCTTAAGACTTGGAGGAATCATTAAATTTATTATCCATCCTAACTAATGTTTGAACGAATTTAAAGGAACTTACCTTGGTTGGATCACCAACTGGTTTCATCATCCACAAGTCTTCCACCCATGCGTCGATGCACCAATGATATAGCTTTTTCCTAGTTCGTATTGATTTCATTCCGAGTCTGAAACCCACATATAGTCTCAATCGAGCACTACGTATGAATCAAACATTAGGAATTCATCATGGATATAGATACTCTCATATCTAATGCATCTCAGTCTCCTAGATTCATCACAGTAATTCAATGTTTAGTCTTAAGAAAGACCAAGAATCTTCCCACAAGAGTGGTTATTTCACACGTGACCTGATCGATGCAACCCACCATAGGAGTATCCTTATAATCACCAGTAATGCACACACAGGTATACCCAATCCATAACTGGTCATCACCGAACACTATGACTAAGTATGACTATCTTTTCAATCAATTTTCATGGAAAACACCAATCACTGCACACACTAGATTTATCAAACTATGGTCCACTAAATTCAATGTTCAATTCTTGATGTGAATAATTTTTTTTAAAAAAAAGGTTGGGGTTGAAGACTCATTTTATTATTAAAGAAAATAAAATACCTCATCCCCTTACACAAGTTTCTACATAGAACCAAGACATTTCCATCAAGGAAAAACTCAAGTTGACTCTACAACAGTACCCCAATCCATTCCCAATGTCATATTTCACCTGAGATACAACTACATAAGCACTAAATTATGGTCCTATAAACCCTTCAAGCTTCATGATAAACATGTCAGTTGATAAAAGAAATGTGACTCTAAATATAAATATCCATAACTTACCATAACTATCTCATTTAGTTTAATCCACAGAATCAATAACATTCTCTACAATCAGCCCACCACCATGATTCCAATGGTTAAACCAGCCCTACACATAACCACCACATGAATGCTCAATCATTAAGTCTTTCCCTATAAATGCATGAAAACACCACTCTTACTACAAATAAGAGTGGTTCTTACCCAATGAGTCACGGACCTTTGATATGGACTCACTCTCTTTTTTATTTTCCATGCCCCACAAGGCACCAACTCCACCAAACCAAGCACTCACAATTCCCCTCTTTAAAAAATGAAACTCCTTACTACTAAGTTTCACCATCCACCACCCATACCATGGGTATTATATCATGTTGGTGTGTGTCCATGAAACTCTGAAACCCAACATGGTATCTTGAGTACTAGTACTCAAGGTGAACTATACTCCATGTCTATAAGAAAACTTACGAGAGATCCCTTTAATACTTTTATAGGTTTCTCACATGTACAGGTCATTTTTGTGAATGAAAACCACCCCTAATGAATTAACCATAACTATTACTTTACATGTAATATACTCAACCATGTCCCTCTTAAGTAGTGGAGGCACCAACTTGCTAGTAACACGTGTCTTATTTCTAGGCCACAAGGTCTTCCATAGAACCAACATAAGTTTAATACGGTTCACACTCCATATAACTTCATCTAGGAACATATCCAAAGACATTTACTAATGGATTCACTTTTACACTAACCACATCGATGCCAAAGATTCCTATTTCGGTTAAAAACAATGCCACTGGGTGCTAGATGGATCAATCCTCATTGGATAACTTTGGTACCTTAATCAACCAGATATATCCAAAGGAAACTCCCATAAGGTTCTTTACTAAGGAAGTTAACACTCAACAATGACCTAACAAAGGTACAATACATCTCCCATGCATGGAGGGACCACATCAATTTTACTTTCGTCATCATAATCATCATCATCATTACCCAGGTACACCACATCATAGTCTCACATGACCTGCTATTAGAAGTAGACATGCATAGGGGTTCAACTAAAATAATGTCATCAATAACTCATGTGAAACACAGTAAAGGTCATTGAAACCAAAGTAGTTGAGTCTTCCTCATCAATATAATCACACAAAAATAGCATATATGTCATGTGAAATCTATATGTCAAACATGATGCATGCGACGACTCTTGATGATATCACCAAGATTCAAAACCATATAAAATTACAGCCTTTAAAATCCATGTGCATGATACAAAGTGAAAATAGATGATCATAATAATGAAAACCAAGAACATCAATATCATGCCCTGATAACCAGGACTTCCCTTGAGAAAGGTGTTCATGATTAACTAGACCAAGTTCCATCACAAGATGTGACACATTCCAATGTCACCTACATACCAACTCCCTATAAATGAAAAACAATATAGGAACTTATAAAATTTTATAACATCTTGACCTAAATCATTGATTCTGAGTTAGATGACACATCACCTTAGATATACCTCCCTGTATGCCAGAGGCTACTGACCAATAACATAACAATTGTATGAATTAATGTGAAAAAAACATACTCAACAGTCAAACAAATATACCACAGTCGATCACCCATTGGGTCAATCATGTATACAAATATTGAAAATCACAAAATTATAGGAGGATCTACAACTCCAAGGCTAACCTCATCTTGATTTCCAGACTCATTGTGATCTATCCCACTTAATGATAAAACTTGAGCCGCATCCCAATCTATACCTACAACAAGTTAGGAATTTTTGGGTACCTGAGTGTCATGGTCGCCCAAGTAGGGTATGAGTACAACTCAGTAGGACACCACCAACGTGGTTTAGTACCCAACCGATGATATGTAGTGTACATTAATGTGATAATATTAGCATATTGTAAATAGAAAATACATAACTAGACAGGAATATCATATATATAAATATCATCAAATCACTCGCAATCAATATACAACTGTGTTCTGAGAGGTCGTGTGCTTACCAAGTTGCCAAAAACCTCATTTGTACCTACATTGGATCTATGCTGGAAGGATGTAAAATTACTTAACCACATGTCATGACATATGCCTCAAGTCCTAACATCAATTGGCACTAAATTCCTGTTGGAACAAGTTCCACCTTTAAGGAAACATTGCATGCCCCACAATCATGGTAGTTATTATTAGGACTACCACATGCCCCACCCTGATGATGGTCATTATCCTCCGATGAAGGTAAGTCCCACCTAACATGGTTGACATAATTGGATAATCCCATCACCCCTGTATGGAATTCTCCCACTACATCCCATAGCTGAAAAATTCTCAATATCCATGCATGGTCTACTCCCAATACAACAACATATCTATGATCTGACCCATAAGATTAAATGAGTCATAGTCTATAGTCATCTTCATGTCATCATGCTCCCCCTCCATGGGGTCGTCTAACCGGAACTAAGAAACCTAATCATCTTGATACCTGAATCAAGGTAACACGGGCTATAAAATATCATAGGGAATACATATTTTCACAAGTAATAACATGTAATATCAAGAATATCTCTCAAGAGGCAACATACAAAACACATGATCACATATCAACATGGGTCTCAAGGGTTTTACACTCACCCACACGCAAACATATATCAAGCATGGGTTATTAAGCATCAAACATGTCTTATAGGATACACATGTGATCAAAGCATCAAACATGATCTCACGGATCTAGGTCTCATGGATCAAAACCACACATTAAAGAGGGTCCATGGGATGTAAGTCACACATTAGTGATCAAGCTTCAACCATCAATGGCCAACATCAATACAATGCACAAGGTTTCATAGTAGCCCTTGGAACATTGTCCAATTATATTAGTCATGATTCCTTTAATTAATTAAGACTTAATGATGAGAACTATATCGAAGGCACCAAGTCAATTAATTGGGTGAGGTTAAGGAAGATTTTATTTATCAGAAAAACCTTTTAGTACTTATGTACAAAGAGGTGATGTTGAACACTAACAACTTAACATCTCATTTTCCACATGTTGTTGCGTCTTTGTTGTAGGAATTTGAAGATGTGTTTCCCGAAGAGGTGCCACCTGGTTTTCCACCCATTAGAGGTATTGAGCATCAAATTGATCTCATACCTAGAGAATCACTACCAAACCACTCTGCATATCGCACCAACCCAGAGGAGACAAAAGAAATTCAAAGGCAAGTTCAAGAGCTATTGGATGTGGGGTATGTTAGAGAGATCCTTAGTCCTTGTGCAGTACCGATGATTCTAGTACCAAAGAAGGATGGGACATGGATAATGTGCATTGACTGCAGAGTCATCAATAATGTCATAGTCAGGTATCTTCATCCTATCCCCAAGTTAGATGACATGATAGATGAGTTAAATGGCTCTACTATTTTCTCAAAAATTGATTTAATAAGTGGCTACCATAAAATTAGGATGAAAGAAGGAGATTATTGGAAAACAGAATTTAAGATAAAACATAGACTTTATGAATTTTTAGTCATGCCCTTTGGTCACACCAATGCACCTAGAACATTTATGAGGTTAAGGAATCATGTCTTATGTGCATATATTGTAAAATTTGTGGTAGTTTAATTTGATGATATTTTGGTGTATAGTAGGACGTTTCATGAACATTTATACCACTTAAGAAAAGTCCTAGAGGTGTTAAGGAAATAAAACTTGTTTGGAAACATCAATAAGTCTGAATTTTTCCTCATTAATATTATTTTCCTTGGATTCATTGTGAGTGGAAATGGATTTGAAGTTGACACCGAGAAGATCAAAGCAATACAATAATGGACAACTCCAACCTCTGTTGGGAATGTATGAAGTTTTCATAGACTTGCTATTTTTTACAGGAGATTTTTGATGGAATTTAGCACCCTAGAAGTGCCATTGAATGAAGCAGAATGTTCCTTTAAAATGGGGGAACATAAGAGAATGCTTTCCATGCTCTCAAGGATCAACTCGCCCACACCCCTCTACTTGAACTCGCAGACTTTGTTAAGACCTTTGAGATTTAATGTGATGCAAGTGGAATTGGTATTGGTGGAGTAATCATGCAAGAAGGCAGGCCTATTTATTATTTTAGTGACAAATTAAATGGAGCAACTCTAAATTATGCTAAATATGACAAAGATTTGTATGCATTGTTTAGTGTACTAGAGACATGGAAGCACTATATTTGGCCAAAATAATTTGTGATCTATTCTGATCACGAGGCTCTTAAGTAAAATTGGAACCAAAATAAACTAAATATGAGACATTCTAGATGGCTGGAATTCATTGAATCATTTCCATATGTCATCAAGCATAAAAGGGTAAAGAAAATATTGTGGCAGATACACTTTCACATAGATATTCTCTTTTATCCTTGTTGGATTCAAAACTACTTGGTTTTGAATACATTAAGTATTTATATCCTATAGATAGTGATTTTAGTGAACCATATGGACATTGTAAACCTAGATTTCATTCATAATGGATTCTTATTCCGGATTGATAAGATTTGTATTCTCAATTACTCTATCTATTTACTTTTACTAAAGGAGTCACATTCTGGTGGGTTAATGGGACATTTTGGTGTTGCAAAAACTTTATTTGTTCTTAGTGAGCATTTTTATTGACCTAGTATATCTAGATATACTGAAAAATTTTGGGGAAGTGCATTTTTTTCCGTAAAGACAAATCGAAACTAAAACCACATGGATTATATATTCCTCTCCTAATCCCCAAAAACCCTTGGGAGGATATATCAATGAACTTTATTGTGGGGTTACCAAGGACCAAGAGTGGGATAGATTCCATTTTTGTTGTGGTGGATCAGTTTTCTAAAATGGCACATTTTATTCCATATCACAAAACATATTTTTCCAGTAACATTGCAACACTTTTCTTTTAGGAAGTAGTCAAACTCCATGGAATGCCAAGGATTATTATGTTAGATAAAGAAACAAAATTCCTTAGTTGCTTTTGGAAGACCTTGTGGAGAAAACTAGGTACAAAGTTACAATTTTCCACTACTTGTCATCCGAAAACCGATGGGAAAATGGAGGTGGTGAATTGGACACTATCATCCCTTCTACGAACAATTATTAAGAAGAATCTCAAGAATTGGGAGGAGAGTTTTACACATGTGGAATTTTCATATAACAGGTCCAAGCACTCCACTACTGAATATTCCCCATTCAAATTTGTTTATAGTTTTAAACCTCTTACTCCTATTGATCTAGTTCATTTTCCTTTGTATAGAAAAACTAATATGGATGTGAAAGGGTGTGCATAATTCATCAAAAAACTCCATGAAAAGAAATTCAAGGAAAAATATCGAGCGGATGACCCATAAATATGTTGATAATATAAACAAGGGTCGCAAACAAGTATTGTTTAATCCTTGGGACTTGGTATGGATTCATATGCGAAAGGAGATATTTCTTGAAAATTATAAATCAAAACTCATTCCATGAGGAGATGGACCTTTCCGAGTGCTTGAGAAGATTAACAACAATGCTTACAAGATAGATTTTCCATGTGATTATGGTGTAAGTTCCACTTTCAATGTTTCCGATCTTTCTCCTTTTTTGGATGTAGAGGATGAAGAGTTTATGATGAATCCTTTTCAAGAGGGGGAGGATGATGAGAGCCATATTGAAGGCACCAAGTCAATTTCTTGGGTGTAAGAGTTATATTTTCATGGCCTGATGATGCGTGGAATATTAAAGAGGTTGAATGCAACAATGGGCACTCGTCTTGATTCATTAAAGGCTCAATGAATCTTACCTTGCATTGATGGAGAAAATGGGCCTATTATCTCACTTATTCAAGCCCAAATATGATTTTTAAAGTTTATCCCACATGGTTGCACGAATTTTAGAAGCCTTACCCACATGGAGAATTCTAGAATAGGCATCTTTGGACACCAATGTCAAATCCAATGGGCTGGGTACTCAAAGTCAAATCTCGTGGTCTATGGGTGGAAAGTCATGTGATACTTTTCCCAAAAGTCTTTGTTATACTTTATCTTTTTTACTTTAAGGGGACAAGGAAGATTTAAACTTTATGACTTTAGGGTATTAGACCCTTCACTATTGTATCACACCGTGGCTATAAATAGCCACCCCATGGCATTTTATTTTCATTCAAGATTTAATTGAGAGCTTATACTTTGTTTATCTCCATTGTGTGAGGATTTTTCTGAATTTCCTCCTTACTCTTGTTCATTCTTGCCTTGTTAATATACAAGTTATATTGGTGATCCAAGATCACAAAGCCCCTAATTTTGTGCCTCAACCCAAGTGTATTGTTGTGTGTATTATCTATCATGTCCCTCTGTTGAGTGTGTTGTCTATGTAGTAGGACACTCTTCGTATAGTTTTGATTGACTACTTGTGTATTCTATCCATACCCTTCATCTTCCACTTTTCCCCGAACCACATCCTTCATCTTCGACTTTTCCTAGAACCACATCCGTCATCCACCACCCTACACCGTGAAGATCGGCCACCCCATACATCTCACATCACTTAAAGATCGATTAATTAATTAAGAATTACTTTTTATTCATAACACATTATGAATTTAAAGTTTGTTCAACCAATTTGGTGAACCTCATATCACATGCTAATAAACTATGCATAAACCATAGGGTAGAGTACATGGGACCACCTACCTAAAATGGAGTTAACTCCATGCCATGAAAAGGACAATGGATTTTCAAGTCCATCTAATTACATTTTGCCTCCAATGATTTCCCTAAGTTTCTAACTCATGACCAAGAATTATAATTTAATTAATTATAACTAAATTATAGTTAGTTAATTAATTAAAAGGAAAAAAATTAAATATGAAAGGAATACATGCTGAGAAACTTACAGATGTCATTTCCTAGTCGAAACCATGACCTACCATCCATGGAAGGCATGTCTTGCACTTCTGACATCATTTCAGGAAAATCCACGTGGTGAAACAACAAGACAAAGTCCAATTTAATATAATTAAATTGGAAAATTTCCATGAAACCAACCAGATGATGTACCTTCATTGTAACATCCTCCAATGGAGTTTGAGAGACTCTCGACACACTCTAGGTTATAATATAAGAAAAATCCCAAATCAATTCCATATTTTAATGTCTAATTTGACAAAATTTGACTAAAACCCTAGAAATAATTATCAAGGGACATACCTTCTCCAAAATACCTAAAAACAGTACGTGTTCATTATCCTAAAACATCCTCTAGACATCTTGATCTAAGTCTCTATCAATCTTAGACAATTCCATCAATATTTTATGGATTATTCATCTAATTCCTTATTCAAGATCGATCCAATTATAAATTAGTGATCAATATCACATGAGAGAAGTGGATTTGAAGAAAATTGAGGCATTAAAGGATCAAAATAAGATAAATTACCAAGTGGATCATTCATGATGAATGTAATAGCAGTCTTCCACCACACATAGAAGGAGGAGGCCATTATTGAATAATTTTCAAAGGATATCACCCAAATTCATATCTATTTGATCCAAGATCCACCCTAGATCAAGAAGATATAAGAGGGTGGATAAGAGGATAACATGTCCAAATATCTCACAAAAATTAAAGAGAAGGTTTTAAATCGCAAGTGGGTCTTGGTGTGAAAAAGGACTAAAAGACACTTAATTAAACACCACCCAATTAACCCCACTGGTAAGTCGACATAGGCTCATCGGCTGGCCAGAAAAGGCTCTCCAGTTGGATGGTGAGACCTCTTAGGTAGTAGGCTCAATTTCTACCTCAACAGAGATTTGGTGTAGGCTCACTGGTTGTATGATGAGTCCTTCTCAGTAGTAGGGGTTTTTACCACCCTATAGGTAACCCGGTGTAGCTGTAGTAGCTCGGCTGCCATGACCATGCCTCCAGCCTATTTCTAAGTTCTAAGTCACCAATAAATATTCCTCTTAATTATAAAAATACCTATCAATGATTTATATATGTGAAACATCTCTTTTCAACACCTTGTTCTCAGAACGATATGTCCAATGAAATTAAAATTAAAATTTCCTCTAAAAACACAACCCATAATGGGATGATCTATGATAGTATCTTAGTTGATCCTGAAAAGGTAATGGTTGTCATGTAATTGGAAGATATACATAATTTATTTGAGATTTGAATATTTCTAGATTTTATAGGATATTATCGGTGGTTTGTGAAGGATTTATCAAATATTTCCTCACTATTGACTACCCTCACCCTGAAGGGGGTGAAGTTCTTGTGGGATTCAAAGTGTTAAGAATCCTTCGATGAACTAAAGCAGTGTTTGGCCTCAGTAAGGATTATGACACTATCTGAGGCCAGATAGGAATATATGGTTTGTTGTGATTTTTTAGGTGTAGTTCTGGGTTGTGTGCTTATGTATGAAGATTAAGTGGTGGGTTATGGCTCATGTAAACTTTGAGCTCATGATTGGAATTATCCCACTCATGATTTAGAACACGTAGTTGTTGTCCATTACCTTAAAAGTTGGTGTCACTATATTTTCAAGGATAATTTTATCATTTAATATAACCATAAAAGATGAGTTATATATTTTATCAAAAATATTTAAACTGCCGACAGAGACTATGGTTTGAATACTTTTAGTCATTCAACTATGACATTACCAATACTCCAAAAAAGGGAAATGTGGTTGCTAAAACTCTTAGAAAGAATTTACATTCTTAGACTGTGAAGGAATAATATAATGAATGGAACTTTATGGGACTCTTTTCTCATATGTACTTGGGATTCAGAGAGGAAGGGTATGGTAATGTCCAGGAAAATTTTCATTTTACATCCTCTCTAGTTTAGATGATTATCCAAGAGTTTCAGTAAGATAGTAAGTTCTAGAATATCAGATATTATTTATATAGTGGGGAGACCATCTGTGAGTGGTCTCTCTCTTTGGAAGGTATTATTTTATTTAGGAATTGATATGTTCTTCCATAGACTGTAAGGAAGTCCGTGTTGGGAGATTTTCATCACACGTATTGGGTAGTCTACCCTACCAAAAAAAGATGTTTTATGACATGAATCAAGTCTAGCGGCCTATTATGAAATGATACATAACCTAAATTGTATCTTGATTATATACATGCCAGAAGAATAAGGATAAGAATCAAAATCCATCTAGTATTATTTATCCTCTTCCCATGCCAACATGGATGTGGAATGAGATCAATGGATTTCATTGTTTTCTTGCCTCAAACCCCCCATGGTAAGAACTCCATTTGGGTGGTGATTGATTGGTTGACCAAGTTGGATAATTTTTTAATAATTCATGACACCACTAAAGTAGAATACTTGGGGAAGTTGTATATACAATAAATCATAAGGTTTTATAGATATATAAGGAAAATTTTATTTTAAAGGGATCCTCAATTTACCCCTCATTTTTAGAAGGTCCTTCAGGAGGTGATGGGAACTCATGTCAAGTTGAACACAAAATATCATCCTTAGATGGATGGGAAGATAAAAAAGGTTGTTGAAATTCGAGATTATATATTTTATTCATGTGTTTTGTACTTCATAAGTGTTTGAACATTTGGTGATGGTTCTGTTTTATTATAATAACATTCACCAATCATCCATCAACATGTCACCTTTTAAAACATTAAATGGTTGACCCTGAAACTCACCTCTCTATTGGTCTGGGATTTTTTAATCATCCTTTATGGGACCATTCTTAGTTTAGGTAATAATAAAAATGGAATAGATGATTCATCATCATTTTTTTATGGCTTAAAGATAGTATAAATCTTATGTACATCATCGTTTTCATCTTTTGGAGTTCTCAGTTTGTGACCTGGTGTTCCTAAAGTCTCACACTGATTGGGTCACTGACGGCTCAAAAAATAAAGGAAGCTTGATCCAAGATATGTGGGACCTTTTTAGGTAATTGAAAAACTTGTAAAGGTTTATTATCTCTTGGATTTAACAATTCAGTATGCTTCTATCTACAATATCTTCCTTGCATGACAACTCAAGAAGTATTTTCCTGACCCATCTCATGTTCTGAATTGGGAATACCTCGACATATAACCATACGTGTCTATGACTGAGAAAATTTTCAAATATTATATTCTCAAATGAATGTTCCATAAGGGAAGTTGGTTCCATTGGTATTAATTATATGGCAACATGGATCTTATTCTCATGAGACTTGGGAGAGGGAGTCTATGATGAGTGAGTAATGGCATCATCTCTTTTTGGAACAACCTTCTTCAACATGACTTTCTAGGGATAAAAAATGATTTTGTGTGAATATTTTCACATCCTGGTTTTAGGTATGTTATTTTTGGTGCTCTGGAATATTTTTTTGGTGTTCGGGGTGTGTTGTTTGGTTCTCATGACTTAAAAGGGGTTTTTATCATTTCTTGGTGAAAAATGAGATATACTACACAATGGTACAAGTAATTTTGAGATTGGGAGTCACCTATGAACCATGAGGTGGACCAATATTCCTAGTGTAGTGCATGGATTTTGGAATGGGGCATGGAGAATGGGGAGTTCTTATGTGCACCACATTGGACTCCACCGTGTTTTGGTGTAGGGAATGGTGAGTCAAAAACAGCCAAAGTTTCTTCACATCACCATGACCATTTAGTCTATTGGGCCCCTTAGTGTGGTGTGAGCGAGACCACCATGGGTGTGGTGAGAACCCACCTCACTATGGTGTTGAAAATTTCAGTAATTTTGGCCAGCTGAACCAGTTGCTCAGTCTTTCGGAGGGGGTTACACCCATTTATGGGGGCTCATTTGATCATTAAGGTATGATGATTAATTCCTTTAGGAATGGTTATCTCTCTCTCAAATCTCTTTTATTCATTTATAGGGTGATCAAATCATCTCTTTTTAGGTGGATCATTGAACTACCTTTGTTCCCATGGGTTTCTTCCAAAGGCGATCTCATCCTTCCTTGGCTTACTTCCATTGGAGTTCTTTCTATGTGATTGGTCTAGAGGTATGTTGTTTTTCTTTACCTCAGTTAATCTAGAGATCATTGAATTAGAGATTCATGACTTTGGAATTGTGGTTCTAGGTCTCTCCTCCTTGCTTCTTTGAGCATCTCCTCTCTCTGGATTATGGATCCCTTCCAATAGTTATTTTTTCATGTTTTTCAAGGTAGGTGGTTTCATGAAATGAATTTATTTTACGAACCTATCTTTCTTTCTCCTTGAAATTGGGTTAAAAAATAGTTAGAAAATAAAATTTATGTATTTATCTTGAAAATGGAATTTTAAATGGTTTTAATTGAATTATTTGAGAAATATGGTTGTTTTAGTGAAGTTTATGATAATGGATTTTCACCCTTGGTGTTATTAATGGAAATGGTTTTAAATTATGTTTTGAATAGTTTTAACAGTTGTGTTAATACCTATATGAGTAATTCCATTTGAATGATTTTGATATGGTAAACCAGATTGTGATCATCGATGAGGTAAGAATCCATCCTTGGGGATTAGCTCTTACCGCCTAGGTCTGTTCTACTAGGGTAATGTGTGCACCAAGTAGCAATTTGTGGCAAGCATCAACACTTACGAGTGAAATCTTACCCTCTAGGAAAGTTCCACTAGGGTGATGTGAACATCAGGTGGCCTATTGATCATGTGAATTCTATTAGGATCCTAAATATCAAGTTATTAATGTTACCCCAAGTGATATCTTTCCTTATTAACAATATTTGAAATGTATGTTTGGAATGTTATGGGAATGGTTTGATAACTGGGATTATTGGTGTCATGACCCGACCCACCGAGGCCCCCCTGGCTAATGGTAAGATGATTGTAACACTCCAATCCCACCTACAATATGTCAGGGCTAGAAAGAAGAATTGAGTAGACATATTAGACACATGGGAGGTCTTAGACTATGGTACTTATACACAAAAACACATCTCCAAATACCCACACCATTCTAAAAAGTAAAATAAAACTAATACCCAAATGAATGTGTACATCTATGTCCCACATCGGATCATGAAAAAAGTACTGGAAGTAATAATGGGCTAAATACAAGCCCAAAAAAACTACAAAAGAGTTCAACCTACTAAGAAGGATGGTAATTCTTCCAAATGAAATGTTTGGTATAGACCATAGTCTGTCTATCCCAACTATGCTTCGCGAGCTCCTGATCCACCAAGGAATTCATCGAAAAGTCTATCATCTACATAAGACACAATATGTACAAAATATCCCATGCAAGGGTGAGTATAATAATACCTAGTGGGAAACCTGAAAATTATAAAATATAAAGCATCAAGAGAGTAGGCAGATCACCATCGAGAAGATATATCAATCTGAATATGGGAAATAATAATAATAAAAACTCATAAATAATCATGATAGACACCAAGTCTCAAAGAGTTCAAAACCATACTATCATTCATAGGATTACGCTCGAGGTTTTAAGGTAATGCTCATCCAGGAGAAGTCACTCCAAGATCATGATAACACTAATGGTTCTCATCCAAGAGGTCATGCTCTTCAAGACTCTCCATGAATAAGTACTCACCTGAACTTAGAAGATCTCAATTCATAGATAGGGGATCTCTCTCGGGGCCTATTGTGTATACTTCGCCCTACCTAGAATAACCTTCTATATAGGGGATCGTACACTCGTATGTTTTTTTCATGATGATTTCTCAAACCCCACCTTGAAAATAAGAATAAAGGATAAAGGATCCCACCCCAATCCATATGGATTGATTTTGGAAACTCTATCCAAGACTAATCCCATATAGGGGATCACATCATTTGATCAGGATTTTATTCCAAGTTTTTCCCTCTTTGGAAAGGTTTAAGGGAACACACCCAACAGATACTAGGCCACACTAAAGTGAATGGGTCCTCAAACATCCATGGAGAAAGTATATGACATGTATTGGGAGTACACTGTGTGTATTTCTATGTATAAACCTACATGTGTCCATTCCCATCTTCAACAGTCATGCTCATGTACTCTAGTCATGACTATGTACACTGGTTGTTCATGTGTACCTGGTCATGTCTGAGTATCTCAGTCGTGTCTGAGTACATGGTTGTGACCATGTACTCTGGTCGTGCCTTTGTTCCTGACTGTGTCCATAACTATGTACCACTAGGGTACATGATGGGCCGCTAGCACCGGGTCACATGACATGTGGTAGTTCCCACATGACATGTGATATTTTTCATTATGCACAAACTCTAGACACCATATCAAGGTTCAACACAACGTGTGTTCATCAGACTACACGCCATGTAACATGGGATTTTTCAAAAACCACTAGTTTTGCGCATAGTCTTGCTCACATTGTTGTCGCTACTGAATTAGCCAAAAAAACCTACCACAGAATCTAGATCAGAGTTGACCAAACTATGATCTTCACTGATGGCTAGATTCTGACCACATCCTCTACTTAACAAATCACCCACTATCACGTCGTCTCACCGGAATGCCAAAACCCATGAACGTGCATCTCGTGATCTGATCCCAAACATTCACCATCACCACACACCAAAATCCTTCCCTCAATCTCAAAACCAAACATGTGGTATCGAACCCTTTATTCAAACAACGGTTTTGAAATGATTTATTATCGGGTATTGATCGAACTACCGACCAAAGAAAATATCAGCGATAAACATGCGAAGAATAGTGGAAAAAATTCATAAAACAAAACAAGATGAATGAACCTCATCCATTTTTTGGGTTTTACTTAATCAATTTCCATTAGAATGGTGAAGGAATAAAAAATCATTGAATAATATCAATCCCCAAATCCTAGGAATATAAATCAACACTGAAAAAATCTGATCAACCCGTAAATCAATCTGTTAGTGGAATTGATTCGCATTCATCATGGGAGAAAATGTAGGGATTAAACCAATAAAAAAAATCCCTAACTCGAGTTGGATCAATCATTGATGAAGAATGGTCACATGTCATTGTCGTTGGTGAGACTTTTGAGTTCCATTGGTACATCGATTGTCAATCCATGATCCATCATTAATCATCCAGGAATCCTCCTCCAAGATCCCTCTCTCAATCTCTAGGGTTATGAGGATAACCCTAGGGATTTTCCATATGTGGGATTTTGTAGGAGTGGATTAGGTCACATCATTAAAATAACAAATAAATAAATTTATTTATTTATTTTATTTGTTCTTGTGACTACACTTTAACAAAACATGCGATAATAGTAGAGGTTATATCGCACCTAGGGTAAAACATGAATTTTGAATTTAATGGTGGTGTAATATTTCTAATCTGAGACTCTTTTCATAAGTTATTCCATTATTTCAGAAAAAACTACATGAGAGTGATATAATATATATAATTTTTTTATTATATCAATACCACGCCAAGCCCCAGAATCCCATGCCTAGATCCAAAAATATTATTTGAAATATTCAAAAGTTTTAAAAGTAAAAAAATTAATTGAATTCTCACCATCTCAATTCTTTTCATCTCGAAAGGAAAAATAGCCTACCCAAAAAGATGAGAGTATTGGGATCACATCTAGTTCTCCTGCTCTCAAATGTTATCTTGAATATTATCGTACTGTCATTGGAAACACACCAATGTAATCCCTCTCCCATGGAATATCTTATCATATCAATTCTAGATATCTAATAGGTACTCTACAATGGTATCTCTGTCCTCAATATCCATATCTCCTCAATAGATAACATGTGACAGGTCATGCACATACCTCATTAGCTGTGATACATGGAATACATCATGCACTTGATCTAACTACGGTGGTTGGTTCATGTGGTATTCCACCTCACTAACACTACATAGTATTTGGAAAGGTCCAATGAATATCTGAGATAAATTTCCACCCACATCCAAATATTTACAATCCTCACCAAGGTGAGACCTTCAAAAACACATGGTCTCCCTTGTCAAACTCCAAAGGCCTCCATCGCCAGCCCACATATGAATTATGATAGCTATGGGAAGTCCTAATCCTCTCCTAGATGGTCTGCACATTCTCTATCATCGCTCGCACAAACTCTAATCCAATGAGTCCTAACTCCCCTAGGTTAGTCTGACACAGTAGTGACTTGTAGGGTCTCTCATATATGGCCTCAAATGGTGTCATAACAATGGTGGAATGGTAGCTATAGTTGATTGAAAATTTCACCAAAGGTAAGTGATCCTCTCAACTATGGGAAAATTCTAACATGTAAGCCCTCAACATGTCCTCCAAATTCTAAATAGTCCACTCAGTTTGACCATCTTTCTGAGGGTGAAATGTTGTGCTCAAACAAAACTAATTCCCAAAGGCCTCCGGAAATCCTCTCCATAATCATGAAATGAAGCAAGCATCTTGGTTTGAAATGATATTTGAGGAAAATACATGAATTCGGACTATCTCTTACATGTAAAGGAGTCTCGATCTCTCTATAATACACTACTCGCATATAGATAGGAAGTAGGATGACCTCATGAGTCAGTCTACGAACACAAATATAAAATCATGTCCTATATAAGATCATGGGATCCCAATCACAAAGTCTATAGATATATAATCTCACTTATACTCTGGCTCCTCAAGGTGTTGAGACAAACCCACTGGAACCTGGTGCTTAGCCTTCACCTACTAAAGAGTCAAGCGTCAAGAGACAAACTCTGATACACACTTCTTCATCCTTGACCACCAAAACTGATGATGAAGGTCCTTATATATCTTCTACACACTTGGATGAACCACCAAGGGGGGTGTATGAAACTTCCTCATAACCTCCTCTCACAATATCACTAGTACCATCAACCATCCTCTTAAAAGGATGACATGATCTCCACTGTTATAAAATCTATCAGGAGTGCATATAGTGGATATCTGAATACACAAGGCCTCATAGTTATTATCTCTAAGATGAGCCTCCCTAACATGTTTTAGAAGTAGTAGGGTAACAACCATCGACTGGACGTAATTTGCACCATCCTCACCCACTAAGGACAACTGCAATGAGGTCAACTGCTCTGACGTCTCGATTAAAAACTGCGAACAAGATCTTCTGTTGAGAGAATCTTCCACCACATTCCCCTTCCTAGGAGTATATACTATCTTGAATTCATAATTCTAGAGGTACTCTAGCCATTTCCTTCATCTCAAGTTAATATCTTTATATGAAAATATATACTTGAATCTTATGGTCATAATAGAAAAATAATCACTTACCTATAAGGTAGTGTCTCCACATCATCAAGGAGAAGACCACTACTGTGAGTTCTAGATCATGGGTTGCATATTTATTCTCATGAGGTATCAATTGGTGAGACCCATAAGAAATCACTACATTAATATGTAGCATAACACATCCAATCCTAGTCTTGAAGGCATTGCAGAATACCACTTACTCAACACCCTCTTCTAAAAGTCTCAATATGGAAGCACTCGTTAACCTCTTATGAAACTATTTAAAATCATGTTGGATACTCTCTTTCCAAAAGAAAGGCTTCCCCTTCCAGATAAAATAATTAAAGGATTCCAATATACTAGATAAATCAAGAAAAAATATCTTATAGTAGCCAGCCTATCCAAGGAAGCTTTTCACCTCTAACATGCTCTTGGGTGGATCCCAAGCTAACACGGAATCAACCTTCACTAGGTAAACTACCTCAACCTTTTATGAGATGACATGTCCTAGAAATTAGACCTCTAGAATCCAAAAATGAAACTTCAAGAGCTTACCATAAATTTGGTGCTCTTGGGGTATGTCTAGGACCATCCTCAAGTGTCTCATATGCTCCTCCTCTAACACCAAATACACTAGGATGTCATCGATGAAGACGAACATGAACTGATCTAAGAAAGGATGAGAGATCCAATTAATGAGTCCCATGAACATTATTATGGAATTCATCACATTTAAAGTCTTTAAAAAGTACTCATAGTGATTGTAACAACATCAAAATTCCATCTTTGGTGTATTATCATCTCGAACTCAGAGCTGGTGATGGTCTAACCTGAGGTCAAACTTTGAGAACCATTTTTTCCTCTCAAATGGTCAAAGAGGTATTCAATACTTAATAGTGAATACTTATTATTTATGGACACCTGGTTTAGTCAGTGATAATCTAAACACAACCTCAAAATCTCATCAACCTTCTTGGTGAACAAAACTACAGCTACCTAGGGGAAACATTGGGTCTGACAAAGTCCTTCCTTTTCAAATCCTCCAACTTTGCATTCATCTCACAAAGCTCTGAGGAAGACATCTGATATGTTTTCTTAGATATTGGGGTGGTCCTCGGGTGTAGTTTTATGTAGAATTTTATCTCTCGATGGGGAGGTAAGCTTGGAACGTCATTAGAAAAGGTGTCCTCATACTCCACCACCACTGCAGGAAGATAAAATCCCATAGCATTCACTACTCCAAGGTTCATACTAGTCAAATGGTGAGTAATTGACTATATCCTTCTATGAATGATCTTATCCTACTCTTCATGGGTTTCCTCCTCACCTACGAAGGATAACCTCATCCCATTTATGCAGACACACTGCATCCTACACCTGAAACATTCAATCTAGGAATGAACTGTGAATAGTCAATCTATACATAATATAAAATCATAAGGCCTCATCACTAATATAAATATATCCCACAATAATCTCTTTACTCCAAGAGTCAGATCACACTATCGGCAGTAGTGTGTGATCTCTAAATCTCCTCTGGTAGGAGTCTCCAAGCACAAGGGTTGATCCAAGTGCTCAATTGGAATCTCTAAGTCTCAAACCAGAGAAGTGGAAAGAAAATAGTGGCTTGCACTTATGTCTATCAGTACTATAGATAAAGTGTAGAATACATGGATCATACCTCTAATCATATCTAGTGCCTCTGTGTTATAGACCTTCACCGCCTATAGATGTCCTCTTATATGCCCACCGGCTCCCTAAACCAATCGTGGACCATCTAGGGGTGATGGTGGAAACAATTTAAACCATCATCCACCTCATAGTACTCTCCCTACCCCTCTACCACATTCTCCACCCAAAGTACCTCCCTTCTCTAGCCGCTATCACTTCCTAGTTGATCTATAAACCATATCTCTTTCTATTGTATGACAGGTTGAAAAATACCACGTGAGATGTCCTCGACCGTCGTAAGAGAAACAACACCTCTCCCTCGGTTGACTCAAATCATCCTGAGAGACCTAAAATAAAGACCATCTCCTAAAGAATTATTCATGTTTGGATCCATTAATCTACCATCATCAACTAACTACCAAGGTCTCAAAACCTATGTTCCCACTACCAGTACCAATTGTCGACTCTGCTCAGTCAGAAATATCTCTACTACCAAAGCCCACTCAAGCACTATAGCGTAGTTAGGAATTCAAATAGATATCACTCCATACTTGATATCTCAGCGTATTCCCTGCTTTAAGGTTCTTACTAAGAATAATGGATCTCAAACCATATATAGAGAGTATCACGAGAGGTTGGTGAACCTCGCCGAATACTCTATCATAGACATGTTGCCCTGCTGAAGTTACAGAAGGTCCTAGATACGCACCACTCATATCATGGCTGGATAAAACTCCTCCCTAAATAAATTCTCGAACACTATCAAAGATAAGGATGTTCCATAATGTGTATAAGTCACTAGACTCTACCATCTCCCTACAAAGTCATGAAGAAGACTCACCACTAGGACCACCATCTGATCTGGAGGTGTCCTCACAAGGAAAAAAACTCAGGTAACTACCTCAAGCCAGTCCTCAACTACTTTGGGATCTAGCTCACCCCAAAACCTAAGGGGTAACTGCCTTTGAAACTTATAGAGTTCTCTCATTCTTCACACATCCTCATTCAGTACTATCGGTACAACCTACTTCTCAATGGGTGGTGGATAGACTGAAAAACCACCCAGAGGTACTACCTCTTATACAGGTCCCTGTATTGAAGCCTCATCTCTAGACAGATCATCATTATGATCCTGCTATGAAATCCTAGAAAGTTTTCATCATGAAGGCATCCTAAAATAATCAATAAGTACCATGATTAATGAGTATATATGGGGAGATGACTCAAAAGGACATGGTAACCACAACTCATTCCTATATGATGCATGTAACAATGTTTTCCCTGCAACTAGTTCCTACATGAATAGAGTCAACAAGAAGGTTATTAGAGTCCCAGTGAATGAATACATTGGTCGCTACACCAACACTGGGTTCCCCAGCCTGATATGACACCCACTCGGATACCACTATGTCATAACCCAACTCACCGAGACCCGCTTGGCCAGTAGTAATCCAAGTGTGACACCATAATCCTACCTCTAATTGGATAAGGTCTGGTGAAAAGAACCGAGTATTCATATCAAACACATGGAAGACCTTATCATAAGTTATTTTTACACATGCACACATCTCCAAATTCTCAAACAATGTAAAAAGGTAAAATAAAATTGATACCCAAATTCATGAATACATCTATATCCCATATCAGAGTAAGAAAAAAGTGTTGGAATGTGTAAAGGGTCAAATACAATCCCCCCATAACTGTAAAAGAGTCCAACCTATTAAGTAAGAGATGGCCTCCAAATGCAACACCTCGTACATACCATAGTCTATTTATCCCAACTATGCTCCGCATAAAACTACTTCACTTGGGACTCTGTCGAAAGGTCTATCATCTGTATAAAACATGACATGTGTGGGAAGAGGCCATACATATGTTATTATAGAAATACCCAGTAGGACACCCCAAAATCACCAAACATAAAGTATCAATAGAGTATTCAAATCATCATCATGAAGATATGTTAATTAGAATATGAGACATAACAATTATAAAATCTAGATATACTCATGATAGAAACCAAGTCTCAAAGAGGTCACAACCATAGTACTATCCATAGGATTCCACTTGAGTCTTTACGATAAATCTCATCTGGGAGAACTCACTCCATGATCCTGATAACACTGGTGGAACTCATCAGATAGGTTGTGCTCGTCATACCTGGCCATGAAGAAGTAATCACTAAATCTCATAATATCTTGATGCATAGATAGGGGATCTCTCCCATGACCTATGGGGTATATCAGACCCTACCTAGAATAACCCTCTAATTATGGGATTGTACGCTCATGTATAATAGTCATGAAGATTCCTTAAGCCCTAACTAGGGAAGAAGAAGAAATGATGGAGGATCCCACACTAGGTTGCACAATGGGATAACTGAAACTCTATCTGAGACTAATACTGTAGAGGAGATCACATCCTATGCTCAGGATGTGATGTCTCATTGTACCCTCATGGGGAAGGACCAAGGGAAAGTTACCAACTGATACTATTCCACACTAAAGTGAATGAAACCCTCAAATTACCCTGAAGAAAGTACACGACATGTATTGGGAGTAAATGGCATGCCCCACTAAGTCTAAACCTACCTGTGTCCATTCCCATGTTCAAAAATCATGCCCATGTACATTGGTTGTGCTCGTGTACCTGGTCGTGTCTGAGTATCCTGGCCATGTTCGAGTACATGATCATGCATGTGTACTCTGGTTATGCTCATGTGTCTTGTTGTGTTTGTTCCCATGTACCCATATGGTACACATTAGGCCACCAACACCTGGTCACATGTCCTGTGAAATTTTTCTTCATGCATAAACCCTAGTTTTCATAGTTAGGGTTAACCCGATATGTGTTCTTCAGACTACGCATCATTTAATATAGGATTTTATAGAAACTGGTGGTTCTTCATGCATTTTTAATCACACCATCACCACTAATGAATCCACCGTGAAGTCTCTATATAAGTTATATCAGAGTTGACATGACTCCAATCTTCACCAATTGTTGGATTCCACCCACATCCTCTGCTTAGTAAATAGCTCTTCATCGCTTAATCTCACCAGAACGCCAAAACCCACAAACGTACATATCCTAATCCAATCCCAAACATTTTTCATTTCCACGCACTGAAAACATGCCCTCTATATCGAACCAGAACCCATAGTATTGATTCATTACACCAAATAATGGTTGTGTAAGGATCGATTATCGGGTATTGGTTGAACCGCTGGCCAAAGAAAATACCATCGATGAACATGTGAAAAATAGGGAAAGAGATGTACAAAAATAAACAAGAGGAACAAACCCCAGCCATTGTTTGGATTGGCCTCAATATATTTTTATTAGAATGATGAAAAAATAACAAATCATCAAATAAAATTAATTCCAAAATCCTAGGAAGATAAATCAACACCCACAAAACATGATTGACCCACGAATCAATCTGTTGGTGGAATTGATTCATGTTCGACATGGAATAAACAAATGGGGATTGATCTAATGAAAAACAGATGCCCTAACTCGATTTGAATCAATCACTAATGAAAAATGGTTGTGTGTCACTATTGTTGGAAAGATCTATGAGTTCCATTGACACATTGAATTTCAATTCATGATCCGCCATTGATTGTCCAAGAATCCTCCTTCAATGACCCTCTCTCAATCCCTAGAGTTATGCGACTAACCCTATGGATCTTCTATAAGTATGATTTTATAGGAGAGGATTAAGTTTCAATATTAAAATAACAAATATACATATATATTATTATTATTATTATTTGTGCCCATGACTGCGTTTTAAAAAAACATTTGATGCTAACAAAGTTTATGTCGCACCTAGGGTAAAACTGGAATTTCAAATTTAATGAGGGTCCCAGATTTTCAATACGAGACTATGTTTAGGAGTTATTCCATTATTTCAAAAAAAACTACACAGATGTGATATAACATATTTAATATTTTTATTATATCAATACTTAGTCTCCCCAAGTCCCAAAATCCCATGCCAACATAACACCTAGCTCTGAAAATATTATTTAAATTATTCTAATGTTTTACAAGGAAAAAACAGAGTCATTACAATTGATATGTTTTACAAACTATGAAAATTAGTGGTTTGTCATGATTTACATTAAATAGTGTAAAAATGTATCTCATCCCATATCTTTATTTACCTGAGTATAATTGGTTTATTTTATAAGGTCTTCTTTTGAAATACTTGGTGAGATCATATTGAGTTCGCTTTTGTCACACCATGCATATGCATTTGGGTGTACATTGTTTTAGTTTGTGGTGGGCTTGTTCGTTAGTAAGGTGTGAGAGTCTAAAGGTGATGACATGTCACATGGATATAGGTTTTTTATATTCTTATGTAGTTGGTTTAGTTTTTGGTTTTTGGCAGCTGTATTTTCTATAAATCATAACATTTCTTATTGTTGACCTATATTGGCATACCAACATTCTCTTTATTCACGTGATATTGTTCTATGGTCTTTCATGGATAAATTATTCCCAAATGTAGTTTTTTGATGCCCAAGTGTTTATCATCAGCCCATAGGGATTGGGAATGCTCTTTGGACCATGTTAAGACTGAATTAAGTTCTGGATAGTTGGGTAATATTGGTTGGTTTGTGAAAAATAAATATATATAATATATAATAAGTTAAATAAATATAAAAAAAATACTTCAGTATTTAATGAATAAACCAATGCTGATTATATTGGGAGTTAGAGTACACAGAAGTGAGTCAAAATTTATGATAAGGGGAATAATTCTTGATCCCCTTGTGGTTGATTTCAATTCTCTCTTCTTTATCAATCTCATTTTATGTCATGTATATTAGGATATTTTAATTTCTTTTATTCTAATTTTATTTTCCTTTTATTGGTAATTACATTTCCTTTCATCATTCTCTCTTTAATTGACTTGGATATTATAAGGGGAATCTTTCTCAATCTCATTTCATTGATCTAAGTCTAATATTCAATGTTTTACATATTCTATTTTCTATATATATATCAACTTATGAAATTATTTTATTATATTTTATCCTTTGTTATAGGGATTTAAATATTCTTTTATTTCCCCCTATCATTAATTTTTCACAAGTTATACACTTTTTAAGGGAACTTTTTTCCTCATTTTAGTGTTCTCTCCCTTTATATAATATTACTTTGGAATATTTTTTATGTATTTATCATTCTAATTCTATTATATATTCTCTTATGGTTTTTTATGAGTGTTGAAATACTTATTAAACTTTCTTCCAATTATTACTTCTTAATTCTGGCCTTTTATTATTGCTAAGAGATTTTCCTCTCGGTTACTCTATCTTCTTTAAATCCCCTTTTCATGGTTTAATTGTTATTGTATGTTTTGTAAAGAAAATACTCTCAACATACTATATTGACTTTTTTTACTAATTATTTTTATTAATATTTCACTCTTCTATTTTATCCTTGTTTATGTTTACTTCTCACATTATAGAGGTGACAAGAGGATTCTTTCTTGATTTTTTAATAATTTATTCTCTTATTATTTATGATTCTTTTTATTTTTTATGATATTTTTAGGTTTATATATCCAATAAATTAAACTTAACTTAGGATATTTTACCTTTATCATGGGTATTTATATACTCTCTACCTTCCACTCTCTTTTATTGAATCTTATATGATACATTAATTTTTATGCAACCCTTGTTCTATAACATGTTCCTTTTCATGGTTTAATCATGTTGTGTCTTATGATTAATACATAGTAATTTTAATTAGTTTATTTCCATGTGGTGGGAATATATATATATATATATATATATATATATATATATATATATTATGATTTCATGGGTGGACCATAAATTATATATCACTCCAATTCATTGGGTAAATCATATATCTCACAATATTCTATGTATGGGACATGGATATTGAATGTATTCCACTATTTTATGATATCTTATAAGAGAACCTTAACATATTCCTATAATATCTTATTATTATGTATATTTCATATTCTTATTCCATTTTTATTCTTATGCTTCTATATTACATGTTTCTTATGTGATCATTCTAGTTGGATATACCACATCATCTCTGATATATCTCTTCTTGATATCATATATGTTTTCCTCTTGCTGAGTTTGTATCATAGAATTTCTTTTCTTTATACATTTCCTTAGGATTTCCTATATAGTGAGATGTATATATGAGTTCATAGGAGGATTATGATGGATGCTTAAACAAATTTTTATTTAGTTTCATGTAATAAAGTGTAATATGTAGCTAATCTCTAAAGACATGAAACACTTGGGTTTTGGGCATGTGTTTTATTTAAGTTACTAGCTATGTTTCTGATAAAATAATTCAAACATTGTGTATGTTAGTTTTTTCATCGTTGTATTTATCTCATAGAAATTAATTACTTTTTATTTATTTATTATTATATAATACCAATTGTATAATATGTTATTGTGTATATGTATAAGAATTTAGAAATAATGTAAATGTTAATGGAAAGATTTTGATATTTGTGTTTTAATAATATAGAAAGAGTTTCAACATTATAGGAAATAAACACATAGAAAACATTAGATCTAGGGATAATATAATTATAAATCATGATATGTTTGTTGAATGTATATCTCATTAAGTAGACAAATGATATCCATTATGTGAGGGTAAAAGTTTTTTCCATATAGAATTAAAACGACTAATGGTTGATAAACATGATTTATTATTTATTCCATTTTATAACATAGTAATCAAATAAATATATGTATGACACTATTATTAAATATGGATGGTATGAAAATAAATATACATTATTCACATGTGAAAGTGTTATATATTTTAAATCATTTTAAGTTTATTCCTCTAGTTATAAATTACATACAACATAACAACATCATATGATATGTGAATTTAAATAAATTTATTAGAAATTTAAAAATTTAATTTAAGTGTTATTTTATTTGGTGCATAGTAATGTGAAATGAGAAGGTCGGGATGGGATGGACCAAGCCCATGCGGGTTTACGTCCATGCTGATTTGAGATCGTGCGGGTTAGACTGCAAATGTAATGGCCTAGACCTTTCGGCCCATTAATTTGTGGGAAATCCGTATATTGAGATGTTTGGTGAAAGTATAGCGGTGTTGGGAGAAGGATGGGAGGATATTTCTAGTGTTTTTACGGAAAAAAGGGGAGTTCAAGGGGATGATGGAAAATTCTGGCGATGAGTCATTCTGGTAGTGGGTCATTTCTGGTAGTGGGTCATTCTCGAGGTTGGTTATTCTGGCGCTAGTTCATTTCTGGGGGTGGATCATTCTAGCGGTAAGTCATTTCTGACGGTAGGTCATTTCTAGCTCTAGGTCACCTTGGCGATGGCAGAGAACATTTTTTCTAGTTTTTCCAAAATTTACAGATTTGTCATTTTGATGCCTTTTATGATGAAAAGTTTGTTTAATGCCTTGATTAATGTTTTTTAGATTTGTTTCAAAGGGGATTAATCATATATTCAATTTCTAAAAAGTCTGAAGACCTTTTAAATGATTAGAATGTGTGGTTTTAATGAGATCTGCCTTTAATGATCAATGTAAACTGTATTTAATTCCACGGGTCTCATATCTAATCCTTTAAAAGTAGAGAACTTTCCTTTGTTCTTTTGGTCTTGCATTCTCTTAAGACGGGTGGTTCCAAATCCATCTTCCCTTGTAGGCGTGGAGATCCATTGTTGCAGTTGGATTGAGCTTCCCCAAAGAGGTTTCTTCCTATATGTGAACCCCATGTTTTGGTGCAGCAAGTTTGGGAAACGCTACTTCTTCCATGTAGAAATTCTATCATTTCTATTTATGTGTATCATGCTGGATGGTATTATTATTGTTATCTCTTGTGAATATAGTTGAATCTGGATTAATAAAGATAAATAAACTATTTTAAATTAAATCAAAAGGGTCATGGGAATTTGAAGCATGATCTTACAGCTTTTGTTGTTGCTGTTTTGATATTGTAAATTGTATGGGATTAATGTAGGCTGAAAATCATGGTCATTGGTGGTCCTTTCTTTCACTGTTATGTTGTGAATTGTGGAATCCATGTTGTGTGATTGTTGATAACACTTAAACCATAATTTTATAATCATGTACATTTGGGTAATGAATTGGATTCCCAGGATCATATGGCTTGTGTGATAATTCCCATAAATAAATAAGTGGAATGGAATGAAAGCCCCTATGCCCAATCTGGAAAATGTTATGTGTGTGTGTGTTTTAATATTTTGGTGGATGGTTTTGTGTATTGTGGTTTTGATATGATGATGTGGTGCATGGGTGGTGTCTATGTTGTGATGGGTGTGGGGTTAGTGGATGTGATTTGCAGCAGGGTTGTGATGGTGGTATGGTTGTGCAGTGGGGATGCGATCATAGTGGTGGTGTAGTTGTGTAGTGGGGATATGATGGTGGTTGTTTAGGCTAGTTTTCTAGATAGTAATGGATTTAAATGCATGATAATGATATAATATGGGATTCTAACAAATGTTGAATACATAAATTAAAGGTGATTATATTAATGAAATGGGTTGGTAATAGAAAATCTAGAAAATGGATTAATGAGAATTAAAAATTGAAATATGAAATGTGGCTTGTGTTTTACTTATGGGGGTTGTGCTTTTAGTTTTGGTAGTGGAAATAGAGGTTCTTGTGAGATGTATTGTGCCTTGTAAACCCTTAGGATGGAGCTTGTGTGTTGTAACTCTATAAGTATTTGTATATGCTTGTGATTTCTATATGCACCCCACCCTCATCGAGCACTATGTGTCGACACCCACATAGTCACACGAAGGGTATTTTCTCCAACATCCAGGTGGAAGGATGGATAGTTGGTTACTCACTCTTCCCCACTCCATCTTCTAGGAGATGAGAAGTACTTACGTGGGTTGTGATGGTCAAAAGTCAAAAGCACCATTATCAAGTTTTCATGTGATGAGATGTGATGGCCTAGGTGTGTTTTTATGAGATGGATTATAGAGGGGGTCACACATGGTGGGAGTAGGGCATGAGGTTGATGTCATTCACATTAATGATACCCTACTACCCTGGTTATGAGATGTGATGTGATGTGATGTCCCAGATGTCTATGGGAAAGGATGTACTGTGATGTTATTCAGAAGAGGTGGGAGCATCGGGACGTACAACATTGGGGTGTGAGATTGGAAAATCAATGGGAATGTAGTACATGTTACCCTTCATCAATATGGTTCATATTATATTATTATAATTATATTCATTATTTGGTGAGAAAGCCTTGGTAAGGTTGGGGTTTTGGTTAGTATACTTGTATAGCTGTTGTTTGGTTCTACTGTTTTTCTCACAAGTGCACTAATATGCTCTTTTCACATGTGTACAAGAGACTTTGGTTTTCCTACTGAGTATACCTGTATTCTCACCCTATGTATATAAATTTTTTTCAGGTTTCCTGGAGGACTTCATGAAATGTGTTGGACATTACTAGCTCAAAACTTTGGAGAGTTGTTGTTTCACTGCTCTAGCTATGTTTCTTTGGGTATTTACTCTGGAGGATTTTTGATGTATCAGTTTTATTTATACATGCATTGTGGGATGGTTTGGTTTTATTCTTTATTATGTCATGGAGTTTATTGTGTATGATTCATATTATCTCCCAATACTTCATTATTATAGAGGCTAATGTCTCCCATACATGATATTTTTATACCCTTAGTTCTAGTCTCCAACCTGAGTCCTACTGGAGGCGGGACTCGAGAGGTCATTATATTTATCCTCTCATTGTAGTATATTTGGAGGGAGGGGGTCGTGATAGAGTGGTATCATAGATGATAGTTGAGAGATAGGATGGAGTTCAGAGTTAGACACAGTGAGGATTGCATGGATTAGTATGGTAATGGTGTCAATTGACCTTGGTGAGTGACATAGGCTAGGGAGAATAGATAGGACATGGGATTTTAGGGCCCCCCGTGATCTAATGCACAAACTCTGAGCTTATTGAAAAACCAAGTGTTGTGGGCATGTTTATAAGGTAGAGACCTAGGAGAGGTACATGCATCATGATGACTTTTATTCTTATTTTAATTAGGTTGTTTTGGGAAGTTTATAATGAATAAAGTGAATTAAAATGACTCATAATAAAATTTCATACTACCAGCCTTAGGAATCCTTGTTTCTCTTCCAGCTATGGCTCCTGGTCATTTTCCTCATGTGGCTTAGACAATAGAGGCTCAGTAGGCTGACCCATTTGATCGCTAGAGGGTTGATCTGGTTGAGGATGATTATCAATGGTAGAGGATGTTGTGAGATTTTTAGCATTAGGCTTTGGGGATGTTTGAGGGAAGGGTTTCTAATGTGGAGACAGAGGGCTAGCTAAAGGATATAGAGATCACTTTCGGTTTGATTCAGGCCCCGAAAAATTATTGGGTCCCCTTGGATGTTAGTCAGATGCGAGGAGTTACACGTCAGTGGTGGATGTTGTACCTTGGTGAGAAGAATGAGGTATATGTTTCATGGGTCGATTTCTAAAAGGAGTTTCGGCTGGGGTTCTTTTCATTGATCATGAAGACTATAAAGAGGGAAGATCTACTCTCCCTTCAGCAAGGTAGTATGTCTATGTAGGATCTTGGGATCAAGTTCAAGGACCTTCTACACTTTTCCCCAGATATTTTCCCAGATGAGGAGTCCTGAGGGAGGTGTCTTGAGGAGGCACTCCATCCTTCGATCCAGTATGCAGTTACTCCTTTTACGTTTTCAACATATCTGGAGGTTTAAAATAAGGAAAATGTGATTGAGTGGATTCACTCATGAGGAGGATTACTGCAAGAGGGAAACCAGCATGGTTCCTTGAAGAGTATAGTTCTCAGTGGTGGGTCTCAAGCGTTAAGGTCTTCGAGGTTTTGACCAGTAGGGATTCATCCTCATCAGATTCCCTTCCAGCTATCTGAGGCCAGTGGTTTCCTTACTCTTCCTGGGGAATTCAGACCAGTGTGTTTTGTCTATGGGGTTCATAGTTATCATCAGGATTAGTGTCCAGTGGCTTCTCGAACTCAGTTTGATAGAGGTGGACAAGTTCGGTGTCACCCTCAGCAGCATTTACCAGTGAGTTCATTCTAGAAATAGAGCCAACAGGCTTACACTCTGTCAAGAGTAGATGTGGTAGGTGGAGGTCAACCTCAGGATGTACCTCACCCTCAGGGACCTCAACCCGAGTGTGGTCAGGGTGGTGGCCATCAGTAGAGAGGCAGAGGAGTTGGATGTGGATAGTTGTAGGAAGTGGAGGTAGTATCACCAGAGGGGCTAGAGATTATTCAAGGTTTTCTCAGTTTATCGTGTACCCTTGTTTGTGACTTTTTGATTCAGGAGCTTTGCACTCCTTTGTTGGACCCTCTCAAGTCAATGCTCTGGGACTAAACATATAGAGGCTTCTCATTCCCCTGGTATTGACTACGCCAGTCAGAATCCATGCCATCTTGTTTGATGTATTCCAAGGATGTGCACTGATGATGGGGAAACATCAATCATGTGTTAATATTTTCTTACTTTAGGTGCAGCCATACAATGCCATCTTCAACATGTACTGGTTTATTCTATGTCTTCTGTTATTTATTTCCTCCATAGAAGAGTTGTTTTCTTATATGTAGATGGTCAGTGTGTGGTTTTCATCAGTGAGAGGGGTTTCCAGGTGAGAAGTCGGCATTTGGAGCCCCTTCTTTATTTGGTGTATGAGTTGTCTATGGAATCAGTAGACATAGGGACAGAGGAGGCTCCAATGGTTGTTAGGGAGGTCTTGAATGTTTTCCTTGAGGAGGTTGTGACGTTACCCCCTCGACGCGATGTTGAATTTGGGATAGACTTTCACTTTGGTGCTTATCTGATTTTGATGGCTCCCTATCAGATGATGCCTTCTAAGTTGTGGGAGTTGAGGATTCAGATAGATGATTACATATGTAGGGGTTTCATCTAACCTAGTGTATCACAATAGGGTGCTCCATTGTTGTTCTCTAAGAAGGAGGGTGATAGTTTGAGGTTGTGCATAGACTACTAGAGGTTAAACCATGTGAAAATCAATAATTTCTATCCTCTTTCAAGGATTGATGATCTTTTCGGCTAGTTGAGGGGAGCTAGTTGGTTTCCTAATATTGATATGCGCTCTGGATATCACCAGTTAAAGGTAAAGGATGGAGATATCCATAAGATTTCCTTCATATGCAAGAATGTTCACTTTGAGTTCGTGGTCATTTCTTTCAGTGTTACGAATTCACCAGTCGTGTTCATGGGGGACTCAGTGTTCCATGAGTCCCTGGACCAGTTCGTTGTCATATTCATTGATGACATCTTGATCTACTCAAGGTTAGAAGAGGATCATATTGAGAATCTCATACCTGTTTTACAAGTTCTCTGTCACCACTATCTCAATGGAATGTTGTCCAAGTGTATGTTTTGGACATGAGAGGTTCATTTCACCAAGAATGTGGTGTCTTAGTAGGGTGTGACAGTGGACCCTTCGATGGTCGAAACAGTTATTTCTTAGGAAGCTCCCAAGAATGTGGTAGTGTTTCATAGCTTCCTCAGTATCATAGGATATTATCGTAGGTTTATATATTATTTCTCTAGAGTTACAGCCCCATTGACATCATTGACCAGGTAGGACCAAACTTTTGTGTGTACTAATCAATGTCAGGTAGTGTTCGGTTACCTGAAGGGAAATTTGGTCAGTGATCTAGTGATTCTATTGCCTAAGGAGGGTGTGATGTTCAAGGTTTTCTGTGACGCATCCCATCTGGGCTTGGGAAGCATCTTAATGTAGCAGAAGTCAGTGATCTATTATGGTTCTAAGCAGTTACTCCCTCACGAGTGTAACTATGTCACCCATGATCTAGAGCTAGCAGTAGTTGTGTTTGTGCTGAAGTTGTGGGGACATTACCTCATTGGGTGGGGGGGATTTGTGGTCTTCAAAAATCACAAGAGTTCAAGGTATGTCTTTTCTCAGCATGATATGAATTTGCGATAGCATAGGTGGATGAAATTTCTTCAGGACTATGATTTTTAGATCTCATACACCTCAAGAAAGGGGAATGTTGTGGCCTATATTTTGAGTAGAAAGTCACATAATGATGTTGTTTGGGAGTCTGCAGATGCTTGGAGAGTGATGGAAGAGTTATAAGCCATGCACCTAGATGCAAAAATGGATGATGATAGAGGATGTTTGTTTCAGATAATGGTGCAAACTTCTCTGATGAAGCAGGTGGAGGAGTCTCGGTGGGGAGACTCATAGGTAGAGGTTATATGAGATCGTGTTTTCCATGGTGATACTTCAGAGGGATGGTCGAAGAATGGCCAGAATTGGATGGTCATTCAAGGGAGTTTGTTTGTTCCGATAGCGATGCGTGAGGTATTCCATCATGAGTTTCATATATCTCCTTTATCGGTACACCCAAGAGTTTCTAAGGTGTACCATGGCTTGAGGACACACTTTTGGTAGCCCGGGATGAAACGGGAAGCGGAATATTTTGTGGTTTGGTGTATGGTTTTCCAGAAGGTAATATAAAGACCCATAAATTTCAAGGAAATTTTTTTCTTAAATTCTTTGGGATTTTACGAGTATGCAGTTTTTGACGGCGCCTGATTCCGAGGCCCGGTGTTCCCAGAATCAATTTCCGAAGTTTAGCTTGGGTACGTTCAGTGAACGAACGAGCGGGTTTTTCTAACTTTTGAACCGATGCTTATAATCAAAATCCGAGGGCACCGATGAAACAGCAGTGACAGTATTTGCTTAAGAAGACTTCTTATGGAGTTGCGTTTGTGGGAGAAGAGTTGTTAAAAAAAGCGGATTAAGTGTAAAGTGAAATATAATTGTGTTACAATTTTATTTCACTTCTTAGTGGTTAAATCCCATGAGTAGGAGTTGGGGTGGGACCCACTTGATCCTAAACTCCTTTTGTTAGGATATTAGTGAGGTGGGGCCCACACAAGCCCCACCCCTTCAAATTTCTAAAACTCCTTTTGTTAGGATATTAGTGAGGTGGGGCCCACACAAGCCTCACCCCTTCAAATTCCCTAACTCCTCTAAACCTCCATTGTTTTAAACGTTGTGGGTTCTCCTCTTCCACATTAATGTTTCCAACTTAACACACCATTAATTTTGTCAATTTAATTAAGTGAATTCAACTTTTGTAAATTTGAAAAAGATTGGCATGTATTAATAAAATAAGGAAAGCCTTATTTTATTTGGGGTTGTTTTAGCGGTGTGAGGATATTTGGGAGAGAATCCTATAAGTCTTGGAGAACTCCATCATCTTCGTTGAAGAACGTCAAGACCTCGACGAAGAATGCTGTCATCACAAGGAGTGATCGATGTGTCGTTCTTCTCCTCTCTGCAGCCGGTGTGAGAAGTCATTCCCTCCTTGGACGTACGCCGACGTCGTTATCATCGTTGTTGAGGTAGGGGTTATTTCATCGTTCAAGTTTTATTATTTTGAAATTCTTCGTTATTTATTGGCCGCTTGTTATCAAAATAACGGGAGGAGGTCGGACCGCACGAACACGGCCGACCCTCCTCCCCTTTTGTTGTTGGTCTTCGTTGTGGTTTGGAACGGAGGCAACGTGGTGCCGTTGCACCACGCGGGAACGAGAGAACCGCGGTCGGAGCGGGCCGCGACGAAGGAGCGCGACGCCATCGTGCCGCGCCGGTGAAGCTGAAGGTAGCCGCAGCCAAGAGCGGGCCACAGCAGAGGGGTGCGGCGTCGTCGTGCCGCGCTGGAGCACCTAGAAGGGTCGCGACCAGGGCGGGCCGCGGCGGAGGGGCGCGGCGCCGGACAGGACGAAGCCGCGACCTTTGGCCACAGCGGTTCAGCAAGGGGGCGGTCGGACATCCGTCCGTCGGCGCTCCACGAGGTGGGGTCGGCAAGTCTCGCGGTGGCTCTCCGGCTGGCCATTATGGTCGGCCGATTCGGGAAGTCCGGGGGTTTTAACCCCCGGCCAGCAGACAAGGGCAGGCCCTACTATGAGGGGGCCTCCGTTTCGAGACAAGGGGGGCGGCGCCTTCCCCCCTTCCGCGTCCGCTCAGCACACGGGCGCCCATGCCGGGTCGGACGGCCCGCGTCGGGCTAGACCGCCCGCGCCGGGCCGGACCGCCCGCGCCGGGCCGGTCCGCCCGCGTTGGGTCGGCCCGCCTGCTCCGGGCCGAGCCACCCGCGCTGGTCCGGACCCCCGCGCCGGCGGGGCCAGGTCGTGCCAGCCGGGACAGGCCGCGCCTAACTGGGTCAGACCCGGACCCGGGTCAGGTCGACCCGGTTCGGGCCGACCTAGGGTGTAATGGGTCGGGTCAGACCGGGCCCAAACCCCATGTTTTCGGGCAGATCTATTCAAACACCCATAACTTGGGCTATGGAACTCCGAACAATGCACCGTCAGTTGCGTTGGGATTCTTGGATCGAGGAGGTCGTTTCGGTATATTACACTCAGGGTTTCAGAGAACTTTGGGTACGGCCGGGTTGGTTCGAACACGAAACCATCCTGGCCCTCGGAGCGGAAACAGTTATAACTTGAGCTCCGGACGTCCGATTGACGTGTTGTCGACTTTGTTGGATTCCTCTTAGTGAGACGGTTATTTTGGCTTAATCCGATCGAGGTTTGGACGTAGATGGAGTATGGACGGGTTGGATTGTACCCGAAATCCAACCGGGCCCCTGGAATGGAAAAGCTAAAAACTCTCAGACCGGACGTCCGTTTGATGAACCGTCAGCGACGTTGGTGATCTCGTTGATAAATGGTTCCTTTGTGTATACCCCCTGTGATTTCGGAGTATAGTTGAGATACGATCGGGTTGGTTCGTATACGAAACCAACCGGGCCCCCGGAACAAAGAGGCTAATAACTCATGGACCGGGCGTCTGATTGACGCGTCGTCTGTTGCGTTAAGACCCATGTGACGTGGCGGTCCTTTGTGATACTTCTTAGTGGGACTTTGTGAAACTTGTATTATCAACCAGTGGCTCGTGGAGAGGATCCTTCTGGAGGCGATCATATTGAGTACGGTGACCTTGTAACTGGCTGAGACCTGATGACTGCTTGTCCGATTTGATTCGGAGTGACTTGTTTAGCCTAGTGGGGAGCACTAATTTGTGAGGTGGCAGACCCATAGCGGAGGAGCACTACTTTGTGAGGTGGCAGACCCACGGTACTCAACAGAAGGAGTACCTTTGTAGGCTATGAGGTGGAGCACTATTGTGTGAGGTGGTAGACCCATGGCGGGGAGCACTACTTTGTGAGGTGGCAGACCCGCGGTACTCAACAGGAGGAGTACCTCAGCAGTATAAGGTTAGTGAGTGACACCTCAGAGTCATGACATGACTACTGTGCTCGATAGAGGAGGAGTTCTCCAGCAGCCGTGTTTTTCTTCATTGTGAATAAAAATCCTGGTTTGAGATGAGTCTTTGACCTTTGTGTTTTCCTCATGATTGAGATGGGTTACTTGATAACTTAGGTATATGTATGTCCATATACCTAAGTAAAGGTTATCTGTTGAGATCTTTCTTTTTGGTTTATCCTTGTTGGATTTATTGAGACCTTGAGGGTCTTGGGGTCCCTACTGAGTATTGTTATACTCACCCATGCACGTGTTATGCCCACACCTTGTTGTGTTGGATGCAGAATACGGACAACACTGATCGTGGTTGAGGCTTGTAGAGCTGGACGGTACCCAGAGGTGGACTTCACGACGAGACGGTACCCGGAGGTGGACTTCACGACGAGACGGTACCCGGAGGTGACAGATGGACGTGGAGAGCTGAGGTGGCCATCTGTACCTACCCTTCAGGTAGGAACTTTGGAAGAAGATCCATGAGTAGCTTGACACCTTCCTACTATTTTGTCTTTTCCTTGTACTTTACTATTGGGCTTGTATTTCCGGCCCCCTTTGTACTTTCAGCACACTTGTCTTATTGCTTTACTTAGTGTTTGCTTCCGCTTTTACTATGGTTGTGTGTTTGTTGCATTTTATAAAGTCAATGCCTTCCCTTTTTATCAGGATTTACGCCTTTGGTGCTAGTCCCCAGCCCCTAGCCTATGGAAGGTGGGCTTGGGCTAGTCACAGCATGGGCCCCAAGGACGGGTCGTGACAAATTTGTATCAGAGGAGTTTGGTTTTACCGCAGAACATAGAACTCTGATATTTTTTTCTATGAAGCAATAGTGTTAAGAGTACTAAGTGTGGTTTTCAGTTCAGGGAGTCAAGTGTTGGTGTGGTGGCCGACGTATCCATACATCAGGACCCTGACTTCTGATTTTTGACTCAGTGTGCGAAAACACTGATTGTGTGTGTGTTTTCAAAAGTTTCTTTTAAATCAGCTCAAATCAGGTCAGCTCACCAGGGTATAGTCTTTTGACCATGTCACATATGTTCTTTCAGGATGCCTCCCCGCGGACGACCAGCTAGAGCCCCGAGAGTTGTACGTACTGACAGCCCACAGAGCAACGGGGCTTCAGTACATGGCCCTCTTTCAGTTGAGGCGCCAACAGAGGCACCAGCGGTACTACCACTTGTTGGGCCACCGATTCCACCAGACCCAGTAGAAGGCGATGCACACCGTCTGAGCGCGCTGCACGAGTTCCAGCGCTAGAGGCCACCCAGGTTCAGAGGAGAGACGGACCCACAGGCGGCTGAGGATTGGCTGGAGACTGTGGTGAGAGTCTTTAGGATCGTAGGGATGCCATCAAACTTTATGGTGATCCTTGCTTCTAGCCTCCTTCAAGAAGCAGCAGGCAGATGGTGGAGCCCAATGCTTCAGATGCATGACGAGGCGACACTTCTTTGGGCAGACTTCGAGAGCCTGTTCCGTGCAGAGTTTGTTCCAGCCACCCTTCGAGCGGTGCGTATACATGAGCTACTGCATCTTCAGCAGGGTAGCATGACAGTGGTGCAGTATTCAGTGACGTTCACCGACCTCTCACGCTACTCCACTGATATGGTACGAGACCCGTTCTTCAGGGCCCGGACCTTCGAGCAGGGGCTCAGGCGAGAGATTAGAGCTTCAGTTGTTTCTTACAGCATCCCGACGCAGATGGGGGTGTTGGAGCGAGCCCTCTTAGTGGAGAGTTTCCTTGCTGAGCAGTCTCCAGTAGCAGGATCCACTACTAGACGGCATGAAGCGGAGTCTTCTGTAGCTGGCAGTAGACAGATGACGCATAGGTCCAAGAGGGCCAGACCTACAGGTGGTCGACCACATGACTCAGGATCGGTAGTGCGAGGCACCAAGGGTAGTGACCGAGCCAGACCTGCCATGTTGTGTTACACATGCGGCGGACAGGGTCACATGGCTCGTGACTATCTGACCCACTGCTCAGATGATCAGCAGATAGATGAAGGGCCTCCCAGGAATAGGCATAGGTTCAATCGAGGCGGACCGCAAGGAGCCTGAGACCGAGTCAGGGGAGCTGGCCGTGCAGCTGGAGGTGGACGACGCTTCGAGGTGTTGCCACCACCACCACCAGGAGGTCCACCCCGACCACAGGGAATGGGTGGACAGGGGAGAGCTCAGCTTCAGGCAGCTGAGGCATACAACTATGGAGCTCTAAAATCAGGTGGACATGAGTGAGACTAGATCCAGGCATGAAGGCCTTTTGTTCTTGGGCTTCTAAGTTCTATGTTGTTGTTGTTTGTGATTGCTTTGTGTCTTTATACCTTGAGCTGCAGTAATAAAAGACACTTGTTATTGTGATGTTTTCTTCCCTATCCTTTTTATGTAGTTGATACTAAGAGGTTCCAGATAAAACCGTTGACTTGACCCTCACTTTTGAGATTCCTACTAAAGGAGACCTAGTGACCACACACTACTGCCGACAGTGTGACTCGACCCTTGGAGGTGAGGGTAATGGTTGGATCTCTTGGTAATAGCGTCAAGGCCTTATGACGTCGTCCATGGCATGAAATAGTACCATTAATGTCATTATTGACTATATTAGGCAAAAGAACTTGGTTCATCTAGGGGGGATGAGACCAGATTTCTCTTTTCGGCAGAGGAGAAATCTCAGCAGCTCTTTGGTAGAACGTAGACGAAGAAGGGTGGAGATGAGTTCTTACAATTGGCCAGTCTCACCCATTGTTCGTTGAGTGAACGGTTTATGGTTATCTCCAACACAATAGTCTCAGGTGTATCTTCTCTCAGAAGTTTTATGCAGATAGGAGATGAGACCACTGGAGTTCGAGTGTGGTGACCACGTTTTCTTACGGGTCTCACCATGACGTGGATTACAGAGATTTGGCTGGGGCGGCAAGTTATCTATGTGCTTCATCGGACCATTTCAGGTTCTAAGCAGGATAGGTGAGGTGGCTTATTGACTGGCTCTTCCACCTCAGTTGCACCGGGTGCATGACGTTTTCCACGTATCTCAGCTGAAGAGATACGTGCACGATCCAACGCATATCATCAACTATGGGGAGCTGGACATCGATGACGGGGTGACCTTTTTGCGGAGGTCCCGGTGGAGATCTAGGATCGACAGGAGCGGGTCCTACGTGGGTGGTCTATTCCTCTTGTGCGCATCAGGTGGCAGCACGGGAACCTCCAAGAGAGCACATGGGAGCGGGAGGCTCAGATGCGTGCCCAGTACCCTCATTTGTTTCCCTAGTTTGTGATGTATCTTTACGAGGACATAAAGTCCTGAGGTGGGAGTAATGTAAAGACCCATAAATTTCAATGAATTTTCTTTCTTAAATTCTTTGGGATTTTATGAGTACACAGTTTCTGACGGCGCCTGATTCTGAGGCCCGGTGTTCCCGGAATCAATTTCCGAACTTTAGCTCGGGTACGTTCAGTGAACGAATGAGCGGGTTTTTCTAACTTTTGAACCGGTGCTCGAAATCAAAATTCGAGGGCACCGATGAAACCGCAGCGCCAGTATTTGCTTAAGAAGACTTCTTCTGGAGTTGCGTTTTCACGAGAAAAGTTGTTAAAAAAAGTGGATTAAGTGTAAAGTGAAATATAATTGTTTTACAATTTTATTTCACTTCTTAGTGGTTTAATCCCATGAGTAGGAGTTGGGGTGAGACACACTTGATCCTAAACTCCTTTTGTTAGGATATTAGTGAGGTGGGACCCAAACGAGCCCCACCCCTTCAAATTCCCTAACTCCTCTAAACCTCCCTTGTTTTAAATGTTGCGGGTTCTCCTCTTCAACAATAATGTTGCTAACTTAACACACCATTAATTTTGTCAATTTAATTAAGTGAATTCAACTTTTGTAAATTTGAAAAAGCTTGGCATGTATTAATAAAATAAGGAAGGCATTATTTTATTTGGGGTTGTTTTAGTGGTGTGAGGATATTTGGGAGAGAATCCTCTAAGTCTTAGAGAACTCCATCATCTTCGTTGAAGAACGTTAAGACCTCGACGAAGAACGCCGTCACCGCAAGGGGTGATCGATGTGTCGTTATTCTCCTCTCTATAGCCGGTGTGAGACGTCATTCCCTCCTTGGACGTACGCCGACGCTGTTGTAATCGTTGTTGAGGTAGGGGTTGTTTCATCATTCAAGTTTTATTATTTTGACGTTCTTCGTTATTTATTGGCCGCTTGTTATCAAAATAACGGGAGGAGGTCGGACCGCACAAACATGGCCGACCCTCCTCCCCTTTTTTTGTTGGTCTTTGTTGTGGTTTGGAACTGAGGCGACGCGGTGTCGTTGCACCGCGCAGGAACGAGAGAACCGTGGCCGGAGGAGGCCGCAGCGAAGGAGCGTGGCGCCGTCGCGCCGCACCGGTGAAGCCGAAGGTAGCCGCGGCCAAGAGCGGGCCGCAGTGGAGGGGCGCGACGCCATCGTGCCGCGCCGGAGAACCAAGGAGGGTCGCGGCCGGGGCGGGCCGCGGCGGAGGGGCGCGGTGCCGTCGCGCCGCGCCGGACAGGAGTAAGCCGCGACTTTTGGCCGCGGCGGTTCAACAAGGGGGCAGCAGGACATACGGCCGCCGGTGCTCCAGGAGGCAGGACCGGTAGGGCTCGCGACGGCTCTCCAGCCGGCCGATTCGGGAAGTCCGAGGGGTGTAACCCCTGGCCAGCAGACAAGGGTTGGCCCCACTATGAGGGGGCTACCGGTTCGAGACAAGGGGGCCGGCGCCTTCCCCCCTTCCACGTCTTCTCAGCGCACGGGTGCCCGTGCCGGGCCGGACTGCCCGCGCCGGGCTGGGCCGCCTGCGCTGGGCCGGACCCCCGTGCCGGCTGGGCTGGGCCGGACCGCTCCTAACCAGGCCAGACCCGGACCCGGGTCGGGTCGACCCAGGGGGTAATTGGTCGGGTCGGACCGGGCCCAAACCCCCTGTTTTTGGGAAGATCCGTTCAAATTCTCATAACTTGGGCTACGGACCTCCGAATGAAGCACCGTCTGTTGCATTGGGATACTTGTATCGAGATGGTCGTTTTGGTATATTACACTCAGGGTTTCGGAGAACTTTGTGTACAGCCGGGTTGGTTCGAACACGAAACCAACCGGGCCCTCGGAGCGGAAACGCTTATAACTTGAGCTCTGGACGTCCGATTGATGTGTCGTTGACTTTTTTGGATTCCTATTAGTGAGGAGGTTATTTTGTCTTACTCTTCTCGAGGTTTGGATGAATATGGAGTATGGCCAGGTTAGATTGTACCCGAAATCCAATCGGGCCCCTGGAACCGAAAAGCTAATAACTCTCAGACCGGACGTCCGTTTGACGAACCGTCAGCGGCGTTGGTGATCTTGTTGAGAAATGGTTCCGTTGTGTATACCCCCTAGGAGTTCGGAGTATATTTGAGATACGGCCGAGTTGGTTCGTAGATGAAACCAACCGGGCCCCTGGAACAAAGAGGCTAATAACTCACGGACCGGGCGCCCGATTGACACGTCGTCTGTTGCGTTGAGACCCCTGTGATGAGGCGGTCCTTTTTGATACTTCTTCATGGGACTTTGTGATACTTGGAGTATCAACCAGTGGCTCGTGGAGCGGATCCTTCTGGAGGCGAGTATACGGAGTATGGTGACCTTGTAGCTGGATGAGACCTAATGACTACTTGTCCGATTTGATTCAGAGTGAATTGTTTAGCCCAGTGGGGAGCACTACTTTGTGAGGTGGCAGACCCATAGCGGAGGAGCACTACTTTGTGAGGTGACAGACCCGTGGTACTCAACAGAAGGAGTACCTATATAGGCTATGAGGGGGAGCACTACTGTGTGAGGTGGCAGACCCATGGCGGGGAGCACTACTTTGTGAGGTGGTAGACCCGCGGTACTCGACAGGAGGAGTACCTCAGTAGTCTAAGGTTAGTTAGTGATACCTCGGAGTCATGACAGGACTACTGCGCTCGACAGAGGAGGAGTTCTCCAGCAGCCGTTTTTTTTGTCATCGTGAATAAAAATCTTGGTTTGAGCTGAGTCTTTGACCTTTTTGTTTTCCTCGTGATTGAGATGGGTTACTTGATAACTTAGGTATATGTATGTGCATATAACTAAGTAAAGGTTATCTTTTGAGATATTTCTTTGTGGTTTATCCTGGTTGGATTTAGTGAGACCTTGAGGGTCTCGGGGTCCCTACTGAGTATCGTTATACTCACCCATGCACGGGCTATGCCCACACCTTGTTGTGTTGGATGCAGACGATGGAAAATACTGATCGTGGTTGAGGTTTGTAGAGCTGGACGGTACCCGGAGGTGGACTTCACGACGATACGGTACCCGGAGGTGACAGACGGACGTGGAGAGCTGAGGTGGCCATCTGTACCTACCCTTCAGGTAGGAACTCCGAAGGATGATCCAGGAGAAACTTGACACCTTCCTGTTGTTTTGTCTTTTCCTTTTACTTTACTATTGGGATTGTATTTCCGGCCCCCTTTGTACTTTCGGCACACTTGTCTTATTTATTTACTTAGTGTTTGCTTCCACTTTTACTCTGGTTTTGTGTTTGTTGCGTTTTATAAAGGCAATGCCTTCCCTTTTTCCAGGATTTACGCCTTTTGTGCTAGTCACCAGCCCCTGGCCTATGAAAGGCGGGCTTGGGGTAGTCATGGCATGGGCCCTGAGGACGGGTCGTGATAGGTAAAGGCCAAACATCATGTTCCTGGAGGTTTGATGCAGCCCTTGGATGTTCCCGAGTGAAAATGGGATGACATCTTAATGGATTTAATTAGAGGGTTATCCCGAGATCAGGGAGGTTGTGATGTTATCTGGATAATTGTGGATCATTTGACAAAATTGGCTCACTTCCTCGCGATCAAGGAGTCAGGCACAGTGGATGGTTAGGCAAAAAGTTGTGTAGATGATGTGGTGCAGTTTCACAGAGTCTCAAGGTCAATTATATTGGATGGGGACACACATTTTACCTTGTGAGTCTGGAGGGGATTATAGCATGCATTGGGCACTTAGTTACGCCTCAGCATTGCTTTCCACCCTTAGACCGACTGGAAAACAAAATAGACTAACCAGACATTGGAGGATATGTTGCGGGCGTGCGTCTTGGACTTCGGTGGATCGCGGGCACGAAAACTGCCCTTGGTTGAGTTTTATTATAATAATAACTATCACTCATCCATTGTAATGGACCCATTTGAGGATTTATACGGGCAACCATTTCATTCTCCCTTATGTTGGGAAGAGGTTGGGGAGTTAGTAGTTATTGGACCCGGTGTGGTGCAGAGCACTATAGAGAAGATTCTGTTGGTTCAAGAGATGATGAAAGTAGAACAAGATCAATAAAAGTCTTATGAATATCACATGAATAGGTCCTTGTATTTTGGATTTGGGGACTACATGCTCTTTAAGGTTTCCCCTCGATGTGGGCAGCGGAGGTTCGGTAAAGGGAGTAAGATCTCACCTCGATTTGTTGGGCCCTTTGAGGTGTTGGGAATGTTGGCAGGGTGGATTACCGGTTGGAACTTCCACCTCGACTGTACTGGATCCATGATGTCTTCCACATATCTCGAATATGTTATTATCTTCATGATGACTCTCATGTCATTGACTGGGGAGAGTTGGATATAGAGAATGATGCAACATTTGTGGAGCAGCCAGTGGAGATCCAAGACCGTCGAGAGAAGGTGCTGCAAGGATGAATCATTCCCCTGGTTCATGTGTAGTGGAGGCATGGTGGCCTGGAGGTGTGTACTTTGGATCATGAGGCACAGATTTGTGCCCAGTACCCAGAGTTTTTTTTGATTTTTTCCTTGCTCTATTTTTTCTTTATAATGTGTTGTTTGAACCTTGGTGTTTTATAATATACGTTTTTTCCCCTTGATGTGATGTGTGATGTGTGATGTGTGATGTGTGGAGTGTGATGTGTGGAGTGTGATGTGTGATAGATTTTTGACATGTGAAAAGGGAAGACTTGACTTTGAATCAAGATTCATTATACTACGATGTGATTAAACCCATCCGGGTGAGTCAGTGTCGCCTAGAGCGGATAGTATAATGACATGGAGGATGGAATTCCCTAATTTCTATGTTCAAGGCAGTACGCTTTTGTTCAGCTATTGTGGGGGTTTAGGTTAGTAGGTTCAGGTTCGGTTGGATCCTTGAGAGGTATCTCAAGGGATGGGTTTTCAGACCCTTTCTCTCCTTCCATCCGGGTTGGTTTTGAATTGTCGAGGGCGAGAATAGTTTGAGAGGTATATGATGTAACAGCCCGGACCTTACGGCTCATTAATTTGTGGGAAATCTAGTGGTTGATGTGTCTAAGTAAAGTCTAAATGTGTTAGGATAAGGGAGGAGTTTTCAGGTATTTTGGAGGAAAAATGTGAGTTTTAGGGGATGATGAAAAATTCTAATGGCAAGTCATTTGGACGGTAGGTATTTTCTGGTGGTAGGTCATTTCTAGAAGGAGGTCATTCTCACAGTAGGTCATTTCTGGCAATATGTCATTTATGGATGATAGGTCACCCTAATAGTGGCATTGAACATAGTTTCTAGTTTTTTCAAAATTTACAGATTTGTTATTTTGACATATTTGATGACAAAAAATGGGTTTAAAGCCTTAATTAATGTTTTTTAAAGTAGTTTCAAACGATATTAATCATATATTAAATTTCTACAAATTCTGGAGACCTTTTAAATGTTAAAACACGTGGTTTTGATGAGATTCCCCTTTAATGGTCAATCTAAACCATATATAATCCCACAGGTCTCGAATATAATGTTTCAAAAGCAGAGAACATTCATTCGTTCTTTCAGTCTTGCTTTATCTTGAAATGGGTGGTTCCACATCCTTCTTCCATTGGAGTCGTGGAGCCTTATTCCTACAGTTTGATCGAGCTTCCCCGAAGAGGTTTCCTTCTGTACACGCTCCCCTTGTTTTGGTGTAGTAAGTTTGGGAAAATCTTCTTCTTCCAGGTATAAATTTATTCATTTCTCTTTTTGTGTATAATGTGGGATGGGCTTATTATTGTTATCTCTTATGAATACGGTTGAATTTGAATTAAGAAAGATAAATTAACTTGTTTAAATTAAATCAAAATGGGAAAGGGGATATGAAGCATGATCTTATAGCTTTTTTGTTGTTTTGATATTGTGAATTGTATGGGCTTAATGTCGACTGAAAATCGTGATTGTTGGGGGGTCCTTGTTTACACTGCTATGATGTGAACCGTGGGATGCATGTTATCTTATTGTTGAAAACACTTAAACCGTAATTGGATAATCATGTACATTTGGGTAATGAATTGGATGCCCTGGGATCTTATGGCTTGTGTGATAACACTCATAAATAAATAAGTGGAATTGAATGAATGCCCTTACGCCCAATCTGGAAAATATTATGTGTGTGTTGTAATATGTTTGTGGATGGTATTGTGTTGTGGTTTGGCTATGATTATGTGGTGCATTGGTGGTGGATATGTTGTGATGGGTGTGGGGGAAGTGGATGTGATATGCAGCGGGGCTATGATGGTGGTGTGGTTGTGTAGTAGGGTTGTGATTGTAGTGATGGTGCGGTTGTGCATCGTGGCTGCGATGGTGGTTGGTTACGCTAGTTGCCCGGGTAGTGATGGAATTAAATGAATGATGATTATATAAGATGGGATGCTAACGAATGTTGAATACATAATTTAAAGGTGATTGTCTCAATGAAATGGGTTGGTAACGGAAAATCTATAAAATGACTTAATGAGAATTAAAAATTGAAATATGAATTTGGGCTTCTGTTTTGCTTATGGGGAGTTGTGCTTTTAGCTTTGGCAGTAGAAATGGGGTTCCTGTGAGATGTTTTGTGCCTTGTGAACCCTTAGGATGGGGATTCTGTGTTGTAACTCTATATGTATATACCATGTATATTCTTGTGATTTCTATAGGAACCTCGCCCTCATCGAGTATTATGTGCGGACACCCGCATAGTCATGTGGGGGGGTGTTTTTCCCAGCATCTCAGTGGGGGATGGATGACTGACTACCTGCACTTCCCTGCTTCCTCTTCCATGTGATGAGAAAGGCAAGCATGGGTTGTGATGACCAGAAGTCAAAAGTGTCGTTGTCGAGTTGTGATGTGATGAGATATGATGGCTCGGGTGTGTTCGGGTGAGATGTGGTGGGATGGCTTACGGAGGGGGGTCGTACGTAGTAGGAGGGCATGAGGTTGATGTATTTCACATTCACGATACCCTACTACCCTAGTTATTAGATGTGATGTGATGGCCCATGTGTCTATGGGCAGGATGTGATGTGATGTTATCCAAAAGAGGTGGGATTGCCAGGACGTATGATGTTGGGGTGTGAGAGCGGAAAATCAGTGGGAAAGCGATGCAGGGTACCCTTCATTGATATACTTCATATTATATTATTATACTTGGATGCGTAATTTGGTGAGCGAGCCTTGGTGAGGTTGGGGTTTTGATTAGTATACCAACATATGTGTTGTTTGGTTCAGTTGTTTTTCTCACTGGTGCATTAGTATTATCTTTTCACATGTGCACGAGAGGCTTTAGTTTTCCTACTGATTATACTTGTATGCTCACCCTACGTATATAAAATTGTTTTCAGGTTTTTAGGAGGACTTTGTGAACTGTATTGGACATTACTAGCTCAGACATTTGGACAATTGTTATGTCGCTGCTCTAGCTTTGTTTCTTTGGGTATTTACTTTTGTATGTATCATTTTTATTTAAACATGCATTGTGGGATGGTTTGGTTTTATTTTATATAATGTTATGAAGTTTATTGTGAATGATTCATCCCAATCCTACATTATTATAGAGGGTAATGTCTCCCATACATGAGATTTTTATACCCTTGGTGCTAGTTTTCAACTCGAAGCCTATTGGAGGTGAGACTCGAGGGTCATTATCTCTCTCATCTCATTACAATATATTTGGAAGGAGGGGGTCGTGACAGTAAAAGGTAGCCGAAAATGTGAACAAAAAATATTCAATTCGCCCGCCCCGCATAATCCCGTGGGTAGCATACATGCTTACCCGCATTTTAAAAAATTAAAAAATTTAAGTATAGTCATTTAAATATTGTATTTTTTATGCTTCCATGGGACATCTTCGCTGCACATGTACACACATGCATCCAAGGATTGATTGGGACATAGATCTTCTATGTCGTTGAGGAGTGGCGTGCACATACACATGCAGGGGGTACCTTCAATGTATCATGTTCATGGATAGTGCACAGATGGTGGATGACGGTTCGTGTCAAGCAGGTGCGGATGTGTGACGGCTGGGCAAGTTTCTTCACCAAGCTTGCTGCCACATGGATGGTGCACATATATCGTGCAGTTGCAGGGGCAGTGAAGCAACATGGACAATTGAAGTGGCACATAACAATGTGTCAATCTCACCATTACCCAAATACTATGTTATTTCACTAGTTTAGCCGAAAATGTGATCAAAGATTTTCACCATTACCCAAATACTATGTTATAAGAGTTACTGTGATGTTTGTTTCTATGTTAATTGATCACAAAGAAAGTTTGTATTGGTTAAATGGAATGGCTCCAAAAGTTAATTAAAAAGTTAAATTTATAGAAAAGTGCAATATATTTACAATTTTAGAAAAATAGAAATTTAAATACATAAAATTATTGGATATTATAAATTCAACTAAATAAAACTCTGAAAGTGGAAATTACAAGAAACATAAAACCCAGAAAAAAAACACTGTAAACCCCAACCACTCTCCAAACAGCATGGGATTCTAACAATACTGTAACATACTTCACGGGGGGACCCCTAACACATATAGGCCAGATCTAGTTACTTCTAACCAGTAAAATTACAAAGATCTCCAATGAAACCACAAATCTATTGTAGCTATGTTCGGTGGAAACAAAACCCTACAAAAAAATCCATCAACTGAGCTCTATTTCAAGCAATAATGAAGCAGTGATCAAAGATTTTCTCCATACCCAATCACCACTTGAGATTCAGACTGTAGCAAAAAACTAAATTAGTGAACCCATCTGACGAACATTTTTGGAAATACATTTCTGGAGATACATTGAATAACATTTTTGGAAATACATTGAATAACATTGAATAACATTTTTGGAAATACATTGAATAACATTGAATAACATTTCTACACAAATAATCCAACTCACCATGACTGAATGGGGAACATTTCTGGAAATACATTGAATAACATTTCTTTTCTGGAAATACATTCAAAAACAGGGGAAGGGTTGCTTACGTTTTCCAGGCCTTCGTTGGGTTTTCTTGATCTTCACGTTAGGCGGAACAAATCATCTTCTCCGCCTTCGATTTCAGACATCAGCAGATCTGCCCAGAACAGAGTGTCGTCGTCGGGATACATCCCCATCTCCCGTCTCTGCACGTCCTCCCTCAGAGCCTCTAAGGATGCGCAATATTGCTCCAGCTCCTCCACTCCCATCCCCTCTATCGAACAATCCCACCATGACGGCGCCGGAACATCCGCGCTGTCCACCGAACCCGGCGCGGCTGTCTGGCACGGCGGGACACAAGGAGACATGGGTTGGGAGGAAGAGGCGGCGGCGGAGTCGTCTGCGAGGTAGCGGTCCACGACGGAATCCGCATCGGGGACGCCGAAGGTGAAGAATCGGCCACCGGGTGAGGAGAGAATGACGGCGACCTGCGTCCCCAAGAGGGTGGAGAAGCTGCTGGCGCTGTGGAAGAGGGTTTTCTTGCGTTTGGCGAAGGTGACTTGGCGGTGAGTCCTGGACTCGATACGCTTCATTTCAATCTTCCTGCGCCCCGCGGTCTTCTTTTGCTTTTCCTACGGAGAAGGAAATTCAATGTGAAAATGCATGAATCCGGAATATCTCCTACATGTAAAGGAGTCTCGAGCTCTCTATCATACACTACTCTCATATAGATAGGAAATAGGATGACCTCGTGAGTTGGTCTATGAACACCAATATGGAATCATGTCCTACAGAAGATCATGGGATCCCTATCATGAATTCTATAGATATATCATCCCACTTATACTCTGGCACCTCAAGGTGTTGAGACAAACCCACTAGAACCTGGTGCTCAGCCTTCACCTACTAAAGAGTCAGGCGTCAAGAGACAAACTCTGATACACACTTTTTCATCCTTGAGCACCAAAACTGATGATGAAGGTCCTTATATATCTTCTACACACCTGGATGTACCACCAAGGGGGATGTATGAAACTTCCTCATAACCTCTTCTCACAACATCACGGGTACCATCATCTATCCTCTTAAACGGATGACATGCTCTCCACTGTTATAAAATCCATCAGGAGTGAATATAGTGGATATCTAAATACACAAGGTCTCATAGTTATTATCTTTAAGATGATCCTCCCTAATTGTTGTAGAAGTTTTAGGGTAACAACCATCAACTGGACGTAAGTTGCACCATCCTCATCCACTAAGGACAACTGCAATGAGGTTAACTGCGCTGATGTCTCGATTAAAAACTACAAACAAGATCTCCTATTGAGAGAATATTCCACCACGTTCCCCTTCATGGGAGTATAGACTATCTTTAATTCATAATTCTAGAGGTAATCTAGCCATTTCCTTCATCCCAAGTTAATATCTTTCTATGAAAAGATATAATTGACTCTTGTGGTCATAATAGAAAAATAATCACTTATCTATAAGGTAGTGTCACCACATCATCAAGGAGAATACCACTTCTGTGAGTTCTAGATCATGGGTTGCATATTTATTCTCATAAGGTCTCAATTGGTGATACCCATAAGTAATCACTACATGTATATTCAGCATAACACATCCAATCTAGTATCGAAGGAATTGTAGAATACCACTTACTCAACACCCTCCTCTAAAAGTCTCAATATGGAAGCACTCGTTAACATCTTATGAAACTCCTTAAAATCCTATTGGATCCTCTCTATCCAAAATAAAGGCTTCCCCTTACAGGTAAAAAAATTAAAGGGTGCCAATATACTAGAGAAATCAGGCACAAATATCCTATAGTAGCCAGCCTATCCAAGGAATCTTTTCACCTATGACATTCTCTTGGGTGGATCCCAAGCTAACACTGCCTCAACATTCACTGGGTTCATTACCAAAACCTTTTCTAAGATGACATGTCCTAGAAAGTGGACCTCTAGAAGAGCTTCCCATAAATTTGGTGCTCTCGGAGTATGTCTAGGACCATCCTCAAGTGTCTCGTATGCTCCTCCTATAACACCAAATACACTAGGATGTCATCGATCAAGACGACCATGAACTGATCTAAGAAAGGATGAGAGATATAATTAATGAGTCCCATGAACACTATTATGGAATTAATCACATTGAAAGTCATTAAAAATTACTCATAGTTTTTGTAACAACATCAAAATTCCATCTTTGGTTTATTCCCATCTCAAACTCAGAGCTGGTGATGGTCTGACCTGAGGTCACACTTTGAGAACCATTTTTTCCTCTCAAATGGTCAAAGAGGTATTCAATCCATAGTAGTGAATACTTATTCTTCATGGACACCTAGTTCAGGTAGTGATAATCCACACACAACCTCAAAATCTCATCAACCTTCTTGGTGAACAAAACTACAGCTACCCAGGGGAAACATTGGGTCTGACAAAGTCCTTCCTTTTCAAATCCTCCAACTTCGCATTCATCTCACAAAGCTCCGAGGAAGCCATTTGATATGTTTGCGTAGATATTGGGGTGTTCCTCAGGAGTAGTTTTATGTAGAATTTTATCTCTTAATGGGGAGGTAAGCCTGAAACGTCATCAGAAAATGTGTCCTCATACTCCACCACCACTGCAAGAAGCTAAAATCCCATAGCATTCACTACACCAAGGTTCATACTAGTCAACTGGTGAGTAATTGACTATATCCTTCTATGAATGATCTTATCCTACTCTTCCTGGGTTTCCTCCTCACCAATGAAGGAAAACCTCATCCCATCAATACAGACACACCGCATCCTACACCTGAAACATTCAATCTAGGAATGAACTGTGGATAGTCAATCTATACATAATATAACATCATAAGGCCTCGTCACTAATATAAATATATCCCACAATAATATCTCTACTCCAAGAGTCATATCACACTATCGACAGTAGTGTGTGATCTCTAAATATCCTCTGGTAGGAGTCTCCAATCACAAGGGTCGATCCAAGTGCTCAATTGGAATCTCTAAGTCTCAAACCAGAGAAGTGGAAAGAAAATAGTGGCTTGCACCTATGTCTATCAGTACTACAACTAAATTAGATAAGACATGGATCATACCTCTAATCATCTCTAGAGCCTCTGTGTCATAGACCTTCACTGCCTATAAATGTCCTTATCCATGCCCACCGGCTCCCTAAACCTAGAGTGGACCATCTAGGGGTGATGGTGGAAACAGTTCAAACCACCGTCCACCTCATACTACTCTCCCTACCCCTCTACCACATTCTTCACCCAAAGGACCTCCCTTATCTAGCCGTTATCACTTCCTAGCTGATCCATAAACCATCTCTCTGGCAGTTGCATGATAGGTTGAAAAATCCCATGTGAGATGTCCTCGACCGTTGTAAGAGAAACAACACCTCTCCCTCAGTTGACTCAAATCATCATGAGAGCCCTAAACTAAAGACCCTCTATCCTGAGACTATCTCCTGAAGAATTATTCATGTTTGGATCCATGAATCTACCATCATCTACCAACTACCAAGGTCTCAAAACCTATGTGAACACTACTAATACCAATTTTCGACTCTACTCAGTCAGAAATATCTCTACTACCAAAGTCCACTCAAGCACTATAGCATAGTTAGGAATGCAAATAGATATCACTCCATCCTTGATATCTCATCATATTCCCTTCTTGAAGGTTCTTACTAAGAATAATGGATCTCAAAACATATATATAGAGTATCGCAAGAGGTTGGTGAACCTCGACAAATACTCTATCATAGACATGCTACCCTGCTGAAGTTACAGAAGGTCCTAGATATGCACCACTCATATCATGGATGGATAGAACTCCTCCCTAAATAAATTCTCAAACACTATCCAAGATAAGGATGTTCCATAATGTGTATAAGTCACTAGACTCTACCATATCCCTAAAGATTCATGAAGAAGACTCTCCACTAGGACCACCATCTGATCTGGAGGTGTCCTCATAAGGAAAAAAACTCAGGTAACTACCTCAAGCCAGTCCTCGGCTACTTTGGGATCTAGATCACCCCAAAACCTATGGGGTCACTACCTTTGAAACATATGGAGTTATCTCATTATTCAAACATCTTCATTCAGTACTATCGGTACAACCTACTTCTCAATGGGTGGTGGAAAGACTGAAAAACCACCCGGAGGTACTGCCTCTTATACAGGTCCCAGTATTGAAGCCTCATCTCTAGACAGATCATCATCATGATCCTGCTATGAAATCCTAGAAAGTTTTCATTGTGAAGGCATCCTAAAATAATCAATAAGTACCATGATTAATGATTATATATGGGGAGCTGACTCAAAAGGACATGGTAACCAAAACTCATTCCTATATGATGCATGTAACAATGTTTTCCCTACAACTAGTGCCAACATGAACCGAGTCAACAAGAAGGTTATTAGAGTCCTAGTGAATGAATACATTGGCCGCTACAACCACACTGGGTTCCCCAGCTTGAGATGACACCCACTCTGATACCACTATGTCATAACCCAACTCACCGAGACCCGCTTGGACAATAGTAATCCAAGTGTGACACCATAATCCTGCCTTTAATTGGCTAAGGGCTAGTGAAAAGAACCGAGTATTCATATCAAACACATGGAAGACCTTAGCATAAGTTATCTGTATGCACACACAAATCTCCAAATTCTCAAAAAATGTTGAAAGGTAAAATAAAATTGATACCCAAATTCATGCATACATCTATATCCCATATCAGAGTAAGAAAAAAGTGTTGTAATGTGTAAAGGGTAAAATAAAATCCCACCATAACTATAAAATATTTCAACCTATTTAGTAGGAGATAGCCTCCAAATGCAATGACTCGTACATACCATAGTCTATCTAGCCCAACTATGCTCTGCATAAACCTACTCCCCTTAGGACTCCGTCGAAAGGTATGTCATCTATATAAAACATGAAATGTGTGGGAAGAGGCCATACATATGTGATTATAGCAATACCCAGTAGGACACCCCAAAATCACCAAACATAAAGCATCAATAGAGTAGTCAACTCATCATCATGAAGATATGTAAATTATAATATGATACATAACAATTAGAAAATACAGATATACTCATGATCAAAACCAAGTCTCAAAGAGGTCACAACCATACTGCCAGCCATAGGATTCCACTTGAGTCTTTAAGATAAATCTCATCTGGGAGAACTCACTCCATGATCCTAATAACACTGGTGGAACTCATCAGATATGTTGTGCTCGTCATACCTGGCCATGAATAAGTAATCACTAGATCTCATAAGATCTTGATGCACAAATAGGGGATCTCTCCCATGACCTATGGGGTATATCAGACCCTACCTAGAATAACCCTATAAATATGGGATTGCACACTCGTTTATAATAGTCATGAAGATTCCTCAAACCCTACCTAGGGAAGAAGAACAAATGATGGAGGATCCCACACTAGTTCGCACGAAGGGATAACTAAAATTCTATTTGAGACTAATCCTGTAGAGGAGATCACATCCTATGCTCAGGACGTGATGTATCATTGTACCCTCATGGGGAAGGACCAAGGGAAAGTTCCCAACTGATACTATTCCACACTAAATTGAATAAACACCTCAAATTACCCTGAATAAAGTACACAACATGTACTGGGAGTACATGGCATGTCTCACTAAGTCTAAACCTACCCGTTTCCATTCCCATGTTCAAAAATCATGCCCATGTACATTGGTTGTGCCTGTGTACTTGGTCATGTCTGAGTATCCTTGCCATGTTCGAGTACATGATCATGCATGTGTACTCTGGTCATGCTCATGTGTCTTGTTGTGTTTATGCCCATGTACCCATATGGTACACATCAGGCCACCAACACTAGGTCACATGTACTGTGAAATTTTTCTTCATGCATAAACCCTAGTTTTCATAGTTAGGGTCAACCTGGTATGTGTTCTTCAGACTACACATCATTTAACATGGGATTTTATAGAAACTGGTGGTTCTTCATGCATTCCTAATCACACCATCACCACTAATGAATCCACCGTGAAGTCTCTATAAATGTTAGATCAAAGTTGACTGAACTCCAATCTTCACCGATGGTTGGATTCCACCCACATCCTCCGCTTAGTAAATCTCTCTTCATCGCTTCATCTCACTGGAACGCCAAAACCCATGAACGTGCATCTCCTAATCCAATCCCAAACATTTTTCATTCCCACGCACTAAAAAAATTCCCTCTATATCAAACCAGAACTCACAGTATTGATCAGTTACACCAAATAATGGTTTTTCAATGATCGATTATCAGGTATTGGTTGAACCGCTAGCCAAATAAAATACAAGCGATGAACATGTGAAGAATAGGGAAATAGATACACAAAAATAAATAAGAGGAACAAACCTCAGCCATTGTTTGGATTGGCCTCAATATATTTTTAGTAGAATGATGAAAAAATAACAAATCATCAAATAATATTAATTCCCAAATCCTAGGAAGATAAATCAACACCAACAAAACATGATTGACCCACGAATCAATCTGTTGGTGGAATTGATTCATGTTCAACATGGAATAAACAAATGGGGATTGATCTAATGAAAAATAGATACCCTACCTCGAGTTGAATCAATCAATAATGAAAAATGGTTGTGCGTCACTATTGTTGGAAAGATCTATGAGTTCCATTGACACATTGAATTTCAATCCATGATCCGCCATTGATTGTCGAAGAATCCTCCTCTAATGACCCTCTCTCAATCCCTAGAGTTATGCGACTAACCCTATGAATCTTTTATAAGTATGATTTTATAGGAGAGGATTAAGTTTCAATATTAAAATAACAAATATATATATATATATATATATATATATATATATATATATTATTTGTTCCCATGAATGCGCTTTAACAAAACATTTGATGCCGACAATGTTTATGTCGCACCTAGGGTAAAACCCGCATTTCAGATTTAATGAGGGTCCCATATTTTCAATACGAGGATCCGTTTAAGAGTTATTCCATTATTTAAAAAAAACTACACACACATGATATAATATATTTAATATTTTTATTATATCAATACCGAGTCTCCCCAAGTCCTGAAATCCCATGACAACATAGCACGTAACTCTGAAAATATTATTTAAATTATTCTAATGTTTTACAAGGAAAAAACAGATTCATTACAATTGGTATGTTTTAAAAACTATGAAAATTGGTGGTTTATCATGATTTACATTAAATAGTGTAAAGATGTATCGCATCCCATATCTTTATTTACCTGAGTATAATTAGTTTATTTTATAAGGTCTTCTTTTGAAACACTTGGTGAGATCATATTGATGTTGCTTTTGTCACACCATGCATATGCCTTTGGGTGTATGTTGGTTTAGTTTTTGGTGGATTTGTTTGTTAGTAAGGTGTGAGATTATGAAGGTGATGACATGTCACATGGATATAGGTTTTATATATTCTTATGGAGTTGGTTTAGTTTGTGGTTTTTGGCACCTTTATTTTCCATAAATCAGAAAATTTCTTATTTTTGACCTATATTGGCATACCAACATTCTCTTTATTCATGTGATCTTGTTCTATGGTCTTTCATGTCTAAATAGTTCCCAAAGGTAGTTTTTCGATCTCCAAGTGTTTATCATCAGCCAATAGGGATTGGGAATGCTCTTTGGACCATGTTAAGACTGAATCAAGTTCTAGATAGTTGGGTAATATTGGTTGGTTTGTGAAAAATAAATATAAATAATATATAATAAGTTAAATAAATATAAAAAAATACTTTAGTGTTTAATGAATAAACCAATGCTGATTATATTGGGAGTTAGAGTACATATAAGTGAGTCAAAATCTATGATAAGGGGAATAATTATTGATCCCCTCATGGTTGATTTCAATTCTCTTATCTTTATCAATCTCATTTTATGCAATATATATTAGGATATTTGAATTTCTATTATTCTAATTTTATTTTACTTTTTTTTGGAAATTACATGTCCTTTCATCATTCTCTCTTTAATTGACTTTGATATTATAAGGGGAATGTTTCTCAATCTCATTTCATCGATCTAAGTCTAATATTCAATGTTTTCCATATTCTATTTTCTATATATATCAACTTATGGAATTATTTTATTATATTTTAACCTTTGTTATAGTGATTTAAATATTATTTTATTTCCCCTATCATTAATTTTTCACAAGTTATGCACTTTTTAAGGGCACTTTTGTCCTATTTTTAGTGTTCTATCCCTTTATATAATATTACTTTGGAAATTTTTTTATGTATTTCTCATTCTACTTCTATTATATATTCTCTTATGGTTTTTTATGAGTGTTTAAATACCTATTAATATTTATTTCAATTATTACTTCTTAATTCAGGCCTTTTAATGTTGCTAAGGGATTTTCCTCTCGGTTACTCTATCTTATTTAAATCCTCTTTTCATGGTTTAATTGTTATTGTATGTTTTGTAAAGAAAATAATCTCAACATCCTATATTGACTTTTTTTACTAATTATTTTTATTAATATTTCACTCTTCCATTTTATCCTTGTTTATGTTTACTTCTCACATTATATAGGTGATAATAGGATTCTTTCTTGATTTTTTAACAATTTATTCTCTTCCTATTTATGATTCTTTTTATTTTTTATGATATTTTTAGTTTTATATATCCAATAAATTAAACTTAACTTATGATATTTTACCTTTATTATGGGTATTTATATACTCTCTACCTTCCACTCTCTTTGAATGAATCTTATATGATACATTAATTTTTATGCAACCCTTATTCTATAACATGTTCCTTTTCATGGTTTAATCATGTTGTGTATTACGATTAATATATAGTCATTTTAATTATTTTATTTCCATATGGTGAGAATATATATATATATATATATATATTATTATTTCATGGGTGGACCATAAATTATATATCACTCCAATTCATTGGGTAAATCATATATCTCACTAGATTCTATGTATGGGACATGGACAGTGAATGTATTCCACTATTTTATGATGTCTTATAAGAGAACCTTAACATATTCCTATAATATCTTATTATTATGTATATTTCATATTCTTATTCCATTTATATTCTTATGCTTCTATATTACATGTTTCTTATGTGATCATTCTAGTTGGATATACCACATCATCTCTGATATATCTCTTCTTGATATCATATATGTTTTAATCTTACTGAGTTTGTATCTTAGCATTTCTTTTCTTTATATATTTCCTTAGGATTTCCTATATATTGATATGTAAATATGAGTTCATAGGAGGATTATGATGTATTCTTAAACAAATTTTTATTTTGTTTCATGTAATGAAGTGTAATATGTAGCTAATCTCTAAAGACATGAAACACTTGGGTTTTGGGCGTGTGTTTTATTTAAGTTACTAGCTATGTTTCTGATAAAATAATGAAAACATTGTGTATATTAGTTTTTTCTTCATCGTATTTATGTCATAAAAATTAAATACTTTTGTTTTTTATTTATTATTATATAATACCAATTGTATAATATGTTATTGTGTATATGTATAAGAATTTAGAAATAATGTAAATGTTAATGGAAAGATTTTGATATTTGTGTTTTAAAAATATAGAAAGAGTTTCTACATTATAGGAAATAAACACATAGAAAATATTAGATCTAGGGATTATATAATTATAAATCATGATATTTTTGTTGAATTTATATCTCATTAAGTAGACAAATGATATCCATTATGTGAGGGTAAAGGTTTTTTCCTTATAGAATTGAAATAACTAATGGTTGATAAACATGATTTATTATTTATTCCATTTTATAACATAGTAATAAAATTAATTTATGGATGAAACTATTATTAAATGCTGATGATATGAAAATAAATATACATTATTCACATGTGAAAGTGTTATATATTTTAAATCATTTTAAGTTTATTCCTCTAGTTATAAATTACATACAACATAAGAACATCATATGATATGTGAATTTAAATAAATTTATTAGAAATTTAAAAATGTAATTTAAGGGTTATTTTATTTGGTTCATAGTAATGTGAAATGAGAAGGTCAGGATGGGGTGGACCAAGCATGTGCGGGTTTACACCCATGCTGATTTGAGCCCGTGCGGGTTAGAATGCAAATGTAATGGCCCAGACCTTACGGCCTGTTACTTTGTGGGAAATCTGTGTATTGAGATGTTTGGGGAAAGTCTAGTGGTTTTGGGAGAAGTATGGGAGGATATTTATAGTGTTTTGAAGGAAAAAGGGGAGTTAAAGATGATGATGGAAAATTCTAGCGATGAGTCATTCTGGCAGTGGGTCATTTCTAGTGGTGGGTCATTCTTGAGGTTGGTCATTCTGGCGGTAGGTCATTTCTAGGGGTGGATCATTCTAGCAGTAGGTAATTTCTGACGGTAGGTCATTTCTAGCTCTAGGTCACCCTGGCGATGGAAGAGAACATTTTTCTAGTTTTTCCAAAATTTACAGATTTGTCATTTTGATGCCTTTTATGATGAAAAGTTTTTTTAATGCCTTAATTAATTTTTTTTAAATTCGTTTCAAAGGGGATTAATCATATATTCAATTTCTAAAAAGTATGGAGACCTTTTAAATGTTTAGAGCATGTGGTTTTAATGAGATCTTCCTTTAATGATCAATCTAAACTGTATTTAATTCCACGGGTCTCGGATCTAATCTTTCAAAAGTAGAGAACTTTCCTTCATTCTTTTGGTCTTGCATTCTCTTAAGACGGGTGGTTCCAAATCCATCTTCCCTTGGAGTCGTGGAGATCCATTGTTGCAATTGGGTTGAACTTCCCCAAAGATTTTTCTTCCTATATGTGAACCCCATGTTTTGGTGCAGCAAGTTTGGGAAATGCTTCTTCTTCCATGTAGAAATTCTATTGTTTTTATTTATGTGTATCATGTGGTATGGTCTTATTATTGTTATCTATTGTGAATATAGTTGAATCCAGATTAATAAAGATAAATAAACTATTTTAAATTAAATCAAAAGGGTCAGGGGAATGTGAGGCATGATCTTACAGCTTTTGTTGTTGTTGTTTTGATATTGTAAATTGTATGGGATTAATGTTGGCTGAAAATCATGGTCATTGGTGGTCCTTGCTTGTGCTGTTATGATGTGAATTGTGGAATCCATGTTGTGTGATTGTTGACAACACTTAAACCATGATTTTATAATCATGTACATTTCGGTAATGAATTGAATTCCTAGGATCTTATGGCTTGTGTGATAATGCCCATAAATAAATAAGTGGAATTGAATGAAAACCCCTATGCCCAATCTAGAAAATATTATGTGTGTGTGTGTTGTAATATTTTTTTGGATGGTGTTATGTATTGTGGTTTGGCTATGATGATGCAGTGCATGGGTGGTGGCTATGTTGTGATGGGTGTGGGGGTAGTGGATGTGATATTCAACAGGGTTGTGATGGTGGTATGGTTGTGCAGCGGGGCTGCGATCGTAGTGGTGGTGTAGTTGTGTAGTGGGGCTATGATGGTGGTTGGTTAGGCTAGTTGTTTGGGTAGTAATGGAATTAAATGCATGATAATGATATAATATGGGATTCTAACAAATGTTGAATACATAAATTAAAGGTTATTGTATTAATGAAATGGTTTGGTAACAGAAAATCTAGAAAATGGATTAATGAGAATTAAAAATTGAAATATGAACTGTGGATTGTGTTTTACTTATGGGGGGTTGTGCTTTTAGTTTTGGCAGTGGAAATAGAGGTTCTTGTGAGATGTTTTGTACCTTTTAAACCCTTAGGATGGAGCTTGTGTGTTGTAACTCTATAATTATTTGTATATGCTTGTGATTTATATATGCACCCCACCCTCATCGAGCACTATGTTTCAACACCCACATAGTCACATGAAGGGTGTTTTTCCAACATACTGGTGGATGGATGGATGGTTGGTTACTCACTCTTCCCCAATCCATCTTCTAGTAGATGAGAAGGACATGCATGGGTTGTGATGTTCAGAAGTCAAAAGTACCATTTTCAAGTTTTCATGTGATGAGATATGATGGCCCAGGTGTGTTTGGATGAGATGGCATATGGTGGGGGTCGCGCGTGGTGGGAGGAGGGCATGATGTTGATGTCCTTCACATTAATGATACCCTACTACCCTGGTTATGAGATGTGATGTGATGTGATGTCCCAGGTGTCTATGGGCAAGATGTGATGTGATGTGATGTGATGTGATGTACTGTGATGTTATTCAGAAGAGGTGGGAGCGTCAGGACGTACAACATTGGGGTGTGAGGTTGGAAAATCAATGGGAATGTAGTAGATGTTACCCTTCATCGATATGGTTCATATTATATTATTATAGTTATATTCATTATTTGGTGAGAAATCCTTGGTAAGGTTGGGGTTTTGGTTAGTATACTTGTATAGGTGTTGTTTGGTTCTACTGTTTTTCTCACAAGTGCACTAATATGCTCTTTTCACATGTGTATGAGAGACTTTGGTTTTCCTAATGAGTATACCTGTATGCTCACCCTATGTATATAAATTTTTTTCAGGTTTCTAGTAGGACTTCATGAAATGTGTTGGACATTACTAGCTCAAAGCTTTGTAGAGTTGTTGTTTCACTGCTTTAGCTATGTTTCTTTGGGTATTTACTCTGGAGGATTTTTGATGTATCAGTTTTATTTATAAATTCATTGTGGGATGGTTTGGTTTTATTCCTTATTATTTCATGGACTTTATTGTGTATGATTCATATTATCTCCCAATACTTCATTATTATAGAGGCTAATGTATCCCATACATGATATTTTTATACCCTTAGTGCTAGTCGTCAACCCATGTCCTACAGGATGGGACTCGAGAGTTCATTATCTATCTCCTCTCATTGTAGTATCTTTTGAGGTAGGGGTCATGATAGAGTGGTATCATAGATGATAGTTGAGAGATAGGATGGAGTTCGTAGTTAGTCACAATGAGGATTTCATGGATTAGTATGGTAACGGTGTCAATTGACCTTGGTGAGTGACATAGGCCAGAGAGACTAGATAGGACAGGGGATTTTAGGGCCCCGATGATCCAATGCACAGACTCTGGGCTTATTGAAAAACTAAGTGTTGTGGTCATGTTTATAAGGTAGAGACCTTGGAGAGGTACATGCATCATGAGGACTTGTATTTTTATTTTAATTAGGTTGTTTTGGGAAGGTTATAATGAATAAAGTGAATTAAAATGAATCCTAATAAAATTTCATACTACCAGCCTCAGGAATCCTTGTTTCTCTTTCAGCTATGGCTCCTGGTCGTTGTCCTCATGTGGCTCAGGCAGTGGAGGCTCAGCAGGCTGACCCAGTTGATCGCCGGAGGGTTGATCTGGTTGAGGGTGATTATCAATGGAAGAGGATGTTGTGAGATTTTTAGCGTTAGTCTTTGGGGAAGTTTGAGGGAAGAATTTCTGATGTGGAGATAGAGGGATAGCTAAAGGACATGGAGATCACTTTCGGTTTGATTCGGACCCCGACAAATTATTGGGTCCCCTTGGAAGTTAGTCAGATGCGAGGATTTACACGTCAGTGGTGGATGTTGTACCTTGGTGAGAAGAATGAGGTATATGTTTCATGGGTCGACTTCCAGAAGGAGTTTCAGATGGGTTCCTTTCATCGATCATGAAGACTATAATGAGGGAGGAGCTACTCTCCCTTCAGCAAGGGAGTATGTCTATGTGGGAGCTTGCGATCAAGTTCAAGGACCTTCTACACTTTGCCCCAGATATTTTCCCAGATGAGGAGTCCCGAGGGAGGTGTCTTGAGGAGGCACTCCATCCTTCGATCTAGTATGTAGTTACTCCGTTTATGTTGTCAACATATCTGGAGGTTTAAAATAAGTAAAATTTGATTGAGTGGATGCGCTCATGAGGAGGATTACTGCGAGAGGGGAACCATCATGGTTCCTTGAGGAGTATAGTTGTTAGTGGTAGGTCTCAAGCATTAAGGTCTTCAAGGTTTTGACCAGTAGGGATTCATCCTCATCAGCTTCCCTTCCAGCTATCTGGGGCCAGTGGTTTCCTTACTCTTCCTGGGGAATTCAGAACAGTGTGTTTTGTCTATGGGGTTTGTAGTTATCATCGGGATTAGTTTCCAGTGGCTTCTCAAGATCAGTTTGATAGAGGTGGAAAAGTTCAGTGTCACCCTCAATAGCATTTACCAGTGAGTTCATTCTAGCAACAAAGGCAACAGGCTTACACTCTGTCAAGAGTAGATGTGGTAGGTGGAGTTCAAACTCAGGATGTACCTCACCCTCAGGGACCTCAACCCGAGTGTGGTCAGGGTGGTGGTCTTCGGCAGAGAAGTAGAGGAGTTGGATGTGGATGTGGATAGTTGAAGGCATTAGAGGTTGTATCACCAGAGGGGATAGAGATTGTTCAAGGTTTTCTCAGCTTATTGTGTACCCTTGTTTGTGACTTTTTTATTTGGGATCTTTGCACTCCTTTTTTGTACCCTCTCGAGTCAATGCTCTGGGACTAAATGTATAGAGGATTCTCATTCCCCTGGTATTGACTACGCTAGTTAGAAGTCATGCCATCTTGTTTGATGTATGCCAAGGATGTGCACTGATGATGGGGAAACATCAATCATGTGTTAATATTTTCTTACTTTAGGTGCATCCATACGATGCCATCTTCGACATCTATTGGTTTATTATATATGTTCTATTATCTATTTCTTCCATAGAAGAGTCATTTTCTTATATGTATCTGGTCAGGGTGTGGTTTTCATCGGTGAGAGGGGTTTCCAGGTGAGCAGTCGGCATTTGGATCCCCTTCTTTCTTTGTTGTATGATTTGTCTATGGAAATAGTAGACATAGGGACATAGGAGGCTCTTATGGTTGTTAGGGAGGTCTTGAATGTTTTCCCTGAGTAGTTTATGACATTACCCCTCGACGCGACGTTGACTTTGGGATAGACTTGCACTTTGGTGCTTATCTAATTTTGATGGCTCCCTATAAGATGACGCCTTCTGGATTGTGGGAGTTGAGGATTCAGATAGATGATCAGATATGTAGGGGTTTCATCTGACCTAGTGTATCACCATAGGGTGCTCAATTGTTGTTATATAAGAAAGAGGGTGATAGTTTGAGTTTTTGCATTGACTACTAGAGGTTAAACCATGTGACAATCAATAATCTCTATCCTCTTTCAAGGATTGATGATCTTTTGGGCCAGTTGAGGGGAGCTAGTTGGTTATCCAATATTGATATGCACTCTGGATATCACCAATTAAGGGTAAAGGATGGAGATATTCATAAGATTTACTTCATATGAAAGAATGTGCACTTTGAGTTCGTGGTCATTTCTTTCGGTGTTACGAATGCACCAGTCGTGTTAATGGGGGACTCTGTGTTCCATGAGTCCCTGGACCAGTTCATTGTCATATTCATCGATGACATCTTGATCTACTCAAGGTTAGAAGAGGATCATGTTGAGCATCTCAGGCCTATTTTACAAGTTCTCTGTCACCACCATCTCCATGGAATGTTGTCCAAGTGTAAGTTTTGGACACGATAGGTTCATTTCACCAGGAATGTGGTGTCTTAGTAGGGTGTGATAGTGGACCCATCAAAGGTAGAAACAGTTGTTTCTTGGGAAGCACCCAAGAATGTGGTAGTGGTTCGTAGTTTCCTTAGTCTCACATGATATTATCATAGGTTTATGTATGGTTTCTATTGAGTTACAACCCCATTGACATCATTGACCAGGTAGGACCAAACTTTTGTGTGTACTAATCAATGTCAGGCAGTGTTCGGTTACCTGAAGGGAAATTTGGTCAGTGCTATAGTGCTTCTATTTCCTAAGGAGGGTGTGATGTTCAAGGTTTTCTATGACGCATCCCATCTGGGCTTGAGATGCATCTTAATGTAGCAGAAGTCAGTGATATATTATGGTTCTAGGTAGTTACGCCCTCACGAGCGTAACTATGTCACCCATGATCTAGAGCTAGAAACAATTGTGTTTGTGCTGAAGTTGTGGGGACATTACCTCATTGGGTGGGGGGGGGGATTTGTGGTCTTCACAGATCACAAGAGTTTAAGGTATGTCTTTTCTCGGCATGATCTAAATTTGTGATAGCAGAGGTGGATGAAGTTTCGTCAGGACTATGATTTTGAGATCTCCTATACCTCAGGAAAGGGGAATGTCGTGGCCTATTCTTTGAGTAGAAAGTCACATAATGATGTTGTTTGGGAGTCTGCAGATGCTTGGAGAGCGATGGAAGAGTTATAAGCCCTGCACTTAGATGCAACAATGTATTATGATAGAGGTTGTTTATTTCAGATAACGGTGTGAACTTCTATGATGAAGCAGGTGGAGTATTCTCAGTGGGGAGACTCATAGGTAGAGGTTATATGAGATCGTGTTGGCCATAGTGATGCTTCAGAGGGATGGTCGGAGAATGGCCAGAATTGGATGGTCTTTCGAGGGAGGTTATTTGTTACGATAGCGATGTGTGAGGGATTCCATCATGAGTTTCATATCTATCCTTTATCGGTACACCCAAGAGTTTCTAAGAAGTACCATGGATTGAGGACACAGTTTTGGTAGCCCGGGATGAAATGCTAAGTGGCAGATTTTGTGGTTTGGTGTATGGTTTTCCAGCAGGTAAAGGCCAAACATCATGTTCCTAGAGGTTTGATGTAGCCCTTGGATGTTCTCGAGTGAAAATGGGATGACATATTAATGTATTTCATTAGAGGGTTATCTCGAGCTCAGGGAGTTTTTGATGTTATCTGGATAATTGTGGATCAATTGAAAAAATCGGCTCACTTCCTCACGATCAAGGAGTCAGGAACAGTGGATGGTTAGGCAAAAAGGTGTGTAGATGATGTGGTGTGGTCGCACAGAGTCTCAAGGTCAATTATATTAGATCGGGACACACGTTTTACCTTGCGAGTCTGGAGGGGATTATAGAATGCATTGGGAACTTAGTTACGCCTCAGCATCGCTTTCCACCCTTAGACCGATTGGAAAACAAAACAGACTAACCAGACATTGGAGGATATGTTGCGGGCGTGCGTCTTGGACTTTGGTGGATCTCGGGCACGACACCTGCCCTTGGTTGAGTTTTCTTATAATAATAACTATCACTCATCCATTGGAATGGCCCCATTTTAGGCTTTATATGGGCAACCATTTCATTCTCCTTTATGTTGGGAAGAGGTTGGGGAGTCAGTAGTTATTAGACCCGATGTGGTGCAGAGCACTATAGAGGAGGTTTTGTTGGTTCAAGAGATGATGAAAGTAGAATAAGATCGACAAAAGTCTTATGAAGATCACATGAATAGGTCCTTGTATTTTGAGGTTGGGGACTACATACTCTTGAAGGTTTCCCTTCGATGTGGGCAGCAGAGGTTCGGTAAAGGGAGTAAGCTCTCGCCTCGATTTGATGGGTCCTTTGAGGTGTTGGGCATGTTGGCAGGGTGGATTACCAATTGGAACTTCCACCTCGACTGTACCGGATCCATGATGTCTTCCAAATATCTCGAATCTGTCAGTATCTTCATGATGACTCTCATGTCATTGACTGGGGAGAGTTGGATATCGAGGATGATGCAACATTTGTGGAGCAGTTAGTGGAGATCCAAGACCATCGAAAGAAGGTGCTGTAAGGATGAATCATTCCCTTGGTTCATGTGTTGTGGAGGCATGGTGGCCTGTAGGAGTGTACTTGGGATCATGAGGCACAGATGTGTGCCCAATACCCATAGTTGTTTTGAGTTTTTCCTTGCTCTATTTTTCTTTATAATGTGTTGTTTGGACCTTAGTGTTTTATAATATATGTTGTTTTCCCCTTGATGTGATGTATGATGTGTGATGTGTGGCATGTGATGTGTGATAGAGTTTTGACATGTGAAAAGGGAAGACTTGACTTTGAATCAAGATGCATTATACTACGATGTGATTAAACCCATCCGGGTGAGTCAGTGTCGCCTATAGTGGATAGTATAATGACATGGAGGATGGAATTCCCTAATTCCTATGTTCAGGGAAGTATGCTTATGTTCAGTTGTTGTGTGGGTTTGGGTTAGTAGGTTCAGGTTCGGTTGGTGGTAATGCTTTAGATGTAATGAGATCCTTGAGAGGTATCTCAAGGGATGGTTTTTCGGACCCTTTCTCTCCTTCCTTCTAGGTTGGTTTTGAATTGTCGAGGGCGAGAATAGTTTGAGAGGTATATGATATAACGGCCCAGACCTTACGGCTCATTAATTTTTGGGAAATCTGGTGGTTGATGTTTCCAAGGAAAGTCTAGATGTGTTAGGATAAGGGAGGAGTTTTCAGGTATTTTGGAGGAAAAATGGGAGTTTTAGGGGATGAAGAAAAATTTTAATGGCAAGTCATTTGGACGGTAGGTATTTTCTGGCGGTAGGTCATTTCTAGAAGGAGAGGTCATTCTCGCGGTAGGTCATTTCTGGAAATATGTCATTTATGGATGATAGGTCACCCTAACAGTGGCATTGAACATAGTTTCCAGTTTTTTTAAAATTTACAGATTTGTTATTTTGACATCTTTAATGACAAAAAATGGGTTCAAAGTCTTAATTAATGGTTTTTAAAGTAGTTTCAAAGGAGATTAATCATATCTTAAATTTCTACAAAGTCTGGAGACCTTTTAAATGTTTAATACATGTGGTTTTGATGAGATTCTCCTTTAATGGTCAATCTAAACCGTATATAATCCCACAGGTCTCGAATATAATGTTTCAAAAGCAGAGAACTTTCATTCGTTCTTTTAGTATTGCTTTCTCTTGAGACGGGTGGTTCCACATCCTTCTTCCCTTGGAGTCGTGGAGCCTTATTGCTACAGCTGGATCGAGCTTCCCCGAAGAGGTTTCCTTCTGTACACGCACCCCTTGTTTTGGTGCAGTAAGTTTGGGAAAAGATTCTTCTTCCAGGTATAAATTTATTCATTTCTCTTTATGTGTATCATGTGGGATGGGCTTATTATTGTTATCTATTATGAATATGGTTTCATTTTAATTAAGAAAGATAAATGAACTGGTTTAAATTAAATCAAAATGGGAAGGGGAATATGAAGCATGATCTTACAGCTTTGTTGTTGTTTTGATATTGTGAATTGTATGGGCTTAATGTCGACTGAAAATCGTGATTGTTGGGGGCCCTTGTTTACACTACTATGATGTGAACTGTGGGATGCATGTTGTCTGATTGTTGAAAACACTTAAACCATAATTGGATAATCATGTACATTTGGGTAATGAATTGGATGCCCCATGATCTTATGGCTTGTGTGATAACACTCATAAATAAATAAGTGGAATTGAATCAAAGCCCTTATGCCCAATCTGGAAAATGTTATGTGTGTGTTGTAATGTGTTTGTGGATGGTGTTGTGTTGTGGTTTGGCTATGAGGATGTGGTGCATTGGTGGTGGCTATGTTGTGATGGGTGTGGGGGAAGTGGATGTGATATGCAGCGGGGCTGTGATGGTGGTGTGGTTGTGTAGCAGGGTTGTGATTGTAGTGGTGGTGCAGCTGTGCATCGTGGCTGCGATGGTGGTTGGTTACGCTAGTTGCTCAGGTAGTGATGGAATTAAATGAATGATGATGATATAAGATGGGATGCTAACGAATGTTGAATACATAAATTAAAGGTGATTGTCTCAATGAAATGGGTTGGTAACGAAAAATCTATAAAATGACTTAATGAGAATTAAAAATTGAAATATGAATTTGGGCTTGTGTTTTGCTTATGGTGAGTTGTGATTTTAGCTTCGGCAGTAGAAATGGGGTTCCTGTGAGATGTTTTGTACCTTGTGAACCCTTAGGACGGGGCTTGTGTGTTGTAACTCTATATGTATATACCATGTATATTCTTGTGGTTTCTATAGGAACCTCGCCCTCATCGAGTATTATGTGTCGACACCCGCATAGTCATGTGGGGGGTGTTTTTTCCAACATCTCAGTGGGGGGATGGATGACTGACTCCCCACACTTCCCTGCTTTCTATTACATGAGATGAGAAAGACATGCATGGGTTGTGATGACCAGAAGTCAAAAGTGTCATTGTTGAGTTGTGATGTGATGAGATATGATGGCTCAGGTGTGTTAGGGTGAGATGTGGTGAGATGGATTACGGAGGGGGTCGTACGTAGTAGGAGGGCACGAGGTTGATGTATTTCACATTCACGATACCCTACTACCCTAGTTATTAGATGTGATGTGATGGCACAGGTGTCTGTGGGCAGGATGTGATGTGATGTTATCCAGAAGAGGTGGGATCGCCAGGACGTATGACGTTGGGGTGTGAGAGCGGAAAATTAGTGGGAAAGCGATGCAGGGTACCCTTCATCGATATGCTTCATATTATATTATTATAGTTGGATGCGTAATTTGGTGAGCAAGCCTTAGTGAGGTTGGGGTTTTGATTAGTATACCAGCATATGTGTTGTTTGTTTCAGTTGTTTTTCTCACGGGTGCATTAGTATTATCTTTTCACATGTGCACGAGAGGCTTTAGTTTTCCTACTGAGTATACTTGTATGCTCACCCTACGTATATAAAATTGTTTTCAGGTTTTTAGGAGGACTTCGTGAACTGTATTGGACATTACTAGCTCATACTTTTGAACAATTGTTATGTCGCTGCTCTAGCTTTGTTTCTTTGGGTATTTACTTTTGTATGTATCATTTTTATTTAAACATGCATTGTGGGATGGTTTGGTTTTATTTTATATAATGTTATGAAGTTTATTGTGAATGATTCATCCCAATCCTACATTATTATAGAGGGTAATGTCTCCCATAGATGAGATTTTTATACCCTCGGTGCTAGTTGTCAACCCGAAGCCTACTGGAGGTGAGACTCGAGGGTCATTATCTCTCTCATCTCATTGCGGTATCTTTGGATGGAGGGGGTCGTGACAGTAAAAGGTCGCCTAAAATGCGAACAAAAAATATTCAATTCGCCCGCCCCGCATAATCTCGTGGGTAGCATACAGGCTTACCTGCATTTTAAAAAATTAAAAATTTTAAGTATAGCCATTTAAATATTGTATTTTTCATGCTTCCATGGGACATCTTCGCTGCACATGTACACACATGCATCCAAGGATTGATTGGGACATAGATCTTCTATGTCGTTGAGGAGTGGCGTGCACATACACATGCAGGGGGTACCTTCAATGTATCATGTTCATGGATGGTGCACAGATGGAGGATGACGGCTCGTGTCAAGCAGGTGCAGATGTGTGACGGTTGGGCAAGTTTCTTCACCAAGCTTGCTGCTGCATGGATGGTGCACAGATATCGTGCAGTTGTAGGGGCAGTGAAGCAACAAGGACAAATGAAGTGGGACATACAGACAAAGCGGTGTGGATAGAGGGCTTTTCAATTGGTGAGCAGAGACGGGAACAACTATGCGACATAAATGGGATGAATTTAAATCAGCACAGGTTCTTTGTGGAATGACGGGAGAAACAAAGCCCATGCGAAACAGTTGCGTGACATAAATGAATAAATTTTATTTGAGTTAATTAATATATATATATATATATATATATATATAATCATATATTGTAAAATATTTTACTTTAAAAAAACACAGACTTGCGGGCTAGCATGCACTCGCATGGGCTTAGCCGCCCCAGCCCGTATCTGCACAGGCTCAAAAAACAAAGGACCACACTGTAAATAGTTAAAATGTTTAGGTCTACCCTGCCCCGTATCCGCCACATATCCGCAAACTCTGTGGGTCACAGGCTCATTTTGCATCACTATTGGTGCCCAAAGTGAATCTATCTTAGAATAAGATATTTTGGGGAATATATTTTCTAAGAGACCGATGGTAGTAAAACTGAACTTTTAAAATTTCAAAAATCAAAAAATAAATTGATAAAGAAAATCCATCTTTCATTGTATCAATTTAATCAAAGTAAAAGTCACTAGGAATATTTGTTGGAACTTCAGAATGGTTTAGGGTGCATTGGTAAAATAAATATCACAATAAGAGTTACAATGATGTTTGTTTCTAAGCTAATTGATCACAAAGAAAGTTTGTATTGGTTAACTGGAATGGATCCAAAGGTTTATTAAAAAGATAAATTCATAGAAAAGTGCAATATATTTACAATTTTAGAAAAATAGAAATTTAAATACATAAAATTATAGGATATTATGAATTAAACTTGTTTAGATAGAAAGTTAAAGTGTGGAAATTACTAGAAACATAAAACCCAGAAAAAAAACATATACGTCAGATCTAGTTACTTCTAACAGTACTGTAACATATCATTCCAACAACTTCACAGCGGGACCCCTAACACATATAGGTCAGATCTAGTTACTTCTAACCAGTAAAAACACAAAGATCTCCAATGAAACCACAAATCTCTTGTAGCTATGTTCGGTGGAAACAAAACACTACAAAAAATCCATCAACTGAGCTCTATTTCAAGTAATAATGAAGCAGTGATCAAAGACTTTCTCCATACCCAATCACCACTTGAGATTCAGACCGTAGCAAAAAACTAAATTAGTGAACCCATCTGGCGAACATTTATGGAAATACATTTCTGGAGATACATTGAATAACATTTCTGGAAATACATTGAATAACATTGAATAACATTGAATAAGATTTTTGGAAATACATTGAATAACATTGAATAACATTTCTACACAAATAATCCAACTCACCATGACTGAATGGGGAACATTTCTGGAAATACATTGAATAACATTTCTTTTCTGGAAATACATTCAAAAACAGGGGAAGGGTTGCTTACGTTTTCCAGGCCTTCGTTGGGTTTTCTTGATCTTCACGTTAGGCGGAACAAATCATCTTCTCCGCCTTCGATTTCAGACATCAGCAGATCTGCCCAGAACAGAGTGTCGTCGTCGGGATACATCCCCATCTCCCGTCTCTGCACGTCCTCCCTCAGAGCCTCTAAGGATGCGCAATATTGCTCCAGCTCCTCCACTCCCATCCCCTCTATCGAACAATCCCACCATGACGGCGCCGGAACATCCGCGCTGTCCACCGAACCCGGCGCGGCTGTCTGGCACGGCGGGACACAAGGAGACATGGGTTGGGAGGAAGAGGCGGCGGCGGAGTCGTCTGCGAGGTAGCGGTCCACGACGGAATCCGCATCGGGGACGCCGAAGGTGAAGAATCGGCCACCGGGTGAGGAGAGAATGACGGCGACCTGCGTCCCCAAGAGGGTGGAGAAGCTGCTGGCGCTGTGGAAGAGGGTTTTCTTGCGTTTGGCGAAGGTGACTTGGCGGTGAGTCCTGGACTCGATACGCTTCATTTCAATCTTCCTGCGCCCCGCGGTCTTCTTTTGCTTTTCCTCCGGGGACGCCGTCATCCTCTTCCTCCAACACGCGCAGCGCCTGATCTTCGCTTCCACAGCGGTGCCAATTCACGACAGCACAGGCGGTGCCTTCTCCCGCGCCACAACACCTCAACGGCGTTACGGCGGCACACTCATTTTTTCTCTTATACCCCTTCCCTCGCTTTTCTAACGGATACTTCTCAAAATTAATACGCATCTTTAATTCAACATTTAAACCATAACCCAAAAAAGTAAAAACCTATTCTGGGGTTGACCGAGGCCCCCTCCATCTTCATACCTGCCAATCAAGAAACCAGCAGACAAAGTTTGGATTTCGAATTCCCAACCACAAACCAGCTTCATCCCTGGTCGAACCCCTTCACTTGGGCTAAGTTAGATCGTCAGCTTCGAGACACAAAATGGTGGATCTCGAGTTCGCACGGCTCGGATTGGTCAAGCTCTGTTGTCAGCTTCAGGTCGTACTTCACCCCCGTCATCTTCTTTGGTGAATATGGAAATGGGCCCTCAATCTTTAATCGCCGGACTCATCTGCCTCATCAAAAGCTTCAGGCCTTCGGAAATTTGTCACTTGATCTCTTCGTCAGCGGTTTATCATTTTAGAATAAATTTGAGATGCGCAAAACCCATCCACATAAAAGAAAAAGATGGATTTTATATACATTCCTCAAAATAAATTTAATCGGATACAATATAGTGGAAGCCCAATTCACACTCCCCAAAATTTATTAAAAGAAAAACGGGGTTCAATGGTGCAATGAAAGTTCATGAACATAAAATTCATTGAAAACAAATACACTTCAAGTGAAAATCCATTATTAGCACTATTGTTGAATCACAATAAATTATGATTGTAGCGATTATTCATATAATTTACCTGTCAATAGAATCGGTGATGATCTCTTGTTCCTCTGGTGTACCATAAAAATCATATATATCATCAATCATTGTTATAAAACATCATTGTTTAGACGTTGCCTCTCTGAATTTGCTATATTCTGGCTCAAAAGGCATGGAACAACCCCACATGAGGGTTTGAGTGAGTTCAATGTTGCATATCACTATTTTAGGATTTTCATTGGAAGGTGCAATGATGAATTCAAGGCTCCTCTCGAACATGAAATTTGAGAAGCTTCAAAAAAAATACCACAAGGAGAGGATCAGTTTCTAAATCCTCACCAAAGAAAGGAGTTGTGTGGGTTGGTTTGGAATAACCAACCCCCAAAATCATTGGGAATGACTACATAGACCCAAAATACTCATTATTATCAAATACTGCCAGCTGATTGAACCAGGAATTGTATAAATCATTGAAACAGACAAAACCCCCAATGAGGTATAAAATGATAATACATGAAAAAACAATCGGAAAACTTCAAATTTGAGGGGAGAGTTATGCTAGCCCTATCCAAAGTAGTTTATCTATAAAAAATACACTTATATATCCATTAATGAATGATAACCACTCCATGTAAGGGAAGAGAGAGAGAGAGAGAGAGAGAGAGAGGAAGATGCACAGTTGTGTTGGGGAAGTATAATGAGGAATTTAACTTTTATTTATATTAAATGGTCATGGTACAACACCCATACCGAGGTTACAAAGGCAACATGTCCCAACTGATATTGATACAATGTGCAGGTCAGCTATGAGAGTTAGTTTTTGAACGTTTTAATGGAAATAAAATAAATTAAAAATTTATTTTATTTAAAAGTTTTTTTACGCAGCAACCTAATTCCTTTCTTTTAAATACCTGCTTATGGAATGTTCGCTAGGTTAGCCTCATAACCCTGCAAATTGAGAGAGAGCCTCTAGGAGCTTTGGAGGAGAACCCGTTGGCGGATGACGACGACGCGATCGATCGACGCATCTCAGATTCGACGAACCCCGCCAACGAACACGATGCGACGATCGTTCTTCAACTGGATCAAGTTAGGGGGTTGCTATTTCAATTCTTCTCTTCCCCATTCTTGGATTAAATGATGAACGCGGATCAACCCACCAACAGGGTGATACACGGATCGGGCGTTCTTGCGGGAGGGTGTCAATTTCCTTTTCTTTTGCGGTTTTTGATTCAGAAATTGATTTTATGATGATTTTTGGTTTGCCTTTTTGATTTTCCTGTTAAACCTATTAACAGGAGTGGATTGAATCTGTGACAAACAATGGAGGAGGTGCGTTCCTCTTTTTTTATTGATTTCTTCCTCTTTTTCAACCTTGTGTTCTTCACGTTCTTCGTGAGGTTATGAACAACGGATCGTTGCGCATCTGTTTCTCAATGCAAAGATCCCAAATTAGAGACCCAACATTACAACAACTCAGTGGAGGTGTGACGATGATGGCGGCAGACGAATCGACCCAGTTCGGGAGAAAACGTTCTTCTACCGTTCTTCGCGCGAATGATCGAAATGAGTTTTCGAGGCCGATCGAACGCCTGAAACCTCTCGAAGCATAGATGGCATGGAAGGGTGACCTTGGATCTTGAGTATTGCGATAATCAGATAGAAGAATTGAGGATCAGAGGAGCCCCGAGGTGCGATGATGAAGAACAACGGTTCTGGAAATTTCCGAAGAACACGGTGTGTATCTCGAAGAACACGCCGTGTGGGACCGGCTCAGTGACAGATAGGGTTCCGCGATGCGCAAAGAAATTACACAACGTGTTCTCAGAAGAACATGACATGTGGGTCCTTACACGGGACTCGGTGTGTATCCAGGGGATGTACAGACACGGAGTGGAGTACACGGCCGTGTACTCCACCACACGGCCAGACCAGGCTGGCTGCATGGGTTAGCCTGTGTGCCGATTACACAGGTTGTATCACACGGGTTGAAGCCGTGTATGGGTACATGGCCAACGTACACAGATTCTTCCCTAGATAGAGGAACATGGTGTTCTACTACCTTACACGCTGTGTATACCTTCTTCCACACGACAAGCCTTGTGACACGGGTCGTTGTACAAGGGCAGTACCCATGGTCAGAGGACACGGCATGTGACCATTCTACACACCGTGTACTTTTCAGTACATGGCTCAATATTCCTGTCCACCATATCTTGGACATGTTTTTTTTAGTTTAGTTCCCCTTTTCTCATTCCCCTGAAGGTCAGGTATCATTTCCTTTAATAGGAGTATGATCCCTTCAGCAGGACTTTCCGAGATAGAGCTGGGTATCCCTTCGAGAGGCCTAGAGTGAGATCCTCTATCCATTCTTGACCCTAAGTAGAGTCAGGTATCGACATGACTACTTCCACATGGCACTAATCCTCTACCTATCAGGTGAATCCAGATGAGTCACGGTATTTAAAAATTCCCTAGAAGTGATCCTCATGTGTGTATCGTGATCTTTCCCCACTCAGGAGTGTGTTCTCCCGGAATGAGTGTATCTATCTCTCGTTACTTTTCCCGACAGACAGTACTTCTCAGACGGACGTCATCAGAGCTATCAAACTTGTGGAGTGTGTTCTCTCAGATGAGTGCTTCATGGAATCTTCGAACTGAATCCCTAGCGGAAGTATGCGGTTGTGTGACTTGTCTCTAGACCGTGGGTCTGGGTTTTGAGTATATCTAGTTTGTGTTATCCTATTATATGTTCAGTAGGCATATACTATGTAGAGCTGACTATACATTTCCATTGTGTATTGCTTTGTGGTTTTCAGGGTCCTCTACCGAGTATTGTTATACTCACCCCTGCACAGGCTTTGGCCGCACATGTCGTGTCTTGTGCAGACGAGTGACCTTTTGACGGAGTCCACGGTGGACCAGGGCAGGACCGGGCTTTCTGAGTTCCCTATAGGACAAGGTGTTCCTATGGCTATGAGCAGTAGTCCCAGTACCTCTTTGTGATTATAGGTTGGACTTTGTAGTTTGCAGTCTCTTGTTTTTGGTGGGATTGTATTCTGGCCCAGTTTACTTTCAGTACTTACTTTCTGTTGTACTCTGTTTGGTTGGGTTTAGTTGTATGCATGCATTTTTGTTCCTTAGTGTTTTTTACCATTTCAGCAATTGAGGGTATGGAGATGTGTGCGTGTGTACATGTACTTAGTAAATGCCTCCCATGTTAGTAATATGTCTACACGGTGCTAGTCACCATCTCCTGACCTATTGGGGGTGGTCTTGGGGAGTCGTGACACGGGCCCCACTGGGACGGGTCGTGACAGAGTGGTATCAGAGTTGGTTGGTTCTACCTTAGAACCAAGAGTCTGTGATATTGGTTTGGGGAAATAGTGTTAAGTGTTTCAAGATCGGCTTTCAGGCCAAATACTCCAGTGTTGGTGCGGGCGGCTGACATATCCATACACCAGGACTCTGATAACCTAATTTTCAACTCGGTACATGAAAACACTATTTGTGGGGAAATAAGAGATTGGTACATGCATCATATAGGAATGGGTTGTGTTTTCCATGTCCTTTGTGTCAATTATCCAGATATACTCTTTGACCATGGTACATCTTGTTACTTACAGGATGCCTCTGCGATGCATAATCTCTAGGATTTAGCAGCGCGATCACGAGGATGACCCCCTCAGTGATGAGGCTTTGATATAGGGACCACTTACCAAGGCGTCACCTCCAGGTGGTGCACCTTATATGCCACCATCAGTGGAAAAGACCGTGGTACCTACAATACCGACAAACAAGGGGTGCAGGCTGAGTGCGCTCCATGAGTTCCAAAGACAGAGACCACTCAGGTTCTGAGGCGAGACTGACCCTCATGTAGCAGAGGAATGTCTTGAGTCGGTGACCAGATTTTTCCATCTTTTGAGGACACCAAAGGACCAGATAGTGATCCTAGGAATGAGCCTTCTTCAGGGTTCGGTGGGATGATGGTGGATTCTGACCACACAAACTCACGATGAGGAGACTCTTTCATGGATAGAGTTTGAGCGACTCTTTTGGGAGGAGTTATCACCAGTTATGCTAAGAGAAGTGCATATCCAGGAGCTTCTTCAGCTCCAACAAGGTAGTTTAATGGTGTATGACTATTCATCGAGGTTCACCAAACTCGCGAGGTACTCGATGGATATGGTCATGGATCAGTACTTTAGAGTTCGGAACTTCGAGTGAGGTCTGTGAAAAGACATCCAAGATAGTGTCGTGCATCTTCACATTTCAACTTATGCAGGAGTGCTCAACCGGGCCTTGGTGATCGAGAGCTTCTTGGCAGAGCAGAGACAACCGATAACAGTTAGCAAAAGACTGACATGTGCAGAGACCTCAGCATTAGGGAGCCGACGTCAGACATAGGGATCAGGACGTGGGAGACGTTACAAGAGGACCTAGTACAGGGGTTTGGCAGTCCAGGGATCTCAGGATGGATCCAGTCAGCCTAGGGAGAGGCAATGCTACTCGTGCAATGGTAGGGGACATCTCACTAGAGATTTTCTGACCCGTCGAGCTACTGATAGAGAGGCAGTGGACGGACCACCGAGGCAGAGGCATCGAGTAGAGCAGACAGACCCGTGAGGTGGTGGATGTGGCAGAGGAGCAGGGAGAGCTGCAGGTGGTGGAAGATGCTTTGATCTACTCCTACCAGCACCCCAAGGAGGTCCGCACCAGGATCAGTGAGATGAGGGATAAGGGCGGGGACAACTGCATGCGGTTGAGGCGTATGACCTAGGGACTCCAGGGATGATTCAAGGTACAATATGTGTCTTTTCTACCTTAGTTGTCATACTTATAGACACATGTTCTAGTCATTCCTTCCTCTCCACATGTCTCGTGTGAAACCTTGAGATTCTGGTAGAGTTGTTGACTTGACCCTTACACTTGGATACACCTACGGGAGGAGACACAATGATCAAGCACCTTTTCAAACAATGTGATATCACCCTTGGAGGCGAGAGTTTCAGTTGGAACCTCTTGGTGGTATCATCAAGGCCTTATGAGGTCATTCTCGGTATGGATTGGTTATCCTTAATCCATGCCCAAATTGACTGCTTTAGGCGAAGAGTGTGGTGTGTCCGTAGCGACGGGACGAGGTTTTACTTTGTTGGTGAAACAGAGACTCAGACATTACATAATGGGCTCATGCATAGGAGGGTACAACCGACCACTCATGAGTTGGCTAGCCTTACCCTCAGAATAGTAGATGTTTTCAGTTTCCAGTTCTTAGAAGTAGTGGTGGAATACAAGGATGTCTTTCCCGAAAATGTTCCAGGACTACCTCCCTACCGGGAAATTGACTTCTACATCGACTTACACCCCAAGACGACATCGATTTCCTCATCAGCATATCAGATGGATCCTGCAGATCTTCGAGAGATGAGGGTGCAGTTGGAGGATTTGCAGAGAAAGGGTTTCGTGAGACCCAACGTCTCACCCTGGGTGGCCCTAGTTTTGTTTGCCAAGAAGGCATATGGGAGTTTGAGGTTTTTCGTGGATTACCGGCACCTGAACCAGGTGACGGTGAAGAAAAAGTATCCACTACCGAGGATCAATAACCACTTTGACCTACTAAGAGGGGCACAATGGTTCTCAAAGGACACCTGGTTCTAGATTTGTCTTCACTTTATTTCTCACAAGTAATAGGTCGAACACCTAATGAGCGCCTCTATTCGATGCACAAGTCGCAACCCTGTGGTTGACCGAGGCCCCCTTCATCTTCTTTGGTGAATATGGAAATGGGTCCTGAATATTTAATTGCCGGACTCATCTGCCTCATCGAAAGCTTCAGGCCCTTCGAAAAACGCATCCACAGAAGCATAAAAAAAAGATGGATTTTATATACATTTCATTAAATAAATTTAATTGAATACAATATAGTGGAATCCCAATTCACACTCCCCAAAAATTATTAAATGAAAACTGGGTACAATGGTGCAATGAAAGTTAATTAACATAAGATTCTTTGAAAACAAATAGACTTCAAGGAAATTGAACTCTAAACAATTAGTACTTCAATAATCCTAAAATTCCATGCTATAATTCTCCACTGAAATAACATAAAATATTCTCATTATCAATTAAAATATTCCATCTTCAAGATCCGTACTAAGTTAAATACAGTGTTGTGTCACTCAACATCCTACAAAACTAAGGGTTCAATCATTGATGACCTCTTGTTCCTCTGGTGTACCATAAAAATCATATATATCATCAATCATTGTTATAAAACATCCTTCTTTAGACACTGCCTCTCTGAATTTGCTATATTGTGGCTCAAAAGGCATGGAACAACACCACATGAGGTTTTGTATCAAAGCGATTCTAAGAAAGTCATGTTTGTACAAATCGTGTTCCACCCACCACCTGTATGTAAAAATATAGATAAAGAATATCACCATTTAAAGAGTTGTGTGAGAAAATTGAAAATTTAAGGAGGGAGTATTGTATACTTTTCTAAGTTTTCGAACTTTTTTGGTGAATGGATTACACCATGTTAAAGTCCTTATTTGAAAGCCTCGGTAAGGTGGGGTTCCAGTTCTCCTATTTCTCGTACTCCCCGATGAACCACCTGGCCTTGAACCTGATAGTCGATCAGTGCAACGACGAATCCAAGTCTTGCTCCACTAGTCTCCTCATGGTTCATGTGGGAATCTTCTCCTTGATGCTGGTGAGATGTGTATTGGCGAAGGTATTCGCATCGTCCATCACCCACTCACTTTCCCACCCTAGGAAAGATGCCTCGTACAGGCTCAACACTCCCCAAACGCCCTTCAACACCTCATCCCTGAACCCGCCATTGTCATCTCAAAACCCTTCAAACACATCTGTTTATGAAAAAAAAATTAATCAACATGGTGGTTGCGAACCAATTTTTTTTAATGGGGGTCACGTAATACCATACAAACCATGGGGAACAAATATGAGGTTTTAGTGAAAGATCCTAAAGTTAAGGGCCATGGCATTCAGGCTGTAGAGCCACCATGCATTGTTTCCATCCTTGTAAATCTAGAACATATTTTACCATGGGGTTTGAGTGAGTTCAATGTTGCATATCACTATTTTAGGATTTTCATTGGAAGGTGCAATGATGAATTAAAGGCTCATCTTGAATAGGAAATTTGAGAAGCTTTAAAAAAATATCACGAGGAGGGGATCGGTTTCTAAATCCTCACCAAAGAAAAGAGTTGTGTGGGTTGGTTTGGCATACCCAACCCCCAAAGTCATTGGGAATGAATACATAGACCCAAAATACTCATTATTATCAAATACCACCAATTGATTGAACTGGTAATGGTATAAATAATTGAAAAAGACAAAACCCCCAATGAGGTATAAACTGATAATACATGAAAAAACAATGAGCAGACTTCAAATTTGAGGGGAGAGGTATGCTATCCCTATCCAAAGTAGTTTATCTATAAAAAATACACTTTGATATATCCATTAATGAATGATAACAACTCCATGTAAGAGAAGAGAGAGAGGAAGATACATAGTTGTGTTGGGGAAGTATAATGAGGAATTTAACTTTTATTTATATTTAATAATTCAATGTAAAACCAAAAAATAGAAATAATGAATTAAAGAACGACCAAAATGGTCATGGTACAACACCCATACCAAGGTTACAAAGGCAACATGTCCCAGCTGATATTGACATAGTGTGCAAGTCTAGTACAAAACATGAGAGAGATGATGAATGTTATGGAAACCAACCCATTATCCAAGTATTAATCTAGTGTTTGATTGTATTTGTTTTAAAGCAACTTGGATTTTATTAGGTATTTCTTTCATAGTGTGTCCCACTGAAGAAAAATGGAAATAGAATCTATAATTAATCATATTATCACTATGTCTAAGAAAAATTATAATTAATCCCAAAGCCTATTGTAATTTTTCTAGAAATTGTCATGGACATAGGGCGGGGCTAGACTAACCTCTTTTACTATGTGTGGTATTCCATTGAATCCTTGATCTATGAGGAGGTCATATCCACTTTGGTTAGTGGTGTTGAATGCAGCAAGAACAACCAAACTAATATTTTTGGGTAATTTTGGAATAACATTGATGTCCCACATGAATCATTTGATTGAGAATAAAAACCAAGAAAAAATCCATTATTATCATTGTTTTTGAATCAAAATAAATTATGATTGTAGTGATTATTAATATAATTTACCTATCAATATCATACACGATCATATCTTGTTTCTCTGGCATACCATAAAAATAATATATATCGTCAATCATGGTTACAAACCATCCTTGTTTATTCACTACCTGTAATCTCTCGGATTTTCTGTGTATTATTTTTAAATATTATATGGAATTATATCAAGACCAGACCTTTCAACGTTGTGCGATTCTGAGGCCTGGAGTGCCCAGAATAAATGTTTGAATTAAATTAAACTTTAAACAGTGTGTGCGAGCAATTTTTCTGAAAAAGTGGAATAACTTTTAAAAGGGTGCTCAGATCATAAATCTAAGTGCACCGTTGCGTTCAGAGTATCGACTTTACCTTAGGCGGGGCCTAACATCAATCCGCACAGGTCAGCTACGAGAGTTAGTTTTTGAACGTTTTAATGGAAATAAAATAAATTAATAATTTATTTTATTTAAAATTTTCCTTTTTGTGTAGCGACCTAATTCCTCCATTTTAAATACCTACTTATAGAAAGTTTGCAGGGTTATCCTCATAACCCTACAAATTGAGAGACAGCCTCTCGGAGATTTGGAGGAGAGCCCATTGGTGGACGACGACGACAAGATCGATCGACACATCTTGGATTCGACGAACCCCACCAACGAATGAAATGTGATGATTGTTCTTCCAATGGATCAAGGTAGGGATTGTTATTTCAATTATTATCTCCCCAATTCTTGGATTAAACAATGAACGCGGATCAACCCACCAATAGGGTGATCCGCAGATCTGGCGTTCTTGTGGGAGGGTGTCAATTTACTTTTCTTTTGCGGTTTTTGATTCAAGAATTGATTTTATGATGATTTGGGATTTGACTTTTTGATTTTCCTATTAAACATATTAACAGGAGCGGATCGACTCCATGATGAACGATGGTGGAGGTGTTTTCCTCTTTTTTTATTGATTTCTTCGCCCTTTTCAACCTTGCGTTCTTCACGTTCTTAACGGGGTTATGAACAACGGATCGCTGCACTTCCGTTTCGCAATGCAACGATCCCAAATTGGAGACCTGGCATCACGACGACTTAACGGAGGTGCGACGACAATGGTAGCAGACGAATTGACCTGGTTTGGGAGAAAACGTTCTTCTACTATTCTTCGTGCGGATGATCGAAACGAGTTTTCGGGGCCGATCAAAGGCCCAAAATATGAAAAACCTGCTTTTATTACAAACTTAAACATGATTTATTACATAAACTATTCACTTGATACAAAAGGGATGATTGAGAGGTCTAGTGTATTTGGGGCTTAGGATCATTACATAACAACTTAAAACATGAAATACAACATCTTTATTGAAAACTTACTTTACATGACTACTACATTCCCTCGTACTTAGCATTGCATGGGATAACCTGAGGACATGCATAAGAAAAGGGGTGGGCTATAAAACCCAGTAAGGGAATAAACATGGAATACATGAGGATTACAATACATGTTAGAAAATAGGAATATCAATAGAGCACAAGAGAAACATGAACATAAAGGCATGATAAAGCATGATAATCATAACATGGAAATGTGGCAACAACACTTAACACGGAATTAGCATGAGCCAAGGATCATTGCACATGGAGCATGACTAAATCCTCATTGCACATTAAGCATGATTAAAACCTTGTTTAACTTGAATTAGCATGAGTCAACACTCATTGCACAAGACGTATCATGATACTATACTTTACCCAATGCATTTGAGTTCTATAAGGGAGCACCCTTCTTAAACATTTCATTTCATGCATAAGTGTGCCACATGGATCATAAAACATGGATTCAAAAAACACAATCATTTATTCCATGAAAAAGGAATGTGTAATGATACTTTATAATCAATAAGTAAATGTGCATGAAGGTGAATACCCTTGATGGAGAAATGAGCATGGTATTCACTACACAATGGCATTGGCTTAGAAAATCGGTGCAATTTCGCCAGCATAACGACGTGACATAAGAACTCATAAAAATGGTAGATGAGAGAGAAAGGGGTGTCTCATAATATTTATATTACATGTACAGTAATAGGGTTATATATATACATCTTCCAACTAATATAATGGAATTTAGATTCACGATACAAAATAATTGCTTGAATGTAAATGAGGAGAGGGAAATTCCTTTCAGAATTTCAGCATAGTAATGGGTGTACATGTGAGGCATTTAATGAGAGAGAAAGGGGTATCCCATCATTAAAACATAAAGAGGGCAGTATGAGGGAGGTGCAAAACCATACCCCAACATTCATAATTTAAATTAAAAGGGCAAAACAACTTAAAGAAAATTTGACAAAAATAAGAAAGGAAGAAAAAACCCTTACTTGGAAGTGTGCTTCCAAAGGCTTGAGAGAGGATTCTTGGGAACTTGGGGCACCTTGGGAGGATTCTAGAGAGAGTAGGGAAGAGGTTGGATGAACTCCAAAGGCTTTGAGTGTGGAGGAAGTGGGATCTTGGGTGGGTTTGTATAAGAAAGGTGAGTGAATTCTTTATTATTTAGGTTTGGGACCCCTTACATTAAACTAATCCAAGCCACAAATAATCTCATGGTTTTTGCCCATGGTTTTTGGAAAAGGGGATAGGAAAAAAATATTTTATAAGGCCAAAGTCTGAAATTCTTAAAATAATGGGGTTGCTTATGTGGAGGTGAGTCACACTCCCATGGAAAATAATTTAAAAAGACAAGATGTTTAATAAGTCTTGAGGGGTCCATTAATGCTTTGTAAAATAAGTCAAACAAACCCAAAATCAAATTATTTTAATGGTAAAACATATATTGGCCGAAAATAAAGCTTATAGTATTTTATTACCTCACTATTGGGTCATTATGATGTCATAAAACACATTATATATTTAAACGGTATTTAATTTTTACCCAAAAATTTGACTGTCTCAGAAAATTATGAAAAATTCACCGTTGGATAATTTCGATGTCCTGATTCCAAAAATAACATTTATTTTATCTAAATAATTTTCTAAATATGTTAATTTTTACTTTTAAAATAAAAACTGACATTTATCAAAAATTGATGGGTTTTGACAAAAATGGCTTTCAAACCTTAATAAAAATTAGAACTTCATTCATAAAATTATAAGATCATTGATATTTACTAAAAATTAATTTAATTATAATAATAATATTTTATTAAAATATTATTTAATTCAAAAATCCCTTAATTTAATAAAATAGAATTCTTAATTAAATAATAACTAAAAACACTATTTTTACTTTGAAAACTATTTAAAAAGTATCAATAATGACAAGAAAGTATATTCATTATTATATACAAAAATAATGTACATGAACATAGTACTAGAAATTTGTTACATAACCCCTTAAAACAGCCGCATAAGACCTAAGGGTAAGTTGTACGATGGTGATAGACTCTTGGGGTGGCTTAGATAACATCGCTCGAGTGGTAATCTCTATCAACTTCCACTTTTCCCATAGACGGTACCGTTCGAGCTTGAAATGATGAATCTCGGCTTGGGCTTGGTCAAGAGAAAAGCCCAAAGACGCCACCTATTTTCCGAGCTCCGACAAATGAGATTCGTATGGTGAAATTCTACTGGATGAGTCCATCGCTTCCTTTGTCTGAGTAAATTGAGTTTGTTAAAGACTTATATTTATACTAATCATGTGATCACTGTTCAATGACTATAAAAGTAATGGTCATAATTCTTAACATAAAACCAAAGAAGTTGACATTTTATATAAACATTTTACATAAAGAGACATTTAATTAGATCAAGAGGGATTTCCATTAATGAAACTTTGGGTTGTTACAATATTCCCCCCTTAAAAAATTTCTCCCTCGAAATTTCCTTTTCCCACACTAAAACAGATGTGGGTAACTCAGCTTCATCATTTCCTCCGATTCCCAAGTAGCTTCTTCAAACATGTGGTTTCTCCACAACACCTTGACGAGGGGCATTGTCTTATTTTATAGAACTTTTTCTCTACGATCTAAGATCTCCACTGGTTGCTTCTCATAAGAAAGATCATCCTCCAATTGTACCACCTCAGAAGAGAGTACATGTCAAGGGTCCGATATGTACTTCTTTAAGAGGGATAAATGAAATACATCATGTACTTTGGCCATGGTAGGTGTAAGTTCTAGTCGATAGGCCACAACCCCGACATGATCAAGAATCGCGAAGGGGCCGATGTACCTTGGAATTAACTTCCCTTTCTTTACAAACCTCATGGCCTTCTTCCATGGAGATATGCATAGAAAAAACATGTCTCTAACTTTAAACTCAAGGTCTCGTCGATGATTATCTGCATAACTCTTCTGTCGACTCTGGGATGCCTTGATATGATGCTGAATGTTTTTCACCTTCTCCACCATTTTCTCGACCATTTCTGGTCCAAGCATCTTACGTTCACCAACCTCATCCCAACATGTCGGTGTTCTGAACCTTTTCCCATACAGGGATTCATATGGTGCCATTTGGATGCTTGAGTGGAAACTATTATTATAAGAGAACTCAACCAGAGGAAGATGTTGATCCCATCCTCCTTTAAAGTCCATTGAGAACGATCTCAATATATCCTCAAGTGTTTGGATAGTCCACTCGGATTGGCCATTAGTTTGAGGATGATAGGTTGTACTGAAGATCAGTTCAGTATTCAGAGCATGTTGAAGACTCTTCCAAAACTTAGAGGTGAATCTTGGATCTTGGTCAGACACAATAGATAGTGGTACTCCATAAAACCTTACCACTTCCCTGATATATATCCGTGCCCGTTGATCAAATGAGAAATCCTCCAGAATATCAATGAAGTGTGAAGTATTTGTAAGACGATCCACAACAACCCAGATTTCATTGTTGCCTTTGGATGTCCTCGGAAGTCCGGTGACAAAGTCCATGGTGATGTTCTCCCATTTCCATTCTGGTATGGGAAATGGTTGCATCATCCCCTTAGACTTATGCCTCTCTGCCTTCACTTGTTGGCACACCAGGCACTTTGATGTATATTCAACGATCTCCTTCTTCATATTATCCCACAAAAATTTTTCTCGGAGATCTCGATACATCTTTGTGCTCCCTGGGTGAATAGAGAAATTCGAACTATGTGCATCATCCAAAAGTTCCTTCTTCAGCTCCGGACTTGATGGAACACATAGTCTTTTCCCAAATCACACAATTCCTTCTTCATTAACATTAAACTCCGAGGATTTCCCTTTTTTGATAGCTTCCACTTTTTCTTGAATTCCCACATCATCCTTTTGAGCATCCTTTAACCTTTCTAAAAGAGATGGTTGAGAAATAATTTGTGAAAGGATTGATGATGTTCCCTTCTTTATGATTCCCATGTCCATCTTCATCAAGTCTAATAAGATTGGATCCTTATCAATTCTCATCATTGATAGAATCATTGGGTCCTTTCTACTTAGGGCATCTACCACCTTGTTCACTTTCCCAGGGTGGTAATGTATTGAATAGTCATAATCCTTGATGAGATCTATCCGTATTCTCTAGAGCATATTAATCTCTTTCTATGTGAATATATATTTAAGACTCTTGTGGTCAGTATATATCTCACATTTCTCCCCATAGAGATAATGTCGCCAGATTTTCAAGGAAAAGATCATAGCCGCCAACTCCAGATCATGCGTTGGATAGTTTTGCTCATGTATTTTCAACTGCCTTGAGACATAGGATATCACTTTATCATTCTGCATCATCACATAGCCTAATCCCTTATTTGAAGCATCACTGAATACCACAAAAAGTTCCCCACTTGTGGGTAAAGTGAGTACGGGCACAGTGATAAGCCTCCTTTTCAACTCCTTGAATATTTCTTCGCATTCATCACTCCAAGAAATTTTTACTCCCTTTTGAGTTAGCTTGGTAAGAGGGTTGGACAATCATGAGAAATTTCTCACAAATCGTCGATAATATCTAGATAACCCTAAGAAGCTACGGATATCCGTTATCGATATTGGCCTCGACCATCCCTCAATTACATCTGTTTTGGAGGGATCCACAGATATCCCATTGCTTGTGATGATATGGCCCAAGAATGATACTTCCTTCAACTAGAACTCACACTTACTGTACTTTTCATAGAGCTTCTCCTTGCGCAAAGTCTCCAGTACAGTTCTTAAATTCTCCTCATGATCCTCCTTGGTTTTGGAGTATATTAGAATATCATCTATAAAGACTACCACAAATTTGTCTAGGTAATCTCTAAAGACTCTATTCATCAAGTCCATGATTATTGATGGAGCATTTGTGAGTCTGAAAGGAATTAATATGAATTCATAGTGTCGGTATCTTGTACGAAAAGTAGTATTGGGGACATCTTCCTTCTTAACCATTACTTGATAATATCTTGACCGCAGATCTACCTTGGAGAAGTATTGTGCTCTACGCAGCTGATCAAAAAAGTCATCGATCTTTGGTAGAGGATACTTTTTCTTTATCGTGATTTTTTAATTTCATGATAATCGATGCAAAGTTGCATTGACCCATCCTTCTTCTTGACGAAGAGGACTGGTGCACCCCATGGTGAAGCACTTGGGCATATAAACCCTTTATCCAGATTCTCATGTAGTTGTTTCTTAAGATCTTCAAGCTCAACAACAGCCATTCTATATGGAGTCTTGGATATTGGTAGTTCCCCAGGTATAAGTTCAATTGAGAATTCAACATCTCTTCTATGAGGAAGACCAGACAGTTCCTCGGGAAACACTTCAGCGAATTCTCTCACAATAGGCATTTCTTCAAGGATGGTTTCTTCCTTGGACTCAATCATCTAAGCCATATACTCATGATCATAGGGCAGTAATATCCATTCTTGAGATGATGGAGCTAAAGGATATTCATCTTCCCCCTTACACTTGTAAAGAATCGGTGGTCGATTCTCCATATGGAGTGTGATTTCACTCTCCTGACAATTTATGTTGGCTCTATATAAGGAAAACCAATACATGCCAAGAATGACATAAAATTCCACTAGAGGGAGTATGAGGAGGTTCTCTAGGAAATTCAATCCACAGATTATGACAGGGGAGGAGTTATATTCATGGGATTTAATGATTGCCCCATTTTTCGTACTCACCGACATCTTCAATTCCATGATTTGTGGTGGTGTTGGGATTGTTCTACTAAACATTCGATATATAAAAGAATGCATAGAACCTGAATCAAAAAGTATGTTCGCTATTCTTGAATGAATCACTAGCGTACCTGTCACCACTTCGTTGTTAGGGTTCACTTTGGCAGAAGTGATGGAAAAATCTCTTCCTTGCTTCCTTGTAGGTTGTTGTTTGCCTCCGAAAACCTTTGGATTAGGGAACGTATTTTCAAGATGCCCCGGTTCTTTGCAGTTGTAGCAATGAACAACGCATTGCGGTTCGAACGGAGTGTTCCTCTACTCTTTCATAGCCGTGGGTCTTGCTTGCCGACAGTTAACAGCTAGGTGCCCTTCTCTTCCGCACCTAAAGCATTTCCTTGTCCCCTTGAGGCAATTTCCAGGGTGCTTCTTTCTGCACTTTTGGCAAGTGGGGTGCTGGATCTTCTTAGCACCGTTGGATCTATCCATCGGACCACCAGCATTGAAGTCCACCTTATGATTCTTGTCACCATGATACCCCTGTGATTCCCCGATCTTCATTTCGACCTTGAGGGCACATCGGACAATTTCTTCATAGCTGTTGAAGTCAGGGATCGCTAATGCTTTCCGCAGGCTAGGCTTCAGCCCACCAAAGAAGTAGTCAACCTTGCATTCAGGGGTAATGACAAAGCCGGAAGCATATCGTGCAAGCCTTGTGAAGTTTTCCTCATATGATCCAATATATTCTTCTTCTTTTTGCTTGAGGTAAAGGAAGTCCCTTTCCATCTTCATCCGGAGGGTGCGCATAAAATATTTATCGAAAAATATCTTCTGGAAATCCTTCTATTCCAACGCCTTGATCTCCTCCATAGGCTTCATATTTTTGATCAACGTCCACCATTGATTAGCTTCACCCTCCATTAAATAATATATTAGGAGAACCTTCTCTTGTTCAGAAAATTGAAGGATGGAGAAGATCTTTTCAATGGAGTTGATCCATTGTTCAGCAATCGTGGGGTCAGATGATCCACTAAAAGTAGGAGGCCTTTGTCTCATGAATCTCTCAATAGCAACTTGTATCTTCTTAGGGGGGTTTGGACATTCCTCTTGACCCGTGTTTCTATTCAAATCTTGAGTTAGCTGATAGAGAAGTGTGACAAAGTTCGTGATTCCCGCTCCCATTGGATTGGGCATCTCATTAGTACAGTCATCACACTGATCTTCACATCAGTTGTTAGCCCGAGTCCTCCTATTACCAGCCATTGGTGGAATAAAAGGAAAGTTAGGGGGTAGAACATAAAGGGTAATCCAAAGAAAAAAGTTAATGAATTATAAATAAACCTTTATTTCCTTAACTTATGAGTCTATAGGATTCAATCTAGGCTTTTCAATATCTACTTTCTAACATATATTCTTAGTGGCATTTTTTTAATTCCCTTAATAAGGGTTCATACTAAGCTTGTGAATTTATCAAAACATATCCCTCGGGAGTGTCGTAACCAAGAGTACAGTAAGGCCCATTTTCATGCACCATTTCCCATTTGAGTCTAGCTCAAAGCGGTGTTTTTGGGCTTTACCCTTAGGATACATCTGTGCTAGAGCCGCCTCAACCTGCTCGTATCCAGACATGGATGTATTTGTTTGATAAACCACTTAATCAGTACTTAACAAAACTTAGGTATGTTTTTATTATACTTAGTCTTTTCTCTAAGGCTTTACTAGGATTTTCTAATCCTAATCCCAAAAATAACTAAACATATCCTCTGATACCAACAATGACAACCCTGCTTTTATTACAAACTTAAACATGATTTATTACATAAACTATTCACTTGATACAACATGGATGATCGAGAGTTATAGTGTATTTGGGTCTTAGGACCATTATATAACAACTTAAAACATGAAATACAAAATCTTTATTAAAAACCTCCTTTACATGACCACTACATTCCCTCATACTTAGCATTGCATGGGATAACCTGAGGACATGCATTAGAAAAAGGGGTGAGCTATAAAGCCCAGTAAGGGAATAAACATGGAATAAATGAGGAGTAAAATACATATTAGACAATAGGAATATCAATAGAGAACAAGAGAAACATGAACACAAAGACATGATAAAGCATGATAATCATAACATGGAAATGTGGCAACAACACTTAACATGGAATTAGCATGAGCCAAGTCTCATTGCACATGGAGCATGAGTAAATCCTCATTGCACATGAAGCACAAGTAAACCCTCGATGCACTTGAATTAGCATGAGTCAATACTCATTTCACATGACGTATCATGATACTATACTTTACCCAATGCATTGGAGCGCTATAAGGGCGCACCCTTCTTAAACATTTCATTTCATGCATAAGTGTGCCACATGGATCATAAAACATGGATTCAAAAAACACAATCATTTATTCCATGAAAAAGGAATGTGGAATGAAACTTTATAATCAATAAGTAAATGTGCATGAAGGTGAATACCCTTGATGGAGAAATGGGCATGGTATTCACTACACAATGGCATTGGCTTAGAAAATCGGTGCAATTTCGGCAGTATAACTGCGTGACATAAGAACTCATAAAAATGGCTGATGAGAGAAAAAGTGGTGTCTCATCATATTTACATGACATGGACAGTAATAGGGTCATATATATACATTTCCCAACAAATTTAATGGAATTTAGATTCACGATACAAAATAATTGTTTGAATGTAAATGAGGAGAGGGAAATTCCTTTCGGAATTTCGGCATAGTAACGGGTGTACATGGGAGGAATTTTATGAGAGATAAATGGGTCTCACATCATTAAAACATAAATATGGAAGTATTAGGGAGGTGAGAAACCATACCCCAACATTCATAATTGAAATTAAAAGGGAAAAACAACTTAAAGAAAATTTGACAAAAATGAGAAAGGAAGAAAAAACCCTTACATGGAAGTGTGCTTCCAAAGGCTTGAGAGAGGCTTGAGAGAGGCTTCTTGGGAGCTTGGGGCACCTTGGGAGGACTCTAGAGAGTGTAGGGAAGAGTTTGGACGAACTAAAAAGGCTTTGAGTGAGGAGGAAGTGGGATCTTGGTGGGTTTATATTGGAAAGGTGAGTGAATTCTTTATTATTTAGGTTTGGGACCCCTTACATTAAACTAATCCAAACCACAAATCAGCTCATGTTTTTTGCCCATGGTTTTTGGAAAAGGGGAGAGGAAAAAAATATTTTATAAGGCCAAAGTCTGAACTTCTTAGAATAATGGGGTTGCTTATGTGGAGGTGAGTCACACTGCCATGGAAAATAATTTAAAAAGACAAGATGTTTAATAAGTTTTGAGGGGTCCATTAATGCTTTGTAAAATAAGTCAAACAAAACCAAGATCACATTATTTTAATGGTAAAATATATATTGGCTGAACATAAAGCTTATATTATTTTATTACATCACTAATGGGTCATTATGACGTCATAAAAATATTATATATTTAAATGGTATTTAATTTTTACCCAAAATTTTGACTCTCAGAAAATTATGAAAAATTCACCATTGGATAATTTCGATGTCCTGATTCCAGAAATAACATTTATTTTATCTAAATAATTTTATAAATATGTTTATTTTCACTTTTAAAACAAAAACTGACATTTATCAAAAATTCCCGGGTTTTTGAAAAAAATGGCTTGCAAACCTTAATAAAAATTACAATTGCATTCATAAAATTATAGGATCATTTATATTTAATAAAAATTAATTTAATAATAATAATAATATTTTATTAAAATATTATTTAATTCAAAAATCCCTTAATTTAATAAAATAGAATTCTTAATTAAATAATAACTAAAAACACTATTTTTACTTTAAAAACTATTTATAAAGTATCAATAATGACAAGAAAGTATATTCATTATTATATAAAAAAATAATGTACATGAACATAGTACTAGAGATTTGTTACATAACCCCTTAAAACAGCTGCATAAGACCTAAGGGTAAGGTGTGCGATGGTGACAGACTCTTGGGGTGGCTCAGATAACCTCGCTCGAGTGATAATCTCTATCAACTTCCACTTTCCCCATAGACGGTCCCGTTCAAGCTTGACATGATGAAGCTTATCTTGGGCTTGGTTAAGAGTGAATCCCAAATACACCACCTCTTTTCCATGCTCCGACAAATGGGCTTCGTATGGAGCAATTCTACTGAATGAGTCCATCGCTTCCTTTGTTTGAGTAAATTGGGTTTGTTAAAGCCTTATATTTATACTAATCATGTGATCACTGTTCAACGGCTATAAAATTAACGGTCACAATTATTAACATAAAACCAAAGAAGTTGACATTTTATATAAACATTTTACATAAAGAGACATTTAATTAGATCAAGAGGGATTTCCATTAATGAAACATTGGGTCGTTACACAAAACCACCTGAAGCATCGATGGCATGGTGGGGTGACCTTGGATCTTGAGTATCGTGATGATCAGATAGACAAATTGAGGATCGGAGGATCCACAATGTGCGACGATGAAGAACGATGGTTCTATAAATTTTCAAAGAACACAACATGTATCTCAAAGAACACGCTGTGTGGGACCGGCTTAGCAGTGGCTAGGGTTCCGCGATGCGCAAAGCGATGACACGACGTGTTCTCTGAAGAACACGACATATGGGTCCTTACGCGGGACTCGGTGTGTATCCAGGGGATGCATAGACACGGGGTGGAGTACACGGCCGTGTACTCCACCACACGACCAGACCCAACCAACTACATGGGTTACCCCGTGTGCCGATTACACAGGTTTTAACAAACAGGTTGAAGCCATGTACGGGCACATGGACAATGTACATGGAGTCCTCCCCAGATAGAGGAACACAACGTGCTTCTCCCTTACAAACTGTGTATACCTTCTTCCACACAACAAGCCTTGTGACATGGGCCATTGTACACGGGCAGTACCGAGGGTCAGAGGACACGACGTGTGACCATTCTACACACTGTGTACTTTTCAGTACATGGCTTGATCTTCTTGTCCACCGTATCTTGGACATGTTTCATTTGGGTTAGTTTCCCCTTTTCTCATTCCCCTGAAGGTCAGGTATCGTTTCCTTCTATAGGGTTATGATCCCTTCAGCAGGACTTTTCGAGATAGAGTCAGGTATCCCTCCGAGAGTCCCAAAGTGAGATCCTCTATCCATTTTGGACTCTAGGTAGAGTCAGGTATTGACATGACTACTTCCATAGGGCAACGATACTCTACCTAGAAGGTGAATCCGGATGATTCACGGTGTCCTCCAGGGCCCTAGAAGTGATCCACATCAGTGTATCATGATCTTTCCCCACTCAGGAGTGTGTTCTCATGGAATGAGTGTATCTATCTCTCGTGACTTTTCCTGATGTACAATAATTCTTGGATGAACATAATCAGAGCTATCAAACTCATGGAGTGAGTTCTCACAAACGAGTGCTTTGTGGAATCTTTGAACTGAATCCCTAGCGGCAGTATGCGGTTGTGTGACTTATCTCTAGACTACAGGTCTGGGTTTTTAGTATATCTTTATTGTGTTATCCTATTATATGTTCAGTTGGCATATACTATGTAGAGATGACTATACATTTCCTTTGTGTATTGATTTGTGGTTTTCAGGTTCCTCTATTGAGTATTGTTATACTCACCCCTGCACGGGCTTTACCAACACATTTCATGTCTTGTGCAGATGAGCATCCTTTTGACGGACTTCAGGGCGGACCTGGGCAGGACCGGGCTTTCTAATATCCCTACAGGATGAGGTGTTCCTACAACTATAAGCACCAGTCCCAGTACCTCATTGTTCTTACAGGTTGGAATTTTTAGTTTACAATCTCTTGTTTTTGGTGGGATTGTATTCTAGCCCAGTTTACATTCAGTACTTACCTTCCGTCGTACTATGTTTGGTTGGGTTTAGTTGTATGCATGCATTTTTGTTCCTTAGTGTTTTTTTCCATTTCAGTATTTGTGGGCTTGGAGATATGTGAATGTGTACAGGTACTTAGGCAATGCCTCCCATGTTTGTAATATGCCTACACGGTGCTATTCACCATCCCCTGGCCTATTGAGGACAGGCGTGGAGAGTCGCGGCGCGAGCCCCACTAGGATGGGTCGTGACAGAGTGGTATCGAAGCTGGTCATTTCTACCTTAGAACCAAGAGTCTACGAGATTGGTTTGGGGAAACAATGTTAAGTGTTTAGAGCTTAGCTTTTAGGCCAGAGACTCCGGTATTGGTGCGGGCGGCCAACGTATCCATACACCAGGACTCTAATAACCTGCTTTTTGACTCGGTAAATGAAAACACTAGTTGCGGGGAAATAAGATATTGGTACATGCATCATATAGGAATGAGTTGTGTTTTCCATGTCCTTTGTGTCAGCTATCCAGATATACTCTTTGACCATGGTACATCTTGTTACTTACAGGATGCCTCCGCGATGCATACTCACTAGGATTCAGCAGCGCGATCATGAGGATGACCCCCTCAGTGATGAGGCTTCGATACAGAGACCAGTTCCCCAAGCATCACCTCCAAGTGGTGCACATACTATGCCACCACCAGTGGAGAAGCCCGTGGTACCTGCAGTACCGGAAAATGAGGGGCGCAGGCTGAGTGCGCTCCATGAGTTCCAGAGATAGAGACCCCTCATGTTCCAAGGCGAGACTGACCCTTATGCAGTTGAGGAATGGCTTGAGGTGGTGACCATATTTTTTCATCTTGTGAGGACACCAATGGACTAGATGGTGATCCTAGGAATGAGCCTTCTTTAGGGTTTGATGGGATGATAGTGGAGTCTGACCACACAAAATCACGACGAGAAGACTCTTTCGTGGACAAAGTTTGAGTGACTCTTTAGGGAGGCGTTCTCACCGGTTATGCTAAGATCAGTGCATATCCAGGAGCTTCTTCAGCTCCAATAGGGTAGTTTTATGGTGTATGACTATTCATCGAGGTTCACCAACCTCGTGAGGTACTTGATGGATATGGTCATGGATCAATACTTCAGAGTTTGGACCTTCGAGCGAGGTCTATGATGGGACATTTGAGCTTGTGTCGTTCCTCTTTGCATTCCAACTTATGCTGTAGTGCTCGAGCATGCCATGGTGATCGAGAGATTCTTGGCGGAGCAGAGACAACTGACGACAGTTAGCAGCAGACAGATAGGTTCGGAGACCTCGACAGTAGGGAGCCGATGTCAGGCATAGGGATCAGGATGTGGGAGACATTATAGGAGGACCTAGTACAGGGGTTTGGCAGTCCAGGGCTCTCAGGCTGGATCCAGTCAGCCTAGGGAGAGGCCAATACTACTCGTGCGATGGTAGGGGACATATCACTAGAGATTCCCCGACCCATCGAGCTGCTGATAGGGAGGCAGTGGACGTACCACTGAGTTAGAGGCATAGAGTGGAGCAGACAGATCTTCCAGATGGTGGATGTGGCAGAGGAGCAGGGAGAGCTGTAGGTGGTGGCAGATGCTTTGATCTACTTCCACCACCACCCTTAGGAGGTCCGCACCAGGATCAGTGAGCTAGGGGAAAGGGGTGGGGATAACTGCATGCAGTCGAGGTGTATGACCTAGGGACTCCAGGGATAATCCAAGGTACGATATGTGTCTTTTCTACCTTAGCTGTCGTACTTATAGACACAGGTGATAGTCATTCCTTCCTCACCACATGTCTTGTGTAAAACCTTGAGATTCTGGTAGAGCTGTTGACTCGACCCTTACACTTGGAGACACCTACGGGAGGAGACAAAATGATCACACACCTTTGCAGACAATGTGATCTCACCCTTGGAGGTGAGATTTTCAGTTAGAACCTCCTAGTGGTAGCATCAAGGCCTTACGAGGTCATTCTTGGTATGGATTGGTTATCCTCAATCCATGCCCAGATTGAATGCTTTAGGCGAAGAGTACGGTGTGTCCATAGCGACGAGATGAGGTTTTACTTAGTCAGTGAAAGGGAGACTTAGGCATCACAGAATGGGCTCATGCACGGGAGGGTACAACCGACTACTCATGAGTTGGATATCATTAGCCTTAGAGCAGTAGATGTTTTCAGCTTCCAGTTCCCAAAAGTAGTGGTGGAATACGAGGATGTCTTTCCCAAAGATGTTCTAGGACTACCTCCCCACCATGAAATTGACTTCTTCATTGACTTACACCCTGGGACGACACTGATTTCCTCATCAGCATATCAGATGGATCCCGTAGATCTTCGAAATCTGAGGGTGTAGTTGGAGGATTTGAAGAGCAAGGGTTTCGTGAGACCCAGCATCTCATCCTGGGCGGACATAGTTTTGTTTTCCAAGAAGGCATATGGGAGTTTGAGGTTGTGCGTGGATTACCGACGCCTGAACTAGGTGATGATGAAGAACAAGTATCCAATAACAAGGATCAATAACCTCTTCGCCCAACTGAGAGGGGCACAATGGTTCTTGAAGGTTGACCTTCAGTCAGGTTACCACCAGTTATGAGTACGGGATGAGGGTATATCGAAGACGGCTTCTAGATGCCACTAGGGTCACTATGAGTACTTGGTGATGCCTTTCAGCATGACGAATTCCCCCGTAGTGTTCATGGGACTTATGAACTAGATATTCTAGCCATAATTGGAACAATTTGTAGTGGTCTTCATCGACGACATCCTTATGTACTCGGCGTCAGAGGAGGAGCACGCGAGACACCTGCAGATGGTTCTGGACGTACTCTGAGAGCACCAACTTTATGAGAAGCTCTTGAAGTGACAATTCTAGATTTGGGAGGTCCACTTACTGGGAAATGTCATTTTAGAAGATGGAGTAGTTGTGGACCCAACCAAGGTGGAGGTAGTGTTAGCATGGGAGCCACATCGGAGAGTGACGAAGGTGCAGAGCTTCATTGCGTTGGCAGGATATTACCGGAGATTCATTCCTAATTTCTTCTGAATATCAACACTGATGACAGCCTTGACCAGGAAGGGTAAACCCTTCATGTGGACTGAGAAGTGCCAATAGGCTTTTGAGCAGTTGATGTAGAGTTTGAATAGCACCCCGATCTTCAGATTACCAGAAGAGGGTGTCGAGTATGTAGTTTTCTGCGACACACCAGGGACCGTGCTTGGTTGTGTCCTGATGCAAAGATAGGCAGTGATTTCTTATGGTTCACACCAGCTTAAGCCACATGATTATAACTATGTGACCCATGATCTCGAGTTGGCAGTGGTATTCTTCGCGTTGAAGATGTGGTGACACTACCTTATGGGTGAGCGGTTCATCTTCTACTCTGACCACAAGAGCCTCAAGTACATATTCTCATAGAAGGATTTGAATCTAAGATAGAGGTGTTGGCTATAGTTCCTCTAGGACTATGATTTCGAGATCATCTATACTCTTGGGAAGGGGAACAAGGTGGAAGATGCTCTTAGTAAGAGATTGAGCTCACAACTTCTGAGTGAGGAAATAGAACCATCGGCCTCATTACAGTTATCCTTCGTGGGAAGAGAGGATTTAGCTTACCTTCTGTCGATGGTTGTCACCACTCCACTCTTACAACGAGTTAGGGAGGCACAACTTGGGGATGTCGACTGTGAGGCTTTATGTGCTCAGTTATCCTCAGGGCATGCCCCTGATAGATATTCTCAAGGTGGGGAGCATGTAGTTATTTTCATAGGATGCACTGTTGTACCAATGGCATTGCAAGAGGAGGTCCTAAGGGAGTTTAATACACCCCATTGGAAATACATCATGGAGTGGTGAAGATGTACCAGGATCTCTAGTGATAGTTCTGATGGTCTGGAATGAATAAGGCAGTAGCAGAGTTTGTCTCTCGATGCCTTACGTGAAAGTAGGTGAAGGCTGAGCACCAGGTTCCAGTGGGATTATCTCACCCCCTGAAAGTTCCAGAGTGTAAGTGGGATGGAATATCGATGGACATCATGATGGGCTTACCACGGATTTCCAAGGGGAACGATTCCATATAGTTGATCATTGACCGACTCACCGAGTCGTCCCACTTTATAGATATCAGAGAGCAGAGTTCTGTAGAGATCTTGGGACACCTCTACTTGCAAGAGATAGTTTGGCTTCATGGTGTCCCTTTAACAATAGTCTTAGATCGAGATGCCTGATTCACATCCCAGTTGTGGAAGGTATTTCAGGAGTCTTTCGAAACTCATCTACGCTTGAGAACAACATTCCATCCCTAGACAGATGGTCAGACGGAGAGGACCATTCAGGTTCTGGAGGATATGTTGCGGGCCTATATCTTGGACTTTGGTTGCTGTTGGGAGGAACAACTTCCACTGGTGTAGTTTTCATACAATAATATCCACCACTCCACCATTAGTATGGCACCATTCAAGGCTTTATATGGGAGACCCTGTCAGTCACCACTTTTCTGGACTGACCCCAAAGAGTCAACACTCATGGGTCCAGAGTTGGTGCGAGCTACCACTGAGATGGTGCAGATAATCCAAGATCTGATGAAGACTGCACAGAGCCATCATAATTCTTATGCTGACAGATGACAGAGACCTCTGGAGTTCAAGGAAGGGGACCATGTCTTCCTTAGGGTCTCACCTCGGTGAGGGTTGCAGAGATATGGTCGGGGCGACTAGCTATCTCCTAGGTTCATCAATCCTTTTTAGATACTGCGCAGAGTTGGTGAGGTGGTGTACCACCTATCTCTACCACCACAGTTGCACCGAGTACATGATGTCTTCCATGTGCTGCAGTTGAGGAGGTACGTGCATGACCCATCGCACGTTATCGACTGGGGCGAGCTGGACATTGAGGATAGAGCGACCATTTCTGAGTACCTAGTGAAGATCAAGGATCGGCAGGAGAGGATCCTTCATGGGTGATCAATTCCCTTGATGCACATTCAGTGGTAGCACAGAAATCTTCAAGAGATCATGTGGGAGTGGGAGACTCAGATCCATACCCAGTACCCACATCTTTTTAAGTAGCTCTTGTTTTGGATTTTCGGGGACGCAAAGCCCAAAGGTGGGGAGAATGTAATATCTCGGATTTTCCATGTATTATTTTTAAATATTATATGGAATTATTTCAAGACTAGACCTTTCGACGATGTGCGATTATGAGGCCCAGAGTGCCCGGAATAAATGTTTGAATTAAATTAAAATTAAACAGCGCACACGAGCAGTTTTCCTGAAAAAGTGGAATAACTTTTAAACGAGTGCTCATATAATAAATATGAGGGTGTCGTTGCCTTCAGATAAGAGACTTTACCTTAGGCAGGTACTAACATTAACCAGTGCAGGTCAACTATGAGAGTTAGTTTTTGAACATTTTAATGGAAATAAAATAAATTAATAATTTATTCTATTTAAATGTTTCTTTTTTTCACAATGACCTAATTCCTCCTTTTTAAATAACTACTTATGGAAATTTTGCAGGGTTAGACTCATAACCATGCGAATTGAGAGAGATCCTCTTGGAGCTTTGTAGGAGAACCCGTTGACAGACGACGATGACACGATCGATCGACGCATCTCGGATTCGACGAACCCCGTCAATGAATGCGACGTGATGATTGTTCTTCAACCAGATCAAGGTAGGGGTTTTTATTTAAATTCTTCTCTTCCCCATTATTGGATTAAACAATGAATGTGGATCAACCCACCAACAAGTTGATCTGTGGATCAGGCATTCTTGCAGGAGGGTGTTAATTTCCTTTTTTTGTGGTTTTTGATTCGAGAATTGATTTTATGATGATTTTTGGTTTGACTTTTCGATTTTACTATTACACCTATTAACGTGACCATATCAATGCCATGAAAAATGATGGCGAAGGTGTGTTCCTCTTTTGTTATTGATTTTTTCCTCCTTTTCAACCTTGCGTTCTTCGCGTTCTTCGTGGGGTTATGAACAACGGATTGTTGCGCATCTGTTTCGCAACGTAAAGATCCTAAATTAGAGACCCGACATTGAAATGACTCGATAGAGGTGAGACAGTGATGGCGGTAGATGAATCGGCCTAGTTTGGGAGAAAATGTTCTTCGACCGTTCTTCGTGCGGATGATCGAAACGAGTTTCCAGGGCCGATCAAACACTTGAAACCTCCTGAAGCAACAATAGAATAGAAGGGTGACCAAAGATCTTAAGTATTGTGACGACCGGATGGATGGATCAAGGATCGGAGGACCCCAAGGTGCGGCAATGAAGAACGATGGTTCTGGAAATTTCCGAAGAACACATCATGTATCTTTAAGAACACGCCGTATGGGACCGGCTTAGTGGTGGCTAGGGTTATGCAATGCGCAAAGTGATGACACATCATCTACTTCGAAGAACACAATGTGTGGGTCTTTAAGTGGGACTTGGAGTGTACCCAAGTAATGCACAGACATGGGGTGGAGTACACGACTGTGTACTCCACCACACGACCAGTCCATGCCGACTGCATGGGTTACCCCGTGTGCCAATTACATGGGCTGTAACACATAGGTTGAAGTCGTGTATAGGCACATGCCCAACGTACACTAGGTCCTCCCCGGATAGAGGAACACGAAGTTCCACTCCCTTACACACCGTGTATACCTTCTTCCACACAACAAGCCTTGCGACGTGGGCCATTGTACACAGGTAGTACCCCGTGTCTGGGAACACGGCGTGTGACCATTTTACACGCCGTGTACTTTTTAGAACAGGGATTGATCTTCTTGTCCATTGTATCTTGTAAATTTTTCATTTTGCCCCTTTTTCTCATTCTCCTAAAGGTCAGGTATCATTTCCTTCTACAAGAGTATGATCCCTTCAACAATACTTTCCGAGATAAAGCCAGGTATCCCTCCGAGAGGCCCGGAGTGAGATCCTCTATCCATTCTTAACCCTAGGTATATTCAGGTATCAACGCGACTACTTTCATAGGGCACCAATCCTCTGCCTAAAAGGTAAATCTAGATGAGTCACAGTATCTGCCAAGGCCCTGGTAGTGATCTTCATCTATGTATTGTGATATTAACCTACTCACGAGTGTGTTCTCCCAGAATGAGTGTATCTATCTCTCGTGACTTTTCCCGATGGATAGTACTTCTTAGACAAACATCATCAGAGATATCAAACCCATAGAGTGTGTTCTCCCAGATGAGTGCTTCATGGAATCTTCGAACTGAATTCCTAGCGGCAGTATGCGGTTTTGTGACTTGTCTCTAGACCACAGGTCTGGGTTTTGAGTATATCTAGATTGTGTTCTTCTATTATATGTTCAGTAGGAATATACTGTGTAGATCTGACTGTACATTTCCTTTGTGTATTTATTTTTTGTTTTCAGGGTCCTCTACTGAGTATTGTTATACTCACCCCTGCATGGGCTTTTCCTGTACATGTCGTGTCTTGTGCAAACAAGAACCCTTTTGATGGAGTCTACGATGGACCAGGGTAGGACCGGGCTTTCGGAGTTCCCTACAGTTGAGGTGTTCCTACAGCTATGAGCAGCAGTCCTAGTACCTCTTTGTGCTTATAGGTTGGACTTTGTAGTTTGCAGTCTAATGTTTTTGGTGGGATTGTATTCTGGCCCAGTTTACGTTCAGTACTTACCTTCCGGCATACTTTTTTTGGTTGGGTTTAGTTGTATGCATGAATTTTGGTTCCTTAGTGTTTTTTCCATTTCAGTATCTATGGGCATGGATGTGTGTGTGTGTGTGTACAGGTACTTAGGAAATGCCTCCCATGTTAATAATATGCCTACATGGTGCTATTCACCAGCTTCTGGCCTATTGGGGGTAGGATTGGGGATTCGTGACTCCGTGACGAATGATGGCAGAGGTGTGTTCCTCTTTTGTTATTGATTTCTTCCCCATTTTCAACCATTCGTTCTTCACGTTCTTCGTGGGGTTATGAATAATGGATCGTTGCACAACCATTTCACAATGAAAAGATCCCAAATTGGAGACCTGATATCGTGATGACTCAACGGAGGTGCGATGACAATGGTAGAAGATGAATCAGCCCGGTTCGGGAGAAAGTGTTCTTCTACCGTTCTTCGCGTGGATGATCGAAACGAGTTTTCAGGGCTGTTCGAATTCTCGAAACCTCCCAAAGCATCGATGGAATGGTAGTGTGACCTTGGATCTAGAGTATTGCGACGATCAGAAAGAAGAATCTAGGATAAGAGGAGCCCTGAGGCATGATGATGAAGAACGATGGTTCTAGAAATTTCTGAAGAACACGACGTGTATCTCGAAGAACATGCTGTGTGGGACCAGATCAACGGAGGATAGGGTTTTGCGATGCAAAAAGTGATGAAACAACATGTTATCCGAAGAACACGACATATGGGTCCTTATGCGTGACTCAGCATGTATCTAGGGGATGCACAAACACGGGGTAGAGTACACGACTGTGTACTCTACCACACGGCTAGTCTAGGATGGCTGCATGGCCCGTGTGCCAATTACACGAGTTGTAACACACGGGTTGAAGCCATGTACGGGCACATGGACAATATACATGGAGTCCTCCCCGAATAGAGGAACACTGCGTGCTACTCCCTTACACGCCGTGCATAACTTCTTCCACACGACAAGCCTTGAAACATGAGTCGTTGTACACGGGCAGTACCCAGGGTCAGAGGACACAACGTGTGACCATTGTACACACTGTGTACTTTTTAGTACGTGGCTTGATATTCTTATACACTGTATCTTGGAAATGTTTAATTTGGGTTAGTGCCCCTTTTTCTCGTTCCCCTGAATGTCAGATATCGTTTCCTTCTACAAGAGTATGATCCCTTCAGTAGGAATTTCCGAGATAGAGTTAGGTATCTCTCCGAGAGGCCCAGAGCGAGATCCTATATCCATTATTGACCCTAGGTAGAGTTAGGTATCGACATGAAAAGTCCCACAGGGCGCCAGTCCTCTATATAGCTGGTGAATTTGGATGAGTCGCGGTATCCACCAAGTCCCTAGCAGTGATCCTCATCTGTGTATCGTGATCTTTCCCCACTCAGGAGTGTGTTCTCCCAGAATGAGTGTATCTATCTCTCAAGAATTTTCCCGATGGACAATATTTCTCGAACAAACATAATTAGAACTATCAAACTCATGGAGTGAGTTCTCCCAAATGAGTGCTTCGTGGAATCTTAGAAACTGAATCCCTAGTGGTAGTATGTGATTGTGTGACTTGTCTCTAGACTGTAGGTCTGGGTTTTGAGTATATCTAGATTGTGTTCTCCTATTATATATTCAGTAGGCATATACTTTGTAGAGTTGACTGTACCTTTTCTTTGTGTGTTTTTTTTTGGTTTTTGGGGTCCTCTATTGAGTATTATTATACTCACCCCTGCACGGGCTTTTCCTGCACAAGTCGTGTCTTATGCAGAAGAGTGACCTTTTGACGGAGTCCAGGGCGGACCTGGGAAGGACCGGGCTTTCTGAGCTCCCTACAGGCCGAGGTGTTCCTATGGCTATGAGCAACAGTCTCAGTAATTATTTGTGCTTACAAGTTGGACTTTTTAGTTTGTAGTATCTTGTTTTTGGTGGGATTGTATTTTGGACCAGTTTACTTTCAGTACTTACCTTCTGTCATACTCTATTTGGTTGGCTTTAGTTGTATGCATGCATTTTTGTTCCTTAGTGTTTTTTCCATTTTAGCATTTGTGGTCTTGGAGATGTGTACGTGTGTACAGGTACTTAGGAAATGCCTCCCATGTTAGTAATATACCTACACGGTGCTATTCACCATCCCCTGGCCTATTGGGGGTGGGCTTGGGGAGTCGCAGCATGGGCCCCACTGGGACGGGTCGTGACATAGTGGTATCAGAGCTGGTCGGTTCTACCTTAGAACCAAGAGTCTATGAGATTGGTTTGGGGAAACAATGTTAAGTGTTTCGAGATTGGCTTTCAGGCCAGAGACTCCAGTGTTGGTGCGGGCAACCGGCGTATTCGTACACCAGGACTCTGATAACCTGATTTTCTACTCGGTACATGAAAACACTAGTTGCAGGGAAATAATAGATTGGTACCTGAATCATATAGGAATGGGTTGTGTTTTCCATGTCCTCTGTGTCAGCTATCCAGATATACTCTTTAACTATGGTACATCTTGTTCCTTACAGGATGCCTCCGTGATGCATACTTTCTAGGATTCAGCAGCGCGATCACGAGGATGACTACCTCAGTGACGATGCTTTGATACAAGGACCAGTTCCCCAGTCATCAGCTCCAGGTGGTGCACTTGCTATGCCACCACCAGTGGAGCAGCCAGTGGTACCTGCAGTACCAGCAGATGAGGGGTGCGGGCTGAGTGCGCTCCATGAGTTCCAGAGATAGATACCCCTCAGGTTATGAGGCGAGACTAACCCTCAGGCATCTGAGGAATGTATTGAGGTGGTGACAAGAGTTTTCTGTATCATGAGGACACCAGCGGACCATATGGTGATCCTAGGAGTGAGACTTCTTTAGGGTTTGGTGGGATAGTTGTGGAGTCTGACCACACAAACTCTTGATGAGGAGACTCTTTTGTGGATGGAGTTTGAGTGACTCTTTAGGGAGGATTTCTCACCAGTTATGCTGAGAGTAGTGCGTATCCAGGAGCTTCTTCAGCTCTAGTAGCATAGTTTGATGGTGGATGACTATTCATTGAGGTTCACCAACCTCTCAAGGTACTCGATGGATATGTTCATGGATGAGTAATTTAGAGCTCGGACCTTCGAGTGAGGTCTACAACGGGATATACGAGATAGTGTCATGCCTATTTTCATTCCAGATTATGTTGGAGTGCTCAAGCAGGCCTTGGTGATCGAGAGATTCTTGGCGGAGAAGAGACAACTGACGACAGTTAGCAGGAGACACACAGGTGTAGAGACCTCGATAGTAGGGAGCCGACGTCAAGCACAGGGATCAGGACGTGGGAGACATCACAGGAGGACCCATGACAAGGGTTTGGAAATATAGGGCTCTCAGATTGGATCCAGTTCGCCTAGGGAGAGGCGATGATACTCGTACGACAATAGCGGATATCTCACTAGAGATTGTTTGACCCATAGAGCTGCTAACAGGGAGGCGGTGGATGTACCACTGAGGTAGAGGCAGAGAGTGGAGCAGACAGACCCGCCAGGCGGTGGACGTGGAAGAGGAGTAGGGAGAGCTGCAGGTGGTGGAAGATGCTTCAATCTACTCCCACCACCACCCCTAGGAGGTCAGAACCAGGCTCAGTGAGTTGGGGGATAGGGGCGGGGACAATTGCATGCGGTCGAGGTGTATGACCCAGAGACTCCAGGGATGATCCAAGATACGATATGTGTCTTTTCTACCTTAGCTATTGTACTTATAGACATAGGTTCCAGTCATTCCTTCCCTGCCACATGACTTGTGCGAAACCTTGAGATTCCGGTAGAGTCGTTGACTCGACCCTTATGCTTGGAGACACCTACGGGAGGAGACTCAATGATCACGAACCTTTGTAGACAATGTGATCTCATTCTTAGAGGCAAGAGTTTTAGTTGGAACCTCATGGTGAAAATTTCAAGGCCTTACAAGGTTATTCTCTGTATGGATTGGTTATCCTCATTCCATGCCTAGATTGACTACTTTAGGAAAAGAGTGTGGTGTTTCTGTAGGGATGATATGAGGTTTTCCTTTGTTGGTGAAAGAGAGACTCAGGCATTACAGAATGGGCTCATGCATAGGAGGGTACAACTGATCACTCATGAGTTGGCTATCCTTAACCTTAGAGCAGTAGATGTTTTGAGATTCTAGTTCCCAGAAGTAGTGGCAGAATATGAGGAGGTATTTCTTGAAGATGTTCCAGGACTACCTCCCTGCTGAGAAATTGACTTCTGCATCGACTTACACCCTAGGACAGCACCGATTTCCCCATCAGCATATCGGATGGCTCATGTAGAGCTTTGAGAGCTGACGGTGCAGTTGGAGGATTTGCAGAGAAAGGGTTTTGTGAGACCCATCGTCTCACCCTAGGGAGCCCCAGTTTTGGGGGGATTGTATTATGGCCCAGTTTAATTTTAGTACTTACTTTCCATCATACACTTTTTGGTTGGGTTTAGTTGTATGCATGCATTTTTGTTCCTTAGTGTTTTTTTCATTTCAATATTTTTGGTCATGGAGATGTGTGCATGTGTACAGGTACTTAAGAAATGTCTCCCATGTTAGTAATATGCCTACACGGTGCTAGTCACCATACCCTGGCCTATTGGGGGCGGGCTTGGGGAGTCGCGGTGCGGGCCCCACTAGGACGGGTCGTGACACTACCTCTCTGAATTTTATATATTGTGACTCAAAAGGCATGGTACAACCCCTTGCTAAAGTCCAACTTTTAAAGCCTTAGTAAGGTGGGGTTCCATTTCTCATGATTCTCATACTCCCTGATGAACCACCTTGCCTTGAACCTGGAAGCCTACCAGTGCAATGGTGAATCCAAGGCATGATCCACCAATCTCTTAATGGAACGTGAGGGAATTTTCTCCTTGATGTTGGTGATATGTGCAGTGGTGAATGAATTAACCTTGTCCATCACCCACTCACCTTACCACCCTAGGAAAGATGCCTCATACAGGCTCAACAATCCCCAACCGTCCTTCACCACCTCATCCCTGAACCCGCCATTTCCATCTGAGAACCCTTCAGACACATCAGTTTACGAAAAAAAATTAATAAACATGGTGGTTGAAAGCTAGAAATTATTTTTAATGGGGGTCTCATAATACCATACATACCACATGGAATGAATATGAGGTTTTAGTGAAGAATCCTGAAGTGAAGGTCCATGGCATGCAGGCTACAAAGCCACCATGCATTGTTTCCATCCTTATAAATATAGAAAATATTTTATAATGGGGTTTGAGTGAGTTCAGTGTTGCATATCACTATTTTAGGATTTTCATTGTAAGGTGCAATGATGAATTTTAGGCTCCTCTCAAACAGGAAATTTGAGAAGTTTCAAAAAAATATCACAAGGAGGGGATCAGTTTCTGAATCCTCGCCAATGAAAGGAATCTCATGGGTTGGTTTGACATAACCATCCCCCAAAATCATTGGGAATAACTACATAGACACAAAAAACTCATTGCTATCAAATAAATCTAACCGATTGAACCTAGAATGGATGAAATCATTGAAATAGACAAAACCCCCAATGATGTATAAACTAATAATACATGAAAAAACAACGAGTGAACTTAAAATTTGAGGGGATAGGTATTTTATCTCTATCCAAAGGAGTTATCTATAAAAAATACACTTTAATATATCCATTAATGAATGATAACCAATCCTTGTAATGGAATAAAGAGAGAGAGAGGGAGAGAGGAAGATGCATAGTTGTGTTGGGGAAGTATAATGAGGAATTTAAGTTTTATTTATATTTCATAATTCAATGTAAAACCAAAAAATATAAATAATTAATTAAAGCATGAACACAATGGTAATGGTGAAAAACCCATAACGATGTTACAAAGACGACATGTCCCAACTGATCTTGACACAGTGAGCAGGTTTAGTACATAACATGAGGGAGATGATGAATGTTATGGAAACCGACCCATTATCCAAGTATTCATCTAGTGTTGGATTGTATTTTTTTTGAAACAAAATGGATTATATTAGTTATTTCTTTCACAATTTGTCCCACTAAAGACAAATGTAAATAGAAAATATAATTAACCATATTATCACTATGTCTATGAAAAAATATAATTAATCACAAAGCCTATTTTTATTTGTCCAAAAATTCTCATGGACATAGGGTGGGGAGAGACTAACTGATTTTACTATGTGTGGTATGACATTGAATCCTTGATCTCTGAGGAGGAAATATATGATTTGGTAGGTGGTGTTGAATGTAGAAAGAATAACCAAACTAATGTTTTTGGGTAATTTTTGAATAGCGTTGATGTCTTGCCTGAATCATTTGATTGAGAATAAAAAACAAGAAATAATCCATTATTAACACTATTATTGAATCACAATAAATTATAAATGTAGTTATTATTCATATAATTTACATATCAATAGAATATATGATGATCTCTTGTTCCTATGGTGTACCATAAAAATCATATATATCATCAATCATGGTTACAAAACATCCTTTTTTAGTTACTGCCTCTCCGAATTTTCTATAATGTGGCTCAAAAGGCATGGAAAAAAATCCACACGAGGTTTTATATTATCACACTTCTAATAAAATAATTTTTTTCCGAATCAATTTCCACCCACCACCTGTACGTAAAAAAATAGATAAAGAATATCACCTTTTAAAGAGTTGTGTGAGAAAATTGAAAATTTAATGTGGGAGTCCTGCATACTTTGCTATATTTCCAAGCTCTTTTTGGTGAATGGATTGAACCATGTTAAATTCTATATTTTAAATCCTTATCATGTTTCTCGTACTCCTAGATGAACCACCTTACTTTGAACTTTCCAGTCGACCAGTGCAATGGCGAATCCAAGGCATGCTCCAACAGTCTCTTCACGGAACATTGGGGGATCTTCTCCTTGTAAAGCCGGAACATAGCCTCCTTCATCTCCAAATAGAACTGATACTTGATTCTAAGCCGATGGATTGTGTTGATGAGACCAATCCTATCTAAGGTTTTCATGGTCCCTCCCATGATCATAGACCTCACCAACCCCTTCAGCTCCTTTACCTCCCTCACATGCCTTTCCTTTGGAGAATTATGGTGGGATGTGAGTTTCTGAAGCAATTGGTAGTCCCAGGTTGTGGATTTTTATACATCGATGGGTGAAGAAGGGGGAGGTAGTGACGATATCCATAGAAAAGGGTTTATAGGGAGGATAAGGTGATTTAGTGAAGCAATGAGTGAGTTGAATGGGTGATTTTTTTGGGTAGATTCCTTATCGATGTCATATTTATAGGCCTTGGGGGAGGTGGCTATGAGATGATGGGTGTCTCTAAACATCATTCTCTCAAACCCATCAACTGGTCAAGAGATTCAAAGTTTGTCTTCAATTAAATGGATTAAATTTAATGATGATTTGAAAAGGCATGAATTGATGGGAACCTATGATTTGTTTTCAAAATGTGAAAGTAATGTCAAAAACTAAATGTGGGAAATTGCATATTTAATTTATATGAAATGATTTAGTTTCCCAAGATTTATTGAATGATTAAATGAAAAACATATGATACTAGGGAGTTAGTGGGTATATAGGGACAACCACAATATCATATGACCCTATGAACTATAATGATAATGATAAATATGAAATTGACACACTATCACATTATATTACCCTATGGGGATTGGAGTCTTGACAACCTGATCCATTGGATGCGTGCACACATTGAGGCGAAATAACTGATTGAGTAGGGTGAGGGTCATTTTATCGAAAGTTAATGTACCACATGAAATATTATATAGTTTTCTCATATGTTTTATTTTATGATTTCATGCAATTTATTATTGAACTGTTTTTTCATTCAAAACTTATTTATATAAGATTTTTTTATAAAATTTTCCTTTATACCTTTTTTGATATATCTACCATCTTTTTATTAAGAAATCATATTTTTGAAAATATGTAAATATTATTACATGAATTGTTTTATTTAAATTGAAACCATATTTTCATTAATTATTATCGAATTGATTATGTAACACTTCGTGATAACTTACTAGGATTTATAGCTATTATACAACCTTTACCTTTGGTGGGAATTTGTAGATTACCATATGTTAGGCCTCAACAAAGGGAATGTTTCACCTAGATGTGTTGGATGTTCTTGAAACTTGGGACCCAAAGTGATGGAGTTTACTAGTGGATATGTGATCCACTTGGTGTATGTGATATGCCTGATTTTATACCTTGGTAGATGTTACATCATTTTATAATGTACTATTTGGGTTTTTAATTTTCTATTTGATACTGGAAATTTATCTATTTAGAGTGTAGATATTACTGACTTGTATCATTTATCTTATAATATTTTGTGTCATAAATCACTCCCTACTGATTCTTGTATTATTGGAGGTTCTAATCACCTACCCTTAAAGATCGATAATTCCCTTCAAGAAATGTTTGATACATATCAGGTATTAGGGTACTATGGTATCTAGGATGGTTAAATAAAATTAGAGAATAGTAAAACTATTCATGAAAACATTTAAAAAAAATTGTATATATAAGAGAAAGAATTTTCGACTGAAGTGAGATATAAAGTTGTTTCTTCAGAAAATAATGACATAAAATTTTTACTACATAGGTAACTTTTGAATCATAATACCCATAAAAGAAACAACCATAGATGGGAATTTTTATCCGATTATTTTTATGAGAAGAATCATAAAATACATTCATGGGAATTATATAAATTATATAAATGAAACAAGTGGTGAACATGGCATGTGTCTCATAGAGGTAAATGTGAGATGAACATCCCTTACCTTGAGTTCCAATTTCATTAAAAGAATAGTAACCTATTATAAAATAATTTAAATTTATTATAAATATATAAAATAATTAGGTACATACTTATAATATCATATATGATATATTTATAACACTATAACTCCCATTTATCAACAATTCATTAATAAAATCATTGTTTTTATGTGTTAATTATTTCATTTATATGAATATTTTATTCCAGTAGTTCCCATACTTTGAAATTGATCATGGTTTCATAATCACCAAAATATTAATAATTATTTAAATATAATATATATTCATTATATATATGTATTTATATATTTATATTCATTTATAAAATTTATAGATATAAAAAATGATTTACTTCATTTATGTAGATTGTAGGTTGTATGTATGCATGAACACATTTTTTACTATCAAAATATAGAAAAAAATAAAGGTAAATATTCATTCACCTTTCATGAATAATTATTATATAAAATATGTCTTATATAATCATTATATTTATACTTATTACTATTAATGTAAAATTGGAACAAAAACCTAATCACATCATCTCACGGAAGTGGTAGTCCACACGTACCCACGAGCGATATTATTGTTCTCTAATGGAAATGATGGTAATAAGGTCAATCTGACCATAATATTCCAAAAGTATAATTATGTCATAATTATCATATATAAAAATTGAACCCACTATAATAAGCATCTATGAAATGTGTTAGAATAAAATGAATTGTATCACTACGTGGAGGCAGTAATCTATACATATGCACGAGCGATACATTCACTTACAATTTGATGGGAAGGTGGGATCATAATCACGATTTCACAATAAAAATAACATTTAAGAATATTTAGGATATTGAGTATATTATTTTAATAAATAAACAATTGATATATAGGAGGTGTAGAAAAAGTAAAAAATATTGATTGGTTAAGGGGATTACCTATTCTTTGAAAGAACTCCTTTTGATATCCTAATAAGGATCCTAGGGTTGGTCTTTTAGGAATGAAAAAACTATATAATATGGATAATAATGTTAATAATGTATTTATTAATTGGGTGGTTTAGTTAGATGGATCATAGTGTTGTAAGGAAGATGAAGGAGGGGTTTAATTTTATAATGGATGAAGAGCACACACTTTGAATTTATTAAAAATTAAATATAACAAAGTAATTATAAAGAAAAATACTTTAAAATGATAAAAAATTAAAAAAAATGTTTATGTTGTTGAAATAACATCATACAATGAAATTTACCCTGGTTTTTGTGTCCTTTTAAACCTTATCAATGTGATTAATCTCTGTCAATTATTTTTTACTTTAACTACAGTAACAATTATTTTAATAATAAAGGGTAAATAATGTTATCATAAATGTAAAATTGACTCATAAATGGACCAAATATTATGTTTTAAATAATATTACATAAACATGGTGAAGATAATATTTTAATGAATTTAAAATCATTTAATAAAATATTTTTGATTATTTAATATCATTAATGCGTATTTTGGAACTATTTATTTAATTTAACTTTAATTACACAAATAAAATGATGAAATTAGAATATAATCCATTTACACATCACTAATATTTTATATTTAACTAAAAAAAATTGGAACTCTATAAATCACTCAAATTATATTAGTTTTTATATTATTAATATAATTTATTTATTTTTATATTAATTGAATAAAGACTGTATTTGTGTTAAACATGCATTTAAGGAAAATATTTAATCACTAAAAAATATAAATAAATTTTAATCATGAATAAAACTTCATTATTAAGAGAATTAATATTAATATTCATTCATAGCATTCCTTTTCCACTACGTGAACACATAAGAGATATTTTAAACTATGTGAGTGTCACATTGTTACCTTCATTGTATTAAATATTATATAGGTCATTTTCAGGGACACAAGTCACTTAAACAATTAAATTTCAACCCTAATATGACAACTGTCGAATTACCTTCATCTAATTGGAATTTATATGAAATATGGGGACTATAACACTTAGTTTTAACCAAGATTAACCTGATTAACCCTTTACTAAGGTGATAAATTTTACCAATGTTACTATTAATAATCCCAAAAAATAAAAGGGACCTATTTACCAAATCAAAACCTACTGATTACAAATATTCAATCCATTTAATCAAATTGAGTACCTATAAGTGGCTAATTTTTTTAATATATGTCCACAAAATGCGACAAACACCACTTTTAGAAAAATGTTGTTCTTATGATTAAAACTGAATTTATTATTATATGATATATAGTAAAAAATTTAGATTAATGTCAAAACATTTGTTTTAATATATAATAAATTAATTTATTTAAAATCATTCAACAATAGTGATTTATTTAATTCAATATAATAAACACACATTGCAAACATAAAAATAATTTTTTAGAAAACCGTCTCATTTAATTTTAAATTAGATTTTATTTTAATTGCTAATTAATTGATAACCAAATAATTATTTTTAAACATATATAAACCATATTTTATTAATAATTTATATAGACATATTAATAACCACTAATCCAATGTCTAGGCAATGATTATCACATAATAATATTTTATAGTATATTTTGGTTCGTTTAAACTCATTTTTTCATGAAATTAAAGATATAAAAAAAATCATATTATATAAATAGAAATATATTCTAAAAATCTAGGTTTTATAGTATTTATTGTGCATTAATCTATTACAATTGTCCTTTTTTATAACTATCATGCTGCTAAAATCACTCCTTGATTTTCTATATAATACTTTCATGTTGTAATGTGTTTTTCTTGACTCAAATGTTTTCTTGATTCATAGTCACACCACTTTGATTATATTCATTCAATATTGAACTATCCTACCTTATGATGTTGTTATTCTTTATTTTCATCTTAATTTATGGGTAAATGTTTTCTCATAGAATTATTCTTCCTTGGTGAATCTATTTATTTATAAAAAAAGTTATTTTGAAATGAATAATTCCAATCTCATTTAATGGACTTTTCTTATGTGTACATACATTCCTTCTCATCAATTTTATCCTCTCATTTTGGGGAAGATAATATTTATTATTTTACATTATTCTCATAATTCGATTTAAACCAAATAAAATTGAAAATTTTAATACTCTTTTTATGATGTGGGTTCTCAAACAATGATATTTCAAATTAATAAAAATGGGTTTAAATCCATTAAAAATAAATTGTTTTATCTTTAACTCCATATTATTTTGATAAAAATTATGTATTTTTAAGGATATTTTCTTTTTAACTCTTTATAACAAGGTTTTTAAAAATATACTCTTTCACTTCATGTAATTGTTTTCTCAAAGTAATTTATACTTCATCATTTATATTACTTTTTAAAAGGTTTTGTGATTAAGTATGTATTTTTAAAAATTATTTTTCATCCAAGGATTATCTTGTATAAAGTGTTGTATTAATTACCCTATATATGTTTTTATTATTTGATACATTTTTGGAAAATTATTCTTTTAATGTCTTATGATTTCTTATGTTCATATTTTGTGATGTTTTTGAAACATTATAGAAACTATTTCTTTTTTTTCCATGGGTTCCTTAAGATATGATTATGGTCATTACATTTGTATGGTTGATGATTTTTAGGTTCCATTACCTCCCTCTAATGGACATGTTTAAACTTATATATTATAAAATAGTCATACATAGAAAAATTGAGTTGTTCACATAGGCATGGGCATTATGGTTTTGATAAAAAATTTAGGCATGGAAAAAACATTATATTCACATAGGTGTAGAAATAGTGGGTTTTATCATAAACATTATCATATGGTTATGGTTTTTACACATTTCCACATTATATATCACATTCTATAAAAATTTCAAGATATATTTCATTTCCATAAAATGGAACCATTTTAGTATTACACATTATTTTTAAAGTATTTCATATGTTTATGTCATGCTCATGTGTTATATGATTTTTGAAAAGTGTTTTGATCCATGTAAAATATTTTATTCTTCACTAATGATATCATTATAATCTTATTCTACACTATAATGTTTTATTATTATCATCTAAGTTATTTATATATTTTATTAGGATATTTTTATCTTCCTCACAATCCTATTATTATTTATGATCTAACACATTATTATATGTTTTCCCTTGATGAGTGTATGAGCTCACCCCTTTCTTAAATTTCAAATCCCCATTTTATAATGATGATTATATCTTAGGATATGGGTAGAAATGTTCTAGAGGGTAAATATTGCAACGTCCTGTACCCAGATGCCACTGAAAGGTTCCTTGAGCCTAGTGGGTCACATGCAATCAAGAACATATCCCCAAATGCCAAAGGTTGCTAACTATAAGAGAGAGCTTGGGTGAGTCTGTGGGGAGACTATGTCCTCATTAACAGAGTGTAGCATAGTGGAATATCAATATCAGATATAAATAGTGGAAGCAATAAACCATGCAATAGAAGTATATAGTGGAAGAATGATAGTATAAACAAGCTACAAATCATTTCATATGAAAGATGATGATATAAGTCACATGTTTCTAATAAAACAATCAAAATAGGAATACAAGGAAGATGTATAATCCATATAAAAAATGTAAAAAAGGACCAAAATAATCATTATAGCATCAAAAGAATCATCTTGGTCCCATTCTCTCCTACTCCTAAGCAGCATATCAAGTACCTGTAGGAGGGCTCTTTCCCTTATTGACACGTGAAATAATATAATATATTTGGGTCCAAAACATGACCCAAATAGGGTGTGAGACTAAATCCCAGTAGGTAACCACCCAAGGTATGTGCCAATCATTTAGTGAGTATATATAGTAGGTACTGTGCAATAATAAAAGCAGAAATCAAGGAAGAACTCAAAAGTAACATCCTATATACATTGGTTTTCATTTACATTTATCTCATTTATTAATTAAATTAAATTGAATATATAAGTATTGAGATCTGGATCAAAACTGTCCGCCCCCTTATAACTAGTAGAAAAAAAGATTCCTCAAAAGGTTATCTAAACATGTACAAGTGAAGACCGGATCCAGGATTGTGCTCTGACTTGGAATATGTGTCATAAGTCATTCCATTTATAATTTAATTAAAAACTTGAGACCATACTTGACATTCTTAAGTTGGAATTAAAGTATCACTCCAGGTGAAATATCAATCAACACCCTACAATCTCATTTCTGGTGAACCTCTCAGGAACCTGGTATTTCTCTAGGTGTGATATACATTCCATGTCATCTGAGTCTATCCTTGGCGGTCCTATAAGGAAGCCCCAAGTATCGCCCAAGACATATAATCAAATGCCCCTTGATTCCATCCATAGAATCCCTCACTTGTATCCATGTATCACTCGACATATAAGTCCAGCCTCAATGAGTCTGTCCATGGTATCCCTCAATGGATCCATGTATCACCCAATGCATAATCATGTTTAACCATTAAGTACATTCATTGAATCCTAAGGTGGATCCATGTATCACTAAAGGTATAAAGGTCAATAGTCACATGATTCCATCCATGGAATTATAAAGTGAATCCATGTGTCACTCATGGCTATTATCATTTAACCATCTCAATTCCATTTAAACATTTAATTTGAAATGCCAAAGTCAAAACCAAGAGAATATATTATTAAAAACACCTCAAGGGGGCAAATTAAGAATTGACCAACCTAATAAGGCTTGGCCTTTCATTAACTCATATGGGAATATCTCATATAACAAGAAACACATGTATAACAAACTAATACATGGATTTAACATCATTTAATTCACATGGGAATATCATAATATCAAACTTCCCATGCTTTATCAATCAATTTCATGGCATGGTCTCAATTAACTCACAAGGGCTAAGAATTCAAAGTCCATTCAAATACTATAATGGATGTTTTTAATATAACAAGACTAACTAGACTATCACACTATCACATGTCTTCTATATAATATAACTCACATGGGAAAATCCATATTTAGAGCAATTCAATCCATAGCCTTCACTTTACTCACATGGGAAAGGTAGTACAAATACAACATGATTAAACAAGCAATGTAATTCAAGGGGAAAGGGGATAGTCAATCATACCATACCCTTTAACCAATTGAATTAAAATCTATCAAAATTTCAATTACATTAATAATCAATTCCATTTTTAACAACCCATGATAGGGATAAAGGCATGCCTCATAGGCATCCAAGGCCAAAATCCATAAAGGGTCATTCAAGGAAACTCACCCATGGGGTGGTGCTTTATCAAGTTATACGACCTATAACATGAATAATAATGTCTATTAAATTACCTAAACCATGATAGGAAACAATAGGGTTCAATTCCAATTTATGGAGATGCCCCAAAAATAGGCACACGACACCCTGAAAAATATAAATGATCCAAATTTCAACAAAAAAGCACATGAACACCTACATTAGGTTCGTGAAAGATATATCATCCAGTATCAATCTATAATTCATCACAATTTGGAATAAATTTGAAGAATGTATGAAGAATGGGAAATTAGGGCATACAATACTAAATCCAAATACCACAGTCGATAACCAGAATAATCAAGAAAGGATAAAAAGGAATCAAGGCCTTAACATTGTAGATCCAAGGAGATGAACCACATTCAAATCATAGATCAGATGATTAATAGATCTGAAATACTACCTTAGGCCAAGACGTGAGCTTTTCCACATGAAGGAGCAACTTTCTATTTGAATAAAACCTAAAAATGGGTTAATATATATTTTTTCTATTTAAAATATTAAAAACCAACACAGTAGGGATCTCACGATTTGTCTACATGGTTTGAAAACCAGTTCTGAAAATGTGCATAGCTTCTTATAGCCCTAGGTAATAGCGCATGGTTATCCCACATGGTTTATAAACCGTGCATAAATCATGATAAAAACCTCTATCAAAATATTTTGAAATTGCAGACTAGGTCGCATGGTCATACGCCTCCTCTACAAGGTTTCCTCAAACCGTTTGACCGGTAAGCCCCAACTTTATAGCCTCTCATGGTTTATTCAATTAATGTGTCCTACCCTGCACAGTTATCACTAACTATTTTCCAGACTTAAATCACCAAAACTTTGGTATTTGGGCTCTGGAACTGCCCTAGACACCTCTGAGACCTCTGTGACCTCAACAGGCACTCAAAGTAGACCATACATAAGCATTTAAACTGATAATTAATAAAAAACCCAAGATACATACCTTAGAGAAAAACCTTTTTCTTAAAAATATTATATAGAAATGTTTATATGTTTCCTAAAATAAGATATTTATGAAGATAATATGAAAAACCTAATCATTTAGTTCCTTGGGTTGTGTGACTGATTGCGACATGTATTACATAAATCATGAAGTTAATTTATTATATATTTCATGATTTATTTATTTCATGATTATCATGGGTATCTTTAGTTTGTATCATAGAAGGGTTTAGTTTTTTATGAGATCAATTTAGTTCCCTTTGGTATTTGGGTTAGATAACCTCAGTGAAAATTAAAGTGATGAGTCTATTTATAAGATGATATCCATAGATATTAGTAATGTGTATAGATAGTTATTTTCATATAAAAACATCCATGTTAATATTCTGTAAGTTGATACAAGCTCTGAAATAGTTATATCTTGGAATAATAAACCCTAAGAGGGTGCATTGGGTATTAAATCAATTATGACCTAGTGCATTATAAACAGGACTAACTAAACACATGGATTGAAACTCCCATGATATATTATTTAGTTAATCATATTATCCTTAAAAACCATTAAAAATGATTTTAATATATAAATAACTTGTTTAATTATAAATCCAACCATGTATAACCATGATTAAACCATAGTGTTTCGTAGTCTAATGTAGGCACAACAATTATGAAATCCCCATTATGAGTTTATATATTCTTTTTATGTATATTCATTAATTTAAGTACACTTATTCCCAATCAATATTTACTCAAGAAAATAGAGGGAACATGAAATAAATATTATAACAATGGGTGAAATTAACAATGTAGAGATTTTCCCAATGGGTAACCTAATGACAATGGGGAATAAATAATAATTCTTATAGAATATCCTACCATAGTTTCTCATGTTAAGGGAAGTAACCACAATTTTTTGAGCTTCTAAACTCTCAAAAGTGGGAGAAACTCACTCTTGAGTCAATTATGACAAAATATCCATCCTATTATAGTAGATCTTAAAATCCAATAATTTCTATGTTGTGCGTAAATGCATCAGTAAATATTTTTTTCTCTAGTTCTATGACCATGAGAAGGTTGTTTTTTTGTCCAATATTTTGAAAATGACTCTTAATAGTGGTGGAGTCTCATTAATAATACGACAGAAAAGGAGTACGTAGAATCTATGGAATGAGAAGATTTCAATAATAAATTTATGACTTGGTATTTTCAAATGATTCTTTACAAAAAAAGAGCATTAATTATTGTAATTGAATTTAAAATGGGATGAATGTATTGGATAATATAAAGAAATTTTCAAAAGACTCGTGGTGTATTCTTCTGGTTTCATCTCTGACACCTAGTAAAAAATTTATCTCTTTTTCACTAGTATACAATTTATTTTTTAAGGGTGTTATCCATAAGTGATATAAGTAAAAAATGGATATTTATTGATGCATTATTAAGGTAGAGATATAACATGCAACCTATCAATATTTTGGATAAAATAAATAGAATAAATAGAATACAGAGTATCATGGAATCTTTGATGATAAGGCACATGGTGGGAATAAAGGAAAATTTCCTATATGAAATAAATGTTGGAGAAAGCTCCTATGTAACTGTCTCAATGGATCAAGAATGTGTTTTATGTGTGGTAATGCAGGTAACTAATCCTAAAAATAACAAACTAGGGATAAGGATCCAATTAATTCAACTCTATAAAAGAAGGTCCATGAAAATGATCTAACTACAATAAAATGCTTCAAGTGTAAGGATTTAAGAAATGATGTGAATCAATTTCTGAACCCTCTATCCAATAAATGAAACAATCCCCAAAACCTCCCAAAATTAGGGAATATGTGATGGTATTCTAAATCACTACAACTAAGTAAGATCAAGATAATGAAGCAATCATAGGTACACATGATCTATTTTATATATCTTCTAATACCTTATTTGATTCTATTTTATCAAATTATTTAATATAAAATATGTTTTATAAGAATTTGGAATCACCAACCACAAACAATGGATATTGAACTATTATAAAAATCCCTAGTGGAATATTGATCGTGTATTGTAATTACTAATATGATTTGATTGATAATTATGGGAGGATTATTTCTGCATATGTAATTATTAATCCTTGGTTGAATTTATTATATCATTGGGTTTGGATTGGCTTTCCATGCATATAAAACATATCAAATACCAGGATAATAAAGTCTCATTACATATACTAATTCATCCAATAGTAATGTATCAATTAAAGGTTGATTATAAACTCCTTATGGTAGTAAATTCTAGAATATGACTGATAATACCCAACAAAGAGGTAATATTTGATCAAATTATTGGGGAGGAAGTCAATACTGATGAAATTCCTATTGTATGGGAATATACTATTGTATTTCTAGATGAAATTCATGGTCTTCCCCAAGTGAGTGTGGTTGAGTTCTCGATTTAACATATACCTGGATCTATTACAATCTCAAATAACTTCTATATAATGGATCCCATTAAATTAGGGAAGGTAAAGAAGAAACTACAATACAATTTTATTTAAGTATTTTATATGCCCTAGCCTTCACCATGGGGTGCGATGATCCTCTATTTCAAAAATAAGGATGTGTTTATGAGTCCATTCATTGATTGTTGCAAGCTTAATAATATCATGATCACAAACATGTAACCTCTACCACATATTGATGATATATTTGATCAACCTAGATGATCTTGATACTTCTTGAAAATTGATCTTAAATATGGATATCATTGGTTAATGGATAAAAGGGAGGGTATTTACCTAAAATCATTATGCATGAGGTACAAATACTAGTAATTAATCATAATTCCTATTGGAATTACATATACCACTATCGTAATTAATCTAATTAATAGTTCCCTTAGAGATTACCATGATTAATTTGTGTTTTTATTTGTAGATGATATTCTTATTTATTCAAAGTGTAATGAAGAGCATGTAAATTATTTAAAAATTGTGTTTATGAAATTGAGAAAGGAGAAACCATATGATTTTTTTTGAAAATGTGATTTCTAGGTGTAAAAAGTATCATTATTGGGTCATGGAAATAAAATATAATTCACATTAATAGATCTATCAAAGTTGGATGTTATCAAGTAAGGTCCTAGAATTAACACTATGACTGAGATCGATAATTTTCATGGGTTAGTAGGATATTAATGACATATTTTGAGAAATTTCTCCTGACTATGTAATACACTATCTATATTAATATGGAATGTAATCATGTTTCTTTTGATAGAGGAATGTGAATAAAGTGTTATAGAACTACAAAAAATGTTGGTCATTTCCCATTTACATACATTACCCTATAGTGGAAAGGGGTTTTTAATATACAATGATGCTTTGAAAAAGGTTTTGGGTTTATACTCATATTGAATGTTAAAGTAATTCCCTATTCATCACATCAATTAATCACTAATGATATAAATTAATAGATGTACAATTTAGTGAAATAAATAGTGAATCTTTCATTGAATATTTAGAGACATCATATCTATGGGGAAAACTATGATATATATATACTAATCACAATATATTGAAATACATTCACACGGAAGGAACTAAATATGAGAAAAAGGATATAGTTCAAATTCATAAGATATTATGACTTACATATACATTACTATCCAAGGAAGTAAAATAAGGTGGCTGGATCTTTGAGGAGGAAATTCCTGGATACTCTCTCTATGATGAGGATTGAAAAAGTCTCAATACTCATGGATTTATAATGGATGAATCCTGAAGTCATTATGGGAGGAGATTATTCCTATATTTACCAGTTGACTACTCAACCTTAAATTCACATAATGATAAAATAATACTATAATGATGACATAGAGATATAGAGAAAGGTGATGAATATTCTAATGAACAACTTTGTTAAAGATGAAGTTATAAAGTTTGTAACCCAGATATGTGTCCCATAAAACCCATAATTTATGATGGCGCTTTTTTATGGTGAAGATTTATCATCATTATCCATACTTCCAGGAAGTATAAAGGCATATAGATATCTAAACCAAAAATTCTAGTGGGATAACGTGAAGAGAGAAATCAGAGAATATGTATCTCAATTCCTGGTATGATAGCAAGATAATGCTGAATGAAAAAATTCTAAGGGTATGTTTCATACATTACCTATTTTAGTATGGAATTTGGAAAAAATCTCCATGGACTTCATCATAGGGCTCCCAACAAAATCTACTATCCATAATTATATTTAACTTGTAGTCAATCTCCTTTTAAATCCATGCATTTTATTTACATCAAATAAGATTCTTCCCTTGACCAATTCCTCAATATATACATAAGTGATGTAGTAAGGTTACATGGAGTACCATTATCTATTTTATCTGATCAGGATCCAAGGGTTACCTAATGGTTATAGAAAATTATTCATAAAGAATTTGAGGAAGGTATATGTTTTAGAAGTGAATATCATCCTCAAATAGATTCTATATAAGAGTGGAAAATTCCATCTCTAGAGATTTGGATGAAATATTGTTCAGTGGATTTAAAAGGATATTTGTATCAACACCACCCCTGGTATAGTCATCATATAACAAAAAATTACATTATATCATTTAGATGACACCATATGAGGCTTTTTTATGGGAAGAGGTGTAGGAATCCAACATGCTAAGATGATATTAGAGATATGGAATTTATAGGTCCTAACCTAGTCTAAGAAATGATAGAGAAGGTTCAAACTATTCCTCAAAATAATAAATTATCACAATGTTGATAGAATAGTTATAAATATAATCATCAATGTGATGTTGAGTTTTATGTTAATGATAATTTATCCCTTTGAATATCCCTAAGGAAGTGGTTTATGAGATTTGGGATGAATGGGAATATGATCCCTAGATACATCGATCCCTTTGAGATCCTTGATCATGTCTAGGTTATACACAATCACTTAACAGTCCCTCCACACCTCTCTCAAATGCACAATCTGTTCCATGTAACACTTTTTTTTGAAATGCATATAGATCCATCACATGAATAAAACATATAAGTTTTATAACTAGAACATGGAATTTCATATGAATAACAACCTGTAGAAATCTTGGATCGAAGAGACATAGATCTGGGGAACAATACCCCCACCTAATAAAAGTTCTATAGTGAAATCATAAGTTTTATTAGGCTATATGGGATCCTCAGGATGTTTTGAGAGAAAATCACCATCACTTATTTTACTCATTATATTAAATTTTAAGAATGAAACTATTTTTATGGGGGCGGTAAATGTAAAGATACATGTTTTTAATTATTAATTTATCTTAATTAAATACCATTTGAGAATCTTGTCTTTCACGCAACACTAAACTATGAATAAAATTCACATCGCCTTAATTGAATTATTATACATTATCATTATTTAATAGACACTATGTTGTAAGATGTCAATAGAAGTAATCACTTTATAAAAACCATATAAAAGGTTATAAGAAGAAAAAGGTTATTTTATTCTTTGAAGATACATGTTTCTTAAATTGTTTTTATGTGTTCTTATATTAAAATAAATTTTCAAAAATTTTATAAATTGAATTGGCTAATTTTTTTCATATTTTTAATTTGTATGATAAAATTATGTAATTTAGTCATTTAATTTTTAGACATAAAATTAATTTTCCATTTTCAATATTAGTTACAATGGTAAAAATAATATTTTTACTGGAATAATAACTTTCTAAATATTTTACATATTTTTTTAAATTAAATAATTATTTATTAAATTAATACTCTTACATGTTGTTTAAGAATATATAAAAATTAATTGACACTCATTTAACTTTTTATACCAATTTTAAATAAGATTAATAATGCATCATAATTAAAATGTCATTTTTTAACATAAATAGTTTTCTACACATTATATATTTTAACATAGATGTTTTTATCTCAAAATTATAAATATAATTTTGATAAATGGACCACAAAATTAGATTCATCATGTATTAAATTGATACAAAGGGTCCTGCCATAATTTTAGTAATAAAAATAATTACCATGGATAATTTTTTTAATCGTGGTTAATGAGTGTAAAGGTGGGTAAATATTGAATCCTAAATTTTTAATAATTAATATTCCACATAGACCTTCTAGAAATCTATTTTAAGGTATTAGATTAATACCTACATATATCACCTACCATTTCATCATCTAGTTAACCAAACTCAGTTAACCCACCTAACACCCATGTGATACCATTATACCCCTCACCTATGGTTAGTTTCCATAAAGTTCCCCCATTTCGCCTATAAACAGAGATCATTCCCACCCATTATATCATACCCCTATACCCTAAAAGAATTTATCACAAATTTACCTACCCACTCTATATGTACATCCCTCCTAATAAGTTTCTTTGGTTTTATGATTCCTTCCCATTCCTTAAGAAGATGCGTAGTAATGTAAGTTTTTCCTTCATCATATTATTTTTTATTCAAGTACTAATTTGTTTTAATCCCTATTTATTTCCATGTAAATATGATTTCATGTGTTCAAAATAAACCACATACTCTTAAAATGATTCAATACTAATTTTTGATTATAATTCTATCTCATTAAACCCATTTCATGATCCATTTTGTATAACTATTATACTATCAAAATCAATCCTATATTATCTCAAACATTATTTCAATTCAAGAAATTTTATTGTTATTTGGAACTTGATTTCAATTTCATTATTATTGGAAATATTCATAATAAATCCTTTACTATTATAATGATTCCCTATTGATAATTTATTATCTTTCTCTATCATTATTACATTTCAATAATCCATTTGGATAGTTGTCATGTTGAAAAAATCCCTCTATTTTCCAAGTAATATTTTCATGTTGTAAGGGGTTTTTTATTGAACCAAATATTTATCCTCATTCTAACAACTACACATCAATTTTAATCTTTCAATATTTAATTATCCCACTATATGATTATGTTATGATGTATTTCCATCTTCTTTTTTAGGTAAATAGTATTTCACACAAAAGTATTCTTCCTTGATCAATCCATTATTTCTAACAAATGTAATTTTGTTATGAATGATTCCCATCTCATTTAATATATTTTTCTTCCATTTCCATATTTTCCATCCCAAAAAATTACTCCTATATTTTTGAGAAAAATAATATGGTTTATTTTCTAGGATTATCATAATTATCTATACCCTTTTTAAAAAGAAAAATTTAACACTCTTTTTGTGTTTTTGGTTTTTAAACAATATTATTTCAAAATATGAAAAAATAAGTTTCTATCCATTCAAATTAAAATGTGTCAACTTTCAGTCATCATTTTTTGATAACCTTTATATCATTATACAAGTCATTTATTTGTAAATCTTCTTAATAATGTTTTAAAAAGTGTAATTTTTTCCATAAAGAATGTTTTTTCATGAATGTAATTAATAAATCATCTTTTATATCAATCTTAGAGTGAGTTTGTGAAAACTTATATATTTTAAATTTTATTTTTCCTACATCGTTTGTCTATTATGGAGTGATGTTTTTATTATCATATATATGTTACAATGAAATGATTCCTTTTGGAAAATGATACTTTTGATAACTTATGATTAATTAAGTTAATGTTATGTATTGCGTACGAAATTTTAAAAAAAATAGTTCTTTTTACACAGGTTCTTAAGATATTATCATGGTTTATTTTAAGTATAACACATATGTATACATGAAGATGTGTGGGGACCTATATCATCCACCAATGTGTTGTTTTAGTATTATATATCATGATATTGTAATGTGTGTACATAATGATTTTGTTCACAATGGTGTGGGAATAATGGGTTTGGTAACATTTTTAGGAATGGAGATAATAGTTTGTTCTCATAAGTGTGGGATAATGGGTTTCATCCCAATTTTTTTTATACTCTTATGGTTTTGAAACATTTCCAATTTGTTAATAAAATTATTAAAAAATTTCATGATGCATTTTATTTCCATGAAATTCCATGTTTTCTTAAATTTTTCATTTTTAAATGTATTCTACACTTTTATGGTGTACTAACAAGTTATATGACTGGTGAGATGTTCTTTGATCTATATAATATATTTTATGCTTATATAATGACCAATTTATGATCTTATGTTACTCTAATTTGTTTAATGATTATTATATAATGTCATTTGATCTTTAATTATAATAATTGTGTGTTCCTCATAAACTCCTTCATGTTTATGATCTAAAAAATTATGATATGTTTTTAATCATTAACAATACGGGTTTTTTGTTCTTGGAATATAGTTCTTTTGTAAGTTTCTTTAATTTTTGATCTTATTATGTCTATTTTTTCTTTAGGATTGTGTCATTATTTAGTTTGAATTGGATCACTTGGGTGTGTCATCTTTTTCTACCTTATCAGAAGGATATGAGTTTTTGTTAGGTCCACAAGGGATGAATACCCGGAGAGGGGGGGGGGGGGTGAATCAGGGTATGAATAATTTAAAATTAAATCCCGTTCTGATATTGTTTCTCTATTAAGAAAAACACTCTTCTCTATCTCTGCTTTTGCACAATATAAACAGAAAGTTAAGCATGCACATGACACAATGATTTTTACTTGGTTCACACTCACTGGGCTACTTCCAAGGAGCATACGCCGACAAGTTTCCGGTCATACCAAATTCCACTAAACATCACTAGCTATGGATTATAATGTTCGGGCACAGTCACTCTGTCCCAGGCTCACTGCCTTTACAAGGTTTACGGTCAGCTCACTGCTTTCCCAAGGGTCACTCCCAGTTTCTCTCTCTCTAGCTCACTGCCGGTGGAGAGGATCACCTTCTTCGTCTTCCTTTGCTCACTGCATCGTAAAGGATCCACTCACAGTTTATAGACTTGTAGGTCTCTTCATTTGCATGAAATAATGCATCCTATGTTGTGTGTGGATGCTCTTTTGAAGTCCAACTTTCACCCATAGATGAATCTCTCTTTGCACCGAAGGTATCGGGAAATCATCCAACTTCCACACGGCTCGAAAATGAGGCCGGGGAATCAACCTTACTTGGCGTGAAAGTCTAACTCGGCGCGCAAGTATCGGCACGTAAGTCACAACTGTCGTGCAATTCCACCTCAGACACTTGAGCGACACAAGCTTCCCTAACTCCAAAAATGCAAGACTCTCTTCCCTTTACACCCAAACCAATATTTGCGCGCAACTGCCAACCGGTGCGCAACTTCCCACACTGGCGCGCAACTTCAAACACCGGCGCGCAAATTCACCTGAGCGACCACACACCACTTGTGCGACCACCAAACCTGCATGATGAGAGATCTAATTTCTCAAAGTGTTGAACTCCGGTAAAGAATGAGGAGGGGTGGTCCAATATTTAAAGGCATTTGGAACACCCTGCGCGACGACGCGCAAGTCTCTCCTCGGCGCGCAAGTCTCAGCACGTTGGTCTCTTCCCCTGCAAGTCACTTGCGCGACCCAATTCCAAAATTGCATGAACCTATTTCCTTTGCCATATTTTGATCTTCTGATCTTGAAAAACCACAGGAGCACAAGTTCTCAAGCTTCCAAGGCATCGACGCGCAAGTCTCTTTCACGACGTGCAAGTCACTTGCGCGACACCATCAATACTTGCGCAACACTTATCCCTTTGCCATATTTTGATGATCATATCTTGAAAAACATATGGAACACAAGTTTCCAAGCCTTCAAGTACATGGCGCAAAATTCCCTTTTCCAAAAACCTCTTTTCTTCATTTGATGATTTTCAGGCCCAAAAATTTGGAAAACACTGGAAAACGGCGCCACCTTGTATCTATTCTTTTCGAACCGCCTCCAGATCATCCATCTCTTTGTCGACGTTCTTGAATCAAACATGGATCATTAACCAAAACTCTTTAACTCGACAGTCCACCATGAAATCCACTTTTTCAACAAATTTTTATTTCATTGTTTTTCTTTGTCAACAATCACCACTCAGATGTCCACTTTTTCAACAAACACAATCACCTCAAAAATGCTTCAATGATAACTTGAGGTATTTTTGAACAACAGTTTTTAAAGATGGTCCTTGTTCTTTTGGGACACTATTTGCATCTATATTTAAAATACAAAGTTTATTTTGGTCATCTTGCCCACATTTACCCAAGTTTTTAGGGTTAACCGGTCAATTGTAGAGTAGCTTGAGTTGTCGATTCCTCATAGACCTAAGAAGAAACCTATAGAAACACACATTCTATGGACTGATTTTGGATATTAAGTGGACAAATTTGGGTTTATTTTAGACATGTTTAATCAAAAACTACGTTACTTAAGTGAAATAAAATTATGAGAAGGGTTGATCCTAGGTTATTACAAGGGGTGGATTGGATGAAATTATTTTTTAACGATTTCAATTTATTATATTCGAGATGGGTTTATTCAAGAAGATAAAACAACTTCATCACTTACTGGTTTTATACCAACACACTATAATACTAATCATCTATACACTTGGAGGAACAAATTTATGATCACTCCAAGGTAAATGTTTGTATTATCACTTGGAGTATGTGGCCTTAAAATTCAACAAAGACGAAGATACTTTAAAATCATCAAATAAAAATATCAATTAAAAAAAGTGATTAGACATTATTGGGGTGATAAATAACATCCAATAAATCCATTTATACTCCATTGGATCAACACATAATTGGGTTATCCCTCCATTGATTCTATGTTTTTAATGGAAGTAGGAATTAGAGTCATGAGGGAGGAATTGAAGAAGTAAAAACAATAAAAATAAAATAATCACTCCGCCATTGTGTGAATAATTTCACAAGGTTTGATATGAATAAATTCACACCATAAAGAAACGGTATCAATGTGATAATAATAAGAACAAAATAATAGAAGATGAATAATTTTTATTGAAAACTAAGGTGATTCGAATAACTTACAAATGAAGAAGAACATTACAAAGGCAAAAGTGGCAGCATAACACTTCAATGAAAGAAAGCATCCAAGATGATCAACCCCTCCACCACTAATATCTTAAATAGGAATTTAGGAATACTTGGTTCAATTAACCAACAATACAAGTCTCCTCAATTAATGATGGTAGGCCAATGTGGGTGGAAAGTTAAGGGAGAGTGGACTTTTCCACCCTTGACAATCAATCCGAGCCAAATAGAATCCACTAAATAGAGGTGGTGAAAGTAGAATCTATATGGAATAATTTTGGTGGTAAATAGAAGACAAAAATGGATATTCATATGTCGCATTAGTTTCTATAAAATTTCATCCAAAATGAATATTTGGTTTGTGAGATATGTGTAAAATGGTGGACTATTGTTTTGGGCCATAGAATCTGGCCCAAAATTTTATTTCTAAATTAGGATGAATGAAAATATATTTAACATTCAAAATTATCTCTTGTCAATATATGATGAAATATTCCCCATGATGTCCTCTATCTTCAGTTAAAGTTTTAGAATAATTGGGCTTGGATCGTGGCTGATACTGTCTCTTTATTTGTTTATTCTTCAGTTTACTTTGCCTAGAATGTTGTTGGTTCAAGGCCAACTTTTGTGGTCATCAATGTGAATTGTCAAGTGATAAAAAATAATGAATTGTTCCTTATAGAATTGGAGACCTGAAAATAAAATATTAAAATATAATAAAAAACATTTGTGTTTTAGGAGGTGTTTAAATATGTACCAAGTAATAATGCACATTAACAAAGAATTACAATCATAATGTGAAATGATGTTCAAAGGGTAAAATGAACTAAAATTGTGTTTATAAATAATGAATAACATGAATATTATATATATTAACAATGAATATTAGCCTTATTTATTGGATAATCACACCCCCAACTTGAGTTTTTCTAGTCCTGAGAAAAATGTATCTCAAAAATATGAAATTTGAATTCCCTTTTCCAAAACATTTTAATACACAATGATCACCAAGAACCCTTATACCAAAAAATCATGAAAACCATCAAAATATTTTAATAAAAGATAGTTTCATAATCATATCCCAATCCCAATACCATTCCTTTGTTAAAATTCATCGCCATATTTCATCCAATATCTATTAAGCATGAATATGTGTTGTGTATCACAATAGACATGGGGGTTCATTTTTATTTATGGGGAAAATGATGGAAGTGCAAGGTGGAATAACATTTCAATATTAAGATGAGTATTATTTTTTTTGTTTTTTTTTTGTTTTTTTTTTCAATTTTTCCATGTTAATTGAAATTGCACTCAATAGAGTCAACCCATGTAGAGAGACTTTGCCGATGACTCCTAGGGTCAAAGACCTTAGGGTACCAAGTGAAGTCTACATAATCAGGCATCATCTCGAGTTAACTCAGTTAAAAAAAGTTAAATTACCACAAATAGAGATAAAATTACTGACTCTGGGCCAGAAAACTATGGAGTCATGATTCCCAAGTACCGAAAGCCATGCATTAGGTCATTTCATTGCTCTACGTGAAAATTTATTGTTTTTGTTGTTTAATACTCATATTAAAACTAAAATGATCACAAAAACTATGCTATTTATTTGGGGGACCACATGAACTCAAACTGATACCTCACAATTCAAAGGACGCACGTTGTGATTTTTTTATTTGGATGAAAATATAAATGATGATATTTCACATTAGGCATCCACACTTTCCAAAATCTATGCACATGAAATTATAAATGGATTAAAATCAGAATCAGGGCATGATATATTATTTGATGTTCAATTTCTAGGTGTTCAATGTGTATTATATTGTTCAAGGATAAATGAACTTTTCCTTTCTTTAAGGCACACTTTTTTTTCAAATAATTTTTTTTGCACATAATTTTTTTCCTTTCATCTCCCCCCAACTTAAAATAACATTGTCCCCAGTGTTTGAAGAAAAGAAAATTTAGAATAGGGTAGAGGCAGAGAAGGGGAGTTCATAAAGGAAATTGAAAATGAGGATTATGGAATGAAGTTACTTGGTGGTTGAAGATGAAGTTTGTGTTGCTCCAATTTAGTCCTTTGATTGCCAAGTTATTCAGAGAGTTCCCGAGTGGAAAAAGAAAAAACAAAAAAACAAAAAATCAAAACAAAACAATATATATATATATATATATATATATTCATATAATAAAAAAAGTAAAATATAAGTATATATACCAAAATTATAGAATAAGGAATCACTATAAGTTGTAGGTCAGTGGTAAGAACGTGCCCCTGTCTACCTTCGGTCCCAGGTTCAAGTCCCCGCGGCTTCACCAGTTGTGATGGGGTTTACCCCATGACCTACGACGTGTCCTTTTAATTTTTTTAAATTAATAATAATAATATTATTTTGTATTTTTATTTTAACCTACAAACACATAAAAATAAAATGAAATGATGATACATTGTCTTATTTTTAAATTTTTGGGTAAGGTATTAATCAAAGATCACACCACGTGACACAGATGAATATGGTGCTCCCCTTTCATACCCATTCATACTCATAATAGAAGAACAGGTCAAGAGTCTATTTTTTTTAAATATCAAAATGATTCATTAATCCTATTTGAAAAATAAAGATTATTTAAAAAGATTGGGAGCATGAAAACCAAGGGTTGTCTCTCGTGCAGTGCTTTTGTTTAACGTCATTAGCCCTACATGGATCCTAAATCAATCAATTTATTTCTAGTTCATAGGTTGAGTCAGTTAACTCAACCTCTATTTCCTATTTATTGAATGATTCAATGAATGGTTTTAAACTATGCACATTGACCTTGAAAATGTGACCACTTGTGGGATCCTGAATCTATACTGCCCCATGGGGGTACACATGATGCACTATGAATAAACTTGACCATATAGACCTTAACTTTTCTGGGTGCAAATAAAGTTTCTAAATATACAAGAACATAAATTTTCCCGTTTCAAAGTGTTTAAATTTGAGATTCTTAGATTTTTAGTCTTTAACTCTAGCTTTATTTATCCTTGAATTTTTATAAGCCTCCATCCTAAGTTCCTCATGTTCATTAAGATCTAATTTCCTCTTTGCTTCAGCCAAAGGAATGTTGAAATTAATTTTTTTGATTTCCCAAAATGCCTTATGATCAATTTCAAAAGGTAAATGGCATGATTTTCTATAAACCAACTATATGGTGACATTCCTAGGATGTTTTTGTATGCTATATGATATGCCCAAAGAGTATCCAAGAGTTTCTTGGACAAATATTTCCTAGAGGGATTGACATTTTTTTTCAAGAATTTGCTGAATCTCCCTATTTGCTAACTCAATTTGACCATTGGTTTAAGAATGGTAGGTAGGGTAAAATTTATGAGAAACACCATACTTAGACATGAGTGAAGAGAATGGGCGGTTGTAGAAATGGGTTCATCAATCACTGATTATAGCCCTAAGAATTCCATATTGAGAAAATATGTTCTCTTTCAGAAATCGAATCACAACATGATAGTCGTTGGACTTGGTGGGAATGGAATAAACCCATTTAGAGACATAATCAATAACTAAGAGGATGTAGAGTTATCCCCTAGAGTTTGGGAAGGGTCACATGAAATCAATTCCCCAACAATCAAATATTTCAACGACCAGAATGGGAGTGAGAGGTATTTGATTCCTTTTGGTAATGGATCCTAATTGTTGACACCGAGGACAAATTTTGCAGAATTGGAAGGAATCCTTAGTGAGGATAGGCCAGTAGAAACCACTTTTGAGAAAACTTTCAATGGTTTTCTTTTTAGAAAATTGGCCTCCACATTCTTCTCCATGAAATTTTTTTATAATGGACTCTTTCTTAGACTCAAGAACACATCTCCTAATGATTTGATATGGACAAAACCTGAAGAGGTAAGGATCATCAAACACATAGTTTTTGACATCAGAAAGGAATTTCTTCTAAGCATGGGTCCCTAGGAATTTTAGAATGTCACCCATCACCAAATGGTATGCTATGTCAGCATACCACGAACAATCACTCACTAAATAGAGGTGCTCATTGGGAAATGAATCACACACATAAAGGTGATGTGATTTGTCTTTGAATTCCATCCTAGAGAGGTGATCAACTAAAAAATTTTCAACACCCTTTTTATCCTTAATGTTTAAATCAAAATCTTGAAGAAGAAGGATCCACCTAATCAATATAGCCTTGGAATCTTGTTTTTGGAAAAGGTATTTTAGGGCTGAATCGTCGGTGAAGACAATGATGGGTGATCCTAATAGATAAGACCTGAATTTATCAAAGTAAAAGACAACAACAAGAAACTCTTTATCAATGGTGTTGTATTGACTTGTGCATAATTTAAATATTTACTTTCATAAGCAATGAAACACGGATTTTTCTCACACTGTTGTCCTAAGACTGCACCTACAATGAAGTCACTCACATCACACATGAGCTCAAAAGAAATTTTCAAATTTTTAGATTTCATGATAGGTGGAGAGATAAGAGATGACTTGAGTGTAGATAATGATTCCTCACAGATTTCTGTCAATAAAAATGGAGCATCTTTCACCAATAGAGCACAATGTGGTTGATAAATAGAGCTGAAATTATTAATGAACCATCTATAGAAACCATAATTTCCTAACAAGAACCTCACTTAATTAATAGTTTTAGGAGAGGGAAGGTGACAAATGATGTTGAACATAGATTTATCAACTTCTATTCATCTATCAGATACCATATGTCCTAGAAGAAGTCCTTCCTTTACCATGAAATTGAATTTTTTCTATTTTAGGATGAGATTATTATCCACACATCTTGATAAAACCCTTTCAATATTCAGAAGGAATCCCTAAAAAGTATCCTGAAACATGGAGAAGTCGTCCATAAATACCTCTAAACAATCCCCCATCATGTCCGAGAAGATTCCCATCATGCACTACTGGAAGGTAATAGGGGCATTACATAACCCAAAGGGCATGAACTTGAAGGAAAAAGTGTCAAATGGATAGGTGAAGGTTGTTTTCACTTGATCCTCTAAGGAGACCTCGATTATATTATACCCTGAGAATCCATCTAGGAAGTAATAGAATTGATAACCTTCCACTTTCTCAAGGACTTGATCAATAAAGGGCAAGGGGAAATGGTCTTTCTTGGTATAAGAGTTGAGATTCCAATAGTCAATACAGACTCTCCATCCACTACTGACCCTTGTGTGGAGAAGGTCACCATCCACATTGGTGATCACAGTAATTACAGCTTTCTTTGGGACAACTTGAATTGGGCTTACCCACTCACTCTCAGCTATGGGGTAGATGATACCTGATTTCAATAACTTAAGAAGTTATTTCCTTACCACATCCATAGGATTTGGATTGAGTCTCCACTGATGTTGATGACATTTTTTGGATTCCGATTCAAGAACAATCCTATGAGTTCCAATGAGTGGGATAATCCCAGGAATATCAGAAAGGGTCTATCCAATTTATTTCTTATGATTTCTTATGAAATCCAAAATCATCTTATCTTGATTAACTTCAAGAGTGAATATAAATGACAACAGGAAAGGATCGATTGTCCCCTAAGAATGCATACTTGAGTGATAATGGCAGGACCTTAAATTCAAGATCAGATTGGTTATCACTTTGAAAGAAAGGATGGGACTTTGTATTGAACTCAGTTTCTTTTTTCAAATTTCTTGACAGAATTGGTTCCTTGTGAACAAAATTTTCATCCACTAAATTGGTCAGGTCAGTTTCATGAATGGGTATGGACTCAATGTTATTGATTTCACCAATGGTATCATTGATTAAGGATTCTTGAAAATAATCAATAGAGCTATCTGAAAGAGATTCAAGCCAAGGAGAAAAATTTACCTCATGTGAAAAAATGAAATCAATATCTTCTTGAATTAAACAACCTTCAGTAATCCCTTGATGTTTCTTGAGTTCACTATCAATGCTACCAATCCAATTAAATACATGGATCTCTTCATTATCCCCAATTTGAGAGTTTGCGTTGTAGATGTTCAAGTCTAAACTCATTTTTCCAAAGGTGATGGTCATGTTGCCATTTTAGACTCAGATAATAGAGTTTATTGTTGCAAGGAAGGGATGGCTAAGGATGATTGGGGTTTGCTCCCTAGGACCTAATCTTGGGTGATTTTCAAGTATAATTAAGTTAGCTGGGTAAATGAAATTTTCAACTTTCACCAAAACATCCTTTAAGACCCCGTTAGGAACTCAAACACTATGATCATCAATTTTAAGAGTGATAGATGTGGGTTGGAGTTATTCCATCCCTAACTGACAATACATGGCATAAGGAATGAGGTTCACACTGGCTCTTAGATCAAAAAGGGCTTTGACAACTTTGTTCTCTCCTATCCCAAAATTGATGTATGGACATACTGGATCTTTCAACTTTGGAGGAATGGTCCCTTGAATGGTGGTACTCACATTAGTAGCCAAAAGGAATTGGTTTTTATGTGAAATTTTCCTTTTAAAATCACACAAGTACTTAAGGTACTTTTAGTAGGCAGGAATGGTTTGGATTGCATCATGAAGGGGGATGTTCAACTTAACCTTAGAGAAGATTTTCCTCAATGTTTCATTTAGTTCTGGTTTAGATTTTACTCTCTTACATTGGGGAAAGAGAGAAGGTTATTTGATTATTTAGTGTGGTTGTAGTTCCTTCACATTATCATTGGTTTCTTCAGAATCTATGGGTGGTTATTCATCATTTTCATGCGTTTTTTGAATATTTTAATGGTTCTGGAATGACTTGTTCAGGTTTCTCAATGGATTTCCCACTTCTTAAAATAGTCACTTCTTTGAGTTGTTCATGAGAGGTTTGTTTGAAACTCGATTCTCCCTTTAAAATTGAGGATGGTACCTCCTAAGTATACATGGGTGCCTTACCAGTTTTAATGTTTTGTAGTTAATGTTTAAGGTATGAGACTTATGTGTTCATTTTATCCATTTATTTACACAATTTCTCAAGGATTAGAAGAGGGACATATTGAGTACGGGCTTGTGCTGGTTGGTTTATCCTAGGAGGGTACTTTGGTTGTTAGATTGGTTGTTTCATGGGTTTCTGGATGGGTTGTTGGTATTAGATAGAAGGGTGTTGATATTGGATTGGTTGTGGTTGGAATTGGTTATGGATTTGTAAATTTTGTGTAGGGCAGGGGTTTGGTCTTTTTGGTTGTCTAGGTTGTTGGTTATCTTTATAGCGGAAGCCTGGGTGGTCATTATACCTTCGGTTGAATGTGTTTTGGTGTTGGGGATTTTGTAAGTTTAGGGAATTGACTTCAGATGGTGGTCCTCCTATAATAACATCCTTTATGGAAGGGGTGGTTGGGAATTTTTCAGTATTGTGGTCATGTTTGTCACAAATTGTGCAAACATGGTCAATATTTTGAATTTCATGGACCTTTATAAGATCGATCTCCACGACCTTCCTAGTGAGTGCATCAAGTTTTACCCTAAGGCTTTCCTCCTCCCTAATTGTGTGAATTCCACCATATTTGGGTGGCTTCTCATAGTAAGGTGATGTCCCCCATGTTTGGTTTTTTTCGGCCAGTCCTTCTAGATACTCGTAAACATCATTTGGGGCTTTTTTTTAAAGGTCTCATTGCACATCATGTCAATGAATTGTTTGTTCCCTGGGCCCAACCCATCATAGAAAATTTGAACTTGTTATGGGATTGAAAATCCATAGTGAGCTACCATGTTGAGTGTGTCTTTGAAGCATTCCCAGGCTTCATAAAATGACTCTCTTTCTTTTTCAAAAAAGTTTTGGATGCTCTTTTTAAGTGTAATTGTTTTGTGATGGGGGGAGTATTTTTTGTAAAATTATCTTTTTAATTGGTCCCAGGAGTGGGTTGATGTAGGTATTATATTCTTTAACCAATTATTTTCTCGATCCTTTAGTGATAAAGGAAAGAGCCTTCATCTTAGCTAAATCATGTTGATGTAGTGGGAACACAGTTTCAATAATGTCGTTGAACTCTTTGACATGAAGGTATGGAATTTACGATGCCATCCCATGGAAGGTAGGATGGTGGTTTAGGACATGAGGTTTGAAAACATAGTGGAATTATACTAGGGCAGCATTTCTAATTCAAGAGGGTGAATTGGTCCAGGCAGGTGTGAGGTAGTCATTCATGGTTTGATCGACTACATTCCCCACGTTTGGGGCTGCCTCATTTGGATTTCCATTTTGGTTCCCACCTAGGTTTATGGGTTGGTTTATTTTAAGAACTTCCATTGAAATGGGATAAATTTTTAAATATCAAGTATTATGAAGGTTAGTATCTAATGGAAAGAGTTCCCTTGGTGTACTTGACTCCCCAACCCTAGGATTATCCACCCTAACTAGACGGTTTTATTGGTCATGAGTGTTGGCAGACATGCACCAAAAGAAAAAAAATGAGAAAAGGAAAAGATAAGAGAATTTGGATTAGAATAGAAGAAATGGGAGAGAATAGAATGGGTGTTTATATGACTTACTTGGGTCCCCAACAACGATACTAAAATTTGGTCTCGCCCAAATTTACCCAAGTTTTTAGGGTTAAGCGGTCAACTGTAGAGTAGCTTGGGTTGTCGATTCCTCAGAGACCTAAGAAGAAACCTATAGACACACACATTCTATAGACTGATTTTGGCTATTAAGTGGAAAAATTTGGGTTGATTTTAGATATTTTTAAGAAAAAACTATGTTATTTAAGTGAAATAAAATTATGATAAGGGTTGATCCTAGGTTACTACAAAGGGTGGATTAGATAATATTATTTTTTAATGATTTCAATTTCTTATATTCGAGATGGGTTTATTCAAGAATTTTAAACAACATCATCACTTACTGGTTTTATACCAACAAACCATAATACTAATCACCTATACACTTGGAGGATCAAATTTATTAGCACTTCAAGGTAAAGGTATGTATTAGCACTTGAAGTATGTGGCCTTAAAATTCAACAGGGACGAAGAAGTTTTAAAATATTTAAATAAAAATCTCAGTTAAAAGAAGTGATTAGACATTAATGGAGTGATAAATAACATCCAATACAGTCCCTTTATACTCCCTTGTATCAACCCATAAGTGGTTTTTCCCTCCATTGATGTTATGGTTTCAATGGAAGCGGGAAGTAGACTCATGAGGGAGGAATTAAAGAAGTAAAAAAACTATAAAAAGAAAATAATCACTCCACTGTTGTGTGAATAATTTCACAAGGTTTGGTATGAATAAATTCACACCATAAAGAAATGGTATAAATGTGATTATAATAAGAACATAATAAGATAAGATGAAGAATTTTTATTGAAAACTAAGGTGATTCGAACAACTTAAAAATGAAGAAGAACATTACAAAGGAAAAGTGGCAGCATAACACTACAATGAAAGAAAGCATCCAAGATGGTCAACCCCTCCACCACCACTGACTTAAATAGGAATTTAGGAAGCTTTGGGTAGATACATCAATAGTACAAGTCTCATAAATTAATTGTTGTAGACCAAGGTGGGTTGAAAGTTAAGGGAGAGTGGACTCTTCCACCCTTGACAATCAATCTGATCCAACTAGAATCCACTAAACAGAGACACCGAAAGGAGAATCTATATGGCCTAATTTCGATGCTCCATAGAAGAAAAAAATGGATATTCAGATGTCTCCTGAGTTTCTGTAAAATTTCATCCAAAATGGATATTTTTTCTAGAGATATGGGTAAAATTGTGGGATGTTTTTGTGGGCCGCAGAATCTTGCCCACAATTTTATTTCCAAATTGGGACGCATGAAACTCACTTTAACACTCCGAATTAGCTATTTTCACTGTTGGATGAAATGTTCCCCATGATGTCTTATATCTTTAGTTAAATATTTAGAATAATTGGGCTTGGATAGTGGCCTCAACAGTCTCTTTTTTGGGATGTTCTTCATTTTAATTTTCCTAGAATGTTGTTGGTTCAAGGAAAACTTTGGTGGTCTTCAATGTGAATATTCAAGTGATCCAAAAGAATGAATTGTTCCTTATAGAATGGGATACCTGAAAATAAAATATTAAAATATCATTAAGAACATTTTGTGTTTTAGGAGGTGTTTAAATATGTACCAAGTAATAGTGCACTTTAACAAAGAATTACAATCATAATGTGAAATGATGTTCAAAGTGTAAAATACACTAAAATGGTGTTTAGGAATAATGAAGCGCATGAATATTATATATATTAAAAATGAATATTAGCCTAATTCAGTGGCTAATCATTTGGGATTCAATTTTATTCATGTAGTATAGTCTAACATTGATGACGAACATTGATACATTCATTGCTCACATTTTTTCATCCCTTGATGCTGGTAGGGGGTAATTTAATTAGATTACTGTGGTTGGTTTCATTGATGGGGTTCAATTGAAGCTCCCTTGAAACTATTCATTGAATTTTTATGGAATTTTTTGAAGGTCCATGTTCTTATAACAGTAAAATTGGATAAAATACTATTAGTGACTATGTTATTTATGGTGTGTGGTATTTTAAAATTTATAAAAATATATGGTAGGACAACCGGGTTATAGCAACACATGTAATGATAGAATAATTTGTTTTCATATTTATTAGTGGTGTATAATTAAATAGATAATTTCATTATAACTATTTTTTGTAATTCTTAAAATAAAAATGGAAATAATTTTAACAAACTAAATTCCAATTTTTAAATTATATATTTTTAATTTGAAAAAATTTAATTAATATTTTAATTTAGCATGTCAAAATAATCGTAGTATGACTTTTTTTGAGAATTTTTAGGAAATATTGACTTTTATGTTAATATTCAAAACTAACAATTTTATTTGAAAATTATTTTTTATATGAAATTATTTATTGGGTAAAATTATGTATTGGTTTAGTATTAAATTTTAAATAATTCAATTTAATTTATTATAAATCAATTATGGTTTTAAAAATGGATTATATGTTAGGTAAAAATAATACAAAGATATACAAGATACAGGTGAATTGTTTCTTTTCAATAATCTTAGATAGATTCTGAATTTTATCCTTCTTTGTGATTTATGCTCATATGCAGCGTTATCGTATTTAAGTAAGTTGAGAATCAGATAATCAGATAAGAATAAAACATAAATTATTATAGTGGTTTAGGGAAAATAATCCTCAAGTCCACTCCACCAACTCCATCTCCACGAGCTTGGTGATTTTCACTAAAAAATTTCCTCTTATAATAAGACCTTAACAATTGAGTATAGGTAGTCGACACCATTACAATAAGTATTTTACAAGACTTATAATTCATTTAGAAGGAACTATATATCCATACTTTATTCTGATATTCTAATAATTCTTCACCAACATGAATAATTTTGACCATCCAATACTCTAATAAATCAAAATAGTTTTATTTGATTGAATAAATAGATTCTTATTCACAATTGCAGCGACAACCAGAAGAAAGTGGATCTTCTTCTTTAATGATAAATGTCTTTAAGAATTAACAACTTTGAAGAGATCCCAATTGAAAATTATCTTATAAAAAATATATCAACAAACATGTAGTAACATTAACAATTAAATAACGACTTCACTCAGCATAAGATTGAAACATGTAAGACTCCAAAGTGGCTCTTCATTATAATAACATAGATGTTCAGTCTTTTGTATTTTTTAGAAAATGTGTATTAAAATATATACCACACTACAACCTTGAAAATAAAAATACTCTTTCTATTTTATAAGAGAAACATGGATTGATTTTGGTTGAATAGATCTAAGAATAACCCCAGATAAATCACTATCATTTTAATCATTCAGGAGAGTCGTAACTTCTCTTAGTAATAGGAATTATTTAGTATATTGAATACAAGCCTTTGAATTAGTCATAAAATAGCTTTAAATATATATTTACTTTTGGGGAGACCATTGTAGGAAACATAAATAATAACTTTAATTTAAAACTCCCTCATTGACCAATCATACATAGGGTTTCATCACATAGCAATAAAGTCAAATAGTGGGGTAGACAAAATACAGCTGTTTACAAAATTAGGGTTGATGTATCATAATTTTTCTTACTCAAATGTAAGGTTCTTTCAAAATGTAGGGTTTTTTATCCAAACCTTTCCATTAGAGTAGGGTACATGATCTATAATTTTTATTCTAAATGTAGGGTTTCCAAACTATAAGTTACACTTACATTTGTAGGGTAGGAACAATGTTTCCATAATACTTTCAGACACACCAAAAATTCTTAAAAAAATATTTTGTTCCATAAATAATATATACATATCATGTAGTATATTTCTATAAAAATATTTAAATTAATTTCATCAGTAAAACAAACAAGGTTATTTTTTATCATCAAAATAATTAAGATTCACAGAGTACTATGGAAACAATACATTCCCACAAATATACCCCCTTTTTAAATATCACAAAAAACATAAAACACAACTTATAGATAATATAATATTTGTAAAAAAAAGAAATAATATCTTGGAAGAGATATAAAAAATATTGTTGGAATTGAAAGTTTATTTGTATAGTAAATATTTAAATTCTCATTATCTTTAGTTAATTTTTTTAATATCAAATTAATAACGTTGTGTTTATAAAATTTTCTCCCCCTGTTTTTTGATATAAGAAAGAAAGAAATAGAAAATGATTAAAAACACATTCACTGTAGAACATAACTGTAAATGAATGTTATAATAGTCAAAAAAAATTAGTATGGGGTATGGAAACAGAAATAGACAGAAATATTAAGAAACTAACATATACAAACATCATCAGTAAAATAATTTCATTTAAATGATGTTTTTTATCACAATAAACTTTTTATTGAGAAATTTCAAAAAGTAGGACTGGCTGAGGGTGAAGGTTCTTTTTCAGAAGACGTGTCAGAATCTTGAGAAGATTGGAAATCCTAATGAAAATACTTTATATATTTCATTATTCCTATGAAACATTCATTAATATTATCATCCCACTCTCTCATCAAAATATTTGAATATTTTAGTAATTTAAAACCTTCAAATAAATTTAATTTCAAAAACTCATGAGCATTTTCTTCAGACTGAACACACTATGAGATAATTTCACCTAATTGATTGAGAAGATGTCTTAGACCAAGTTCACATGATGTTAACTTATAAATTAAAATTCTTTTATTGTCAAACAAAACATTCATAGGGGCAATATTACACTAAATTTAACAAAGTGTGTCATTCAAAGTGGACAAAACTTCAGTAATTGATTGAAACCTTATGATTAAATATGGAGAAGTTTGAGGAAAAAAATTAGGTTCAATGGACTGAATAGAACAAATACTTAATGATTCAAATTTATATCCCATATATTTCATTAAATATTCAAAATATTTTTTTAAGACTAACTCTGATTTTAGTTTTCCAAACTAATCTTCCATTTCTCTTTGAAATGCATCAAAATATCTTCTAGAAATTGATCTGTCCATGAGTGTTTCATGTTGAATTTGTATTGATTCCAATTCATCTCTTATAATAGTTTAAATTCTAAAATATACTAAATTTTTCATTATAGTCTCCAACTCACTTTTCAATTTTTAATTCTCCTCCTTCATCTTGTTGAACTTGAGTACTAACTTTTCAGCTTGATTACCAAGACAATCATATGATTCTTCTTCTTGATTTATGGATTGTTATCCTCTTTCACCCACAACTAAGGATTTTACTCTATCTTTATAACTCAATTAGGATGATATATTTTTAAGAACATCTATCTTATCACTAGTTTTTTGAATTCCTGAGTTGCTTCATCTTGAACTTTTGGACTCTGATCTACAGGTTCCTCTATTTTTCTAGGCCGAGTGATAGGGGCCTCATTGCTCGGTACATAAAAATGTTCTTCAAGAGATTTATGAGAATCTATTTCATTTTATGTATTAGATAAATAATATTTGATTGTTCATATCTTTTTTTAACAGAATCCTTTAATCTAGATTCTACAACTTCTTCTACACTTACATGTTCTGATCCAGCTGATTTCAAATTTTTATACCCCCCAAATCAATAAGAATAACTTCTTGTGGGTCATTATCACTAACTGTTAACAAAATAACTTATATAGTACACTAATGGAAACATATCTTTCTCAAAGTTCCATCATTTATAATACTATGATGACACATAATTCTTACTTCAACAAATGGATTTTTTTATTTTAATAGAAAAGAAGATAAACAGTCCTTCCATATGGCTAAAAATTCATCCTTGCCTCTATCTGGCAACAGTGGTGAATATACCAAAAAATATATCTCGTAAAATGAAACTTGATATCACCCATCATAAAAAACATTGCATAAATATCATTATAAATAATATTTTATAACTTATAAATTCTCAGTAGTATTTTTGAATGAAAAAATTTAACCAGTGCCTTTTGGTCAACCTCGAGATCCTTTACAATAATTTTTAGAATCTGGGTTAATATGAAATGAAAAAACATAATACCTTAAGATTTATGATTTTTTTTCAATAGATATAACATTTAAGTGAAAAACTCCTTCTTTGTGACATTGTTTTTTTTCAATTTTTGTAGAAGAAACATAAAATTTCTTATCATTGACCCACAAAACAACAATGTCCTCTATATATACTAAACTAAAATGATCATTTTTATAAAACTCCATTACTTATCTATCAAACTAGTTTCTATATTTTATTCATTGAAAAGGAATTATAACACTTAAAAGGCTGGGGAATTCATTAGTAAAAGATCTATATGATTCATCCATTCAAAATCTATAACTTTTTCTTGAAGAATTTTTCTGAAAGTTATGCATTGACAGTTCAATTATCACAGTTTTCCTTTATATTATTTTTTATTCTTCATCATTCTTTAGAATATGATGGTTTAAGGTTTAGATTCTATGGTTATAAAGAGAAAATGAGCGCTTTGGAAGTCGAAATCATTGGATTACTAAGGGTTTAAGTGAGAGGGGTATGGTGATTTTGGGTGATGTTGGTTCTAGTTTCTCAATCCAAATAATCATAGTAATTATTATTTAGTTTTTTAGAAGGAGGGCTTTCAAAAAAAATTCTGATTTAATAAACAACTATAAAAAATATAATAAAATAAATAAAATTATTAATAAAAGATTAAAGAAACAAATTTAAAAAAATATATTTAAAATTAATTATATATAACCCCCTTAATAAATTCAAAACTATAAATGGGATGTGGTTTAGTATAAATATTTGAATTTTTATATTCAGTATTGAAAATTTATAAAGAAATATCATTTTTTAGAAAATAATATCTTAGAAAAAAAATGTCTTATATCAATATTCATAGCTCTAGAGTGACTTACATGGATTTTAAAAATATTTATTATACTAGTATTATTACATATAAAAAGAATATTTTTGAAATTAAGTTAAAAGTATTATAATGTGTGTTTCATCCACAACACTTATGCACAAAATCTTCCAGGAAATATATATTATCCCTCATCTATTAATAGAGAAACTAAATGTAGTTTCTTACTTGACCATGAAATTAAGGACTTTCCTAAACAGTGACTGGTTCCTAATATACATTTTTCTATCTAATATACAACATCCAAAGTCAGTATCAAAATATTAAATTAAATTAAAATAATATGTTTTTGGATAAACTAGATATTGAAAAACAGTTCCTTTTAAATATCTAAAAATTCATTTAACATGAGTAATATGTGATTCATTTGGGTTTGATTGAAATATAAAACATAGACAAACACAGAACATAATTTATGGTTTGTTATTAGTAAAATGCATCGATATTTGATTCATACCTCTATATAACTTATTGTCAAGTGGTTCTATAACTTCATCTAAATCATGTTTTACATTTTTAAACATGGTATTAATATACGTCTTACAATTTTGTTGCAAAATTTTTTTCCATAAATCAATAATATATTTTCTTTAATTTAATTCATTTTCATAATCATTTTGATAGATTTTAAAAACAAGAAAGAAATTTATTTCTTCCATCATACTCATTTACAATTATTTTTCATAAGATTATAAAAATCATTACTAAGATTTTTATTTGTTGAACCAAAAATAAGATCATCTATATAAATTTGTAACAATAATATATTAGATTTTTTTTCTTAGGAAGGGTAGGGTCTTCTAAAACTAAAGAAAATCCATTTTATAATAGAAAATAACATAATCATTCATACCATGTTCTAGGTTTTTTTCTAAGTATATTAATAGATTTAGTAAGTTTGAAAACTAAATTTTTTAGATGAGGATTTTAAAAACATTATGGTTGTTCAATATAAACTTCTTTGATTCAATATGCATCTAGAAAATATGATTTTACATCCATATGATATAATTTAAAATTCATATGAGATGTATAAGCTAGAAGGATTATAATAGATTCCAATATAGAAACAGGTACAAAGGTTTCATCATAAAAAATTCCTTCTTCCTGATGGTTTCATTTATCTATTAATCTATCATTATTTCTAGTAATTATTACTTGGAAATCCTATTTATTTCTAAAAATACATTTCATTATTATTAATAGATGATTGGTTTGTCGGTCAACTAATCCCAAAATTTGTTTCTACTAATTATTTTATGTTCTCTCTTTGCATATCCGTTAGACAACATTCATCTTCTAATGATTCTTCTATAGTATTAGGTTATAATTGAGATAGTAAGGAAAAGAATTATGATATGTTTTATATATTGATTCTATTTCTTACTCAAGTATCTAGATATTATATAGTATTTTAAAAAGGGTGATACTTTAAGGTTATATGTTTTCTAGATAAGACACATTCAGGTTCATCTGTTTCATGTTCATTTGAACTAGACTAAATATCATTTATTTTATTATCAAAATCAATACCAGGTGAATGAAGTCTCATATTTTACAAGGATCCAACATATTCACCTATTTTATTTTTACTTTTATTAAAAGGATTACATTCATCAAACTTAACATGAATAGATTCTTCATTAATCCTTAATTTTTTATTATACATTGTATAATATTTTGAGGTAGCATAATATCCTAAAAATATTACTTCATCAGACTATGGATCAAATTTTTTAAGGTTTTCCATACTATTCAGGATATATACCTTGCATCCAAACACTTAAAATTACATGACATTAGGTTTTTTTATTCCATAGTTCAAAGGGTGTTATTTTAAGAAGGGGTCTTATTAAATATCTCTTTATGACATGAAAAGTAGTTTTTATATCTTCTTCCAAAAAATAGGTAGGAAGACTATATTCATTTAACATAGTGCTTACAATATCTTGAATAGTTCCATTCAACCATTTTACAATTCCATTCTTTAAAGGTGTTCATGGTTCAGAGAAGGATTGTTTAATACCTAAGTTTGATAAAAAAATGATTAATCTCTTGATTCTAAAATTCACCACCATGATCACTTTTAATTAGATTATTTTAAAATATTTTTCATTTTTGAATAATTTTAAGAAACTATAAAAAAAAGAGAAAACCTCACTTTTAAGTTTTAGAAAACAAACCCATGTATATCATGAAAATTAATCAAAAAAAAAAAAATCTTCTATGCAATCATTCTTCTCTCGATTATGAAAGCAAACCCATAGGTATAAGTTTAAGTGGTTTGTATTTTGAAACTTTGTTAATTTATTTGAAGGTTGATCTTTGTTGTTTTTAAAATTGACGTGCATCATAGAATCTATCATTATCAAATTTATGATTATGAAAATAAGAATCTAAGTGTTTATTAGATAATTTTTACAATGTAAATATATTTCAGTGTCTAATTTTCCTATGAATTATCCATGATTTATTTATCTTAATTGAAATCTTGACTATGGGATTGGAATAATAGAACACCTACCTCAATTTGTTTATGAACGTTCACCAAATGGAAAACACCAAATTTTGAATGGAATAATGACATAGAATGAGATATAGATCTAAAACCCTAAATCAAGATAAAACAAATCAAGATCCTTCAATTATAGAAAGAGATAAGAATGGGAAGACAACCGAGATGAGATCCTCTTACCATCAGGGGTGCAGATCTTCGATCTAGGATTCAAATCATGAATAATGAATGTTGAGAAGGATTTTCATATATATGGGAGAATTTGAAATCACTATGTGATGATTTGGTCTGAGTTTGGGTAGAATAGGGTAAGTTTCAGGGGTTTGGGGAATTTAAAATCTAATTTTTAGGTGAATTAGAAAGTTGTGTATGGTTAATTGGGCAGGGGAGCATGTTTTTCTCTAACTGCACACCTTAACCATGCTCAAGTTCTACAGGGTGAATGGTTAATCCTTTTAGGGAACATAGTTTGACAAATCATGTTCCAAACATGCAAAATATCTCTGTCCAGGGTTACACATTTTGCGGGGCCAGGGCGCACGGTTAAGGAAAATCATACGCCACCCATGCATTGTCCCCTTTCTTTCAATTTCTCTCAATTTTTGACCCAAACACACCCCAAAGTAAAACCCAAATGAAAATTCCTTAACACAAGTAAAATAAGTTCCTATAAAAGATCCTAATAAATCTACAAAAAAGATCAGGATATTACAATCTCCCCACCTTATAACATCACATCCTCGAGTTATACACCCAAGCATCTCTAAGATTCTGAGTCAAAAATATTGGGCCATTGAAACCTCATATTCACATCTATTTACCATTTTTCCTCCTACACATGTCCATGTTTCCACAATACACAAACTATCGACACTATCTCTCCTCACAACACTTTATCACTGCTATCCAATACAGATATCAGATGCTTCTCAAAGGATGCATCTGTCTCAAGCTCAACACTATCCAAATCAATCACATGATAAGGGTCATGGGGATACTTACAAATTTGTAACATATAGAAAACATCATGAATATCTCTATATCTCTATGGAAGATCCAATAAGTATTCCAGTGGCCTGATCCTCTCCACAACATCAAATGGTCCCACAAAACTGGGCACCAACTTTCCTTGTCTTCATATCCTGTGGTGAAATAACCCATGTGATACCCAAAGAATACATGATCACCCTCTATAAACTTTAAGGGTCGTCATTTTCTATCAGCATACAAGTTCTTTCTACTCTGATATATATCCATATACTTCTGAATCATCTGAACCTGTTATGACTTCTCTTACATGAGACTTAGTCCCAACAACTCCAAATCACCTGCCTTCATTTAGCATAGATGTGATCTACATGGCCTACCATAAAGTGACTCATATAGATTCATCTGATTAGTTTTTTGATAGTTTTTGTAATAAAAGAAATCCACTAAATCTAAGTGCTTCTCCCAAGACCCACCAAAGACAAGAACACAAGCTCTCATCATATCCTCAAGCACTTACATAGTACACTCTGACTACCCATCTCTATGAGGGTGGAAATCCACACTCAATAGAACCTATATACAAAGTTCCATCAATAATACCATCTAGAAGTGTGAAATGAAATGATATTTTTAGTCTAAAACAATAGTTTGTGGAACCCCATGTAGATAGACTATCAACAAAACATATAGTTCTCCCAACTACTCTACTAAAAAAGTCTCTTGTATAGGCAATAAATGTGATACCCTTGCTATTCTATCCACAATAACCCAAATAGCATCATTCTTATGAGGAATATTTGGGACACCCACCACAAGATCCATTTTCACATTATCCCACTTCCATTCTAGAATAGGAAATGGCTATAACAAACCACTAGGTTGTTGATGCTCAGCCTTCACCTAATGACAGGTGTAGTATCGTGTCACGAACCTTGCTATCTCCTTTTTAATCACCATCTAGAAAAAATTTCATTGTAGGTCATGGTAAATTTTTGTCACACCTAGATGTGTTTCCCACTTCAAGTAATTAAATTCACGAATCATATCCTCCTACATGCTGGTCGGCACAACAATTGGATTCCTGACATAGATGATTTCATCCTCATCTATGGTCTAATATAAAGGTGTATCCCCACAATTAAGTCTTTACCTCAAGGTTAAACATTCTGTATCCTCATACTTCATATCCCAAATCCATCCTAAAAAGTTTATACTTTACTGAAACTAATACAAGATTCATCTACTCCAGACTCTCGTAAACCACCACATGCCTCTCAGCTAGCAGAGTCATCATCTTCCACTTAGCATTAGTCTATTGAATAGCCTGAGTCTGAGTTTTTCTGCTTAAGGCATCAGTAACACTATTTACCTTCCCAAATATATATGCTAATTCAAAATCAAATGAATTAATATAATCAACCCATCTCCACTACTGAAGATTAAAATTCCACTGTGAGAAGATATACCTTAAGCTCTTATGATCAGTAAAACCATAAACTTCTCACACAAGAAATAATGCCGCCAACAATTCAAATGATAAATCACTACAACTAAATCAAGGTCATGCATAGGGTATTTTCGTTCATGTGGACTCAAATTCCATGACCCATATGACATTACTTGATCTCCTTACATCAAAACTACTCCATGAACTATCCTAGAATCATCACAAAACACCATTTACTCCTCACCTGGATCAGGTAGGATCAAGATTGGTGCAGATGTCAAGTGCTTCTTCAACCCCTATAAAGTATCCTCACAAGCTAAAAACCATTTGAACTTTATCCCTTTATTTTTAAGCCCAAAATTGGTTCTAGAAATCATGAAAAGTCTTGAATGAAACTATGATAATATCCAGATAACCCCATAAAGCTACAGATATCAAATAGGTTCTTAGGATGCATCTAAGAAATAACTACTTGAACCTTCTATGGGTCTACAGACACACCTTCCTCTGAGATGATGTAACCCAAGAAGTGTACCTGATCAATCCAAAACTAACACTTAGATAGCTTAACATATATTAGATGCTCTCTCAGTGTACTCAAGATGATTCCAAGATGTTGAGCATGATAGTCATGAGTCTTGGAGTACACCAAGATGACATCCACAAACACTACCAAAAAATGATCTAGGTATGGATGGAATATTCTGCCCATCAAGTCCATAAACAGTACTGGTGTGTTCATCAACCCAAAAAACATCACAAATAACTCATATAGTCCATATCTTCTTCTAAAATTAGTCCTTAGTATATCATATATTCTAACTCTCAACTAATGATACCCAGATCTTAGGACAATCTTGGAAAAGACACAATCTCCTCTCAACTAGTAAAAAAGATCATCCATTCACATAAGAGGATACCAGTTATTCACTATAATTAGGTTAAACTTCTGGTAAATGATACATAAATAAAAACTCTTGTTAGCCTTATTTTCAAACAACACAGGTGATCCCCAAGGCGACGTACTCGGATGGATAAACCCCTTATCCATAAACTACCCTAGCTGATTCTTGAGATCTTATAGATCTATCAGCACCATTATGTCTAGTGGAATAGAAAATGGTTTATCTCCTAACATGATCTCAATAGTAAACTCCACATATCTCTGAGGTGGTAGCATTGAGAAGTCTTCAGGAAACGCATCTTGAAACTATTCCACTACTAGTGGAAAGATATCATGTTTCACACCCCTGTTATCCAGTATTAGACTAAAAACCTAGGCTATGAGCTATCCCAATTACTGAATAATTATCTCTTCTTATCCTACTTAGATATCCCATTCCCCATGGTTAATATAACTGTCACCCTGAGGAGACTTAGAGGTCACTCTCCTTTGGTAACAATCAACATGGTATTAGAAATCCACTAACCAGTCCATACCTAGAATTAGATCAAAATATGATATTTCTAGGATGCATAGATCCCACAGAAAATGATACTCTCTAACTTCAAGATAAAATCCCTTGAACAAGTAGATGTCCCTAGAATGAATTCTCAATAGCGTGTCTATCATCAACACCCCGCTCGCAAACTCTACCACCAGGCTCAAACCATTTACAAGTTGTAAAGAAATAAAGGAATGAGAGGAACCAATATAAAATAAGGAACTAGCTAATATAGAAGCTAAAAGAAGAGTATATATCACTATTGATGGTCTATCCTCACTATCCACCAGTGTAGGTTGAACTGCATGTAGTTGTCCTACCCCTCTTCCTTGTGATCCTGTCTAACTCCCCTGAGCTACACCACAATTATTGTACGAGCACTTTTTATGAGAAGTACCACATCCAATGACTCTACCACCATGTCCAATAAAACTCCAACTGCTAGTCTAATATAGTGTATAAGACCCCCTTCCTACACTCATATTCTATCTAGATTCCCAATCATTACCCATCTATCATGGGTTCCTCCAAAACATCTGCAGGTGCCCCATCTTGCCACAAGATTGGAACTCTACTGGTGGTATGGGATAGTGTCTATGATAGTGGTCTAACCTACTGCACTGGTGGAAAATAACTATAGAAAGGTCCTACATAACTATATTTTTCCCATAACCACTCTATTTTAAACTAATTTGGCTAAAGTTCTCATAATGATGCTTCCTGATCTTGAAATACATACCTCTAGATCATCCCAAACCAATCATCTATCCTTCACTGGAAGCCTCATCCAGGTTCCCATCAATAATGAGATCCTGATTCACCACTTCTAACAACTTTTTCAGCCTAAAGATATTCACCTGTGACTTAATTTCATTCTTAATTCCTTCCTAATTTTTTTTTTGAAGTAGATTCATCTACATCCAATGCTGGAAAAAATGATAGAAATACATAAAGTGTTCAACATAGTCCATCATGGACATACTCCCCTAAATGAATATTATGAACTCATATACTCCCTCATACCTTAACTTATCTAGATAGAAGTGCTCCAAGAACCTCTCTAAGAAATCCTTCTATAACATACCATATGTCTGTCTAGTCAAATCATAAATGTCCCACCAGTGCTTCAGTGATCCTCGTAGCATATAAGCAGCTAGATTTACCCTCTTCTTAACAGGATTCTCCAAGTGTTCTAGTATATTCTAGATAGAATCAATCCAGAACCTAGCTCCCTCAAGTCTACCCTCTCTAGAAAATTTTGGAGGATGCTGAAACTAAAACTCCCTCGTCAATTCAGACATGATCTTCTTGACCTACCATGGGTCTCTTTCCATAAATTGCATTAACTAAGAAAATTTATCTCGGAACTTCTCTCCAACTTCCTCACTCGACACTATCGGTGCCTTAGGTTCCACCACTGGAGGATCAACTCTATCCATGTCTTTCTATATTCCTCTCAACATGCGTTATCCTAGAGTCATAACTCTACTATCCAAACACACACCTTATTATACTTTTCCAAATATTAACACATTTACAGGAGAAACACATAATACCACAAAAAAGTATTTTTCCCCAAATCCCTCCACATAGTGAAAAGTGAGGTGCTAACACTTCCCTTAACCATCCTATATATAGGTCAAAGATAAAATAGGTAACTCATTTTCATTAACCAAGTTTCTCATTTAGACAACCAATTATGCTCCCCTTGCATCATTTTATCACTTTCAATTTCATTTTAGAACCAATTTTCCATTCAATTTCATAAGAAATGGAAATTGTTTTCAAGTTCAACAACTTACCCATAACCCGTTTTCCCATGCGTGCCTAAAATGATGCATGTCACAATAATCTAGAGTTACAAAAATTATGAATGAAACTCGACTCTCGCGCCATACTAGGTCATGAGTCAAATCTCAACAAACCTATGAAACAATAACAATCACATCACACAACAAGTGTGTCACCCAAGATGAAATAATATTCAACTATAACATAAAACAGTAATAACAACAATCCCACCCTGGTTACTTAGGTTATTCCCAATAAATGGGTTAGATACTCCCATGAATGAGCTTATAACCAAGTCTTGACTCTTCCTAGTCTCTTTTTTACCTTTCTCTAACAGTAATAAAAAAAAGAAAAAAAAAATGAAAACTAGGTTCTGATACCACTTTGTAGTGTCGCAAACCAGGTGCCACACACCGGTGCCCAAACCAAATTGGCACATGACCTCAAGCATGCCTCCCCGTATGTTAGAGGTTGCGAACTAGTAGTGAAGGTATAATATCAGTCATGGGGAGACTATACCCTCTTTTTCAGAGAAAAAAACTAGAAGAAAATAAATAAACAATAACTAAATATATAACCATAACTAGAACTATACCAGTATAACAAGATAACCAAAACTGGAAATGTGATATCAAACTAAACATTAGATATTCCATGCTAAAAAACGTGTCTAATGTCAAAATTCAACTCAATTTAAAGACACTAATGACTCCTAAGTTGGTCCTAAACCACATCTCGTTCCCTCATCCATGCTTCATCCCCCAAATAAGTCATATAACATAGGGCCTTTTCCCTTAACTTGTCCTACAACTAAGAAATATATTCAGGTACAGATCAAGATATCTGAGCAGGGTGTGAGTAGAACTCAGTAGGATACCACCAACAAAGTCTATAACAATATCAAATCAATAAAAATTTATGGATTTTTAAAAATAAATAATCACAATGCATAAATAAATAGTTATCATATTATAAATTTATTCTTTGTTTAGCCATAGAAACTTCCCAGGTTCTCGAGGATACCTGAACCTCAATACCTGCTTCAGACCATACCAGAGTATAAACTATCCCCAAGGGATATTATATCTTAAAATGTCATTGTTACAATTATATACCTCATATCATATCTAAAAATTCCATTATTACCATTCTAGATCTCAATTATCATATGAATATCATTATTACCATTCATCATTTAATTAATTAATTCAAAAATTAATTAATCATCTCAATCTCATTAATTAATTCAAAAATTAATCAATCTTCTCAATCTCATTAATTAACTCAAAAATTAATTAATATTCTCAATATCATTAATTAAATCAACAATTAATTAATCTTATAAGTCCCATTAATTAAATCAATAATTAATTAATTATCTCAATCATATTAATTAACTCAACAATTAATTAATCATCGCAATATTATTAACTAACTCAATAATTAATTAATCTTCTCATTATTATTAATTAACTCAATAATTAATTAATCATTTCACAATCCTATTATCCCATAATTAATTCAAAATTAATTTCCCAATTCAAGAATCTCAATATCCCCTAATAAATTACATAATTAATTTCCCAATTAATCTATCACAATATCCCCTAATTAATTCCATAATTAATTACTCAATTCAACATTCTCAATATCCCCTAATTAATTTCACAATAAATTAATCAATTAAATAACCCCATTATCCCCTAATTAATTCCACAAGTAATTACTCAATTAAAAAATCCCAATATTCCAATCCTCAAATAAATATTCCAATAATTATATTGATAATTAATTATTCCCCAAATCCCACAATTTCCATATTACGATAATTAATTCAATCAATTAATTATCCCCTAATTCTATAATCCATTAATTAATTAATTAACCAAATTAATTAATTTAATTAGGAAATTCAATTCCTAAAAAACCCTATAAATTATATAGTTTCATACATGTAATTAAAATCATGATTATGGTATTTGAATAATAGACCTCCTACTTAAATTTGTTGACAAACAATCGCCCAACAAAAATCCCCAAAATTTGAGTGTCACAACAATGTCGAATAAGATAAGGATCTAAAAATCTAAATCAAGATCTAAAAAATCAATATACTTTAATTTTAGATCTATATTCACAATTCTAGATCTAGATATAATCAAAATATAGAATAAATTCACTTAAAGAAAGAGATAATAATGAGATAAGAATGGGAAGACAACCTGGATAAGATCCTCTTACCATTTAGGGTGAAAATCTTTGATCTCGGATTTGAGTCATGATAAAATGAGGTTATAAAGGCTTGGAATATATATTTGAGGATCTAAAATCATGAGGGGATAAGTTGGTTCGAGTTTGGGTCAAATAGGGTGAGTTTCAGTGGTTTGGTGAATTTAAAATTTAATTTTCTAGTGAATTAAAATGCTACGAACAGTTAACTAGGCTGGGGTGCATGGTTTTCTATAAATTTTCACCTTAACCATGTTCTAGTTCTATGGAGTTTACAATTTCTTCTTTTAGGGCATATGTTTTGACAAACTGTGCACCATCTGTGCAAAACCTTTCTGTCCAGGGTTGCACAGTTTTTTGGGCCAGGGCACGTGGTTAGGGAAAACTATACGACACCCATTCACTACCCTCTTTCTTTAATTGTTTCTCGACTTTTCACCCAAACACACCCCAAAGTAAAACCCAACGAAAAATTACTCAACACAAGTCAAATGAGTACTTGTAACCAATTCCAATACATCTCCAGAAAAGGTAGGGATCTTACATAAAAATACCCTTCCCTTTTAAAAAAAAATTTCTAAAAAATAAATTGCATGGAATAAGGGAATGAGAGTTTTTATTTTAAGAAAACATTAAAGATTATAAATTATTCCAAATATTAAATTATGGTTATAGAAGTACAAAAATTATCTGTCTTAATATATGTTAAAATAGAACATTCCTTTTTCCTTCTGTAGGAAAGTTAAAACATTCCATTTAAAATCATTTAAAGAAAGTTAAAATTGAAATAAAATATAATTTATAATTCCTATATTTCCAAATAAATTCACCCATAAAACATTTTCATGAATATCTAAATGAAATAAAAAGAGTTGGAAGAGAAACACCAAAATATTATTTTTAAAAGAAACTCACATACCTTGTCTCTGAATCGTCACATACGCTCTTTATCTTCCCAAATAAAAAAATTATATTAATTATTTATTTGTTTAATAACATTTTTCAAGTTTATTATTCCTTTTTTATCTTATTTATTCCCATTTTATATTCAACTACTCAATTATTTGAGTTTATCTCAGATGTTTTGATGATATTAGGATCATATGTCCAAAATGACTTTGGTGGGTTGATTATGGAAAAAGGGTACAATATTCCATCATCTACAAAATAATATTTATTAAATAATTATCATTTTTATACATAAATTTTACTTTTAAAACCATCTATGAAATATGGTTACAAAAAATGAACTATGTTAAAATCATGGCGACGGTAGGTCGAACGTACGCTTGAGTAACATTACCATTTTCAATGATCATTATAGAAAGAATATAAGAATTATTTTGTATTTCCATAATGATAATTATATAATTAATAACATATATTTTCTTAAAATATACTTATATATAAATCATATGTGTGATGTGGTGATGAAAAAACGAATCACATCATTTTGTGGAGGTGGTAGTTCACACGTATACACAAACGACGTTTTTATTTTTCAATGAAAAGAAAGGTAAGAAAGTAAATGATATATTATCTTTTTAAAATTATAATTCTTTCATGAATATCATATATATACATTAAATTAATCATTATAACTAGTCATGTGATGCAGTTATGAAAAATGAATTACATCGGTTTGCGAGACGATAATCCATCATAAACAAGAACGATAGTTTCATTTCCAATTTTATTGAGGAGGCGATTAATATATATTATTAAATTAAAATAATAAAATATTATTATATTTAAGATAGTTTTTTATTATTATTTTATAATAGTTTAATAATGTTTTAATGAGGTATAAGAATAAATAATATAAAAACACTTGGTTAAGAACTACACCTCTTCTTCAGATAACCTCTTAAGGTTTACACAAAAATCTTCCACATGATGGTTTTTTTATAAGAAAAATGATTATAGGAAATTTTTAGGGATGGAAGGATTCTATTTTTTAAGGTCTTGGTGGAAAAAATGTTTTTGAAGTGTGAATAAAAAGTAGAGAAAAATTCCATTTTATAAGTGAGGGGAGGGGCGCTGTTGGAATTATATAAATTATTAAATTAATATAAATTATTTTTCTTGTAAAAATGGATCATATTTGATTTATTTAAAATATAAGATAAGTATGGGTTGAAATTATATCATCCAATAAAATTTGGATAATTTTAGGTGATTTTTTTACCATTATCTTTTTATTTTAACCCCTTATTATCCTTTTTGACTATTACCATGATAATAATGTTTTTACACTTTATGGGTCAATATAGTTACTATAAAAGGAAAAATAGACCATAAATGGACGATTACTGATATTTTAAACCATATCTTCAAAAAATTTAAAAAGATAGTATTTTTAGGAATTTTAAATCATTTAATAAAATATCATTTATTATATTTATGTCATTTTGACACTATTCATTTAATTTGAATTAAAAAACATCAATAAAAAGATTAAAATAGAATATAAACCATTAAAAACCCCAAATATTTTATAATTATCTAAATTATTTTTGAGACATTATAATTTACTCAAATAATATTATTTTTATAGTTTAAGATCATTTTATTAATTTTTTTAACTTCTTACACAAGCACTATGTCAGTGTTTCATAAGAATTTAAGGTAATTATTTTATCACTAAAAATTAGAAATAAATTAAAATTATGAAAAAATAATAATCTATATTTCAAAATAATATTTATAACTGAACATATTCTTTGTTTATCCCTATGTAAAAAATTTAGAGATAATAAAACAAAGATAATGACATTTTTAACTTTTATTTATATAAAATAATATAAAGGTCAAACCCATGTCTGAATGGGTTTTTCACTATTCACTGAAAAATCAAACTTTTTAGAAAATTATAAAAAAAATTACTTAAGATAATTTTTATATGTTTATTTAAAAAATAAATTTAATTTTATCAAATAAATTTTAAAAAATTTCTATAAATTAATTATAATCTTTTCTCACAAGAAGTAATAAAAAACATTTTTAAAGAAAACATATTTTTGAAGCATAAAATGTCTTTAATAAAAGATGAGTTCTTATTTACTAATAATTAATAGAAAGAATTTATTTTTATTACGACATTTATATGTATTTAATAAATTATTTAATAATATTCATACCCACTAATTTAATAGCTAGGTTATAATTTTAATTTTTAAATAATAATATTTCATGGTTCGTTTAAACTCAGTGTTGTGTATCTTGTACGCTATAGAATATAGTCTTTTTTTAATCTTAGGATATTAAATTATCCCCCATTTAATAAATTTCATCCTTTAAATTTTAACATTTTCATGGTAATCATTGGTTTTACATTTGAAAATTCCTTTATGGAAATCCACTATGTAAAAATAATTAATACAACTTCCACTTAAAAAGAGGGAATGTGAATTATGGAACCCATATGAAATAACCCAGAACTTGGTTTTTTAATAGGATAACATTATTGGGAAGTGATAATATGTAAGTGTAAGGTAAAACTAATGCCCAAGTACTGATAAAGAGTGATGGAGAACATGGTCAGAAGAAAATTAATAACCAGAAAATCATAAATTGGTGATGGGTGAAGAGACCATTAATTAATCTGAAATAAAAGTAATAAGATATAATTTTTGTTTTAAGATCCTTTTCCAAATATTTTAGGAATTACTTTAGCATATATACTAAAATAATAAGGAAATATCTTTAATTTCTATGTAGAATTTTATCTTTTAATCAATTTACTCTATAATCTCATCTTTTAATCCAAATGATGAGTATTCAAGATGAATTTTTCATGCCTAAAGCACTAAAATTAACTTTTAATGAATCAAATAATCCAAAAAAGGATAAAAATATATTATTACCATCTTTATATGTTAATAAAAACCAAAATAGTTTGAACAAGATAAGATAATTCATAAAATGAATAAACCATTATATGAAAAAATATAATATTGGTATTTAAATCCTCAATAAAAATACCCAAAGTCCAACATAGATCATTTGATAAATAACTTACTGCCAAATTATTCAAAATATTCCCATCTAATTTAAAAACTAAAAATTAGAAGGATTGGATCTCATATTCTTTTTATATTAATTTAAAATTTATCTCCAATCAACATGAGTTACTCATAAAATCTTATACCTATAAATACATATACCCTAATCATATAATCTCCAAAATATGATAATCATTTCCACATATGACATGTATCAGCATAAAACCACATTAAAATCATATATGCTTCAATAATATAATTCATCATTTATTCCTCAAATAAAATCCCATAATATTATATTCACCTTAATCATAAAAGGTTCCCAAAATAGTAAAATTCTTACAAAATAACATTAATCACTTAATCACCAAATCACTTTTCAATCCCATGATAATATACATGATAAAACACATGATCCCAAAATAAATTTAATCATTATATATAGAATAATTTGTGTAGAAAATTAATTTCAAACGAAATAGAACATCATGTAGGCCAGTGGTAGGTGATGCACCTTTGTTTCCCTTTGCTTGTGGGTTCAATCCCTACATCCTTTCCAGATGTTTCGGGTTATTTCCCAACATGCGATTTGTACTTTTTCTAAAACTATATTAATATAATTATAATAAAATTCCCATAAATATGATTAAAATCCTAAAAATAAACTTAATCCTTAAAGATATTATAAACCCTAAGGTTTATAAAAATATTTAAACTTATGTACATAAAATGACAAGATAATTCTTCCTCAAACAACTTTTTCACATGTTAAACTTAAGTTTTATATATACCTCAAACATCTATTAAAACTCAATAAATGTCTCCCAAATTAATCCCACCACATAAACCACCAAAATATTTTTAATTGTTTTAAACATATGATCATCCTTAAATATAATTTACATCATGACTCTTGAATCCCTATATGTAAACACCTTAACCATTCAACATTATTCATAATCCATTACCCATGTTTTTCCATCTTATTCTTTAATATTTCATTCCTAAAAACCAAAATATGAATAATCTCCAAATATTCAACGATATCAAAATATAAGCCAAGATATAATCTATAAATTTCATATGTAACTTGTAGTTTCCTCATCTTTAATAATAATGGAATTAGGCATTGCAAAACAGTCATTTGTATGGTCTTGTTGACCCTGTTCTTGATCTTTCCCCAAAGTACATTGATTTTCATAATTTCAAAAATCCCAAAATTTAAAACATTCAATTGATACTTTGTGAAGAAATTTATTCCCCTTCATGAGGTTAACTAACCATTTCCTTTTTCCTTTGAAGATTATTGCATTATCCCTTCCTTTACAACATACAAAACATTTTCCTATTTTTTAAATACAATTTCTTGGGTGATTATTCCAAGATACTTGACACATAGGTCATTGAATATTTTTACCTTTATGATATTTATCACCTGAACTTCCATGGAGAATAATTTATCTCTTATTTTATTCATTTTTAAACTCACCTAGTTTCAAGTTATTAATCATAACTCATGATAGTTGGTTAAGAATAACCATAATATTTTTCATTATAGCTCCCATTTTGTTTGACTACTCACTTAGAGTACCACCAAATTTTCCTTCACATCCACTATTACTTTGGCGCCTCCTGGATCCATCCATTTACTAAAAAAAATGTTACTGTTTGTATATCAATAAAATCATAATAAACCATCTTATGAGGAGGATAAACACTAAGATATACTTATCCAAGTTATCTTAAAATCTTTCAATTTATCCAAAATTACTATAATTTTCCCTAATATACTAACCATTGGGATCATATAGCAATTTTAACTTATACTCAAATAACATATTATCCTCTAAAGTTATCTAAACCTTTCTTCTGATACCAACTATAAGGACCCGATCTTAAATCATTCTGTAAATTGAACCAATAAAAGAGAATTCATGTTCCATTATTTTGAGGTGATTTTAATGTTTATAGTTTTAGCTAATTAATTCATAACTCATACATAAAAAAACCATGTTTTACAAAGTGGACGCTTCTGATCAGTATTCATTTTACCCACAATATAACAATTTTAAAAAGAAACACGTTTGCTTTTCATGATAAATTTTCATGACTTTAAAATTGGTTTTTTTGTTATTTCCCATCTTTAAACCCTATGAAAAACATTTTAAAACATGATATTAGCATAAAAATCTTAGTAAGGGGAATAAAAAGAAAAAAGAAACATGCTAGTTTATTTTAAAACCATGAGATCAAAATAGGTGTTTTCCATTATTATAATGAACCTTAATCTCAAATAATCATTTACATACAAATGAAAAATATTTTATATCCAAAGTTTTTCCTAAAATACTTTATAAGAAAATATAATGGAAAAAACTTAATCATGAGGGTTTCATAGATAACATGAGAATTCATAGAAAACCTTTTTCTTAAAAACATACCTTTTTACTCAAAAAGGAATAATCATTCCTTTAAAAAAGGATATTAGATTGACTTTTAAAATCAAAACATTTCCATAAAAAACCCATTAGAATGTATAGAAAAGTCATGTAGGTTCCTTGGGACATCATCTTTATAAAACCCTTACAGAACCAATACAGAATGAAATAACCCTGTGGTCGACTTCCAATATAATTACTCAATGCATTCGAGCACTATCTCGACACACCCATTTTATAAGATATATCAGGATCTCCATTCATCATGATTTATATCAGTCTCACCAATTATTATATTCAATTTATAAGGATCATATCATGAATAAAACCCTTTAAAACTCTTTTAAACCTGTATATAAAATACTTTTGGATATTGAAGCACCCTTTCATTTTAAAAACCCATTTTTAAAACATAAATGACCCAGAATAAAGGAATGATAGTTTTTATTTGAATAAAATATAAAATATTATAAATGGATCCAAATATAAAATAATGGTTATGTTTTAGGGAAAAAAAATTCATCATATATGTTAAAGTATAATATTTCTTTTTTATTTTTTAAAGAAAGGTAAAAATTTTTTAAAAAAATATTCCTTTTAGAAAACTGTTAAAGAAAGTAAAAATATAGATAAAATTTCATTTATAATTACTTTATGTTTATATAAATATATCAATAAAACAATTTTAAGAATATTGACATGGAAGAAAATGAGTTGGAAGTGAATTTTAAAAGAGGATTTTTAAAATAGAGTCTCATACCTTGAGTCTGACTCGTCACATACGTTCCTTATCTTCCAAAATAATGAAATTATGTTAATTATTTACTTTATTAATAAAATTTTTAGGTTTATTATTCCTATTATATCTTATTTATTACCATGTTATTTTCAACTACATTATCATTTGATTTTATGTTATATGTTTTGATGATATTCAGTTCATATATCCAAAATGACGTCGGTGGGTTAACTATGGTCAAAGGGATAATTATTCCATCATCTACAGGATAATATTAATTATATAATTAGAATTTTTATACATCAATTATACTTTTAAAAAAGACCATGAAATATGGTTATGAAAAATGAAGTACATTACAATCATGGAGACAGTAGGTCATACGTACACATGAGCAACATTTCCATTTTTCAACAATCATTATAGAAAATAAAGTAAGTATTATTTTATCTTTTTATAATGATAATTATATTATTAATACTATATATTTTCATTAAATACACTTATATATATCATATGTGTTATGTGGTGATGAAAAAACAAATCACATTGTTTCGTGGAGGTGGTAGTCCACACGTATACATGAACGATGTTATCATTTTTAGTGAATGGAAAGGTAAGAAAGTAAATGATATATTATATTTTATGAATGATAAATATGTATGAATATAATATATATAAATTAAATCCTTAATTAAAAATTTTCATGAGGGACAGTGATGAAAAACAAATTACATCAGATTGTGAGGCAGTAGTCCACCGTACACATGAACGAGGGTTTCGTTTCCCATTTCATGGAAGAGGAAATGGATATAGGTTATAAATTTAAAATAATTACATCTAAATTTATGGAATATATATTTTTTATTTTATCATTGTTTAATAATATTTTATTGAGTTATAAAAATAAATTAAATAAAAACACTTTGTTAAGAACTATACCTCTTCTTCAGACAATCTCTTAAGGTTTACCCTAAAAGATTCCTTGTGATGATTTTATGATCAAACCAAGGAATATAAGATGTGGGAGGGATTTAAGTAAATTATTTTGGTAGGCCTTTTCTGAACAAAAATTCTTTTTAAGTGTGAAAAAAGGACATGAGGTTCCCTTTTGTAAGTGGGGGGACGAACACTCTTGGAATTACTTAAATAATTAAATTAATATAAATTTATTTTCATGTAAAAATGGATCCAAATGATTTATTTTAAATATAGGGTGAGTATGGGTCTAAATATACTAATAAAATAATATTTTTACAAGTTTATATGATGGTTTCTCCTTATATTTTTGTTTTAACCCCTGTTAACCCTTTTGACGATTGTCATGATAAAAAAGTTTTTTACTTTTTAGGGGTCAGTATAGTTACTATAAAAGGAAAAAAGAACCATAAATAGACCATTGTTGATATTTTAAACAATATAATATTCAATTTAATGAATATAGGATTTCTATTAATTTTAAATTATTTAATAAAATATTATTTATTAGAAATTATCATTAATGACATTTTTGACACCATTCATTTAATTTGACATTAAAAACATCAATAAAAAGATGTAAATAGAATATAAAACTTTCAAACACCCACAATATAATAAAATTATCTAAAAAACTTCTGGTACACTATAAATCACTCAAATAATATTATTTTTAGAGTTTTTGAAATCATTTTATTGATTTTTTACTACTTTCATAAGCACTGCGTCTATATTGCATAAAATTTAAAGTAACTATTTCATCACTAAAAATTAGAAATAAAATATCATTATGAAAAAAAATAATTTATATTTAAATAGAATATTCATAACTGAATATATAAAAAATATAGAGATAATAAAATAAAATGAATGAATTTTTTTCCTTTTCTTTATATAAAATAATATAAAGGTCAAAATCATTGCCAAATGGAAACAAAATACCATATAATGGACTTTTGGATATATATTAATTATATATACTCATCCAATAAAATTAATTCAAGTGTTATAGTCATTTTTTTGTCCATATCATAGTATTTTTAACCTAAATTACCTGATTTAACGTTACCAGGGTGACATAAATTTACTAAAGTTACTATTCATAATGACCAAAAAATAAAATGGACCTATTTAAAAAATTTAGACCCACTAATTCCAAATATTTAAACCTTTTTTCAAAATTCAATCCATATAAGTGGAAGAATTTAATTTAAAATTAAACCAGCAAAAGGCGATGAAAAACTGTTTTTTAGAAAAATGTATTTTTTAGGTATAAAAATGTTTTTATACCAAATTCAAGTATAAAATTAATTAAAAATTATATAATTGGATTATATTTAATAGAAATAAAATATTAAATTTTAAAACTAATCCAAAAGAGAATCTAAATTTTAAAATACTTTATAAGGAAATCTAGTTTTCAACAAAAAACAATATTTTCAATATTCTCTTAAAAATCAAACATTTAAGAAAATTTTAAAAGATTCACCTTAAGATAATTTTTTATGATGATTTAAAAAACTAAGTTAATTTTATAAAATAAATTTAACAAAATTTCTACAAATTAATTATAATATTTTCTCAAAAGAAGTAATAAAAATCTTTTTTGAAGAAAACATATTTTTAAAGCATAAAATGACTTTAATAAAAATTGAGGGCTTATTTACTAATAATTAATCAATAAATTTATATTTATTAGGAAATTTATAATTATTTAATAAATTATTTAATCTTATTCATGCCAACTAATTAAACATCTAGGTTATAACGGTCATATTTAAATAATAATATCGTGTGGTTCATTTAAGCTCAGTGTTGCATATCTTGTACGCTATTGGACATAGTATTTTCTTTAATCTTAGGATATTACTATGGGTATTGAAATTTTATTATAGATCATATATAATAGGTTCATTATAAAACAACTATATAGTCGTAAATTTTTTAATTTACCTAAATATTCTAGAAATATGGTTGAGAGATAAACAAGAAATGGTTGACACACATACACATGAGGAATTAGTGGCATAGTAGATTCATACATTGTTTTACCTTAATTAGTGTCATTAATCTCACTATAATTAATTTAGATAAAATATATGGGGGAATTAATTTTAAATTTATTGAGATTTACTTCCTCATGTTATTCTTATTTTTCTCATATTGTTATCATAAATTTTGAACTTCCAATATGTGTATCTTATCATTATTTTCTAGAATTCATGACATGTGAATTTTCCCATGAGTTTAATAGGGTATGTGTTGGGACCACTTTGTGTATAAGGTTTCATTTGTTGTCAATAGTTTTCAATGAATATCAAAATGAAGGAGATGAAGAAGAAGAGAATGAAATGGAGGAATAGTGAGGTATCATCCATCTGAGGATGATTGAAGAAGAATGAGGATTTGATGAAAACCATGAAATTATTCATGATTGTATGAGAACCATGAAATAGATTACTTGAAGAATAAAATCATATGATTTTCATGAAGTAGAGAATGATGGTTGAATAATAAGAGAGAGTGTGGAAGGGATTGGTATTATGAGATAGCCATGAATTTCACATTGCATCTAAATCAGACGATGCTTTGCTGATTTGTATTTGAAAAATATCATAAGTCAAGAGAACTTATGATTCAAGAGTTATGAAGTAAAAGGGGAGTAAAGGTGCTGCCATTCATATACAATTTTGATTGGAAGGAAATATGTCGGTGCAAGATAGGGAAGCTATATTAATTTACATGGAAACTATGATAATGCTAAAGCTGATCTATCAAATGATATATATCATGATAGTGAAGTATGTGATGAAAGAAGAAGAGTTTTTGAAGAATAAAAATCACAGAAAATAATCACAAAGGTTATGGATGAAGTATATATTGAAGGTGGCGCTGTTCTCCAATGTTTGCCAAATTTTTTGGCCTGGAAATTAGAAGCTGAATAAATGTGTTTCTGGTAGATAAAGTTATGTGATAAATTCAAGGGGGTTTGAATAGTTGCGTGAAATTTATGTTTCGGGATCAGAACATCGAAATTTGGAAAAGTCATGGAGTGTGCGAAAAATTAGGCAAAGTGCGCGAAAAATGAGGTTGCACGAAATATTGGTTTTTCGTGCAATATGGAACGTTGTTTATAATTTTCTACACAATTTGTGTTTTGAGATCAAAATAGAGAAAAATGGAAAAGGCATGAAGTGCGTGAAAACTCAAAAAGTGTGCAAAATATGATAATGCATGAAGGAGTTTTGACACGCACAAAGAGGGGTTTATGTGTGGATTGGTGTTTTTCACGCAGGGTCAAAAATGCCTATAAATACAAGGTGAACCCCTCTCAATTGGAAAAGCCTCAACACATAGAGATATCCCAAGCTCTAAAACATAGAAAAATTGAATTATAGATTGGTGCATAGAAAAAGTAAGTGTTGCGCTGAAAAAGAAAGTGTTGTGCAGAAAGGGGAAGTTCTACGTGAAAAAGAAGAGTTGTGCATCAAGGATTTTTCACACCAGAAGGTGTTTTTACGTGAAAGGATTAATTTTACACACAAGACACCTAGAAGGGTTCATAAAAAATTTAGGGATCCCATAGGCCTTTTCCAGGTGCTTGGCACTCTCAAAGCGGCTTCGCGAGGAAGGAAGTACTGTGAACCATTCAGTTTTACGAAGAGAAGTAGTACCGCACAGACACAGTTGGTGTTTAACACCCTTGTTGTGCTTTATAAAGAGAAGAAGAACAATACGTGCAACTAAATTCAGATCTTCACTGAAAGAATGAAGTATACCGATACACTTAGGTGTTGGTATTAGAAATTAAATAAAGTAAAGAAGGAGAGGAACAGAGTGTGCCCAACTAAAGATTGTGAATTATTCAGGGCAGTACAATTGTTATGATTATTTGAGTATCTGGTTTGTGTGTTCAGTTCTTTCAAGTACATCAATACAGGACTTCGATGCAAGCAGTGTCCCATACTGGACTGAGACAAAGACTTCAATGAAAGTCTGTTGAAGAGATCTTCAGGTCTATAAACTGAGTGGGACATCACTCAAGGAAGTGAGCCAGGGGGAGTCAACTGGAGTGACCCAAGGGATGCAATGAGCTATCCCTGAACCTTTGTAAATGTAGTAAGCATCGAACAGAGTGTCATTTCCAAAAACTTTGTAATCCATAGCTTGTGAAGATTAGTGGAATTTGGTATGACCGACAACTTGTCGACGTATGCTCCTTGGACGTAGCCTTTAGTGGTGAAGTAAGTAAAAAGTGATGTGTTATTCTTCTGTGTGTTTTAATTACTACACATATCTGTCATATAGGTTTAAACAAGTTCCTACCAATGTGGTAACAATATCTATAAAAGAAGAGAAAAAGGTTACACCCTAATTCACCCCCGCTCAAGGTGATCTAGGGTCCTTCAATTAGTATTAGAGGGAAAAGGTTTTTCATATGTTGTATACTCTACAGTAATTCTATTCAGAAAATTATTAGAGTTTCTTTCCTAAATTCGATAATTAAGTGTAGTCTTGATGAATATTCATCCATTCCTGAGCAGAAGTCTATATCCAGAAAGACCATGATAAATAGGAAAAAGAAAGAGAAGAAGTAGTTGAAGAAGTCCCTCATGTCCAAAGAAGATGCATCGTCTGGTTCTCCATGCCCTTCCAATAATGGAGAAATACCAGTCTTCGAAAGTATAGAGTAGGCATCTCAGGTTTCTACCAGAGGAAAGGAAGACACTTATATATCATTTTCAAGTGTTAGGAGAAATTAAGAACTTATCTATATGATATTCCTGAAGAAAGGGTTGATTCTATTTGTATGACATTTCAATGTATGCAGGCTGAGATCACCCGATTGGGAAGAGAAGCTGAAAATATAGAGGAAGGATTAGTAAGAAAGGTATCAGAATGCTATAAGCTCTCCAGACAGATTTAATCCCTTGAATAAACAAGAAGGAAACATGAAATAAATACATCAAGATGATTCAAAGAAGATGATGAGGAATAAAGAGTCAGAAAGGCTCTTAAAGAAAAGATCCATGTTCTTAAAGGGAAACTGAAAAATTGAACTGATGTCAAGGGTCTAAAAATGGAAGGGATATCCAGGAAGATCAAGAAACATGACTCTTTGATTCGGAAAAAAATGATTCTCCATGAGGAATAATTTGTTAGAATAAAGAAGGATTGTGAAGATAAAATAGCTATGATTGAATATCAGAAGGTCATTCTCAATAGGCAATGTCTAGAATTGGATGCTCAGTTGACTATTCTTGAGAAGAAACATATTAAGACTTCACAAAATAATTAATTAGTTTCTGTTGGTACTCAATGCTCACTTGAGGATTCTAGTGTCAAAAGAACTCCAACATGTGATAAGAAGATCATGACTTCACTCACTGATCTATCACAAGAAGCTAAAAAAGTGAAGGTACCATCCATACCAAATCGTAATATTGTTTATAAATATGATTCTACAAAAAGTGTAGGTTGAAAGAAAAATTCTAAACAAGTATGGATGAGGAAAGGAAAGGAGAAGAAATTTACCACCATGGATAGAGTGGATAGGAAGAAAAGCTGGAAGATGGTTCCCCAGATTGAGAAAAACACATTAAGAAGAATTCCCAACTGCCTTTTACAGAAGATATAAAGAATGCAAGATTCTTGGGTCAATGTTGGTGCTGGAATAGATTTGGGAATTGTTCATTGGATTGTTGGTTCAATCCCTTAAATGAAATAACACAAAGAAAGCCTATATCAAAGGGAAAAAATCCATGGAAGAAGAAGCAACATCTGCAGGTCTAGAAGCATTTGTTTACCACAAACAAATTTGGAATTCTTGATAAAAACTAAAATGTATGCAATGACAGTGGTCAAAAGGTAGGTACATGCCCATATCAACATGGATTCACTATTGATAAGAAAAATAATCCCTCTGATTCTGGCTAAGTATGAAGCATCTACCTTAGGAAGAAATCAGAAGAATTTTTTGAACACACACTTCCCCAAGAAGATCTCAAGTAGGGAAGATGAGAAGTCCCTAGATTTTAGATCCATGAAATTGAAGGGAAATTCATCCAAAAGAGTAACCAAGAGGGATGGCACTCAGATGATCCCATGCAGAAGATCCAAACCTACTGCAACAGTTTCAAATGACATGTTGGTCATCTGGCCAAGATATTTGGAAATAATGAGGAAACATGAAAATGAATAAGCCAGGGCAAGTGGTAAAGGAAAAGAAAAACTTTCATGTCATCAAGACAAAGTCCATGAGAGAGTAGAAACCAAGATAAACACAGGTGTCAAAGAAGTTTTGTGTGAGAGATGAAAGAAATCTGGTCACATTGCAAAAGGTTGTTTAACCTTAATACTAGAGCAAGAATAAGTCCTTAAAATGTATAAGAATGTGTCATTCATGATGGATGTTAAAAAGAACAACTCTCCATGCAAAGCAGAAGATAATGTGAAGAGAGACATGCCTCATCAATATATATCAGAATATATGTTCAAATGTGTAGGCATGAAGACTGGAGTAAATAGAAGAACTTGGTTGAGAAAAGCATCTCAACCATCCAGCTCATATTGATGAATCAAGGAGGAACCGACTTATTCTCTTAATCATTTATTTTATTTTATTTGTGTTAATAGTATATGGAATTGAAGGGGAATAATGCACTTAGGGGGAGAACCTGAGAAGTAATGAATATTGTCAACTCTTGATAGCTAAGTTGAAGAATTTTCCATCCTTGGAAGATTCTTCAATTGACATTCAAAGATTAATATGATGAAGGATCACCCTTGATGAAGATGATGAGGAGTGTTTCCCTTAAGGGGGAGACAAATGAAGAAGCTTCTAAAATTATTTTTTCAATTAGTATCAACATCAGTCGGTATTAAGTGCAATTACTATGGAAATTTCTTGAAAAACATGTCATTGGAAAAGGTATGTCATTTCTCAATATCTCATCCTTGGTTACTCAGAACGAAGATCATTTTACAAAGGGGGGATTAATTGAATTAATCAGTGACATAAGAAGAATGGAAGTTCCCCAAAGCCACTAATCCTACCAATTTCCATTAAATGTTTTTGATCTGTTTATTAAAGTGAGTATACGAGTTTCAGGTTGATTATTTTCTATCACATTAAATTTCTTCATCCTGAAATGAAAGTGGAAAACCCTTGAAGACAAATTACAAGAGTTCTCATATCTTGTTGTATCATGACCAATGAATAATGGAAAACCTTGTTGTCTAAATCAAATCCACTTGTTTTTTACACCGAGCATTGTTCAAGTAGACTTAGTGTGAAATGATTGATGTCACATTGCTTAAGTATATATTGATACCCTCTCTACCATGAGATTTGTATTTCTTGTCAATAAGGGGTAGATAAAGTGAAATGAAAGTTTGAAAAGTAAATACGAGAGAGAATATTCTCATTTTTTCATTGACATATTCATTTCAGGAGATTTTTAAGGTATTGAAAACAAAATACAAAGGTGGATATTATTGGGACCACTTTGCGTATAAGGTTTTATTTGTTTTCAATAGTTTTCAATGAATATCAAAATGAAGGAGATGAAGAAGAAGATAATGAAATGGAGGAATGGTGAGGTATCATCCATCTAAGGATGATTGAAGAAGAATGAATATTTGATGAAGACCATGAAATTATTCATGATTGTATGAGAACCATTCAAGAGATTACTTGAAGAATAGAATCATATGATTTGAATGAAGTAGAGAATAATGGTTGAAGAAGAAGAGAGATTTTGGAGGGGATTGGAATTCTGAGATGGCCATGCATTTCACATTGCATCTAAATCAGACGATGCTTTGATGATTTGTATTTCAAAAATATCGTAAGTCAAGAGAAAATATGATTCAAGCGTTATGAAGGAAAAGGGGAGTAAAGGTGCTTACATTAATATACAGTTTTTATTGGAAGGAAATATGCTGGTGGTAGATAGGGAAGCTGTAGTACTTTCCATAGAAACTCTGACAAAGCTAAGGTTGATCTGTCGAATGATATATATCATGATACTGGAGTATGTGATGAAAGAAGAAGAGTTTTTGATGAATCCAAATCACAAAAAAGAAGCATGAAGGTTATGGCAGAAGTATATATTGAAGGTGACACTGTTCTCCAATGTTTTCCAAATGTTTGGGCCTAAAAATTTGAAGATGAAGTCATGTGTTTTTGGTAGAAAAAGTTACGTGATAAATTCAAGGGGGTTTTAATAGTTACATGAAATTGATGTTTCAGGATCAGAACATTGTAATTTGGCAAAGGCATGGAGTGCACGAAAAATTAGACAAAGTGCGTGAAATATGAGGTTGCGCAAAAGATTGGTTTTTCATGCAATATGGAACATTGTTTACAATTTTGCACACAATTGGTGTTTTGAGATCAGAATAGAGAAAAATGGAAAAGGCATGAAGTGCATGAAAAACTCAAGAAAGTGTATGAAATATAATGTTGTGTTAAAGAGTTTTTAGGCGCATGAAGAGGGGTTTACGCACGAATTAGGGTTTTTCATGCAGGGTCAAAAAGGCCTATAAATATGAGGTGACCCCCTCTCATTTGGAAAAGTTTTGACACTTAGACAGATCTCGAGCTCTGATGCGTGGAAAAATTGAAGTATGGAGTGGTGTGCGGAAAAAGGAAGTTTTGTGTGGAAAAAGAAAGTGTGGCACAGAAATGGGAAGTTCCTTGCGAAAAAGAAGAGTTGTGTGCAAAGGATTTTTCAGGCCAAAATTTGTTTTTACATGAAAGTTTTAAATTTTACACGCTAGACACCTAGACGGTTTCACAAAAAATTTAGGGATACTGCAGTCTTTTTCCTGGTGCTTATCACTCTGAAAGAGGCTTCGCGAAGAAGGATGTACCATGAACCCTTCAGTTTTATGAAGAAAAGTAGTACCACACACACACAATTTGTGTTTAACACCTTCCTTGTGCTTTACGAAGAGAAGAAGAATGATACGTGCAAATAAACTCAGATATACACTGAAAGAAAGAAGTATACCAATACACTTAGGTGTTGGTATTGGAAATTAAAGGAGGAGAAGAAGAAGAGAAACATAGTGTGCCGAATTGGAGATTGTGAATTATTTAAGTTAGTACAATTGTGATGATGCTTTGAGTATCCAGTTTGTGTGTTTAGTGCTTTGAAGTGCATCAATCCAGGACTTCGATGAAAGCAGTGTCTCATGCTGGACTGAGACAAAGACTTAAATGAAAATATGTCGAAGAGACCTTCACATTTATAAACTGAGTGAGACTTCACCTAAGGCCGTGAGCCAAGGGGAGTCAACTGGAGTGACCCGAGGGGTGTATTGAGCTATCCCTAAATCTTTGTAAAGGTAGTGATCCTGGGACAGAGTGATTGTTCCCAAACCTTTGTAATCCACATCTAGTTAAGATTAGTAGAATTTGGTACGACCGACAACCTTTTGGCATATGCTCCATGGACGTAGACCTTAGTGGTGAACCAAAAAAAAAGTGATGTGTTGTCCTTTTGCATATTTTAATTACTACACATTTCCATCACATAGGTTTAAACAAGTTCCTACCAACGTGGGAACAAGATCCATAAAATAACAAAAAAAGTTGACACCCTGATTCACCCCCCCTCTCAAGGTGGTCTAGGGTCCTTCAGTAAGTGTGAGGAATTTTTTAAACCATGTTTTTATTAAATATTTTATCGATAATAATTGATATAATTTCCCTACATTGAGATTTATTTTAATATTTAATGTAAAATTTTAATTGGACCTAGAATTCATAAATTCAATAAAAATTCTGTATTTCCACCTACATGTTAACTCTTGTAATTTTACCATAAAAATTTAGAATAATTTTTAATAGAAACTTTATAAAATAATTTAAAATTAATTTAGATATATTTTTCATTTGGACTATTCAAGATAGATCCCATGTTTGAAGGGTGAAAAGTGTCCATGAAGATAAACCTATAATGGACTCGATTGAATGGGATAAATATCACTAATTGAGATATAAATTTTTTAACTCTTATTATAATGGGATAAAATTATTATTAATAATAAATGAATAATTTTAAAAATATTTATTTCCCTGTAAGGGGTGCTAGTTCGGGTGTTATGTTTGTCAAAAAGGCAATGAAAATAGGAGAAACTATTTGAGGCAGAATTTCACAAGTACCCCTTTTGAAATTTCAAACCTTTTTCCTAAACCACTCTATTTATTTGAGTTTTTCATACATTTCAATGTTGGGTCATGTATTAAGAGGTTATACCCAAAGAGTGTGGTCTCCTTCCACTTATCTATTCATTTTTAAGAAGGAATTCTTATAGTAAGGATCCCATTAAGAAGTGTCTCTTATTCTTCTTTTACTTATTATTTCATTGTTTTTATGTTTATAGTCTAATTTAATCATCAATAAAACTTATTTATTCTTTAATTTACCATATTTTTATTTTTTGTGTTGGATTCTAGGAGTGTAAATGAGATTGCGTTTTACCCTTTCAATCCTTCATTGATGATAATCATCTCCGTGATCATAACTCTACACATGGAAATTTAGTTTTTGTTTATAGTCAATCTAATACCTAATCCATTTAATTATTTGTTTTGAATCCATGGAGACACTATAATTCATAAATTATGATCAATTAATTGGGTTTGAATTTATATGGAACTCGATCAATATCTATATAGACCGTGAGTCTGGTCATGTGTGAATCATTAAAGAAAAAATTTAATCACAAAATATGATCAACTTGAGATTGAATTTTAGGGTTCGAATCTAATCCCAAAACTCAAATAATTCTCATTTATAGGATGAATATTATTCTATAGTTTTCCACTAGAGATACTTTTTTTGGGATCATAATAAAGACAAGTTTCTACAATTGGATATCCTGAAGTTAGCTTATGGTTCACTTCTTCCTATCTTTGTGGCCATGTTAATTTCTATAGGATTTGAGGGTTGAAAATATTATAAAATCATAATTAAATGGATTTAAACAAAAAGTAAATTGAGGAAATAATATTGAAGTGGTATATTAGATTGATTATGTCATGTCATATTGGTGTTTTAAAATAAAATGTTTTCTTATGGCCTTATTTTATTTTGATATTACTCAACAAAGCCATCATTTTTTGTTCCCTATTTCATTTATTTGCATTGATTCTTCAAAACTATTAAGTGTTGTTTAATTCACTTATTACTTAGGAGAACAATATAGTTCACCCCCTGTTCTTTATTTAGTAAAAAATCATAAATATTTTGAGATAGAACATGACAATGCTCAATATGTCTCTCCACTAACCACCTAGTGGCAGTCTAGTGTGTTTATCCTCACTAGATTGATCACTATGTACTCAATGGGATGTTATCAGGTACTTGGTTTCCACCTGTAGCTACCATTATATAACTTAGCATCCAGAAATTACAAAACATCAACTTCGGGTTATCTCATCATATCTACATATCCAAAATAATCACTTTTAACTACTTATAGACATCAAAAATGATCTCTCTCACAATCAAAATTCAAAAATTCTAACCAATATAAATTTTCACCATTAAATTTCTAAATAGCATAAAAAATTATATCATTATTAATTAACTATAATTATGGGTCTCTATAAGTCCCCACCATAACGTTTTTCATCCCTAAAAATAACAAAGTAAACACTAAATCAAATTTCACTATCCCTACTAACCATCAATTCATAGTTAACATACTAAATCCATATCCAAAGATTATCACCACACTTATGGTGATCAAATCCCAAAACTACTTCACACTTTTCATATATATAAAATATTACATTCAAAAACTACAAATTCACAAAAATACTCCCCCATATAAATTTTATACTATAATAATTACTTAAATTTTACCAGTTTTTCCTACAACATTATTTTCAAACATACTAGATTAACTTTAATTATTTAATCTGAATAATTCAAACATAATAACACAGAACCAAATAAATCATCATCTCACACATCTTTATCCATTATTTTAAAATTGCATCATATTCTTAGTTTTTAATCCTTCCTGTTTAAAAATTAAACTTCACTTTTAAATCCAAATTTAGAAAACTAAATTTATCGGTTTGATTTTAAAGATACCATAATTTTTATAAAATTTAATTACATTTAAAAATATATTTCATTTTATATCCATTATTATTAAATATTTTTTCTAATTTTGAAACATTGAAATATCATCACCCACCTTTAATGTTTCTAGATACCCCTAGTAGTATAGGAAATAAAGAAAATTTAATATATCAAAAGTAATTAAACTACCATGTGCCTAACTTATATTAATTAATTCACCCCTGATAAAGTTTTCAAAAATCACTTTATTAATTGTTTTTAATTAATGTATTTCATTAATTATTATTTCCCAGTTTTCCGATAGGTGAACTCCCCAAACCCACTTATACTAGGATAGAGGATAGCGACTAGTGCTCAGGTATCTACATTATCATGGGAGGTATTTACTCTAATCAACCTATCATCTATTATCATATATCCATATCCCCCATAACATTCATGAAATATAAACTAAACAATAAAAACCAATGCATATATATAACAAAACCTCCTAGATAAAAATTGAAATAATACAAATGTGATCACTAGGTAAAACCATCACATCCCAAATAGAAACTATCCTAAATACTAATGACATGAGAATCAAAAATCATCAGGACCATCTCTAATCCACCAGCTATCCAAGTCAGCTATCATTCATCACTAGGATCCATGGTCATATGTCCTATACACCTTCTAATTTTCATAGACACAATGTGTATAGTGTGAAAGTGCACATGCATGGGTGAGTATAATAACACCTAATATAGTTACTTTAATAAGTGTGACAACCCCATAAACATCATGTATCTATGTGTTTCGATAGGAAATAAAGTGTAGATAATATGATGTCACCCAACATCATCAAGGGGAATAACCATGACCCATATTAATCAGTCAACCCATATCCCACTTAATTACTCTCTCAAAATTCCAATGTTTTTTCACAAAGAAATAACCACCATTCCTCGTAACCCACCAAATATTCCTCAGCCTATAATTCACCCCTGATGCGCTAGTCATGATATTTTGGTGGAAATAAAAATCTCCACTTATCTTATTAGAACCAAAAAAAAATACACACCTATAACTATTTCAGTAATATATGAGGAAATACACGTATCTACTGGTGAAAATACACATCTCCATATCTAGCAGCATATACATATATAGACACCATAGGAAATAAACATCCCTTGAGATAAAATTGTAGATTGGTATGCTAGAGGAAATAAAAAACTCCATGGATGTCGTTAAATAATTGGTACTCCCAATCCCAGAGTAGTGATTGAGGATTAGAGATGGTATATGGTGTATCATAATCCACCTCAACCCTAGAGTTTTGGGTGAGAAAGAGTGTCACCACTCCATTGAATTACTATCCATCATATTCTTATATCAGGGATATTGGATAAATTTCCCACCTCTACCTGTCCTTCCCATTATGTCCACATATCATGGATACTGGAGGTAATACCCATCAACAAATTTCCTAAATCAAAATTTTTAGAGGAATTTCTCATCCCCAACTATTTATTAGAAATATAATATCAGTCGCATTCCAGAGTAGTGGGTGAGTGGTGGAAGATACATGGAAGTAATAATCAGTATATAATCATATCATTGGGTGAGACAAGGTATAGTAAATTTTATCCAACTCTAACCCTAGATAATGGTTGAGTGTAAAGAAGATCCACCTCTATATCATGTCTCCATCAATATCAACTCATCAAAAGTTGTATCACATATTATAGTGATGAATGCACAAAACAATCATTTACCTCACAGTCATGAATCCTTATATCTCTCTTACAAGAATATTTTATATAAAATTTTGAGTTTTTCATCATCCGCATTAGACTCCCACTAACCAATATCATATAAATATATTGATAATTCAATTACAGTTGAATGTTAGTTATTAATTATCCTTCTAATCACAATATACCTCAATCAATATTAATTTCTACCAGATCATCTATAAATTCCACAACATACCCACTATGATTACACATACACATCTTGATACATGTTATTGATGATAATAAAATAACAATAAAAGTTTTTATTGAATTATTCAACCGATCACATCAAAAGTAGGTCGATACCACTTTATTCACATAGAGTTCCAACTACACAATCCTATGTAACTAGAGTTTCTATACCGTATTATCTAACTATCCTCACAGATTAATGAATATATATCGTAAATATTCTAAAACCATAGTTTTGAAGGTTTATGTTTCCATTTATTATTAAATTTCATTTATTTCAAGTCATTCATTATGTATTCTCCATCTCCTTTTAAATTATGCAACATCGTTTGAGGGGAACCCCATCTATAGTGTTATATCATTATTTCATTCTCATTGTTTAATTTTCCCATTAATAATCACTATAACCCTTTATACCATAATATGTTTATCCACATTTAATCTTGAAATAATAATATTTTATCTATACAATCACATATAATCAAATTTTTACATCATTACTATATTCTCATTCATTTTGATCATATATGATTACCATATAAAATTCATTATTAAATAATTAATTCATAATCTCCATAAAAAATTACCAACATATTGAATAGATGAATTTATTAAGTTATATGATTCTCTTTCCTTTATATAACCTTGGATAACATCACTGAGCTTCCAACAAGGACCTTTAACCACCTCACATGGTTGAGGAACATATCTAAGTAAACAGTTTAGGTTCCTTTTTCATGTTTAAAAATATTTACTTTAAATAATATTATTTAAAGAAAAAATAATATATTATGTAATCATCCTGAACAACCATGATATTATAGTCTAATAATCCACTAAAAATAGTGTTAACAATAAGAATCATTCACCACATCTTGTGGTTAATAACCCCATACATTAGGGAAATTCAAGATCATTATCTCAGCCACATCAATTTTCCTTAAAATATTATTATTATTCCATAATAATAATATTTACATGATCCTTAAAGAAAAAATAACATCCTGGTATAGCATTTTGAATTTTAGCAAGTCTGTTCCACTTTCCAAACTCATATTCGGTTTCTCATTGATATACTTCATGATAATTATTTACATAAACAATTTACAATTATTATTATTAAATTTTAATAATTTTATTAATCATGTGATCATCATTAAATTAAATCAGTTGCCAAATGATCTCCCAAATGTGTTAAAAATGGTTCCAATGTCTCTAGGATGTTAAATGGATCCAATACAATTTTTAGTGTCAAATTTGAGTGTATAATGTGTCCACATATACCCAATTTACTTCAATATAATTAGGGGTTCCATGTGGTACCCCCACACACCAACACGAATGCCTACATCCTCAAACAACCTCAGGTTACTTCCAAGCCAGTGGATCAACACACATCCATGATTTGAGTTCTATGGGTGATCAATGTCATGTAAAAACCTCATCCATTCAGTTAGGATGATTAAACAAACCCTGATTAGGTCACATCAACCTTGTAAACCATGACCTCTCTTAGTGCTCATAGCTATCCAATCATATGATTGAATGGACATTGTTATTCTCAATAATGTTGACCTAGGTTTCCCTCCTTGGGCTATGGAACACATGGATTACTATATAATCTGAATGACTGGATGGATGGAATCCCCACAAACCACACATTATTCCACATAATAGGAGATAAATGATGCAATGTATTACATATAATTAATAATCTAATAGTCTATTCCTTATTATCACTCCATTCATTGAAATCCCATTGGCATCACTGCAACACTTCCACCCCTGACGGTTGACCATGGTCAACTGCATAAAAAATGAAAAAAATTTCATACATAGGTAAATTTGAACCATGAGATTGTAGATCTAGCCTTTATTTTTCATGATTTGGTTTCTAAATAACTTAAAACATAGATTTATTTTGAATAAGGCATAAATTTTTCTCTATAATATATCTCACTCTACTAGTCTGATTGGAGTGATTCTAAAGTTGTTAGATTAATCTTAAAAAGATAGAAAAAATTATGTATCATTGGTTTAGTGATTCATTCATACAAAAAATATATAAAATGATTTATGATTATTCACTTAGAACTTCTCTATTCGAACTTATAAAATTATTCTTTCCTATTATGAATATTAATGAGCCAGTGGATTCAAATTGAATTTTTTTTAACGTACATAAATTTCATGACAGGGTTCAATATAGAATGATACAAACTAAAAGTGATAAGTTCTATCTAAAATATACATACATGAATAATCAAACTACAACTAATTTTTATGCCTCAAAAATCCTCTGACCAAGCTCCCTTTCATTCTAGTGATCTATATTATTTCTCTACCAAAAATCACCTCTCTCCCCAATATTTCCTCTACAATTATATTAATAAAGGATAAGGCTAGGTTAAAAGAAAAATAATTAATCTCTTAAATAAGTAATATTTAATTAAAAGGTCCCTTCTCCTTCAATGCACACAACTTTAACTATGCCCAACAATTACACAAATCCTACCCTAGGATAAACACCCATTTTCAAACTCAACGATATAACCTAATTCCCTATCCTACATATCTTTAATGTTGAATTTACTCTTTCACCTTTTTTAATAAAAAAATATTTTTTTCATTGAAAATCACATTTTGAAGTCAGTAAAATCCATTAAGGCCCATCATCAATTCCAACTATATTTAATAAACCAACTAAAATTGTGATGAGTCTCTCTTTCTAAGCACAAGAAAAGGATTGAAAACCAAGTTTGTTACATTCACATATAATATAGGATTCAAATGTAATTAAGTTGATTAAGACTATTTATTGGTTACTTATCTTTTCCAAACCATTCCCTCTCTAATTTATAAAATCCTAGAAAACTAAAACATCACCACATTGTAATAACCTAACCAAGTTTTACCATCAAACTAGACTAGACAACCAAATACCTCAAAAATGATCCATCATCATCATATATTAGAGCCTTGTGTTGAGGGTTTGAGTTAATAGATGGGTAATGATTTATCCCCTTATAAAAATAATATGGGTCAATGAATAATTCTAAAAATAATATGGAATGACTCATTCATAGATTAAAAAATTCCTAAAAATATAAAAATTGTACAACATAGGAAAGAAAACTTCCATATATGTATGAAAATGAAAAAATACCATTTATATGTATGAAAATAGTACACTAAAATATTTCATTCTTAAAATAATATAAAATGTCCATTGGCAAAATACACTTATGCACAAACTTTAAAATAATAAAACTAGATAGGCTTAGAAATGTTTAAAAGAATCCACTTTCCAGTGTTGTCCTCTCTTACTCTATCACCCAGTTGAGACGTAACCTAGAAATGTGTCACCAAAACCTATATAATCTATAAATATTTGACATGTTCAACATACTTTGTGTTTTTGTTATATTTGTTTTCAATAAGTATCAAAGACATTAAGAGAAGTTTCATGATGTCAATATATCGATGGGTAGGTGATTGGATGTAGTTTGAAGTTCCCAAGTAATTTGGAGAAATTATTAGAGGGTATTAAGAAAGAAAAATATACATTGTCTTGTTTATATTTTAACATTGAAGTGAATAAATTTAGAGTTTATATATATTTCTTGGATAAGGTTGAATTAGATCAAAATGATAAGAAGATGTTTATATGAAAGGAATTGTTTTGTCTAATGAATTGAATGTATTATTTGAGGATTGATATTTTTTCTTAAGGCTTAGAAATTGGAACTTCAAGATATATTCACTTATTTTGTAAAATTTTAACAGGATGAAGTTACTAAAAAACAGTATTTTGAATGATTAGTTATAGATAATACTATAATGGATGATAATCTAGAAAGGATGGATATTTTCTTAGTATTTTTCCAAGGAAGAAATAGACTTAGAAAAAAATTAGTCAAGTCTGTAAGACATCACCTTACTCAAGAAGTAAGGGATTGTGAATAAACCTGGCCAAGCTCAAAGGCCGTTAACTAGCTGAGACAGGCGTGTGTGAAGAAGAGAATTCATAGCCTGCATGGGTCGATGCAGGTTTGAGTGTGTGAGTGGAGTAGGAAAGAGGGTGAGGTATTATTGGCCTCCAACACATGTAGTATGGATTTATGAGACATGTGTAAGAATCAACTCCCAAATATACTTAATTTCTAGTTGAATAAAGCACACTTGTATATAAATAAGTTCCACCATAAAGAAAACATCAATGTGGGATCATGAAAAACATGCATAATATTCACATTTAAAAAAATTCTTATGGTATTGGGCTCAAATATATCTCATGTAATCTATATTCTTGACACATCAGTAATAAATTCCATGCATGCATTTCACAAGCCATCTTATTCTATTTATAAAGTTGAATAACTAAATATTTGACACTCTGGTTCATCTGATAATTCTTTAAGGATCATATAGTCTTCATTCATGTAGAATGGTGAATTTATAAAGCTTTTCATAAGATCATTCCTACAGTCATGATCATAAAAAAATGAATAACGAAGACATTTGATTGAGAAGATTCATTTATATAGAATATGATGATGCACTATAAAGTTTTGAATATCAAAATACCAAGATGATAATGTGGGTTTTTCAAGGTTCAAGGAAAAGATAATTATATGATAAATAAATGATTTAGATGATTTCTGATGATGATTAAAAATACTGGAGTAAAACCAATATCATAAGTGAAGAAGGAAGTGAATAGGAATATCATACTGATTCTCAACATATTTTGAATATCAAAGGCATGAATTCATATGATCATCGCATGTATTTGGGGTCCAACATAAGTATTTTGATATCATAATACATTTTAATCAAAGAACTTTGAGTAGAATCCCATGACTTCTATTTATAATACTTTTAAAAGACTTATGATATCTAACCTGGTGATGATTTTTTCATGTTATTAAATTAAAATATCACGGTTCCATGGATTCTAATATGATTTGGGAAAGTGAAGATGATATAGAATCCATAAATTATGAAATTGACAAATATCATAGTTAAGGAAAGAAAAGAATAAATCATATCTATAGCCAAATTAAAATGAAATTTAAATAAATACCAAAGATTATAAGTTTAATGTCTGATATTTCATGAATTATTGAAGTACTAAGAATTATTATTGAAAATTAATTCTTATTCTACAGTAAATAAAAAATGAAACACTTGTGATGCATAATATTGAAGATGTTTAGGTTTAAAAAAATATATAAGGAAGACTCATGTGTGAGATTTATGAAAGAATTAAAATGATGTTATTCCATTATATACAAATGTTCTATAGGTAAAATGAAGTTATAAGAATGATATCTGATACAAAACCTATTACATACTCATGGTATCAAAGTGAGAGAAGAAAAACCAGTTTTTCTTTCCTTACATGATAAATAAGAATAAGGTTAATTAGAGATGAATCTAACCATGTTCTAAAACCTATCATGTTTAAGATGATGTTTTGATATGTTTTTGAACTGCATCAAGAGATTTTTTTTCACGATAAAGAAGAATAAGTGGAAGAGAGGAGATAATATATCAAATTTATTTACTATAAATCACATCCAAGTGAAATATAATGAGTGATAGTTCCTATTTCATCAATATAGTGTATGAATCTAAAGAATTTTTTGAGGTATCCATTTTGAATGTTGCAAGATTTAGAAATCCCTATGATTGTTGTGAAGAGTCCACCCACTTGATTTCAATATATTGAGGAAGATATCAGAGTTAATGTATCCATGGTAGACAAAAATAAATTCATTTCATGGTCTACTTCAATTTTCTGCAATCCTACTCTTGTATTTAGAGAATAAAGCTGTTGCTTATAAGGAAATGGTTGTTTCTAGTGTTGTATGAGTCCAATGGTCATACCATTTCCTAATATTCTTTTGATAATAAATAAGATGTTATGAATATGGGATAATAACCTTGTGTCCTTGGGAATATAAGGAGGTGAAACTCATTAACCAACACTGGTGTTACGTAGTGTGTTTTACTTTTAGTCATTCGTGCATTCCAACCAATGAAAGATAGGGTGAAGTAAAAGTTAGAGATTTACTCAATATATAAGTGATGAGGTGAATTGGGGATAATGTTTTAATTGGTAAAAATTCATTCTACACTGATTCACCCCCCTAGTGTGGTAATTTCCTAAAGTTATCCTAACAATTGGAATTAGAGAATGTTACATCACTATTGGATTCTTATATTAAAGTATGATTGTTTTTTACCAATAAAATGATAAATAAAGTAAATTTTTTGAGGATTCATATAAAAAAATTCACATATATTCCAAAACTCAAAAAGATAGATGGGAGAAGGTGTTGAGAAGGAAAAAAAGAAGATTTATCTCTTGATAAAAGAAGAATAAAAACCAACTTCAATATGCTACTATCAAGATGATATTCGACTAAACATCAATATTGAAGAATTGGTTGATAATTATAGTGAAATGATGTTAGATAAGGATTCAAAATCAATAACATCATATTTATTCCATGAATATGAGGTGATTATAAATTCCATTATGATAGTTCCTCTAATAAATCAAGCATATTAGGTAAGGACCATATTTACGCATATCTATTTGATAAGGCATATATTGATTCATGTTCTTTGAAAAAATCATGCAAGGGTTTCCCAAAGTTTTTTTCCTTTTATTTTTGGCTACCATAAAGAAATACATGAGGAATTAAATCACCAAGAAAATAAATTAGAGATGAAGAAGAATCCCTTAGACAAAAATGATCTTGAATGCAAAAATATTACTAATTAAATAGTGGTCAAAAGAATAAGGAATTTGGATCTTGGAGGAAAATTCTTGAAAATTGAGTTTTAATTTCTAAAACAAAACCAAGATAAAGAAAAAAAATACTACAAGAAGAGTAACATGCACTGGAAGAAATAAAAAATATCAATAATTAATTTCAAACTTTCTCAATTTTAAGTCCAGGAAAACAACGAAAAGAACTAACCCCAGTTACTAGGAGTCGGTGCCTTATTTCATTACATTGGAATGATTACAAGAAAGTCGTATACTGAAGGAATGAATAGTTGAGTAGTTTTGTAAAAAAATATACATACATAAGTTCAACATTACAACTTGATGTTAATACAATATATATATATATATATATATATATATATTCCATTAGAAACATCCATGAATCCTAGATTATCCCTACAAGTCATTAATAATTTACTTCTTCATATCATGGGAAAAAAACATAAGGGGTGAAATAATATTCTCAGTAAGGGTAAGAAATACAATGGAATATATCATAAACATAAATATTAGTCATGGTGAATAACTAAAAACACATGCCTTTAAAAAATATACTTGAACACAATATCATAGGAATAAGATCTGAATAAATAATTCCAAAATAAAAAATCATGGGTATTGTAATAGTCAAAAAACCACATTAAATATTAATTACTAGATTTATAATTATGTAATTCATAATGTCATACACCATAACCATATCGTCAAGGCCTCATGCTAAGACCATAAATAACCATACTGTCAAGGCATTGTGCTAAGACTCTAGTTTATCTCATGAGACCTACTAATGAATCGAGGGGACATAGAGGGACCCACCCTTAATGTAATAAGTCTAATGAATTCATCATATAAATAGGGATAAATATAAACAACATATAAATTCATATTGAAACTAACATATGAAATGTAAATATCATTCCCCAATTATTAAATATGAACACTAACCATTTAGAGTAATATGGTGAACTGTATCAAGATAGAACATCCATAGTCAATCTAATCATAAACCATTCAATAAAATATAGTAGATGATATCATTAGATATTAATCCCAAATGAACATAAAAATCAGTAATATTGTTGAAATAGATGAAAATACTCATACAAAATCATAGAGTTATTCTTGAGATAAATACTCTTTTACTTTGAAAAGAAGTGTTATTTTGGAAAACTCTTTTTATAAAATAGAAAGTGAATTAAGGTAGTTCATAATAAAATTAGTGATTTTAGAAAAATAGTTGTTTATAAAAAAGATTATAGAATGCCCTTGAAAATAGGTAAAAATTCGAGAAATTCCCTTGAACCGAGCTTGTATTTTGGGAAGAATTTTTGAAAGATCCTTTTAAAACATTTATCTATCCATAAAATAAAGATGGATAATGGTTAGTAGACATATATAGAACATTAAAAAATAATATATGATTATTATATAAAAATAAATAATAATTTAATTTGGATTAATAGAGACAAAGAGTAACCTGAAAGAAAATGGAGGTTCGGGTAGAAAACCCTTACCATATGTCCGAATATGTTCCGCTCTTGAACTTAAGGTCCTATAATATGAAATTAGACTTATTAATAACTTAATTAAGAACCTATTATAAATTTATTTAGTTTTTTATAATTTTATTAAGTTCATTTACGTCATTATTGATAGGTTATAAGATTGAATTCTAACGTTCTAGAGTGTTCGTTTTCTTGGTTTTCACAATTGGTTTACTTGTATATGAGTATGGATGTTCATGTGGAATGTATATAATTCACCAGAATTGAATTTATATATTATTTATGAACATACATAGGTGATAATGGTTATATATATCATTTTTTACATGATATTAGGATGAATCATTAGATGAAACATTAATGACAATCACTTAGATAATTTTGGCTGTATTTTTGATTATTATGAACTAGTTTTGTAGTATGAGTTAATATTATGTAGATATAATTGTTATTGAAAATTAAATAGGTTATAATAAATATTTTATAGTCCGTTTAAATGATAAAAATTGTTTTATAACTATTATTGAAGGATAAATTGAAGAACGATACTTTATCGTCCACGAAGGTTGTAAATTGGCACCTCATAGACGATGATTTCATTTATAAAATAAAAGAGAGAGTGATAGTAAGAATATTGATGATAGTTATTAAATTAATGAAATATAATTCTAGTATATTGATTATAATAGAGTTACCAAGATCATTTATACATAGGAGGTGAGTATATTATAACAAAATAAAGGAACTTGAAATGAAATTAAAAGAAAGAAGATGTGGATTTACCTCTTTAATACACCTCCTTGAGAATCTCTTTAAGGGAAGGGGTTTTGGTATTTTGGAAATACCATGAGCTCCTAGATGTGGGGAGGTAATAGGGAATATTATTTGGGTAGAACCTTGAGGATATTTATGTCTTAGAGGAGTGAGGATAAGAGGGAGTGATGGGTGGATTTTATAGTGGAGAGGAGTTATTTCTCATTATTTTATTATTTTGGATCAAGAATATGAATTGTATTGATTAATGTGACTATAAATATTAATAAACTCATGTGAGTTTGAAACAATGTCCATTTACATCATCCATGACTCATACATGATGTAGAAATTTGTTTATTTAGCATATTTCATAAATTATCGAATTTCACTATTCACAAAAAATTCAAGTTTTTTAGAAAAATCCCAAAAATTTACCCTAACAGGTTTTAGACATGTAGAATTTAAAAATGAACTCTATTTTATCAAAATAATTTTCTAAATAAGATAAATTTAATTTTTAAATAAAATCATTATTTATTTAAAAAATGCAGATTTTAAATTTGAAACTGATTTTATAATACATTCAAAAATTAACTGAGGTCTCCTAAAAGTATCCTAAAATCATAGGAAAACAATATTTATTTAGGAATACATTTTACAAAAATTAATTTTATTAATTTATTAATTTTAAATTTTAATTATATATTTATTACTCACAATACCAATGCTTAATTATTAATTTTTACCATATTCTATTTCATTTATAAGGTGAAAATTTTTTATTTTTACTTAGATGGGTGAAGTTACTAGTTATAAGGTTATATTTCTATTCAAAAGGGTATGTTACTATTCATAAGTGTAAGTTACTATTCACCATAAATGTAAGTTGATCCTATCAGACTCTAAATATATTACTGATCGCAACTGTGTATATTAGTTTTTCAAAATTTAAATCACAGAAGTGAAAAAATTTATGTTTATTACCTAGGTTATAATAAAGTGGTGTTTTGTAGAGACTTAGTGTTTCATGCATTCAATATTAAATTTATTTTTAAATCCTTGGGGTGTTACAAACAAGATCATAGAGCTCGACTATCTATAATAATAAAAGATCAAAATACATTAGAAACATATTGAATGAATCAATAATAATTGTGAAGGGAAAATAAAGATAGTATAAAATGAAAATTACACTCTTAATATGAAATTATTTTGATTTTAAATCAAATTAGTATATATGGAAATTTATCAAGCTAAATCATCACAAGATGCTAAAACAAAAACTCATATTTCCACACAATGTTTAGAGAATATTTTTTAAAAAAATCATCAATTATATGGAAATAATACATTAGGATTGTCTCATGATAAATTATCAATGTCATTGATAATGGAGATGCCATCCAATTTTAATTCTATAGTTGCTTCTAAATATGTCACTATAAATAGTGCAGTTTTAAGAGAAAAATATATAAAGAGTGAATGAGGTAAAGTGATGATAATTCTACCACTAGTTTATGGGTGGATAGAAGGATTATCACCACTAGTTCCCATAGAAGATCCTAAACAGTGATGGACAAATCCAAAAAACAACATGCCCCTAAATATGGAATTTTTGGATAGTGGGATTTACATGAAAGCAAAACCAACTTCCATGGTCAATTTTTATGCTTCAAAAAATCTGGGCATAATCCATTTAATTTTTCATATAATCCATCAAGTTTTGATGTTTTGAGAAAGTTTTCAGTAAGGGGAATTATGGTTGAGAAGATACAATATCCGCAGATTAATAAGAATATATCCAACTCAAATATATTTGAAGTGTGTGACATCTTATGTGTAATGTGAAATGGTTGTTGTCACAAAGAATATGTTTGTTCGTCTCATAATGTATAAAATTCATATGAGAATAGAATTCCATAAATGTTGAGAATGAAACAAGAAATAACCTTGGGATGGAAGTAAAAGAAATCTAGAAACCAGAATACTCCGATGAAGTATGAGAAGAAATGTGATACAAATATGAAAAATAAACAGAAGGTAAAATAAGTTCAGATTAAGTATAACAAGTATAAATGAAGTTCTTTATCCAAGGGAGAGAAGTTTATAAAGTTCACTCATAAATTTCCATGTGGAGACTCCAAAAAGGTTTCTCATGTACTTAATGAATGTCTTGTTATTTGACTATTATATTTAGAGAGGGAAAGTAAAATGGAAGAAGAAACACAAGAACAATCCATTATTAAAGGGTAATAAAAGATTCCACAAAAATATCCTAAATCTCAAGGGAGTTTGTAACAGCCCGAGATTTTATGAAAACTATTCTTTTTAATTTTATTAATGTCTTGTGTTGTACGCTACACCAAAAGGAGCTTGCACAACATGCATCCTTGACTTTCCTTGCATTACAGGCAATCACAACCTTCCTCGATAGCGTGTGTAGTACGCAATACCGAGTTTCACTAAACAATGATATGCTATTAAAATATTATTATAACTAGCCGTTATGAATAGTAATAACCACCTTTTAAAATTTTAGAAATTTTAGCTCTCAAAATAGACTTCATTTTTGGATTTGGAGTATCGAATTTAGCCTAAGGTGAAATTTTGGTACTTTTTGGATAACTTTCATATTCCGATGAATAGTGAAAATTACTAAATTATAATTAAAAACAACTTTTATAATCAAAATAATTAATAGTGATAAATTATTAATTTGAGTGGTTTTAAAGTATATTTAGAATATATTTTTACAATTTAATACAATGTTGGTCATTTGATGTAATTTCACATTTAAACCAGACATAAACAAGTGTCAATCTTTTGATAGATATTGTTTCTTAAAAACACGCTATTTGTTTTAACAACGAGATTTAATTATAAAATTAATTAATGCAACTTCTATGTTTTGAATTTGGTAAAATAGACTTCATTTTTGAATTCGGAATATGAAATATAGCTTAGGATGAAATTTTGGCATTTTTCTGAAAACCTTCAATTTTTGATGAATAGTGAAACTACTAAGTGGTAGTTAAAAAAACTGAATTTTTCATAAAACTTAATTTTACCGCTTCTGTGAATGGAATTTCAAAAATCCGAGAGACACGGTTGATGTCAGTAAGTAAAATGTGGTTCAATGAGATGAAAATAATTTTTGGTGAATAGTAACTTTTTACTTTTATTTACCACGGTTAAAAGTAAATAGGGTAATTAAGGATAAAAATGATATTAATATTACCCTAACACATATCCTAATCCTATTGGACAAGTTTATCTCGACCAAAAACAACCTTAAGTGTAAAATATTATCATTTAGGCCCACTTGGATTAGATTAGGACATTTATTATTATTTAATTCAAAGAAGAGTTAAAAGAGTTAAAATCAATGTTTATTTACTAAAACATTTTTAATATAGGGTTATACATAAGATAAATTCGATTGTAAATATTAATTAGAAATCTAAAAATATTCCCTACATAATGGTATTTTATTTGTAATTTTTAGACATCAAATAAGTTAATTTATTTATGACACAAAGATGATGCAGTAATTATCTTATTAATGAAATATTGACATAATTGATATTATAAATACCAAAATAAATGTAATTTTAGACTTTTTATGAATTAAACTAATTTTCTAGGTTAATATGATATATTAGTGTTGATTTAATCAACTTTTTTAGAACATATAATTCTGTTATGACTTTCACAAAAATCATATATCAAATAGTGTCAAAATTGACACAAAATAGTTTTTAAATCAAATATTATATAATTAATTGTTATTTTACTCCTAAAAATCAAAGGTTCGGCCAAATGACTTAGATAAGGATATATATATTAATAATAAACAATTTGGGGTTCGTTTGGCATGTTATAGTAAGTTTATTAACCATATAGTGTAAGAAAACAAAAAGACACGGTAAAAGTTAAATTATTTAACTTAGAGTTAAATCTAATTGATAAGGTTAAAATAGTAACCTAAACTTGTCTAAATCCTATTGGTTGATAGGATTTAGACCCATACCCACTTTAGCTTCGAAATAAGACCCTTTGGAACCATTATAAACCGATTTTGACTTTAATATAAAATAATATTTTGAGATATTCCTAAGGTGCCCCTCTCCTCCCTTATAAAAGGGAACCTCCTCCCTCTCTTCCTCACACAAATTTGAGCCTTCAAGCTCGGCCAAACCCTGCCAAAACCTCTTTTCCACTTCCCTAGTATCATCCTAGAGGTCCTGGTCTTCTTCAAAGACCATCCTTAGTTCTTTAAGTGGAGGATAAGTGAAGGCGCGTCAAAAAGAGGTAATATCCATTACCGATCTTTTTCAATTTCTTTCTTCTTAAACTTCTTCTTCTTTAGTTGTTTCATGATAAAGTAATAACATCAGTATTTCATATATACTGATATGTTATTATAAATATGAAACAACTCTAATTAACCTTCTATCCATCCTACGGAAAAAGGAAATCACCGCGCGTGCGTACGTACGGAATACCGTCTCCACGCCGTGGTGTAATCTATTTTCCATCACCACCTTAATTGGATGGGTATAATGGTGTAATGAGTAACTATATATGATTATTATAAAGTGATATTGATACTGAAATAGTATACATACACTTCAACACAATTCCACAACCATGGGAACGATATCATCGCTCGTGCGTACGTACGGACTACCGTCTCCACGACGCGATGAGATTCATTCTCAATGATTAACCATTCATGAATGATTATAAAGTATATATAATAAGTACTAATGAAATAAATGACATAATAATGATACTGTATTTATGTATATTTATATGTATGTCATCTACTTAATTCTATTCAATTCAATAAGGAAACGAAAATAGCGTTCATGCGTACGTACGGACTACCGTCTCCATGAATGGTGTATTTCATTCCATTTATCAATATATTATATATATGTATATTCTGAATATATATGATATATAAATCATGTTTTACATTCTGGATATAAGTAATCATGATCCAAGTAATCATATTAATAATTACAAGTTAAAAACACCTACGATAAATGAAACGATTTTACCCAAAACGCTTCTTTAACATGAATTTACAAAAGAACGGGTAATATAAAGTCATAAGTGGACCATATATGATATAATAACAATGAATATGATTCTGGAATAAGTCAATAACATGATTTAAATCATTATACAGGAGGTTCAGACACGTACAAAGCAAGTCGGACCTAAGGTAAGGGAAATATCACAATCTCATTTTTATCCGAGATTGTTTATTCGTAAGTTTTTACTGGGGTGTATTTTATCATCCACATCCATGTTTCCTCAATATGTAATATTATTTCCATCCACCTAAAATATATTATATCCAATTTTACCCTTCGGTAAATTTTTAGTAAAGGATATGAAAGGAATCTTTTGTCGTTTTTCGTACGAGGTACTTTTTTGACTTTTCCGACAAAAGTACGAGAAGAATGTTTTTTTTTAACTTATACGGCATGAATGGATTTTTAAAACATTATTTCCAAGAATCTTCCTTTACAAGTTTTCAAGTTTATTTTTAATCAGCTTCTTTTAGTTTAAATTTGTATGACATGTTAAGAAAGGAAAAATGTTTTTGAAGTAGAAAAGATATTTTCCTCAAGAATGTAGTTCAAGTATTTTATCAAAATTATTTTCCATCTAAGATAATAAAAGGGTTCTATTTTTATCCCTATTATTACATTGGTTTGATTATGTTGTGATGGAAATAATTTTATGAATTCCTTTATCTTATATGGTTTGTTTTATGATGTCATGATGTTTCAAGAATCCCATTTTTGTTACATGTGTTATGCGATGATGTATGATTTATGATTATGTGGCACACATAAGAAAGGATTCATTATAAGATGGGTGGGACCTATATCTCCCTCCAATTCATTGGGTAAATATTTTATATCTCATGAGATATACATGGATGAAATGGTAGGTTATACCGGTTCAGTGAAACAGGACTGAAACGAGGGCTACTCGATTCAGAAAGGGACTTTGTCCACTAAGATAGTCTTGGCAATGAGTCTTGACTAACAAGAAATGATTCTCTATGATTATGTGTGTATTCCACAAAGTTTCATGTTTTAAGTTATGATTATTGGGATTACATTTTCACTTCTATGATTTATTCCATGTTAAGTTATTATGATCTCTTTTGCAGGTTATGATTTTCAAAAAGATATGATATGATTTTTATTTCCTTTATTTACCCTTACTGAGCATTTGAGCTCACCCTTTTATGTTTTCTTTTCCCCAGGATATAAAGAAAGGTTTTAGGTAAAGAAAAGGGAAGATCTTTATGGGAGATATTGAAGATATTTCACCACGATTAGAAGATTATGTTCCGAGTTTCCAAAGACACTAAACTATTACGATCCTTGTGTGTGTGTTTTTGTTATGTACTAAGTATTCCGCAAAAGTAATGTAATGTCCATGTACGTCAAGATACGGGTCGTTACAGTTGGTATCAGAGGAAAGGTTTAGTCAACCTTTGGAAACTAGGATGCGAAAACATTAGTGAGATCCCTAGAGATATTTCTACGGTATGTCTAGGGATGTCCCTAAGGTTAAGTATACGTATAGGTTATAGTACTAGAACTACGCTAACGATCACAGAATTAAACCTAAGATGTTAGATATTGAAGGTACTCCCCCTTTATTATGTTGTTTTCCCTAGCATGATTTTTTCCTCTCACACTATTCTTTTTGGGTTTTAGACGATGGATGGAACCCGAAGGAACCGTGTTGATCAATGCAATGGACAATGCATTTATTGTCCTCCTGAACAAACAAATGTTATGGGAGATGGAGTGAAAAATCTTATTGCTATCCTTACACAAGCTATGAATCATTCTGGACTCCAAATGAGTAGAGAAAGGAATAGTATTCTATTGAGTCCTTCATGAGGCAACGTCCACCTTCTTTCAGTGGGACTTCCGATCCACTTTTTGCTGAACAATGGATCAGTACCACTGAAAATATATTTTCAGTTCTTCAATGTTCTGAACATGATAAAGTCATCTTAGTAGTATATCGTTTGGAAGGTGAAGCTGATCAATGGTGGAATCTTATCAAGAATACGAGGCCAAGAGATGAAATTGAGTCCATGGAATGGGACGAGTTCAAGAACTTGTTTTTCAGTAAGTACTTCCCTCGTATTCTTCGAACAAAGATGGAGAAGGAGTTTCTTGAACTAAAGCAAAAGGATGATGAATCTGTTGGTATATACGAAGCGAATTTTACAAGACTTGCAAGGTATGCATCTGGCATTATCATCTAACCTGAAAGTATAGTTGATCGATTTTTCAGTGGCTTAAAACCAAGTCTTCGAAGGGCATTAGCTATAAGAGACTTCAGTAGCTATGAAGAAATTGTGTGTTGTGCTATCAAGGTAGAAATGGAAGTTGGTGTTACATATCCATCTCATGGTTTTGACAAGAAACGAAAGATGGAGTTTAAGGAGAAATCTCAGAATAATGGTGAAAAGAAGATGAATGTTTCCTTATGCACAAAGTGTGGAAAGAAGCATGGTGGAGATTGTATTAAAGGGACTAGAAAATGTTTTAAGTGTGGAAAAGAAGGTCATCGAGCAGCTGAGTGTCGAAGTAATGGAAAAAGGGTTTCTAATGATGTGAATAAATAAAACACTACAGAGAACGCACCACCAACACTTCAATGCTTCAAGTGCAAGGAAATGGGGAATTATGCTAATAAATGCCCTAATCCAAGGGTTAGTGATGATCAACATGAGCAACCACTGAAGGAAAAGGACAAAAGGAAGTCACATGCGATCACTATTGGTGATGTTGAATATGACAACGATGTGGTGGAATGATTAAGTGTTTATGTAATGGGATTCCAAAATAATATTGTATCATGGAGTATTGGAATATTTATGTATTGGTCTAATGTGGTATTCAATGTAATTTAGATATTTTTGTAAATAAGATGATATGCGCATAATGAAGGGAAAACGAGAAAACAAAATGTTTAACAGTATTCATGAGCTCATGATTGATATAAGGACTAAGTGATATCATGGTTTGAGTATATAGAATTCTGAGGATTTTGGTATGTGGAAAATGTTAAATTTTAACGGCATTCATGTTTACACTAAGGTTCGATGGTTATTCAAGAGAATACATGATTAAGGCCTCTGAATGTTTGGAATGTGACCAACAAAACATATCTTATGATATATGGGGATCAACGATGGTATTAAATCTCTGGTAATCGCTTTCACTATGTTATGAGAATGGACTGCAGTATTATGGATAAGACTAAATATTAGAATGGATTATGTTGGACATAAGTTAGTATTGTTTAAGGATAGAAGATTTTCGATATTATTGATGGGATGTTATAGTAATGTAGTTTTAGAAAAAGGACAACCTGCAGGACGGGCGACAACCCATCGCGTCGGACAAGGCTGTAGGAATCGAACCCACAACCGAAGTGCGACTGGCCTTTATCGCCTACCACTGGCCTACAGGAAGTCCCTGTTTAGTAGAAACTAGTTTTATTATATTAAGCAGTATGATATATGAAGTATAAGTCCATTTTAGGAACCATATATGATTAATCTCACTATAGATCGACTTATGTATATAATTTTTGCTAACCTTTTGTTTGAGACAGATGGAATGACCCGTCATTCTATCACATGATCTGCTAACACTTCACGAATAACAAATTCAACTTCATTTATTTAAGAGATGAAGTGGAAATTGTTCAAGGCACGAACAACAGTGAGATTGTACCAAAATAAAGTAAGTATTTATTCTAAGCAAATTTTTAACTTTAGGGAAATGATCTTGAAAACCAAAAATGTTGTCCTAGTAATCTTATACCTGATGAATCAGATGGTACCTTATATCATCACAAATCTATGGATTTGTGATTACTGGATTTTCCATAGCCATGTTCTCTACCACTCTCCATCAGAACATGATGGTTAGTTTTCTCTTCCATATCCATATTTTCACCTATGTGGAAACCCAGTGATTAGTTTATTTGGGTAATCGTTACATTTCATACTTTAGTTTTTAAAGCCAAGTTTTGGTATTCCTTTTTACGATGTGGGTTTCTATTAAAGAAACTTTCGAACAATAAACTATTTATAACCCCGACGAATTTCGAGGGCGAAATTCATTTTAAGGGGGGTAGAATGTAACAGCCCGAGATTTTATGAAAACTATTCTTTTTAATTTTATTAATGTCTTGTGTTGTATGCTACACCAAAAGGAGCTTTCACAACATGCATCCTTGACTTGCCTTGCATTACATGCAATCGCAACCTTCCTCGATAGCGTGTGTAGTACGCAATACCGAGTTTCACTAAACAACGATATGCTATTAAAATATTATTATAACTAGCCGTTATGAATAGTAATAACCACGTTTTAAAATTTTAGAAATTTTAGATCTCAAAATAGACTTCATTTTTGGATTCGGAGTATCGAATTTAGCCTAAGGTGAAATTTTGGTACTTTTCGGATAACTTTCATATTCTGATGAATAGTGAAAATTACTAAATTATAATTAAAAACAACTTTTTTAATCAAAATAATTAATAGTGATAAATTATTAATTTGAGTGGTTTTAAAGTATATTTAGAATATATTTTTACAATTTAATACAATGTTGGTCATTGGATGTAATTTCACATTTAAACCAGACATAAACAAGTGTCAATCTTTTGATAGATATTGTTTCTTAAAAACACGCTATTTGTTTTAACAGCGAGATTTAATTATAAAATTAATTAATGAAACTTCTATGTTATGAATTTGGTAAAATAGACTTCATTTTTGAATTCGGAATATGAAATATAACTTAGGATGAAATTTTGGCATTTTTCTGAAAACCTTCAATTTTTGATGAATAGTGAAACTACTAAGTGGTAGTTAAAAAAACTGAATTTTTCATAAAACTTAATTTTACCGCTTCTGTGAATGGAATTTCAAAAATCCGAGAGACACGGTTGATGTCTGTAAGTAAAATGTGGTTCAATGAGATGAAAATAATTTTTGGTGAATAGTAACTTTTTACTTTTATTTACCACGGTTAAAAGTAAATAGGGTAATTAAGGGTAAAAATGATATTAATATTACCCTAACACATGTCATAATCCTATTGGAGAAGTTTATCTCGACCAAAAACAACCTTAAGTGTAAAATATTATCATTTAGGCCCACTTTGATTAGATTAGGACATTTATTATTATTTAATTCAAAGAAGAGTTAAAAGAGTTAAAATCAATGTTTATTTACTAAAACATTTTTAATATAGGGTTATACATAAGATAAATTCGATTGTAAATATTCATTAGAAAGATAAAAAGATTTCCTACATAATGGTATTTTATTTGTAATTTTTAAACATCAAATAAGTTAATTTATTTATGACACAAAGATGATGCAGTAATTATCTTATTAATGAAATATTGACATAATTGATATTATAAATACCAAAATAAATGTAATTTTAGACTTTTTATGAATTACACTAATTTTCTAGGTTACTATGATATATTAGTGTTGATTTAATCAACTTTTTTCGAACATATAATTCTGTTATGACTTTCTCAAAAATCATATATCAAATAGTGTCAAAATTGACACAAAATAGTTTTTAAATCAAATATTATATAATTAATTGTTATTTTATTCCTAAAAATCTAAGGTTCAGAAAAATGACTTATATAAGGATATATATATTAATAATAAACAATTTGGGGTTCTTTTGTCATGTTATAGTAAATTTATTAACCATATAGTTTAAGAAAACAAAAAGACACGGTAAAAGTTAAATTATTTAACTTAGAGTTAAATCTAATTGATAAGGTTAAAATAGTAACCTAAACTTGTCTAAATCCTATTGGTTGATAGGATTTCGACCCATACCCACTTTAGCTTCGAAATAAGACCCTTTGGAACCATTATAAACCGATTTTGACTTTAATATAAAATAATATTTTGAGATATTCCTAAGGTGCCCCTCTCCTCCCTTATAAAAGGGCACCTCCTCCCTCTCTTCCTCACACAAATTTGAGCCTTCAAGCTCGGCCAACCCCTGACAAAACCTCTTCTCCACTTCCCTAGTATCATCCTAGAGGTCCTGGTCTTCTTCAAAGACCATCCTTAGTTCTTTAAGTGGAGGATAAGTGAAGGCGCGTCAAAAAGAGGTAATATCCATTACCGATCTTTTTCAATTACTTTCTTCTTCAACTTCTTCTTATTTAGTTGTTTCATGATAAAGTAATAACATCAGTATTTCATATATACTGATATATTATTATAAATATGAAACAACTCTAATTAACCTTCTATCCATCCTACGGAAAAAGGAAATCACCGCGCGTGCGTACGTACGGAATACCGTCTCCACGCCGTGGTGTAATCTATTTTCCATCACCACCTTAATTGGATGGGTATAATGGTGTAATGAGTAACTATATGTGATTATTATAAAGTGATATTGATACTGAAATAGTATACATACACTTCAACACAATTCCACAACCATGGGAATGATATCATCGCTCGTGCGTACGTACGGACTACCGTCTCCACGACGCGATGAGATTCATTCTCAATGATTAACCATTCATGAATGATTATAAAGTATATATAATAAGTACTAATGAAATAAATGACATAATAATGATACTCTATTTATGTATATTTATATGTATGTCATCTACTTAATTCTATTCAATTCAATAAGGAAACGAAAACAGCGTTCATGCGTACGTACGGACTACCGTCTCCATGAATGGTGTATTTCATTCCATTTATCAATATATTATATATATGTATATTCTGAATATATATGATATATAAATCATGTTTTACATTCGGGATATAATTAATCATGATCCAAGTAATCATATTAATAATTACAAGTTAAAAACACCTACGATAAATGAAACGATTTTACCCAAAACGCTTCTTTAACATGAATTTACAAAAGAACGGGTAATATAAAGTCATAAGTGGACCATATATGATATAATAACAATGAATATGATTATGGAATAAGTCAATAACATGATTTAAATCATTATACAGGAGGTTCGGACACGTACAAAGCGAGTCGTACCTAAGGTAAGGGAAATATCACAATCTCATTTTTATCTGAGATTGTTTATTCGTAAGTTTTTACTGGGGTGTATTTTATCATCCACATCCATGTTTCCTCAATATGTAATATTATTTCCATCCACCTAAAATAGATTATATCCAATTTTACCCTTCAGTAAATTTTTAGTAAAGTATATGAAAGGAATCTTTTGTCGTTTTTCGTACGAGGTACTTTTTTGACTTTTCCGACAAAAGTACGAGAAGAATGTTTTTTTAACTTATACGGCATGAATGGATCTTTAAAACATTATTTCCAAGAAGCTTCCTTTAAAAGTTTTCAAGTTTATTTTTAATCAACTTATTTTAGTTTAAATTTGTATGACATGTTAAGAAATGAAAATTTTTTTTTGAAGTAGAAAAGATATTTTCCTCAAGAATGTAGTTCAAGTATTTTATCAAAATTATTTTCCATCTAAGATAATAAAAGGGTTATGTTTTTATCCCTATTATTACATTGGTTTGATTATGTTGTGATGGAAATATTTCTATTAATTCCTTTATCTTATATGGTTTGTTTTATGATGTCATGATGTTTCAAGAATCCCATTTTTGTTACATGTGTTATGCGATAATGTATGATTTATGATTATGTGGCACACATAAGAAAGGATTCATTATAAGATGGGTGGGACCTATATCTCCCTCCAATGCATTGGGTAAAGATTTTATATCTCATGAGATAGACATGGCTGAAATGGTAGGTTATACCGGTTCAGTGAAACAGGACTGAAACGAGGGCTACTCGATTCAGAAAGGGACTTTGTCCACTAAGATAGTATTGGCAATGAGTCTTGACTAACAAGAAATGATTCTCTATGATTATGTGTGTATGCCACAAAGTTTCATGTTTTAAGTTATGATTATTGGGATTACATTTTCACTTCTATGATTTATTCCATGTTAAGTTATTATGATCTCTTTTGCAGGTTATGATTTTCAAAAAGATATGATATGATTTTTATTTCCTCTATTTACCCTTACTGAGCATTTGAGCTCACCCTTTTATGTTTTCTTTTCCCCATGATATAAAGAAAGTTTTTATGTAAAAAAAAGGGAAGATCTTTATGGGAGATATTGAAGATCTTTCACCACGATTAGAAGATTACGTTCCGAGTTTCCAAAGACACTAAACTATTACGATCCTTGTGTGTGTGTTTTTGTTATGTACTAAGTATTCCTCAAAAGTAATGTAATGTCCATGTACGTCAAGATACGGGTCGTTACAGAGTTTATAAATAAATGAAAACCTAACTAGAAAATAAGATATTTTTGGGATATGTAGCAAGGTTGGATATACATCTGATGGTTTTTTAACAATTCATCCAGAACAAGAAGGATCCTTAAAGAGGATGAAGATTAACTTGGGTATGATGGCAACCCAAGTCAAAAATAAGTTCTTTGTGGGAGATGTAGCAAGGTTAAACATACATCTGATAGTTGTTTAATAATTCATCCAGCACAATAAGGATCTTTAAATAGGATTAAGAATACCTTGGGCATGATAACTATTAAAAAGAAAAATTATCCACACAAAGAAGTTAAATATGATTATAGTTAAATGTTTTCTAAGATAAGTACATATCTGAAACCTAGATGTGAAATCATAAAGGTTAGAGAAAATTAAGCATCTTGGTTGAGTAAAACATCTCATCCCTACTGTTCAAATTGAGAAGCTATGAGATCCACCTTTTCCCTATATTGTGCATCGTATTTAATCTTAAGAAGTAAGGAATTGAATGGGAATCATACTCTCAGTGGGTCAACCTGAGAAGGATTAAAATCTATCAAATCTATACATCATAAATGGATTGATCTATTCTGGTTAATTCTCAACATAGAATAACTTATAATTTATCTATGAAAGAGATTCACCATGATGGAGGTTGTTTTTAGTGTCTCCTTGAGTGGGAGACAATAATATAAGATTCTTGAGAATCTTCTAGATTCATGAAATTCATATAAACCTAAAATTTCTAGAAAGTGAGTCACATTTATTTAATAATAAGGTATGAATGCTCATTCTCTCATCCTTGGAATTTAAGATTGTTATACCCAGTTAATTTGATTTCCAGAATAAGTGTATTTCTAAGTCCCACGTTAGATTCTTATGACTTGTAATTATTTTCCTCAATATATAAAAGAATATCTCCACCTCTTCTTGAGGTAGGGAATTCATACCATTCTATATGGTATCAAAGGGGTTCATAACCCTAACCCTCCCGATCTCCCCCCTTATTTTTTGAGAGACTCTCAAGTGTATCCCCCTACTATTCCCCTCATGCGTGATACCCATGCCTTATGCAGCATGATAGACCTCTACCCCCACTAGCCTCCTTGCGAAAACGACATCCCCCTACATCCCCCTCTTTGCGCACAACGACCCTCTACAACCCCCCTGTGTGCGCAAAAATCCCATGAGGCCCCCCTCCTTGTGCACGATGGTCCTATTCCCACCCCCCTCAAGCGCAGAACCAATCCCCATACCCCAGAATCATCATGTCTTCCTCCCCCTATGCAACAGATCCTCCTTCCTGGATCAGCCTCCACCTCTAGGGTTGACCACTATTGCACATAGATTCAACGTCCTTCCGTCAAGTTGTCGTTCGACAAGCCACATCCTGTCAGCCTTTTCCATCACCTATTCAACATGTTCCAGACCCTTCGGGTTCCCCTCCTCTATCATCCGAAAGCCCTAAAAAAACCCCTGGTGCCCCCGTTACCAGCTCAATAGAATGGAATCCCAAACGCTCTATCATTGGCTCGCCTGCACGGTAGCCCCCACACCCCATCACCATCCTAATTGTATGGATACTCATGTGCGACAACCTTCCCTACGAAATTGTGATCTAGGAAATGCAACTCTTCTCCACTTCCTTCTAAGAAGAAACCACGATAGTAGTGAAAATGGAAGGAGATAGCCTTTACTACCAAAAGTATTCACTCAGGGACTCCTTCGGCGTCTCCCAGGCAAGACTCCTGCCTATGGAAATATGCTAGTGTCTCTTCTATGTGAGTACCTCCCCCTACCTCTACCTTAGGTGCATCCTGACACCCCTTATAATGACAGTCCATCCTGTGTACATATCCCAATGCCGCTTTTAATGCACCACATATTCCCTCACACCCCTATTGTTGCTTCACCACATCATTGATACACTCTGGATGTTCCTATAAAAAATTTGATTAGTTTCCTATTTTGTGTTGTTCATGAATGACTTTATATTACTAACTGTACGTTTTTGTCTCGATTAACACTTGTTGAATGATTAAAAGAGCTTTCTGATCGAACAGTGGAGGCTGACACGTATTCTTATTTTTAATTGTGCGAGGGAATAGTTTTCACTTGTTTAATACAGATGAAAGAGGGAAATGTGTGCGCTATATTTTTCAAATAATTTATAGATAAAACTAGGTATTTACTAGAGACATGAACACCGTTGAAGAAGACTCAGATGAGTGGAATACTTTAGGTTATAGGGTGTGCAACATGGGAGTTGGTTCACAGTGGAGTGGAGGTCTCACTCCATTTCTCTATTTCAGGACATAAGCAGTCAAAGGCGATAAGATACACATCATAGAGGTGGGAGGAAGTGCACAAGCTATGTGGTAAATCACCGTAAGAGTTTTTTTCATAAGGAATGATTTCTAAAAGATATATTGAGTGAGAAAACTAGGAAGGTCATACGTGACTGGGAGAATGTTTTGGTCGTGGTACATGTTCAATGATGGAGTTGTAGATGGACAAGCCTAATTATTTCAACATAGTAGTGAGGTGCTTATATTGGGGGAAGAGGCATAGGTTGGAGTTTCTATAGAGGAAGTCCAACACAGTTCGAAAAAATAGGGGGGGGGGGGGTCACATAGTTTCCTATATAGATAGGATGATGGAAGTAAGATCCACCGAGACATAGGTACAAACATCATTTTCAGAATAATTTACTAAGAGACAAGTGAAGATTGAGAAGCTGTTTAGTGAGATAAATCTCGACCTGAAGGAAAAAAAGGTAGTTTCCCAATGTTCATGTAGGTTGACCGATTGTTTATGAATATTTGAGGCGTATGTTGTGGGATCGGACAGAGTATTTGCAGTCATAGGAGGAACAATGCTCTGAGTCCAAGAAACAGATCTAGCTAGCTACAGCATGCTCCCTTGGGAGCGATGTCGGATCTGTGGAGTTCGAAAGGAAATAGGAGGTGATACCTATACTTGTTGGATTGATGAATTTTGATGGAAGGAACAGTATTGTAAAAAATGTTGAGCTGCCTATTTTTTCAGGTGAGGAACCACTTGCTTGGATCAAAAAATCATAAGTGTATTTATTTAAAATCTTATAGCATAGGACATGAAGTTTCACTATGCATAGTTAGGTTTGGAGTACATAGTTTTTATTTGGTTTTTGTCTTAGCTGAACAAAAATCCCAGATCCGAATGGGAGTAGCTGAAGTCGGTGGTTTTATAAAATTACAGGTCTGACAAGGAGTAGTAGGAATTTTCCCAATGATAGTGCGACAAGTAGAAGTCCACACAGGCACAGGAAGCCATTATGGAGGTGGAAATTCCAGTTGTTCAGTAATTTGGACAAGATAACATTGATTTAATTCAGACCCACCAAATCATGGACTGGTTGGGTGTTGGTAAGAAGATAAAGAGGAAGTAAAACATTTATCAAAGGAAGAACTGACAACATGATTAAGGTAATTCCAGACTGGAATGGAAGGGGATGATAATAAGAAGTTAGTTCCAATTGAACTAGTGTGGTAGGGAACAAAAAACAACACTTCATCTATTTCCCTCAGTGAAAAGGTAACTTGCATCAATTTTCCTAGCTCGAACAGTGAAGATCACCGTGAGGCAAAGGTATTTTTGTCTCAAGATGGTCATTTTTTCAGAGTTCCTAGTGAGGTGAGTGTAGTGAGTAGCTTTTATAGTGCATGTAGAGGAATTTTTGCTGACAAGTCAAGAAGAGCTACTAAACACATAGTGGGACCAATTGGGGAGGAAGTGTAGTAGAGGGATGAACAAAAGTTTTAGAAAACTAAAAAAATGCTCTGTAATCTTGTGTGATTACTGGGATAGCGCCACCTACACTAGTTTCATAGTGCATGGATGAACTGCCTAAAGGAAATTCTACTTTTGGGAAGTTGAGGTTTTCCATGGTTCCTAAATATTTTTTTTTTTATTTTCTTTGGGAGTGGTACCTTAGTAGTGGAGTATGTGTCAGTTGGTATTGGTTTGGATATTTATAGAAGAATTCCTAATGATATCACTCTTGAATCACTCAATATTCTATAGATTACTACAAACATTGCTAATGAAGGTTTGAAGGCATTTAATAGCTCTACTTTTACTTCAGAATGGGCATCATAAACTTACTTGGGGGTTTTTGGGGTGTGAAAAGAGGTAGGTATGTATGGTAGTGATCTCTATAACCTCTTTAAATTGGGCCAAAAAATTGGAGAATGTTGGTAACTTCTTCCAATTGTTGATAAAAATTGTTTTTCATGAAACCCAAACTGCTAGAAGTGAGATCTTGGCTGTATCAACCCAAATGGTTAAACCTATTACCTTGGAGATACTTTATGAATTTAAATAATTGATTACTCTTGAGCATGGGAATCTATGGGAGATAGAGCGGGTTCTGGAGACTTATGCAGTAAAGTTCAATGAAATTTCTGAAAATGAATTACTAAAAAGATAAAAATAACAAGTATGGGATCTTGGGAAAAGGGTGAAGCAACAATATTTTTTGGAGAGAGTGGTTGTGTATAGGAATGATATGCACCCATTTCTTACAATAACTAAAGTTATGATAATTCTTAAAGTTGAAGATATTTTTTTGGATGAGGCCACCACCATAACTGCCTCCAAGTGTTTTCATTCTTGTATTAAGAATGAAAACCTTTGTTTAGAATTCCACCTTTAAGAGAAGATGTTTTTTTTAGCATGCGGGAAATTGTTAGGAATGTGGTGGTGTTAGTACTAATTGAGTATAGGGGTAGTATAGGATAGTGGTCCTGTTAGTACTACCTGAGTACACATGCAGTGTAGTAATTTTCATTTTTTATTATTGGGAGGGGGTGTTAGTGTTTTTTGGGACACTCATAAATAGGGTAGTAGGAAGTGGGGGTGGAGATAAAAATCATTTTTTATTTTATCAGTAGTAGGTTTACCGGTGGTATCGGTTGGGACCTTGGGAGGGTGGTCTTCTCCTTTAGGCTTCTTGTTCCTCTTTCCCTATCTGTTCTTTCTCCTACCTTTGAAACAATTCTACCGGTTCTATTTAGAAGATACTATATAGTGTATGCGCCTATTTTAATTCTCTCTATCTATCTCACTATCATTTTTACTAACAACATTCAGAAAAATCAACTTCTAAAAACACAAAAATAATGAATCTATGTTTTCTAATATTTTATCTATCTCAAAATATGCTCTTTAAACCTCCTAAGGATAGAGAAAATGAGCACTTCCTTGATCAAAATCCAAAAAATAAAAACAAATATACATTTTCATATTTAAATTACAAAATTAAATTCAAGAAAATATCTTCGTTAATTTAAATATATAATAGTTCATTTCACCTGATGTTGGAAAAAACATTAGGATCTTACCTCCTTCCTAATATTAGTTAAATATATTTTACCCAATATTTTCATTCTAGTTTAAGTTGAGGTTACTTCCTTTAGTAAGAATTAACCCATGTCCATACCTGTATTAATATACACCAATTATAATGGTTACTTTATAATTTCTATATTACCAATGGTTGTAATACCCAATGGTCAAAATTCCCATTAGTCATATAAAATATATATAACATATTTACTTCCTTTTAATTAACTCAATACCTATCCATAAAATAGAAATTATCATTCATAAGATTATTTTTATCATCATGTTTGTTTTTTGGTTTATAATATTATTTTTTATAATATTCTTACTATAAGATTGATTATTATTATATAATTTGAGTTGAATTTTTTTAATTTATCCTTGCGTTTTTCATCATTGTCTGTTTTCCATTGTTAACTATAGTAGTTTTAGAAAATCAATATTTGGATTTTATAATATATAATTATTCATTAATAAAAAATTATTTTATAGATAAATTTTCTCAAGAATTTAATTCTCCCCCATTAAATTAATTTCATCCTTGAAATTACAAATTAGATTCATATATAAATGTAAATAAGTCTTTATCAAATCATCATAAGGTTCCCAAACCACCTCCTCTAATTGGAGATTCCTCTTAAGAACCTTTAGAATTCAAGTCATCAAATTTATCAACACTTTCCTTCCCATATCAAGAATATAAACAATCTCATCATTATATGATAATTCCAGATGCAAATGTACTTAATAAATCAAAATATAATGTAAAGGAAATGGAATTTACATCCTTAAATGTGATATATAGAATATTCCATACACATGAGAAATATTGGGTGTCCTAAATAGATGATATTCTGTAACTCTTATCCACTATAATATTTGAAAATTCTTAATTTACCTTAAAATAAGTTTCCATTTCTATCTAAATCTCAAAAACTATTTACATAGTGACATATTTAGGAAGACATGGTCCCACACATAGAATTCAACATCCTTTATTATATTGTTAGAATATCTTTTCCATATACTTTGTATTACCTTGATTTTTAATGATGGATTTTACTTTATTTTATATCTATTCAATAATCGAAAAACCCCATAAATTCATTTCTCCAACAATATCCCAACATGATAGATTCATACATATCTTACCATAAAATGATTCATGAGTTTCCATTTTTATACTAGCGTGTAAAATGTTATTTTATAAAATTATAATTGAGATAAATAATGATACCAAATTCCTTGGATATCAAGTGGGAATGACCTTATCACATCCTTTAATATATTTAAGTTTCTTTTAGATAACATATCTATTATTGGATGAAAAATTTTACTATGATTAACCACTGTATTTACATTATTTTTAAGGATACTCTAAAAAGTTAATGTGAACCGTAGACTATAATTTGGTTCTATTAAATATTTTTTATCATAGAGCCTCAAAAAATATTTTATGTATAACATAGCATGAAGATCAAGAGAAAAATATTCTCAAATTTCTATAAAATGTGCTGACTTTGTAAGAGTGTCTATAATAACCCGTATATCAATTTTTCCTATAGATTTTTATTAATCCTAGTGATGGAATAAATAATAATATTATCCCAATTCCACTATCATACAGGTAATGGTTACAAAACCCCCTTGTTTAGTTGTCTTTTAACCTTCTCTTATTAGTATACCAAACACCTTTAGTATAGTTCATAATCACCACTTTATATTTTTACACTATAATGATCTTAGATATATCTCTACATTTTATTGATACCAGGATATATATAATGAAATTCATGATATGAGTTTCACCCAATAACTCTTTTTTTACAATTGGTTCATATAGAATTCATAACCACTTACCAAACCTTAATGATATATCTTTAAATATATTAAGCTTTGCATGCTTTTTATTTCTCACAAATTACATCTTCTATAGGTTCATTTCATCTTTTTGAGATTTCTTAATCTTTATTGGTATAGATGGTTGCGTAAATACATAAAATTGGTATGATTTCACTCCTTTAATTATAATACCCAGGTTTATCCTTACTAAATCCTTTATAATTTAATCATTCTCTACCCTCATCTTAGATAAGACACCATGGCCATTTATTTCAAAAAATATGCTACATTGTTTCATTTTCCATGGTGATAATATATAACAAAATCATAATAATTAAGTAAATACATACATATTTTTTTCATTAGGATCATATCATTCTAAATAAATATTTATTTTAGGATATTTCTTGATGGATACATCACATTTCTATCCAAAGAGATAATGTATCTATATTTTTAGTGATAATATATGTAAAACCAATGTTTTTTCATGAGTTGAATAATTTATCTTAGGGGGTTTTGGATAATTATATTCATAAACCACCACACTATCATTTTTCATTATAACATATCCAATCTCTTTCTTTGATGCATCACAATAAATGATAATCCCATCATTTCATAATATTATATTTGATGTAGGTGTATCCACTAATCATTACTTCAATTTCTCAAAGTTATCTATACATTACTTTATTTTCATAAATTTGACCACCTTACTTGTTATATTTTTAAAAAAATTAGTTAATCAATAATTGTTTTAAAAAATTTACTGGTAGTATCTAGTTAATCTAAGGAAAATGGTCATTTTACTTAAATTGGTGGGTCTTGGAAAATCCATGAAAACCATTATTTATTAAGGGTAAACCAATATTCTATACATGGACACAATATGTTTAGGGAAATAAATTTATTAATGAAAAAAATTACATTTATTGAATTTTACATGTAACACCTATTTTCTAAAAGTCTCAAGAATAATTCATAAACTAGTTCCATGCATCTAAAAACTATTATAGAATATGTGAAGATAATCAATAACTACCAAAAATATTTATAAATATAATCCTTAAATACACTATCATTAACGATCTAAAGCTCTGTTAATATCATATAATTTCATTAAGATCTTATGGATTGAACATCTAATTCCTTAATTAGGATCTATGTAATGATAAATCGGTGATCAAGATCACAAGAGAGAATAGGATCTAAAGAAAATTGAGGTATTAAAGTATCTCAATACAACAACATACCAAGATGATCATCTATGATGAAAAGCACAGTGATCCTCCACTACACAAGGAAGGATGAGGCCAAGATAAAAGAATATTTCAAGGATCACACCCTAATTCATCATTGTTTTGAGTCAAGACCCACACTAGATCAAGGAGAACTCTTGGTGGGAGGAATAAAGGAGAACATGTACCAATTGATCTAAAAAACTTGATCCAATGGATCAAATATTGAGTGGTTCTCGGTGTGAAAATGGACCAAATGGACCTTAATTAAACACCACCCAGCACACCCCACTAGCAATCCCGGGGATCACCGACTGGCTGGTGAGACCTGCTGGGCAGTATTCTCATTGTTTTCCTCACTGTCTAGCATGTGAAAGATCACCTATTAGCCAGTGAGTCCAGTTGGGAAGCAGTGTCTTCTTCCCACCCCAACAACTAGCCTGTAGTCCCCACTGGCTAGTTGGTGTTGTTGATGCTTGCATGATACCATGGACATGCCTCCATCCTTCTCTTGAGTTTTGAGTCACCCACTAAGCTTCCTCTGAAATCTAAAAATACCTCTTAATGATATCCATACATGAATCATCTTGTTTTGACACTCGATTCTCAGAATGATCCATCCATAAGGAAAAAAGATCACATTTCCTATGAAAAAAATAACCCATTAAGGCACGAGCCATTACAATCTATACACCATAGTACTTATCATCTTAGAGAAGTTGTGGTAGCATGTGAATAATACCTCTTGATCTGCCTCTATCATCATCCACAAGGACTTCCCCAAATACCATCCTCGAATTATAAGTCATCGCCTCAAGGTTTCATTCATTCCTAAATACCCATCACTCTACCAATACATGACTCCAAATATAGACACTAGAAGTTGAGCCAAAATCTTACTGACATCCAACAATGAGATCGCGATCACCACAATCATTGAACTCAATAGACTAGTGTCTTCCACTAATTCCTCTAGAAGCATAATGGTTCTCCCCACCATAGGAATCATCTTATAGAACACTATTTTTATGGTCCAATGATATGCACAATGCGGTTCAATTTCATAATTCTCAATTCAATGCAAGACAAGGGTTAAATGTTGATACCAACACATCGTTCTATATTCCAAAATGAACCAATGATTCTCCATCAACCAATGTAATCCGAACACAATAAAATTTCTTGAAAATCGAAAACCAATTTTGAAACACTTTAGCAGTACCCAATATGATACACTCAATGTGGTTTCATCCTGCCACATTCTGGTTTACATAGAAATAGTAATCGGTATACATCCAGTCAACTACCTACAATTGTACATAGACTAAACAAATAATGATTCACATACAAAAAACCATGATTCCTTAAGCCTTGGAAGAATCATTAAATTTATTAGTCATCCTAACTGAAGTTTGAACATATTTAAAGGAACTTCCCTTGGTTGGATCACCAACCAGTTGCATCAGCTATAAGGCTTCCACCCATGTTTCAATGCACCAACGATCTAGCTTCCACCTGGTTCGTATCGATTTCATTTAGAGTCTGAATCCCACATCTAGTCTCCATATAGCACTACATATGAATCAAACATTAGGCATTAATCATGGATATAGACACTATTAGATCTAATGCATCTTGGTCTCCTAGATTCATCATGGTCATTCTGTAAAGACCCATATTTTTTCATGTAATTTTTTTTAATTAAATGGAAATATTATGAGTCTGTGAAAATTGACGGTGCGGGATTCTGAGGCCCGGTGTGATCAGAATGAATTTCTGAACTTTTTTTCAGGTACGTTCAGTAAACGTGCGAGCGGCATTTTCTAACTTTCGAATTGGTGCTCAGAATTGAAATCTGAGAGCACTGTTGAACTCGCAGCACCGATATTCGCTTAAGGAGACCTTCACCTCGACCATAGTGGGTCGAGGGTGGAAATTAGTTTTTGAACTTTTTGTGGGAGAAAATAAAATAAACATGCTTCTGTTTATTTTTTAAATTGAAACCTCCCATTTTGAATTTGGTGGTGGGGACCACATGAACCCCTCTTAATGTGAAGTTAACCCTTGGAATTCCCCCTAGTTAATGTGCCAACTTTAATTCAATTAATGTTCCAACTCCTTTTGTTTAATTAACAAACATAATCTTATTAATTTGGAACCACCCCTTTCGTGGGATAAATCATTGGAAAAGGAAAGGAGATCTTGGGAGAACCTTTAGAGAAATATCCTCCGACGAAGAACAACTTCTGAACAAAGAACAAGGAACCAACTTCGGAAGAGTCTTGTGGGAGAGATGTATGCCGACGACCCTTTCATCAACTTCTTCTTCTTCCTCGTGACATCTCCAATGAATGTCAAGGTAGTGGATTTACTTTGAATTATGATTGAATTTATTTGACAATTCTTCATATTCTGTATTCACAATGACGATGGACAAACTAACATGACCATCATCCGGTAAATATACTTTTCCCCACTATATTTTGTTCTTCACACGTTCTTTGTGCATTCATCAATGCCAAATAATTAATGATGCTAGAAACAAAATGTTTTGTTGAGCGCAACATATGTATGTGGAGCCCTGGACCTGAGGATCGAAAATATGCGGTCATCATATTTTTCAAGCTTGGAACGAAACTGCGTTGGCTCGTGGAAGAAGGCAGTGGCCGAAAACCAGCCGACCACAATGAAGGGGGGCAGTGCGCATTCGCGCTGCCGGTTGAGCAAGATGTCGCGGCCCGTCGGCCATGGAGGAGTAGGGTGGCAGCTGACACCTGGTCGGCCGCATGGCAGAGTGGAGGTGCGCATCTACACCACTGATGGAGTAGGTGGTCGCGGCTGACTGGCCTCGGAGGAGGCCAAAGGGTGGCCGGTACCCGGCCGGCTGTGGAGGACAGCAGCATTGTCACACCACTGGGAGGAGGAGGACCAGCCGACCGTGGCACACCGAGAAGGACCCACTCTAGTAGGTCCTTCTTCCAAAAACCGAACAACCCTTTGGCCATTTAGGTGAACGGGGAGGCACCTCCCTCCTGGGCGTCAGCTAGGGTGGACCCCACCACGATGGTCACCCGACCACGGGCTACACCGCGGGCTGCCCCAGCAGGTCGCACCACCAGGCCGCACCAGCGGGATGCACCCAGCAGGCTGGGCCAGACCATGGCCTAGAAGGCTAGGACCGCCGTGGCCCAAGCCAACCGAGTCACCTGAACCGGGTTGGGTCAGCCCAGGCTAGGTCGGTCCGGGTTGGTCTGACTAGGTCGGACCGGACCCAGGCCCCTCTAGACCCAGATACGTCTTTGTGGCCATATCTTGAGAACCTGACATATGTTTGAAGAACCGTCTACGATACCGGAATCCTGGGATCGAGACGGTCCTTTTGGTATACTCCACTTGAGTTTTGGATAATGTTGGAGTATATCTAGGTTGGATTGAATCACGAATCCAACCGGGCCCTCGGAGCAAAAACACTAATAACTTACAGACCGGGCATCCGAATGGCATGTCATCTGTTGCGTTGGGTCCCTTACGACTGGAAAAACTTTGGGATACTTCACCGTGGAACTTCTTGGTGGTCGATGTATGACTGATATCTCAAGGGATTGATTCTACGGAACTCGAGCGCACCGGGTGTGAGGAATCCAGTGGGTGGAAGTGAGGCAGAGGTTGGAGACGGATAATACAGAGGTTAGTTACCTATCAAATCTAGGTGGGTAGGATCCTGTGTGGGTCATTGTAGGGGTTAGTACCTATCGATCCTATGTGGGTCAGTGGTCATTGATCTTCTGTGGGTCAGCACATACCGATCCTATGTGGGTGAGATCTTGTGTGAGTCAGCGCTCAATGATCCTGTGTGGGTCAGCGCATACCGATCCTATGTGGGTCATATTATATGTGGTTCAGTGCTCAACGATCCTGTGTGGGTCAATGCATACCGATTTTGTGTGGGTCAGATCTTGTGTGGGTCATTGCAGGGGTTAGTACCTATCGATCATGTGTGGGTCAGACTCCGTATAATCAGCAATAGCACCTCTTGACATAATAAGATGATCTAGCTTCGTGATTAATCATTTTTACTTCTATACTTCACTTATACCTATGTGAGTTGAGTCTTATATCTTCATGTTGTACCTAGGTGGTACTATATCTTCTTGGTGTTACCTATGTGGTACTCCTACCTTCGTGGTGTTACCGGTGCGGTACTTCTACCTTCGTGGTGTTACCTTTGTGGTATTCTTTCCTCCTATGTGAGATGAGAATATCTTGATAACTTAGGTATATGTATGGACATATAAATAAGTAGGGTTGACTGTTGTTTTAATGTTTTTTGGTTTATCCTTTGTGGATTTGAGAGACTGTTGAGGGTCTCAGGGTCCCTAGTGAGTATTGTTATACTCACCCCTACATGGGCTATGCCCTCACCATGTTGTGTCTTATGTAGAAAATGGATAGAGCTGACTGAGGATGAGGGTACTAGGACTGGATACTGCTCATAGGTGGACCTTAGACGAGGCGTACCACAGAGATAACTGTTTGAGAGCTGTACCTACCCTTCAGGTAGGATCCTTGGCGGGTGTTCACAGGATCTATTTTCATTTTTACTTATACATTCCAGTTTTACTTGTACTTTCTAGTTGGTCTTGTATTCCGGCCCCTTTACTTTCTATACACACCATGTTTACAATATAGTTTACTTTGTGCTTGTATCTTGTTGTGTTCTTGGTTTACTTTGTGTGCTTTTATCTTGTTTCCAGTAGTACGTCACCCAAAAAAAGGTTCCATGCATACTTATTAAATGACAAATAAATTTACAATATTAACTAAAGAAAAGAAATAAATGCCTGAATAGTTTAAAAGAAAACATAATTGAAGAAAATATTTTCAAATGGAACAACTTAAATTAAAACACACTCACTCACTTTTTTTTAAAATAACCAATGTGTCACACTAATGATCATAAAGTAACCAATGAGCACCAAATATGGGAGAGGCCTCGTGGGTGTTAGTTAGCTCGGGTCCCTAGATCTTTTTGTCTCGGTGAAATGTGGCTTAGAAACCACAACCCTCAGAAAACATGGCTTAGAAGGCCACAACCCTCAGAAAATGTGGCTTAGGAGACCACGACCCTCAGAAAAGCATATGTTTAGTTAGCGTTGCAATCATCAGTCCTTCTAGTGAAACCATGTCAAGTCACCTCTGGAACACTAGCCCACTAGTCTAGTCCACCCTCATAGCTACCTAGGCTTCCCACTTTGTGCTCAAAAAAGTTTCAAGTTCATGTCACATGTCACACTTATGCATAAAATCCAAACAGAGTACTTACACACATGGAATCACCATTTTCACACTCAAAGCCTCTTTTAAAACCATATGCACACCAAAAGTGTTTCCAAAACTCAATCTTCATAGGTTATGTACTCAGTTAAACCATCTTCACAATTTAAAAAGACGCTTATCATTAAACAAACCACCACTTACACACATAATCACCATTTTGAAATAAGACACACTGAAACATTTTTCGAACATGTTTCACACCATTGTCATAATTTAATACACCATTTAAAAAAATTATATAGCAGTAGTAAAAGAGTGTTACATGGATTTTCACACACTAAAGTAACCATTTATAAATTCAAACACACTCCAACATCACATGCACTCAAATAAAATTTTAAAATGTGACCTACACCACACAAATAATTTGATGGAAAACCTTACATCATATGTGAAACACCTTTTCACAAATCACATAGTTTAATAAGCCAGAAATAAAAGCTTACAAAACAATTTAAAATAAATCACTTGGCGTTACCACCTAAACCTAAAAAAAACCTTCTTTTACAACCAGACGCACACGACACCATGTCAAAAATATCATTCACACCAATTTCACAGATTAAAAAGATACCCAAAAAATTTAGAAATCACTAACATCTAACTAAATAAGAGTTTTAAGCGGAAACAACACACATAAATTAGACATGTTACTAAATAGTTCAATGCACATCAAATGTCAAAGAAAACCAATTTTCGCTACAAAAATTAACTAAATGATGTGATAAAAAAATTAAACATGCAAATTAATTTATCAAATAATTATTAGACGTGGAACCACCTACCTTGGTGTATCATAATTCACAGACATGGTGGCAAAGACTATCGCACACCAACCTCACCTCCAACGAACCCAAAGGTGAACCCTAAACCAGAAATCGAACCAAAAATATGAAAAAATAAGACCCTAATTAACACAATAAATTCCATAAACCCCAAAACCCCAATCGAGAATGACTAAAACCCTTGAAAAGAGGAGGAAGGGATTACCCAGGTGGTCCGCACTTGCGGCGAAGGAAGCGAAAGGCCGCTGCAAGGGATCAAGAGTTTGTCCGAGGAAGAAGAGGGGGTGTGTCGGCGGTGTTCGGAGAAGAGGCACGCTATATGGAAGGAGAGGGAGGTAGGCGAGCGAGCTGGCTGGGGGGGGTCGCCGATGGGGGTCCGTGCGGGTTTGAACATGGGACAGGGCGGGGTACAAGGGCCTGGCCAGGGGTTGGGGCAATGGCATGAGCCAGACAGGGGAGGGGAGAGTGGAAGATGACACAGGTGAGGAGGTTGGACAGAGTAGGGGCAGTGGGGTTTGCCGGACAGCATGGGGTGGTGGGGTCCATTGGAAAAGGCAAGGGAATAAGGAGAGGATATGGCATGCCCCGAGGGATGGGTCGTGATAAATTGGTATCAAAGGTGTCGGTTCTACAGAAGAACCAGGACTCTGATCTTTTCTCTGTGGCAATAGTGTTAAGTGTGATGATTGTGGTTTTCAGTTTGGGGAACCCAGTTTTGGTGCGGTAGCCGACATATCCATACACCAGGACCTGGACCTCTCATTTCAGACTCAATGCATGAGAACACTGATTGCATATGTGTTTTTGAAAAGTTTTCTATGCGATCTCTTTGAGTCAGCTCACCAGGTATAAATTTAATGACGGTGGTGCACCTATTTCTTTTTAGGATGCATCCACGCAGACAACCTTCCTGGTTTCCAGGAAGAGTATGTGATAACAGCCCACCGAGCGATGAGGCTTTAGTGCAGAGCCCACTTACGGCAGTTGTGCCGTTAGGTGGTGTACTAGCAGCACCACTGCACATTGGACAACCGAAGCCACCAACCCCAGTAGTAGAGGGTGCATGCCACTTGAGCGCGTTTCATGAGTTCTAGCGCGAGAGACCACTGAGGTTCTGGGGAGAGACGAATCCATAGGCAGCTGATGATTTTCTGGAGGCTGTGGTTAGAGTTTTTCGGCTGCTAGGGACACCAGCTGATCTCATAGTGATCCTTGCCGTCAGTCTTCTTCAGGAAGCAGTGGGTAGATGGTGGAGCTTGATGTTTCAGGTTCATGAAAAGGTGACTCTCATCTGGGTGGACTTCGAGAGCCTTTTTAGGGCAGAGTTCATTCTAGATACCTTACGCTCAATGTGTATACAGGAGCTTCTCCACTTGCAGTAGGGTAGCATGATTATGGATCAGTATTCAGTGTGGTTCACTGACCTCTCACACTACTCTACAAACATGGTATGGAGACCCTTCTTCAGGGCTCGGACCTTCGAGCATGGGCTTATACCGTAGATTAGAGCTTTGATGGTTTCTCTCAGCATCCTGACGCAGGAAGAAGTGTTAGAGCGAGTACTCTTAGTGGAGAGCTTCCTTTCTGAGAAGTCACCAACAGTGAGACCCACCAACAGATGATACATAGCAGAGTCATCAGCATCTGGAAGCAGAAAAATGACACAGAGGTCCAAGAGGACCAAACCTATAGGTGGAAGACTGTAGGATACAGGATCGGTGGTGCAGGGCTCTCGAGAAAGAGCAAGACCGGCAAGGAACAAGCAGTGTTATTCGTGAAGTGATCAGGGTCACATGGCTCTCGACTGCCCGACCCGCTGTAAAGATGACCAATAGACAGTCGAAGGACCACCTGGGTGGAGGAAAATATTTGATCAAGGAGGTCCGCAGGAAGGAGTCAGATGTGGTAGAGGAGCAGGCCGTGCAGTAGGTGGTGGGCGGCGATTTGAGGTTCTACTTCCACCACCACCAGGTGGTCTACCCCGACCACAAGGAGCAGGTGGAGAGGGATGAGCTCAGCTTCAAGAAGATAAGGCATACGACCAAGGTTCCCCAGATATGATTTGAGGTATAATCTGTGTCTACTCCACCTTATCTACAGTACTTATAGACACAGGTGCTAGTCATTTTTTTTATTTCCATGACCCTCGTTCGGATCTCGGAGATACTGGTGGATCAGTTGGCTCAGTCCTTATGACTAGAGAATATTATGAAAGTGAATTCGATGATTACACACTAGTGTCGGAATTGTGAGCTTACTCTAGGAGGTGAGAGCTTCAGCTGGGATCTTCTAGTAGTGGTGTTGAGGCCTTACGATGTCATCATGGGTATGGACTGGTTATTCACAGTCCATGCTAATATTGACTATATTAGGCGCAATGTGCGGTGTGTCTACACGGATGAGACCGGGTTTTCCTTCACCAGAAAGAAGGGAACCTTTTCAGTACAGGATGGACTTACTCAGAGGATGATCACACATCAGTTGGCTAGCCTAACCTAAGAGTCTTTAATGTTGAGAGTCTGAGCTATCTTATAGTGGTGGACCTATACGCTGAGGTTTTCCATGATGATGTTCAGGGTCTACCTCCTCACAGAGAGGTGTAATTTTACATCGACTTATACCCTGGGATGGCACCGATATCTACTCTAGCATATCAGATGGATCTCGAGGAGCTTTGATAGCTTCGGGTAAATTTGGAGGTCTTACAGGGAAAGGGGTTCATTAGGCCCAATGTTTCTCCTTGGGAAACCCCGATTTTGTTTTCCAAGAAGGCGTATGGGAGTTTGATACTATTTGTGGACTATCGGTGCCTGAACTAGGTGACCGTGAATAATAAGTACCCACTACCGAGGATTGATGATCTCTTTGATCGGCTGAAGGAAACATGATGGTTTTCAAAGATATACCTCAGATCAGGCTATCACCAACTCAGAGTATGAGATGAGGATGTGCAGAAGATGTATTTCAGATATCGGTATGGCCATTATGAGTTCTTGGTTATGCCTTTTGGAATGACCAACACCTCAATAGTATTCATGGGACTCATGAACAGACTCTTCTAGCCATACCTCGATCGATTTGTGGTAGTCTTCATTGACTACGTCCTTATATACTCACTGATGGAGGAGGAGAATGTCTATCATCTGCAGATAGTTCTACACACACTCTGAGAGCACCATATTTATGTCAATCTCTCGAAGTTCCATTTCTGGATACGAGAGGTCCACTTTTTGGGACACGTCATCTTGAAGGCTGGAGTTGCGGTGGATCTAGTGAAGATTGGGGTTGTACTTGTTGGGGAGCCACCCAAGAGTGTGATGAAAGTGCGGAGTTTCCTGGGTTTGGTTAGTTACTACCGGAGGTTGTGTTAGAATTTTCCATAGTTGTGACACCCTTATCAGTATTGACAAAGAAGAGGAAACCCTTCATGTGGTTGGAGAGATGCCAGTAGAGTTTCCAGGAGCTGTGGCAGAGAGTGACGAGTGCCCCCATCTTGAGGTTACTGGAGGAGGGCGTTGGGTATGTCGTCTACTGCGATGCATTATGGACCAAACTTGGATGTGTCTTGATGCAGGAGTAAGCAGTGATCGCGTATGGGTCTCTACAGTTGAGACATCATGAGAAAAACTATGCTACCCATGACTTGGAGTTAGCAGTAGTGGTCTTCGCCTTGAAGATTTGGTGACATTACTTGATAGGTGAATGTTTTACAGTCTACTCTGATCACAAGAGTCTCAGGTATATCTTCTCTCAGAAGGACCTGAACCTGATACAATGATGTTGGCTTGAGTTCCTCCAGGACTATGACTTCATGATAGTCTATACTCCTGGAAATTGGAACATAGTAACAAATTCACTCAGCAAGATATCTGGTATACAGTTGACGAGTGATGCAACAAAGTAGCTAGCCGCTTTTCGGATATCTTATATGGATCAAGATGGATCAGTTTATCTTCAGTCTCTGACAGTCACTCCCCCACTCCTTTAACGAGTTAGGGATGCACAACTTGGGGACACTGACTGCGAAGCTTGACATGCTCAGATATTCACAGGACAGGCACCTAGTGGATTTTTTGAAGGTGGGGAGCACGTCATCCTCTTTAGAGGACGTTCTATGGTACCAGTGGTGTTATGGGAGGAAGTGTTGAGGGAGTTCCATACGTACCCTCTAGTGGTATATCCAAGAGTGGTGAAGATTTACTAGGACCTTCAGTGTCAGCACTGGTGGCCAGGAATGAAGAAAGCAGTGGCAGAGTTAGTCTCTCGATGCCTCACTTGTCAGCAAGTGAAGGCAGAGCATCAGGTTCTAGTGGGCATAGTTTAGCCACTAGTGGTTCCAGAGTGGAAGTGGGATGGAATTTCCATGGACTTCGTGACGGGAATTCCACGCACGTCTAGGGGTCATGATTCTATCTGGGTGATCATTGACCGACTCACCAAGTCATCCCACTTTCTACCTATCATAGATAAGGGATTATTAGAGAGATTAGGACGCCTCTACATGTATGAGATTGTACGAATTCATGGAGTTCCATCTACTATTGTCTATGATCGTGATGAATGTTTTACATCGCGACTATGGAAGGGGTTGTAGGAGGTGTTCGGAACGTTGATTCGGTTCAGCACTACCTTCCATCTTCAAACAAATGGCCAGATAGAGCGGACCATTCAGACCCTCGAGGACATGCTACGTGCTTGAGTCCTTGATTTTGGCCGCAGCTGGGAGGATCACTTTACTTTGGTGGAGTTCACGTACAACAATGACTATCACTCCACTATCGATATGGAACCATTCAAGGTATTGTACGAATGACCTTTTAGATCACCTCTGTACTGGACTGACCCAGGGGAGTCACACTTGTGGGACTAGAGATGGTATGGGCTACCACAGAGAAGGTGCAGATCATCTAGGTGTGGATGAAGATTGCACAGAGTAGGCAGAAGTCCTATGATGATAGAAGACGGAGACCTCTGGAGTTTGAGGATAGAGACCATGTCATTCAATGGGTCTCACCTCGACGAGGTTTGTGAAGATTTGGCCGAGGTGGCAAGTTATCTTCATGGTTCATCAGACCCTTTCAGTTCCTCAGTAGAGTTGGCGAGGTAGCTTAGCTCTTAACTCTTCCACCTCAGTTGAATTGGGTGCATGAAGTTTTCCACGTATCCTAGCTGAGAAGATATTTACATGATCCTTCACACATAATTGACTGGGGAGAGTTGGACATTGATGATGGGAGACATTTTTGGAGGTTCTGGTGGAGATTGAGGATCGATAGGAGCAGGTCCTTCGTGGGCAGTCGATACCTCTGGTGCACGTATTCTGGCAGCACAGGAACCTATAGGAGAGAAAATGGGAGCGGGAGGCTCAGATTCATGCTCAGTACCCCCACTTGTTTCCCTAGTTTGTGTTTTGGATTTCGGGGATGCAAAGACCTAAGGTGGGGAGAATGTAAAGACCCAAATTTTTCCATGTAAATTTTTTAATTAAATGGAAATATTATGAGTCCGCAAAAATTGAAGGTGTGTGATTTTGAGGCTCAGTGTGTCTAGAATGAATTTCTGAACTTTGTTTTCGGGTACGTTCAGTAAATGCACGAGCTGCATTTTGTAACTTTTGAACCATTGCTCAGAATTGAAATCCGAGGTCACTGTTGAACTCGCAACGCTGATATTCTCTTAAGGAGACCTTCACCTCGACCGCAATGGGTTGAGGGTGGAAATTAGTTTTTGACCTTTTTGTGGGAGAAAATAAAATAACCATGCATTATTTTATTTTTGAAATTGAAACCACCCATTTTGAATTTAGTGGTGCGGACCACCCGAACCCCTCTTAAAATGAAGTTAAACATTGTAATTCTCCCTAATTAATGTGCCAACTTCAATTCAATTAATGTTACAAATCCTTTTGTTTAATTAATAAAATTAATATTATTATTTTGGCACCACCCCTTTCATGGGAGAAACTGTTGGCAAAGGAACAGAGATCTTGGAAGAACCTTTGGAGAAATATCCTCTGACAAAGAACGACTTCTGAATAAAGAACGAGGAACCAACTTCGGAAGCGTCTTGCGGGATCGATGTACACCAACGTCCCTTTCATCGACTTTGACTTCTTCCTCCTGACATCTCCAATGAATGTCAAGTTAGGGGATTTACTTTGAATTATGATTGAATTTATTTGATAATACTTCATATTATGGATTCACAATGACGATGGCCAAACTAACATGACCATCATCCTATACATATACCTTACCCCTTTATCGTTTGTTCTTTGCACGTTCTTTGTGTGTTCATAAACGCCAAATAATTAATGGCACTGGAAACACAATGTTTTGTTAAGCGCGACATATAGACGCAGATCCCTCGACCCGAGGATCACGAATATGCAGTCTTCATATTTTTCAGGCTTAGAATGAAGACACAATGGCTCGTGGAAGAAGGCGGCAGGCAACACCCATCCGACTGCAAGGAAGGGGGTGGTGCGCATCCGCACCGCCGATTGAGCCGGAGGTCACGGCCCATCAGTCGCGGCAGAGCAGGGTGGCGGACAACATCTATTCGGCCGCGTGGTGGAGCGGTGGTGTATGTCCGCACCATCGGTGGAGTAGGAGGCTGCGACCACTTAGCCACAACAGAGGTTGAAGGGCGTCCGACACTCAGCCTCTCGCAGAGGACAGTGGCACCATCGCGCAGTTGGGAGGAGGAGGACTGGCCGGCGAACTGGATGGCCATGTCCCACCATGCAGGACCCGCTCCAGTGGGTCTCGCTTCCAAAAACCGAATGGCCCTTTGGCCATTTGGGTGACCTGTTAGGAGCCTACCTCCCAAGCGTTGGCTAGGGCAGACCCCGGCATGATGGTCTGCCCGACCGCGGGACACACCGTGGGCTGCCCCAACGGGCCACGCCCAGCGTGGGCCGCGCCAGACTGGACCATGGCCCAGCAGGCCAGGCCCTCCGTGGCCCAGGCTAACTAAGTCGACCCAAACTGGGTCGGGTCAGCCCAGGCCGGGTCGGGCTGGGTCGGTCCAACCAGGTCGGACCGGACCCGGGCCCCTCTAGACCAAGATTTGCCTATGTGGCCATATCTTGAGAACCATACATCCATTTGACGAACTGTCTGCAGAACCAGAATCCTGGGATCGAGATGGTCCTTTTGGTATACTCCCATTGAGTTTTGGATAAAGTAAGAGTATGTCCAGGTTGGAATGAACCCTGAATCCAATCGGGCCCTCAGAGCGGAAACACGAATAACTTACAGACTGGGCATCCGAATGACATGTCGTCTCTTGTGTTGGGTCCCTTATGACATGACAGACCACTGGGATACTTCACCATGGGACTTCGTGGAGGTCGAGTTACGACCGATATCTCTAGGGACATATTCTACGAAACTCGAGCACACTGGGTGCAAGGAATCCAGTGGCTGGAAGAGAGGCGGAGGTTGGAGATGGATAATATAGAGGTTAGTTACCTATCAACTCTAGGAGGGTCGGATCCTATGTGGGTCATTGTGGGAGTTAGTACCTATCGATCCGGTGTGGGTCAGCGCTCAGTGATCATGTGTGGTTCAGCACATACCGATCCTGTGTGGGTCAGATCCTGTCTAGGTTAGCGCTCAACGATCCTGTGTGAGTCAGCATATACCAATCCTATGTGGGTCATTGCGGGGGTTAGTACTTATCGATCTTATGTGGGTCAGACTCTGTATAATCAGAATTAGTGCCTCTTGACATAATAATATGATCTATCTTTGCGACTAATCATTTTACTTTTATACTTCACTTATACCTGTGTGAGCTGAGGCTTATATCTTCATGTTTTACCTGTGTGGTAATTTATATTTGTGTGGTTACCTATGTGGTACTCCTACCTTTGTGGTGTTACCTGTGTAGTACTTCTATCTTTTTGGTGTTACCTTTGTGTTATTCTTTCCTCCTGTGTGAGATGAGTATATCTTGATAACTTAGGTATATGTATGGTCATATACCCATGTAGGGATGATTGTTGTTTTCATGTTTTGTGATTTATCCTTTGTGGATTGAGAGACCTTCGAGGGTCTCGAGGTCCCTACTGAGTATTTTTATACTCACCCCTATACGGTCTATGCCTTCACCTTATTGTTTCTTGTGTAGACGATGGACAATGCTGACTGAGAATGAGGGTAACAGGACTAGAGAGTGCTCAGAGGTGGACCTTAGATGAGGTGTACCGTAGAGACGACCGTTTAAGAGTTGTACCTACCCTGAGGTAGGATCCTTGGAGGGTGTTCATAGGATCTATTTTCATTTTTACTTGTACTTTCCAGTTTTACTTGTACTTTCCAATTGGGCTTGTATTCCGGCCCCTTTACTTTCTATACACACCTTGTTTACTATATAGTATACATTGTGCTTGTATCTTATTGTGTGCTTGGTTTGTGTGAGTTTAGAGTTTATAAAGGCAATGCCTTCCAATTTTAGGGAATATGACTTTCGGTGCTTGTCACCAGCCCCTGGCCTATGGAAGGTGGGCTTGGGGTAGTCACGACACATGCCCTGGGGGACGGATCATGACACATTCAATGGTTAGTCTTACTTAAGACCACTAACCTTCCCACAAGAGTGGTTATTTTACATGTGGACCAATCGATGCTCCCCACCATAAGAGTATCCTAATAATCACCATTAATTCACACATTGGTATACCCAATCCACAACTAGTCATCACCAAACAAGATGACTAAGTATGAACGTCTGTTCAATCGATTTTCATAGAAAACACAAATCAATTCACACACATGGATTTATCAAACTTTGGTCCACTAAATTCAATGGTCCATTCTTGATGTGAATAATGTTCTATAGTAGCCTAGGAATAGGTTATGTCCCCTGGATAAAATGTTTCTCTTCCCCTTATTCAAGTTTCTACACATAACCAATACATTTCCATCAAGTAAAAACTCAGGTTGACTGTACAATAGTACCCCGATTCATTCCCAATGTCATATTTCACCCCAGATACAACTACATAAGCATTAAATTCTAGTCCTCTGAACCCTTAAAGATTCATGATAAACATGTCGGTTGATAATAGAAAGGTGACTCTAAATAGAAATATCCATAAATTACCATCACTATCTCCTCTAGGTTCATCCACAGAATCAAGAACATTCTCTACAGTCAGCTCACCACCCTACTTCCAATGGTTAAACCAACCCTCTACATAACCACCGCATGAATGCTCAATCATTAAGGATTTATCTAGAAAGGCATGAAAACACCACTCTTACTACAAATAAGAGTGGTTCTTACCCCATGATTCATGGACCTATGAGCTGGACTCACTCTCTTTTTTATTTTCCATCCCTCATAAGGCACCAAATCCACCAAAATTAGCACTCACAATGACCCTCTTTAAAAAATGAAACTCCTTACTATTGAGTTTCATTGTGAACCACCCATCCCATGGGTATTATCTCATGTTGGTTTGTGTCCACCACACTCTAAAACCCAACATGGAATCTTGAGTACCAGTACTGAAGGTGATATATACTCCATGGCTACAAGAAAACTTCAAAGAGATACCTTTAATCCTTTCATAGGTTAATCACATGTACAAGGAATTTTTTTGAATGAAAACCACCCCTAAGGAATTAACCATAACTATTCCTTTATAAGGAATATCCTCACCCATGTTACTCTGAAGTAGTCGAGGCACTGAATTTTTAGTAACAAGTGTCTTATTTCTAGGCCACAAGGTCTTCCATAGAACCAACACAAGGTTACTAGGGGTCACACTCCATATAAATTCATCATGGAACATGTACAAATACATTTCCTAATGGATTCACTTTTACACTAACCACATCGAGGCCAAAGATTCTTATTTCAATTAAAAAAATGCCACTAGGTGCTAGATGGATCACTCCACATTGGATACATTTGGTAACTTAATCAATCAGACATATCCAAAGGCTACTCCCATAAGGTTATTTATTAAGAAAGTTAACACTCAACAAGGACTTAACATAGGTACACTACATCACCCATGCATAGAGGGACCACATCAATGTCACTCTCATCATCATCATCATCATCATTGTAATTGCCCAGGTATACCACATCATAGTATCACATGCCCTGTTATTAGAAGTAGATATGAATAGGGGTTTAGATGAAATAATGTCATCAAGAACTCATGTGAAACACAATATAGGTCATTGAAAACTAAGTAGTTGAGTCTTCCTCATCAATATAATCACACAAAAATAGTATATATGTCATGTGAAATCTATATGTCAAACATGATGCATGTGATGACTCTTGATGATATAGCCAAGATTCAAAACCATATGAATTCAAAACCTTCAAAATCAATGTGCATGATACGTAGTGAAAATAGATGATCATAATAGTGAAAACCAAGAACATCAATCTCATGCCTTGATAACCATGACTTCCCTCGAGAAAGGTGTTCGTGATGCACTAGACCAAGTTCCATTATAATATGTGACATATTCCAATGTCACATGCCTAACAACTCCATATAAATGAAAAAAAGATAGGCACAAATAAAATTTTATAACATCACATCCCAAATCATCGAGTCTAATTTAGAATACCACATGACCTTAGATACACCTCCTTGTATGCCAGAGGCTACTGAATAACAACAAGGGTCTCAAGTGGAACCATGGGGAGACTATACCCTCCATAAGAGTGCATAATAACCTATAAATAACCAAAAATGTAACAATATACAATAATATTACATAGATACCAATAACATACCAATTGTATGAATGAATGTGAACACAACATACTTAATAGTCAAATAAAGGTATAATAGTCAATCACCCATTGGGTCGATCATGTACACAAATATAGAAAAGAAAAAAAAATTAAGAGGCTCTAAAACTCCAAGACTAACCTCATCCCTATTTCCAAAGTCATTATAATCTATCCCACTCATTAATAAAACCCATGCCACATCCCAATCTATACCTAAAACAAGTTATGATTGTTTAGGTACCCAGGTGTCATGGTCGCCCAAGTAGCGTGTGAGTAAAACTCAGTAGGACACCACTAACATAGTCTTGTACCCAACCAGTGATATGTAGTGTACATTCATGTGATAATATTAGAATATTGTAAATATAAAATACATAACTATAGAGGCATATCATATATATACCATCAAATCACTCACAAGAAATATACAACCATGTTCTAAGAGGTTTTATGCTTACCAAGCCACCACAAACCTCGTCTATACCTACATTGGCATTATACTGGAAGGATGTAAAAGTATTTAACCACATGTCATGATATATGCCTCAATTCCTAACATTGATTGGAAATCTATGCTTGTTAGAACAAGTTTCACCTTTAAGGAAACATTGCATTCCCCACCCTAATGGCGGTCATTATTAGGACCACCACATGCCCCCACCCTAATGATGATCATTATCCTCAGATGATGGTAAGTCCCACCTAATATGGTTGACATAATTGGATAATCACATCACCCCTGCATGGAATTATCCCACTATATCCCATAGCCGATATATTCTCAATTTTCATGCATATTCTACTCCCAATCCAACAACGTATTTATGATATGACCCATGAGATTAAATGTGTCATAGTCTATAGTTGTTGTCATGTCATCACGCTCCCCATCTACGGGGACGTCTAACTAGAACTGAGAAACCTAATCATCCTAATACCTAAAGAAAGGTTATACAGGCTATGAAATATCATAGGGAATACATATTATCACAAGGAATAATAAGAAATATCAATAATAGTTCTCATGATTCTACATACAAAACACATTATCACATATCAACATGGGTCTCAAGGGCTTCACACTCACCCACATGAAAACACATATCAATCAAGGGTTGTTAAGAATCAAACATGTCTCATGGGATACACATGTGATCAAAGAATCAAACATGGTCTCATGGATCTAGGTCTCATGGAGAAAAACCACACATTAAATAGGGTCCATGTAATCTGAGTCACACATTAGTGATCAAGCCTCGACCGTCATTGGCCAACATCAATCCAATGCACAAGGGTTCATTATAGCCCTTGGAACTTTTTCTAATTATATTAGGCATAATTTCTTTAATTAATTAAGACTTAAGTATTGATTAATTAATTAAGAATTTCTTTTTATTCATAAGACATTATGAATTTAATGTTTGTTCACCCAAGATGGTGAACCTCATATCACATGCTAATAAACTATGCATAAACCATAGGGTATAGAACATGGGAACACCTACCTCAAATGGAGTTAAATCTATGCCATGAAAAGGAAAATGGCTTTTCAAGTCCATATAATTCCATTTGGCCTCCAATGATTGCCATAAGTTTCTACCTCATGCCCAAGAATTCCAATTTAATTAATTATAACTAAATTATAGTTAATTATTTAATTAAAAGGAAAAAAAATTAATATTAAAGGAATACATGTTTAGTGACTTATTGGATTTCATTTCCTAGTCAAAACCAGGATCTACCATCCATGGATGTCATGTCATGTTCTTCTGACTTCATTTTAGAAAAAATCCCCTTGTGAAACAACAAGTCAAAGTTCAATTTAATATAATTAAATTGGAAAATTTCCATGAAACCAACCAGATGATGTACCTTCATTGAAACATCATCCAATGGAGTTTGAGAAAATTTTGACCCACTATAGGTTCTAATATAAGAAAAATCCCCAAATCAATTCCATATTTTAATGTCCAATTTGACACAATTTGACTAAAACCCTAAAAGAATTATAAAGGGACATACCTTCTCCAAAATATATGCATATAGTACGTGTTCATTATTATAAAACATACTCTAGCCATCTTGATCCAAGTATCTATAAATATCAGACAATTCCATCAAGATTTTATGTATTATTCATCTAATTCCCTAGTCAATATCTAGCCAATTATAAATTAGTGATCAAGATCACATGAGATAAGTGGATCTGAATAAAATTGATACATTAAAGGAACAAAAGAAAATAACTTACCAAGATTATCATTCATGATGAATAGAATATCATTCTTCCACCACACGTAGAAGGATGAGGCCATGATTGAAGAATATTCGAACGATATCACCCAAATTCATCATCATCTTGAGCCAAGATCCACCCTAGATCAAGAAGATATCTTAGAGGGAGGAAGATATGATAACATGTCCAAATATCTCACAAAAAGTCAATAGAAGATTTTAAATCCAAAGTGGGTCTTGGTGTGAAAAAGGACTAAAAGGCTCTTAATTAAACACCACCCAATTCACGCCACTGGAAAGTCAGTATAGGATCACTGGCTAGCCAGCGCAGGCTCACTGGTTGGCCGGTGAGACCTATTGGGTAACAAACATACTATCTGCCTCAACAGAGAGCTGATGTAGGCTCACTGGCTGTATTATGAGTCCTTCTAGGTAGTAGGGGTTTTTACAACCCTATAGGTAAGCCAGTGTGGCTGCAACAGCTCAGCTTCCACGACCATGCCTCCAACCTGTTTCTAAGTTCTGAGTCACCAATAAAGAGTCCTCTTAATTCTAAAAATACCTATCAATGATTTCTATATGTAAAACCTATCTGGTCAACACCTGGTTCTCTGAACGATCCATCCAATAGATTAAAAATTTAAATTTCCTCTGAAAAACACAACCCATAATGGGGAGGTCTATTATAGTATCTTATTTGATCCTGAAAAGGTCATGGCTATCATGTAATTGGAAGAGATACATAATTTATTTGAGAATTGAATATTTCTAGGTTTGATAGGATATTATCAGTGGATTTTGAAGTATTTCTCAAATATGTTTTCACTATTTATTACCCTCACCCTGAAGGGGGTGAAGTTATTGTGGGATTCTAAGTGTTAAGAATCATTCGATGAACTAAAGTGGTGTTTGACCTCAATAAGGTTTATAACACTATCTGAGGATAGATATGGAAATATGGTTTATTGTTATTCTTTAGGTGTAGGTTTGGGTTGTGTGATTATGTAGGAAGATTAAGTGGTGGCTTATGGATAAACTTTGATCTCATGAGTGGAATTATGTCACTCATGATTTTGAAGACGTAGTTGTTGTACATTCTATTAAAATTTAGTGTCACTACCTTTTCAAGGATAAGTTTATAATTTAATATGACCATAAAATGTAGGTTATATATTTTATCAATAATAGTTGATCCTCTATAAGAGACTATGGATGGAATACCTATATTCATTTAACTTTGACAATGCCTATACTCCAGAAAAGGGAAATGTGGTTGCTGAAACTCTTAGAAAGAAGTCACATTATTATACTGTGAAGGAAGCATAGAATTAATGGAACTTTATGGGATTATTTTTTCATATGAACTTGGGAGTTAGAGAGAAATGGTATGGTAATGTCCCGAAAAAATCATTTGAAATCCTCTCTCATTTAGATGATTATCCAATAGTTTCATAAATATAGTAAGTTCTAGATTATCATATATTATTTATATATTGGGGAGACCATATGTGAGTGGTATATCTCCTTTGAAGGTATTATTTTCCTTAGGAACTGATATGTTCTTCCATTGACTATGAGGAAGTTTGTGTTGGGATATTTTTATCACACATTTTGGGTAGTCTACCCTACCACAAAAAAGTTTCTTTATAACATGCATCAGTTCTGGTGGCCTGGTATGAAATGAGACATAGACGACTTTGTATCTTGATGATAGAAAAGATAAAAGACTAAGTATGAGTATAAAATCAATCTAGTATTATTTATCCTCTTCCCATTCCAACATAGAAGTGGAATGAGATCAATGGATTTCATTATTGTCTTGCCTCGGACCCCCCATGGTAAGAACTCCATTTGGGTGGTGATTGATAGGTTGAACAAGTTGGTTAATTTCTTATTAATTCATGACATCACTAAAGTAGAATACTTGGGGAAGTTGTATGTACAATAAATTTTAAGGTTGTATGGAGATCTAATGTCCATTTTCTTTGAAAGGGACCCTCACTTTACCCCTCGTTTCTAAAAGGTCCTTTAGGAGGTGATGGGAACTTGGGTCAAGTTGAGCACAACATATCATCCTTAGATAGATGGGAAGATAGAGAGGGATATTGAAATTTGAGATTATATATTGTCTGCCTATGTTTTGGACTTCATAAGTGTTTGACCATTTGGTGATGGTTCTGTTATCTTATAATAACATTCACCAACCATCTATCCACATGGCACCTTTTGAAACATTATATGGTAGACCCTACTACTCACCTATCTATTGGTATAATATTTGTGAATCTTCCTTGATAGGACCATTATTAGTTTAGGTAATAATTAAAAAGGTTTAGATGATTCGTCATCATTTTTTGATGGCTCAAATATGGTATAAGTCTTATGTGGATCATTGTTGTCGTCTTTTGGAGTTCTCGGTTTGTGACCTGGTGTTCCTAAAGTATCACCCCGATTGGGTCACTGATGTCTTGAAAAATAAAGGAATCTTGATCATATATATGTGGGACCTTTTAAGGTCATTGAACAACTTGGAAAGGTGTATTATCTCTTAGATTTACCACTTTAGTTGGCTTCAATCTACAATATCTTCCTAGCATGCCAACTCAAGAAGTATTAACCTGACCCATCTCATGTTCTGAATTGGGAATACCTCAACATAGAACCAAATGTTTCTATGAATGAGAAACTTTTCAAATACTATATTCTCAAATGAAGGTTACATAAGGGAATTTGGTTTCATTGGTCATAGTTCTATCGAAACATGGATCTTATTCTCATGAGACTTGGGATAGGGAGTCTATGATGAGTGAGTAATGGCCTCATCTCTTTTTGGAATAACCTTATCCAACATGACTTTCTAGGGACAAAAAATGATATGGTGGGAATATTTTCACATAATAGTTTTAGGTATGTTATTTTTTGAGATTTGGAAAAAATTGGGGTTCAGGGTGTGTTGGTTGGTTCTCAATGACTTAAAATGGTTTTTTATCATTTCTTGGTGAAAAGTGATATAGACTACACTATGGTCCAAGTCATTTTGAGACATGGAGTCACCTGTGAACCATGAGGTGGACCCATATTCCTAGTGTAGTGCATGGATTTTGGCATGGGGAATGGGGCATGGGGCCTAGGGAGTCCTTATAGTTTGGCCTCCACCATGTTGTGGTGTAGGTAATGGTGAGTCAAAAATAGCCAAATTTTATTCACCTCACCATATACATTTAGTGTATTGGGACCCTTAGTGTGGTGTGAGCGAGACCACCATGGGTTTGGGGAGCACACACCTCACTGTGGTGTTGCTGGTTTCAGTAATTTTGGTCAGATGAACCAGTTTCTCAGTCTTCTGGAGGGGGTTATACCCATTTATGGGGGTGTGTTTGGTCTTTAGGGGAGTGTAATTAATTACTTTATGAATGGTTAACTCTCTCTAAAATATAATTTATTCATTTCTAGGTTAATCAACTCAACTCTTTCTAGTGGGGCCATTGAAATACCTTTCTTCCCTTGGGTTGCTTCCAAAGGCAATCTCATCCTTCCTTGGATTACTTCCATTGGAGTTCTTGCAATGTGATTGGTCTAGAGGTATGTTGTTTTTATTTCCCTCAGTCAATCTAGAGATCATTGAACTTGAGATTTTTGAATTTGGAATTGTGGTTCTAGGGATATCCTTGCTTATTTGAGCCTCTACTCTCTTTGGATTATGGATCCCTTATAGTAGTTATTTTTTCATGTGTTTCAAGGTAGGTGGTTTCATGAAATGACTTTATTTTCAAAACCTATATTTCTTTCTCATTGAAATTGGGTTTAAAATAGTTAGAAAATAAGATTTATGGATTTATCTTGAAAATGGAATTTGAAATGGTTTGAAATGAATGATTTGAGAAATATGGTGGTTTTGGTGAAGTTTATGAAAATGGATTTTCACCCATGGTTTTATTAATGGAAATGGTTTTAAAGTATGTTTTGAATAGTTTTAATGGTTTTGTTAATACCTATATGAGTAATTCCATTTGAATGATTTTGATATGGTAAACCAGATTGTGATCATCAATGAGGCAAGAAGTCATCCATGGGGATTAGCTCTTACCCCTCGGCATGTTCTACTAGGGTAATCCGTGCACCAGGTAGCCTAATTTGTGGAAAGTATCAAAACTTTGGAGTAAAATATTACCCTCTAGGAAAGTTCTAATAGGCTGATGTGCACCCCAGGTGTCCTATCAATCATGGTAATTATTTTAGGATCCTCACTATCATGTTATTAATGTTACCCCAAGGGATATCGTTCCTTATTGGAAATATTTAAAATGTATTTTTGGAATGTTATGGGAATGGCTTGATAAATAAGATTATTGGTGTCAGGACCCAACCCACTAAGGCCCACCTAGATGATGGTAAGACGATTGTGACACTCCAAGCCCACCTCCAATAGGTCAGGCCTAGAAAGAAGCACTGAGTAGACATATCACACACATTAGAGGTCTTAGACTAGGGTACCTACACACACACACACACATCTCCAAATACCCACACAATGCTAGAAATCAAAATACAACTAAAACCCAAATGCATTCGTACATCTATGTCCCATATTGGAGCATGAAAAAAGTAAAGGAAATAATAAAGGGCCAAATACATGACCCAAAAAATAGCAAAAGAGTCTAACCTACTAATAAGGATGGGAATGCTACCAAATGAAATTTTTGGTACAGACCACAGTTTGTCTGGCCTAACTACGCATCGTTAGCTCCTCATCCACCTAGTACTTCATCGAAAATTCTATCATCTACATAAGACACAATATGTATGGGAAGAACCCATGTAAGGGAGAGTATAGAAATACCTAGTAGGAAACCTTATAATCACCAAATATAAAGCATTAAGAGAGTAGAAAGATCACAATAAAGAAGATATTTCAATCCTAATATGAGAAAAAAAATAAGAAAAACTCATATATACTCATGATAGACATCAAGTATCAAAGAGTTAACAACCATACTATCATCCATAGGATTATACTCGAGGCTTCAAGGTAATGCTCATCCAATAGAAGTCACTCCAAGAGCATGATAACACTAATGGTTCTCATTCAAGAGGTCATGATTTTCAGGACTCCCCATGAAGAAGTACTCACTGGAACTCAGAAGATCTCAATTCATAGATAGGGGATCTCTCTTAGGACCTATTTTGTATACTTCACCCTACATAGAATAACCATCTAAGTAGGGGATCATATGACTGTATATTTTGGTCATGATTATTACTAAAACCCCACCTTTAAAATAATAATAAAGGATAAATGATCCCACCCCTATCCATATTTATTGATTCCTAAAACTCTATCCAATACTAATCCCACAGAGGGGATCACATCATATGCTCAGGATGTGATGCTAAGTTGTACCCACTTGGGGAAGGTCTAAAGGAACACACCCAATTGATTTAGGAAAACACTAAAGTGAACAGGGTCCTCAAACATCCCTGGAGAAAGTACACAATGTGTATTGGGAGTATATAGTGTGTCCTACTATGTACAAACCTATATGTGTCCATTATTATGTTCAATAGTCATGCCTGTGTACTCTAGTCATGACTATGTACACTGGTTGTTCTTGTGTACCTGTTCATGTTTGAGTATCCCGTTCATGTTTGAGTACATGGTCGTTCCCATATACTCTATTCCAGCATGTGTTCTTGACCATTTCCAGGCTTGTGTACCACCAGGGTACATGATGGGTCGCTAGCACCGGGTCACACACCATGTGGTAGTTCCCACATGACGTGTGATATTTTTCGTCATGAAAAAACCCTACCCACCATTTCCAGGGTAAACATGATGTGTGTTCATCATACTATATGCTATGTAATGTGGGATTTTTCAGAAACCATTGCTTCTACACACAGTATTGATATCATTGCTTCCACTACTGAATCTTCCAAAAAACATGCCATAGAATCCTAATCAGAGTTGACCGAACTCCGATCTTCACTGATGGCTAGATTCTGACTGCATCCTCTTCTTAGGAAATCACCCACCATCATGTTGTCTCACTGGAATACCAAAACCCATGAACGTGCATCTCCCAATATGATCCCAAACATTCTCCATCACCACACACCAAGAGCCTTCCCTCAATCTCGAAACCAAACATGTGGTATTGATCCCTTTACTAAAATACTATTTTATAATGATCGATTATCAGGTATTGATTGAACTACATACCAAATAAAATACCGGTGATGAACATTCACAAAATAGTGAAAAAAATTCATAAAACAAAAAAATATGAATGAAACTCACCCATTTTTTGAGTTTTAATTAATCCATTTACATTATAATTATAAAGGAATAAAAAATAATTGAATAATATCCATCCCCAAATCCTAGGAATATAAATCAAAACTAAGAAAATATGATCATCCCACAAATAAATCTGTTAGTGGAATTGATTTTCATTCATCAAGGGAGAAAAGGTAGGGATTAAACCAACGAAAAAAATTCCTTAACTCAAGTTGAAAAAATAAATAATGAAGATTGGTCACACGTCGCTTTCATTGGTGAGACTCATGAGTTCCATTGGAACATTTATTGTCAATACATGATCTATCATTAATAATCCAAGAATAATCCTCCAAAATCCCTCTCTCAATCCCCAAGGTTATAAAGATAACCCTAGGGATTTTCCATATGTGGGATTTTGTAGGATAGGATTAGGTCACATCATTAAAATAAAAAATAAATAAATAAATTTATTTATTTTATTATTTGTGCATGTGACTACACTTTAAAAAAAACATTTGACGCCAGTAGAGGTTATATTTCATCTATGGTAATACCCGCATTTCGAATTTAATGGTGGTTTCATATTTCTAATCTGAGACTCTATTCATAAATTATTCCATTATTTCAGAAAAACTACATGAAAGTGATATAATATATATAATTTTTTATTATATAAATACCTCCCTGAGCCCCAAAATCCTATTACTAGTTCCAAAAATTTTATTTGAAATATTAAAAAGTTTTAAAAGGAAAAAATTCATTGAATTCTCCCCACCTAAATTATTTTCATCCCCTAAGGAAAAACATCTTACCTAAAAATATGGGAGTGTTGGGATCACATCTAGTTATCCTGCTCTCAAATGTTCTCTTGGATATTATCATACTTCCATTGGACACACACCAAGTGAATTAATCACCCATGAAATATCTTCTCATATTGATTCTATATCTCTAATAGGTACTCGACAATGGTAGCTCCATCCTCAATGTCCATCTCTCCTCAATTGATAACATGTGATGGGTCATGCACATACCTCCTTAGCTGTGATACATGGAATACATCATGTACCCAGTCTAACTATAGTGGTAGGGTCATGTGGTATTCCACATCACTCACCCAACATAGTATTTGGAAAGGGCCAATGAATATTATAGATAACTTGCCACCCCTAGCCAAATCTTCGTAATCCTCACCAAGGTGAGACCTTTAAAAACACATGGTCTCCCTTATCAAACTCCAAAGTCCTCCATCATCATCCCATATATGAATTATGATAGCTATGGGAAGTCTTAATCCTCTCCTAGATGGTCTGCATATTCTCTGTCATCGCTGGAAAAAGCTCTGGTCCAATGAGTCCTGACTCCCCTAGGTTACTCCAACACAGTAGTGACCAATAGGGTCTCCCATATATGGCATCAAATGGTGTCATAAAGATGGTGGAATGGTAGTTGTAGTTGTATTAAAACCGTACCAAAGGTAAGTGATCCTCTCAACTATGGGAATATTCCAACATTCAGGCCCTCAACATGTCCTCCATATCCTGAATAGTCCACTCAGTTTGACAATGTTTATGGGGGTGAAACGTTGTGCTCAAACAAAATAGATTCCCAAAGGCCTCATGAAATCCTCTCCATAAGCATGAAATGAAGTGATCATCTTGGTTTGAAATGATATTTGAGAAAACTCCATGAATCTAGACTATCTACAACATGTAAAGGAGTCTCAAGCTCTCTATCGAACACTACTCTCAGATAGATAGGATGTAGGCCGACTTTGTGAGTCGGTCTACATAAACCAATATGGAATAGTGTAATCTAAATTATCATGGGATCCATATCACTAAGTCTATATATATATATCAAACCAAGTATACTCTAGCACCTCAAGGTGTTGAGACAAACCCACTGGAACCTGGTGCTCATCCTTCACCTACGAAAAAGTGAGGTGTCAAGAGACAAACTCTGATACACACTTCTTCATCCTTGACCACCAAACTGATGTTAAAGGTCCTGGTATATCTTCTCCACACCAAGATGTACCACCAAGGGGTTCAGATGAAACTACCTCATAAAATCTTCTCTCAACATCACTGGTACCATTATCTATCCTCTTAAAAGGATGACGTTCTCTCCACCTTTAGAAAATCCATCAGAAGTGAATCTAGTGGATATCTGAATACACAATTTTTTATAGTAGATATCTCTAAGATGAGACTACCTAACTTGTTGCAGAAGCATTGGGGTAACAACCATCGATTGTAGGTAAGTTACACCATCATCATCCACTAAGTTCAACTGCAATGAGGTCAACTACTTTGACATCTCGCTCAAAAACTGCAAGAAATATCTCCTATTGAGATAATCTTCCACCACGTTCCCCTTCCTAGGATTATAGAGTATCTTGAAGTCATAATTCTAGAGATACTCTATCCATCTCCTTAATCTCAAGTTAATATATTTCTATTAAAATATATAGTTGACTCTTATGGTTATAATAGATAAATAATCACTTACCCATAAGGTTGTGTCACCACATCATCAAGGTGAAGACCACTACTACGAGTTCTAGATCAAGAGTTGCATATTTATTCTCAGGAGGTCTCAATTGGTGAGACCCATAAGTAATAACTACATGTATATTCATCATAACACATCCAATCCTAGTCTCAGAGGCATCCCAGATCACTACATACTCAACACCCACTTCTGTAAGTCTCAATATGGGGGCATTCATTAACCACTTATGAAACTCCTTACAAGCATGTTGGATCCACTATTTTCAAAATAAAGGATTCCCCTTCCAGGTAAAATAATTTAAGGGTTCCAATATACGAGAGAAATCGAGCACAAATATCTTATAGTGTCTAACCTATCCAAGGAAGCTTTGCACCTCCAACATGCTTTTGGGTGGCTCCCACGCTAACACTGACTCAACCTTCACTAGGTCCACTACCACAACATTTTTTGTGATGACATCTCCTAGAAATTAAGCCTCTAGAATCCAAAAATGACACTTCGAGAGATTCCCATAAATTTGGGGCTCTCAATGTATGTCTGAGACCGTCCTCAAGTGTCTCGTATGCTCCTCCTCTAACACCAAATACACTAGGATGCCATCAATGAATACTACCATGAACTAATCTAAGAAAGGATGAGAGATCTAATTAATCAGTACCATGAACACTGTTATGGAATTCATCACACTGAAAGTCATCAAAAAGTACTCATAGTGGTCGTATGAACATCAAAATTCCATCTTTGGTGTATCCTCATCTCAAACTCGGAGCTGGTGATGGTTTGACCTGAGGTCAATCTTTGAGAACCATATTTCCCCTCATAACTGGTCAAATAGGTATTAAATACTCAGTAGTGAATACTTATTCTTCATGGAAACCTAGTTCAGGTATTGATAATCCACACACAACCACAAAATTTCATCAACCTTCTTGGAAAACCAACTAAATCTACCCAGGGGAAACATTGGGTCTGACAAAGTACTTCCTTTTCAAATCCTCAAACTTCACATTCATCTGAAAAAGATATGAGGAAGCCATATGATATGTTGGCATAGATATTTAGGAGGTCCTCATATGTAATTTTATGCATAATTTTATCTCTTAGTGGGGAGGTAATCCTGGAACATCATCATAAAATGTGTCCTCATACTCCGCTACCACTGCAAGAAGCTGAAAGCCCATAACATTCACTACTCCAAGGTTCATGCTAGTCAACAGATGAGTAACTGACTATATCCTTCTATGAATGAGTTTATCCAACTCTTCATAGATTTCCTCCTCACTAACGAAGGAAAACCTCATCCCATCTATGTAGGCACACTACATCCTACACCTAAAACATTCAATATATGAATGAACTATGGATAGTCAATCCGTACATAAGATAACATCATAAGGCCCCATCACTACTATAAATATATCCCACAAGAAGATATATCCTCCAAGATTCATATAAAACTATAGGTAGTAGTGTGTGATCTCTAAATATCCTCTGGTAGGAGTCTCCAAATGAAAGGGTCGATCCAAGGGCTCAAATGGAATATCTAAGTCTCAAACCATAGAAGTGGTAAGAGAATAGTGGCTTGTTCCTGTGTCTATCAGTACTTCATCTAAAGTATAGAATACATGGATCATAACTCTAATAATTTATGGAGCCTCTGGTTAATAGACCTTTATTTCCTACAACTATCCTAATTTATGCCCACTGGATCCCTAAACCTAGCATGGACCATCTGGGGGTGGTGATGGAAACATGTCAAACCATCGACCACCTCCTAGTACTCTCCCTGACCCTCTTCCACTTTCACCACCCAACTTAACTCCATGATCTAGATGTTATCACTTCCTGGTTATCCATCGACTATATCTTTGTTAGTTTTATGATGGGTCAAACAATCCTATGTGATATGTCCTCGATCATAGTAAGAGAAATAACACCTCTCCCTAGGCTGAGTCAAATCATCCTGAAAGCCCTAAACTAAAGACCCTCTATCCCGAGATAGTCTCCTGGAGAATATTTTTTATTTGGATCCATGAATCTACCATCAAATACTAGATACCAAGGTCTTAGAACCTGTGTGCCCACTACCAATACCAATTTTCAGATCTGCCTGGTCAGAAATCATAACTTCTAAAATGGGTTATTTCCATTGTTCAGAACTGTGGCAATAAGGCCCAAAACTGTGGCCATATGCTACAAACATGGAGTTTCCCAATCGTGGGTACTATCGTTGTGGGAGTAGGGTCTGACCTATGTCTATGGTTTTAATCATGGAAATAGGTGTCTCCTTTTTCAATCGTGGAATTTGACCTATGGTCACAGTTTTAACCTTGGAAATAGGTGGCTTATTGCCATGGTTTTAACTGTGTCCATAGACTTAGAAAACTGTGGCAATAGTCTAAAAATAATCTATACCTAGATGGATTTGATCCCTACACCTTCACTTCACGTTTCATCCCCCTAACCACTACACCACCAAGGAATTTGTGTGTATATATATATAATATGTTTTATATATTATTAAAAACTATGGAAATATCCTGAAAATCGTGGAAATATTTCTTCCCGCCATTTTTTTTGTGAGAAATATTTTCTCCTACACAAGGGCGGGAGACCTATAGCCATGGTTTTTAAAAATTTGGCTACATACCTTTGAAAAAATGTCCTATATCCATGGTTTTAAAACTGTTGCAATATGCCACATAATTGTGGCTATAGGTGTGGTCTATTGTCACAGTTTTTAAAACTGTGGCTATAGACCATGAAAAATTAACATATAGCCACAATTTTAAAACTATGGCCATAGCCACCTATAGACACAGTTTTAAAACTGTAGTTATAGGTACATGGTAGTATCCTATTTTTCTAGTTATGAATCTCTCTACTACCAAATCCCACTCAAGCACTCTAGAATAGGTAGGAATGAAAATAGATCACTCTAGACTTGATACCTCGGTGTATGCCCTGCTTGAAGGTTCTTACTAATAATAATGTATCTCAAACCATATATATAGATTATCGTGAGAGGTTGGTGAACCTTAATGAATACTCTAGCACAGACATGCTACCCTACTAAAGTTGCAGGAGGTCCTGGATACGCAACACTCATAGTGTGGCTGGATAGAACACATTCCTAAATAAACTCTCTAACTCTATCCAAGATAATTATGTTCCATCATGTGTATGATTCAGTAGACTCCACCATCTCCCTAAAAATTCATGAAGAAGACTCACCGCTAGGACCACCATCTAATTTTAAGGTTTCCTCATAAGAAAAAAAAACTCAGGTAATTTCCTCAAGCCAGTCCTCAAGTGCTTTGGGATCTGGCTCACCCCAAAACCTTAGGGGTCACTGCCTCTGAAACTCATGGAGTGCTCTTAGTCATTGCACATCCTCATTTGGAACTATCCGTACAACCTGATATTCAATGGGTGGTGGAAAGATTGACAAACCACCTGGAGGTACTGCCTCCTATATAGGTCCCTGTATTGAAGCCTCGTTTCTATACAGATCATCATCATGATCCTTCTATGAAAACCAATCTAGTTTTCATCATGAAGGAATCCTAAAATAATCAATAAGTACCACGATTAATGTGTATATCTAGGGAGCTAACTCAAAAGGACATGGTAGCCACAACTCATTTCTATATGATGCATGTAACAATGTTTTCCCTAAAACTAGTTCCTATATGTACTGAGTCAACAAGAATGTTATCAGATTCCTAGTTAATGAATAAATTGGCCACTGCACCAACACTGGGTTCCCCAGCCTGATATGACACCCACTCTGATACCACTATGTCACAAACCAACTCACTGAGACCCACTTTTCCAATAGTAATCCAAGTGTGACACCATAATACTACCTCCAATAGGCTAAAGGATGGTGAAAAGAACCGAGTGGGAATATCAAACACATATAAGACCTTAGCATATGGTATCTGTACACATGAACACATCTCCAAATTCCAAAACAATGTTGAACGGTAAAATAAAATTGATACCAAAATGCATTCATACATCTATATCCCATATAAAAGTATGAAAAAAGATCTGGAATGTGTAGAGGGTCAAATAAAAGCCCAATATAACTATAAAAGAGTCCAACCTACTAAGGAATAGATGGACGCCAAATGCAACGCCTGGTACATACCATAGTCTATCTAGCCCAACTATGATCCTCATAAACCTACTCCCCTTATAACTCCATCAAAATGCCTTTCATATTTATAAAACATGACATGTGTGGGAAGATCCTATACATATGTGAGTATAGAAATACCCAGTAGGACACCCCAAAATCACTAAACATAAAGTGTCAATAGAGTAGTTAGATCATCATTATAAAGATATGTCAATTAGAATATGAGACATAACAATTAGAAAATCCAGATATACTCATGATAGAAACTAAGTCTCAAAGAGGTCACAACCATACGACCAACCATAGGATTCTACTCTAGGCTTTATGATAAATCTCATCCAGGATAACTCACTCCACGATCCTGGTAACACTGATGGAAATCATCATATAGGTTGTTCTCATCGAACCTAGACATGAATAAGTATGTGCTAGATCTCATAAGATCTTGATGCACAGATAGGGGAACTCTCCCAAGACCCGTGGGGTATATTAGACCCTACCTGGAATAACCCTCTAAGTATGGGATCGTATGCTCATGTATATTAGTCATGAAGATTCCTCAAACCCCGCCTTGGAAAGAAGAAGAAATGATGGAGGATCCCATGCTAGGACACATGAAGGGATAACTGAAACTCTATCCAAGACTAATCTTGTAGAGGGGATCACATCCTATGCTCAGGATGTGATGTCTCATTGTACCTTCATGGGGAAGGACCGAGGGAATGTGCCCAACTGATACTATTCCACATTAAAGTGAATAATGGCCTCAAATTACCCTGTATAAAGTACATGATGTGTACTGGGAGTACATGGTATATCCCACTAAGTCTAAACCTACCCGTGTCCATTCTTGTGTTCAACAGTCATGCCCATGTACATTGTTTGTGCCTGTGTACCTGTTCATGTCTGAGTATCCTGGCCATGTTCGAGTACATGGTCATGCCTATGTACTCTGGTCATTATCATGTGTCTTGTTGTGTTTGTGCCCATGTACCCATATGGTACACATCGGGCCACCAACACCAGGTCACATGGCATGTGCAACTTTTATTCATGCATAAACCCTAGTTATCATAGCTAGGGTCAACCCAGTATGTGTTCTTCAAACTGCACATCATTTAATGTGGTATTTTACAAAAACCAGTGGTTCTTCACACATTCCTACTCACTCCATAACCACCATTGATTCCACTGTGAAGTCTCCATAGAAGTCAGATCAAAGTTTACCAAACTCCGATCTTCACTGATGGTAGGATTCCACCCACATCCTTTTCTTAGGAAATTTCTCTTCATCGCTTCATCTCACCTGAATGCTAAAACCCATGAATGTGCATCTCCTAATCCAATCCCAAACATCTATCATTTCCACACACTACAAACATTCCCTCAATATCAAACCTGAACCCACGATATCGATTTGTTTCACTAAATAATGGTTGCGCAATGATTGATTACCAGGTATTGATTGAACCACTGGCCAAAGAAAATATTGATAATGGACATGTGAAGAACTGGGAAAGAAATGCATAAAAATAAACAAGAGGAACAAACCTTATCCATTGTTTGGGTTGGAATCAAACTGTTTTCATTATAATGATAAACAAATAAAAAATCATTAAATAATATCAAGTCCCAAATCCTAAGAATATAAATCAACACGCACAAAACATGATTGACCCATGAATCAATATGTTGGTGGAATTGATTCATGTTTGACATAGAATAAAAAAATGGGGATTTATTTAATGAAAAATAGATGCCCTACCTTGAGTTAAATCAATCACTAATGAAAAATGGTTGTGAATCACTATTGTTGGAAATATCTATGAGTTCTGTTGACACATTGATTTGCAATCCATGATTCACCATTGATTGTCCAAGAATCTTCTTCCAACAACCCTCTCTCAATCCCCAGAGTTATGTTACTAACCATGTGGATCTTCCATAAGCAAGATTTTATAGGAGAGTATTAAGTTTCAATATTAAAATAACACACACACACACACATATATATTTTATTTATGCCCATGACTGCACTTTAACAAAACTCCTAATACTGAAAAAGTTTATGTCACACCTAGGGTAAAACCTGCATTTCATATTTAATAAGGGTCCCATATTTTTTATATGATACTATTCTTAGGATTTATTCCATTATTTGAAAAAAATAAAAACACATGAAATAATATATTTAATTTTTTTATTATATCAATACCAAGTCTCCCCAAGCCCCGAAATCCCATGCTGACATAATTCCTAGCTCTAAAAATAATATTAAAATTATTCTAAAGTTTTACATGGAAAAATACAAGTCGTTACAATTGGTATGTTTTACAAACTATGAAAATCAGTGGTTTATTATGATTTAAATTAAATAGTGTGAAGATGTATCTCATCCATTATATTTATTTACCTGATTATAATTGGTTTATTTTATAATGTCTTATTTTTAAACACTTGGTGAGATCATATTGAGTTTTCTTTTTTCACACCCTACAAATTCCTTTCGATGTATGTTGTTTTAGTTTGTGGTGGGTTTGTTCATTAGTATGGTGTGAGAGTATGGATGTGATGACATGTCACATGGAGATGAGTTTTTTTCTATTTTTATGGAGTTGGTTTAGTTTGTGGTTTTCGACACCTGTATTTTACATAAATCAGAACATTTTTTGTTGTTGACCTATATTGGCATACCGATATTATCTTTATTCATGTGATCTTTTTCTATGGTCATTCATGGATAAATCTTTCCCAAAGGTATTTTTTTGATGCCCAAGAATTTATCATCAGCCCATAGGGATCAGGAACACTCTTTGGATCGTGTTAGGACTGGTTCAGGTTCGAGATAGTTGGGTAATCTTGGTTGATTTGTGAAAAATAAATATAAATAATATATAATAAGATAAATAAATTTAAAAAATACTTTAGTTTTTAATGAATAAACCAATGTTGATTATATTGGGAGTTAGAGTACGTGGAAGTGAGTCAAAATCTATGCTAAGGGGAATCTTTCTTGATCCCCTCATGTTTGATTTCAATTCTATCTTCTTTATCATTCTCATTTTATGTAATATATATTATGATATTTTAATTTCTATTATTCCAATTTTATTTTCATTTTTTTTGGTAATTACATGTCCTTTCATAATTCTCTCTTTGATTGAATTGGATATTATAAGGGGATTTTTTCTCAATCTCATTTCATGGATCTAAGTCTAATATTCAATGTTTTCCATATTCTATTTTCTATATATATATCAACTTATGGAATTATTTTATTATATGTTAACCTTTTTTATATGGATTAAAATATTATTTTATTTCCCCCTATCATTAATTTTTTCACAAGTTATGTACCTTTTAAGGGAACTTTTCTCCTCTTTTTAGTGTTCTCTCCATTTATATAATATTACATTGGAATATTTTTTATGTATTTATAATTCAAATTCTGTTATATATTCTCTTATAGTTTTATATGAGTGTTTAAATACCTATCCATTTTTCTTCCAATTATTACTTCTTAATTCAGGCTTTTCAATATTGATAAGGTATTTTCCTCTTAGTCACTCTATCTTCTTTAGATCCTCTTTTCAAGGTTTAATTTTCATTGTATGTTTTTTAAAGAAAACACTCTCAACATCCAATATTGACTTTTTTTACTAATTATTTTTATTAATATTTAATTCTTCTATTTTAACCTTTTTTATGTTTACTTCTCACATTATAGAGGTGATAAGAGAATTATTTCTTTATTTTTTAACAATTTATTCACTTCCTATTTATGATTCTTTTTATTTTTTTATGATATTTTTAGTTTTATATATTCAATAAATTAAAATTCCCTTATAATATTTTACCTTTATTATGGGTATTTATATACTCTTTTCATTACACTCTATTTGATTTAATCTTATGTGATACATAAAGTTTTATGCAACCATTGTTCTATAACATGTTCCTTTTCATGGGTTAATCTTGTTGTGTCATATGATTAAAATATTGTCATTTTAATTATTTTATTTCCATGTGGTGATCATATATATATATATATTATGATTTCATGGGTAGAACGTAAATTATATATCAATCCAATTCATTGGGTAAATCATATATCTCACAAGATTCTATGTATGGGACATGGATAGTGAATGTAGTCCACTATTTTATAATTTATTAGAAGAGAACCTTAAAATATTCCAATAATATATTATTATTATGTATATTTCACATTCTTATTCCATTTTTATTCTTATTCTTCTATATTACATGTTTCTCATGTGATCATTCTGGTAGGATATACCACATCATCTCTTATATATCTCTTCTTGATATGATATATGTTTTCCTATTATTGAGTTTGTATCTTAGCATTTCTTTTCTTTATATATTTCTTTAGGATTTACTATGTAGTGATATGTAAATATGAGTTCATAGGAGGATTATAATGGATTATTAAACAATTTTTTAAGTAGTTTCATGTAATGAAGTGTAATATGTAGCAAATCTCCAAAGACATGAAACACTTGGGTTTTGGGTGTGTGTTTTATTTAAGTTACTAGTCATGTTTCTAATAAAATAATGCAAACATTGTGTATGTGAGTTTTTGCTTCATCGTATTTATGTCCTAGAAATTAATTACTTTTGTTTTTGATTTATTATTATATAATACAAATTTTATAATATGTTATTGTGTATATGTATAAGAATTCAGAAATAATGTAAATGTTAATAGAAAGATTTTGAAATTTTTGTTTTAATAATATAGAAAGAGTTTCTATATTAGAGGAAATAAATAGATAGAAAACATTAGATCTAGGTATTATAGAATTATAAATCATGATATGGTTGTTGAATGTATATCTCATCAAGTGGAAAAATGATATCCATTATGTGAGGAAAAAAGTTTTTCCCTTATATAATTGAAATGTATAATGGTTGATAAATATGATTTATTATTTATTCCATTTTATAACATAGTAATGAATGAAATATATGAATGAAACTATTATGAAATTTTGATGATATCAAAATAAAAATATATTATTCACATGAGAAAGTGTTATATATTTTAAATCATTTTAAGTTTATTTCTCTAGTTATAAATTACAAACAACATAACAACATCATATGATATATGAATTTAAATAAATTTATTAGAAATTTAAAAATGTATTTTAAGGGTTATTTTTTTGGTGCATGGTAATGTGAAATTAGTGGGTTAGGGTGGGTTGGTCCAAGCCTGCACGGGTTTAATCCCACACTGATTTGAGCTCGTGTGGGTTTGACTGCAAATGCAATGACCCAGACCTTCTGTCCCATTACTTTGTGGGAAATCTATGTATTGAGATGTCTGGGGAAAGTATAGAAGTGTTGGGAGAATGAAGGGAGGATATTTCTAGTGCTCTGAAGGAAAAAGGAGAGTTCTAGAGGATGACTGGAAATTCTGGCGGTGAGTCATTCTGGTGGTGGGTCATTTCTGGAGGTGGGTCATTCTGGAGGTAGGTCATTCTGGTGGTAGGTCATTTCTAGTGGTGGATCATTCTGGAATTAGTTCATTTCTGATGGAAGATCATTTATAGATCTAGGTCACCCTGGCGATGGTAGTGAACAGTTTTTTTTCCAAAATTTATAGATTTGTCATTTTGACACCTTTTATGATGAAAATTAGGTTTAATTCCTTAATTAATGGTTTTTAAATTCATTTCAAAGGAGATTAATAATATCTTCAATTTCTAAAAAGTATGGAGACCTTTTAAATGTTTAAAACATGTGGTTTCAATGATATCTTCCTTTAATGATCAATCCAAACTATATTTAATTCCACGGGTCTCAGATCAGATCTTTCAAAAGTGGAGAACTTTCATTCGTTCTTTTGGTCTTTCATTCTCTTAAGATGGGTTGTTACAAATCTATCTTCCCTTAGAGTCTTGTATCTCTATTGATGCACTTGGATCAAGCTTCCCCAAAGAGGTTTCTTCCTGTATGTGCACCCCATGTTTTGGTGCAACAAGTTTGGGAAACACTTCTTCTTCTATGTAGAAATTATTTCATTTCTGTTTATGTGTATCATATGGGATGGGATTATTATTATTATCTCTTCTGAAGATGGTTTCATCCTTATTAAAAAAGATAAATTAACTAGTTTAAATTAAATAAAAAAAATCAGGGGAATGTGAAGCATGATCTTACATCTTTTTTGTTGTTATTTTGATATTGTAAATTGTATGGGCTTAATGTTGATTGAAAATCATGGTCATTGGGGGTCCTTGATTGCGTTTTTATGATGTGAATTGTGGAATCCATGTTGTGTGATTGTCGAAAACACTTAAACCATAATTTCCTAATCAAGTACATTTGGGTAGTGAATTGGATGCCTCAAGATCTAATGGCATGTGTGATAATTCCCATAAATAAATAAGTGGAATTGAATCAAATCCCTTATGCCCAATCTGAAAAATGCTATGTGTGTGTGTTGTAATATGTTTTTGGATGATTTTTTGAGTTTTGTTTTGGATATGATGATTTGGTACATGGGTGGTGGCTATGTTGTGATGGGTGTGGGGGTATTGGATGTGATATGTAGTAGGGTTGTGATGTTGGTATGGTTGCGCAGTTGGGGCTGCGATGGTAGTGGTGGTGTAGTTGTGCAGCGGGGCTATGATGGTGGTTTGTTACGCTAGTTGTCTGGGTATTAATGGAATTTAATGCATGATAATGATATAAATGGGATTCAAATGAATGTTGAATACATAAATTAAAGGTGATTGTCTTAATGAAATGGGTTGGTAACCAAAAATATAGAAAATGGATTAATGAGAATTAAAATTTGAAATATGAAATGTGGCTTCTGTTTTGCTTATGGGGGGTTGAGATTTTTGTTTTTGCAATGGAAATATAGGTTTTTGTGAGATGTTTTGAGCCTTTTCAATCCTTAGGATGGGGATTGTGTGTTGTAACTCTGTAAGTATATGTATATTCTTATGCTTTCTATATTCACCTCACCCTCATCGAGCACTATGTGCTGACACCCACATAGTCACGCTAAGGGTGTTTTTTTCCAACATCCATGTGGGAGGATCGATGGTTGGTTAATCACTCTTCCCTTCTCCATCTTCTAGGATATGAGAAGGACATGCACGGGTTTTGATGGTTAGAAGTAAAAAGTACCATTTTCGAGTTGTGATGTGATGAGATGTGATGGCCCAGGTGTATTCAGACGAGATGGCTTATAGTTGGGGTCGTACGTGGTAGGAGGAGGGCATGAGGTTTATTTTATTCACAATCATGATACCCTACTACGCTATTTTTGAGATGTGATGTGATGTGATATTATGTCCCAGGTGTATATGGGAAAGATGTGATGTGATGTACTATGATGTTATTCGGAAGAGGTTGGAGCATCAGGACATACAAATTTGGGGTGTGAGAGTGTAAAATCAATGGGAAAGTAGTACAAGATACCCTTCATCGATATGATTCATATTATATTATTATAATTGGATGCATTATTTGGTGAGATATCCTTGTTGAGGTTGGGGTTTTTGTTTGTATACCTATATAGGTGTGGTTTGGTTCTGTTATTTTTCTCAAAAGTGCATTAATATGCCCTTTTCACAAGTAAATGAGAGACTTTGGTTTTCCTACTGAGTATACCTATATGCTCACCCTATGTATATAAAATTGTCTTCAGGTTTCTAGGAGGACTTCATGAACCGTGATGGACATTACTAGCTCAAACCTTTGGAGAGTTGTTGTGTCACTGCTCTAGTTATGTTTCTTTGGGTATTTACTCTGGAGAATTTTTTATGTATCAGTTTTATTTATATATGCATTGTGGGATGGTTTGGTTTTATTCTTCATTATTTCATAGATTTTATTATGGATTATTCATCTTATCTCTCGATCCTTTATTATTATAAATGGTAATGTCTCCCATACATGATATTTTTATACCCTCAGTGCTAGTCGCCATCACAGGTCCTACTGGAGGAAGGAATCGGGAGGTCATTATTTATCTCCACTAATTGTGGTATCTTTGGAGGGAGGGGGTCATGATAAATCGGTATCACAGCTGATAGTTGAGAGATTGGATGGATTTCATAGTTAGGCACAGTTATTATTTCATGGGTTAGTATGGTAATGGCGTTAACTGATCTTGGTGCGTGACATAGGCCAGAGAGACCAGATAGGACATGGGATTTTAGGGGCCCCCATGATCCAATGCATAGACTCTAGGCTTATTGAACAACCATGTGATGTGGAAATATTTATAGGGTAGAGATCTAGGAGAGGTACATGCTTCATGAGGACACATATTCTTATTTTAATTAGGTTGTTTTGGGAATGTTATAATTAATAAAGTGAATTAAAATAAATCTTAATAAAATTTCATACTACTAGCCATAGGAAATCCTTGTTTCTCTTTCAGCTATGGCTCCTAATCATTGTCCTTGTGTGGATTGGGCAGTGGAGGTTCAAGAAGCTGACACAGTTGACCACTAGAGGGTTGATCTAGTTAAGGATGATTATCAATGTCATATGATGTTGTGATATTTTTATCATCAGGATTTGGGGAAGTTTGAGGGAATCATTTCTGATGTGGAGAAAGGAGGCTAGATAGAAGAGATGAAGATCACTTTTGGTTTGATTCGGGCCCCGACAGAGTATTGGGTCCTCTTGGAAGTTAGTCAGATGCGAGGAGTTTCATGTCAGTGGTGGATGTTGAACCTTGGTGAGTAGAAGGAGGAAGATGTTTTATGGGTTGACTTCCAGAAGGAGTTCTTGTTGGGGTTTCTTTCATCGACCATGAGGACTATACAGAGACAGGAGCTACTCTCCCTTCAACAAGGGAGTATGTATATGCGGGATCTTGGGGTAAAGTTCAAGGACCTTCTACGATTTTCCCAAGATATTTTCTAATATAAGGAGTCCCGAGGGAGGTGTCTTGAGGAGGCACTCCATCCTTCAATATAGTATGTAGTTACTAATTTTATGTTGTCAATGTATATGGAGGTTTAAAAGTAGGCATATGTGATTGAGTGGATGCACTCGTGAGGAGGTTTACCGTGAAAGTGGATCTAGCAGGGTTCCTTGAGGAGTAAAGTCGTCAGTGGTAGGTCTTAGGCACTAGGCCCTTCGAGGTTTTGACTGGTAGGGATTCTTCCTCATCAGATTCCCTTCCATCCATATGAGGAAAGTGGTTTTATTACTCTTCCTGGGTACTTCAAACCAGTGTGTTTTGTCTATGGGGTTTGTAGTTATCATCATGATTAGTGTCCAGTGGCTTCTCGAGCTCAGTTTGATAGAGGTGGAAAAGTTCAATGTAAGACTCAACATCAATTACTAGTGATTTCATTCCAGCGATAAAGGTAATAGGCTTACACTCTGTCGAGAGAAGATGTGGTAGGAGGAGGTCAACCTCAAGATGTACCTTACCCTTAGGGACCTCAACCCGAGCGTGGTCGGGGTGGTGGACATTAGAAGAGTGGTAGAGGATTTGTATGTGGATAGTTATAGGCGGTGGGGGTATTAGTACTATAGGGTCCAGAGATTGTTCAAGGTTTGCTCAGTTTATCATGTACCCTTGTTTGTGCCTTTTTTTATTTGGGAGTATTGAACTCCTTTGTTGGACCCTCTTGAGTCAATGCACTGGGACTAAACCTATAGAGTCTTGTCATTCCCCTGGTGTTGACTATGCCAGTAAGAAGCCAGACCATCTTGTTTGATGTATACCAATGATGTACACTAATTATGGGGCAACATAAGTCATGTGTATATCTTTTCTTACTTCAGGTGCAGTCATACGATGTCATCTTCAGCATATACTAGTTTATTATATGTGTTACATTATTGATTTATTCCATAGAAGATTAATTTTCTTATATGTAGATGGTTAGTGTGTGGTTTTCATCAGCGGGAGGGGTTTCTAGGTGAGCAGTCGACATTTGGATCCCCTTCTTTATTTGGTGTCCGGGTTTTCTATGGAATCTGTAGATATAGGGATAGAGGAGGAACCCAAGGTTGTCGAGGAGGTCTTGAATGTTTTCCCTGAGGAGGTTGTGACACTACCCCTCAATGTGACGTTGACTTTGGTATTTACTTGCACTCCAGTGCTTATTAGATTTTGATGTATCCCTATCAGATGGCGCCTTCTAAGTTGTGGGAGTTGAGGATTTAAGTAGATGATCATATGTATAGGGGTTTCATCCAACCTAGTGTATCACTATTGGGTGCTCTAGTGTTGTTATCTAAGAAGGTGTATGGTAGTTTGAGGTTGTGAATAGACTACTAGAAGTTGAACCATGTGAGAATCAATAATTGATATCCTATTTCAAGGATTGATTATTTTTTCAATCAGTTTAGGGGAGCAAGTTGGTTATCCAAGATTGGTATGCACTATGGATATCACCAATTAAGGGTAAAGGATGGATATATCTAGAAGATTTACTTAAGAGGAAAGTATGGGCACGTTGAGTACATGGCCATGTCTTTCAGTGTTATGAACACACTAGTCATGTCCATAGGGCTTATGAACTTTTCTTTCCATGAGTTCCTAGACCAGTTTGTTGTCTTATTCATTGATGACATCTTGATCTACTCAAGGTTAGAAGAGGATCGTGCTGATTATCTCATACCTATTTTAAAAGTTCTCTATAACCACCAACTCTATGGAATGTTGTCCAAGTATAAGTTTTGTACATGAGAGGTGCATTTCCTAAGGCATGTGGTGTCTCATCGTTGGAGGTTTAAGCAGTTTTTTCTTGGGTAACACCCAAGAATGTGGTAGTGGTTTGTATCTTCCTTGGTCTTGCAGGATATTATCATAGGTTTGTGTATTATTTCTCTTGAGTTACATATCCATTTATATCATTGAACAAGAAGGACTAAACTTTTGTGTGTACTAATCAGTTTCAGGCAGCGTTCTGTTACTTGAAGGGAAATTTGGTTAGTGCTCTAGTGCTTCTGTTTCCTAATGAGGGTGTAATGTTCAAGGTTTTCTACGACGTGTCCCGTATGGGCTTGGGATACATATTAATGTAGTAGAAGTTAGTGATCTATTATTGGTCTAGGAAGTTACACCCTCATGAGCGTAACTATGCCACCCATGATCTAGAACTAGCAGTAGTTGTGTTTGTTCTGAAGTTGTGGAGACATTAACTCATTAAGGGGGGGGGGGGGGTGCTTTGTGGTATTCACATGTCACAAGAGTTTGAGGAATTTCTTTTCTCATCATGATATGAATTTGAGATAGTGTATGTGGATGAATTTTCTTCAAGAATATGATTTTTATATCTCCTACACCTCAAGAAAGATGAATTTTGTGTCCTATTATTTGAAAAAAAAGTCACATAGTGATGTTGATTAGGATTATGTGGAAACTTAGAGAGTGGGGGAGGATTTGTAATACCTACACTTAGATGCAATTATGGATGATGGTAGAGGCTATTTGTTTCATATGACGGTGTATAATACTCTGATGTAGAAGGTGGAGGAGTCTCAATGGGGAGACTCAGAGGTAGAGGTTATGTGTGATCGTGTTGGCTATGGTGATGCTCCAAAGGGATGGTCAGAGAATGGTCAGAACTGGATAGTATTTCGGGGGAGGTTGTTTGTTCCAGTAGTGATGCATGAGGGATTCTTTCATGAGTTTCATATATCACCTTTATTAGTACACCCAGGAGTTTCCAAGATGTACCATGGCTTGAGGAAACAGTTTTGGTGTCCTGGGATGAAATGGGAAGTGGCAGATTTTATGGTTCGATGTCTGGTTTTCCAGTAGGTAAATGCTAAGAATCATGTCCCTAGAGGTTTGATGCATCCCTTAGATGCTCCTGAGTGAAAATGGGATGACATGTCAATGGATTTATTCATAGGGTTATCATGATATTAGGGAGGTTGTGATGTTATCTGGATAATTGTGGATCAGTTGATGAAATATTCTCACTTCCTCGCGATCAAGGAGTCAGGCGCAGTGGTTGGTTAGGAAAAAAGGTATGTGGATGATGTGGTGCAGTTTCATGGAGTCTCATGGTCAATTGTCTCAGATCAGGATTCATTTTTTACCTTGTGAGTTTGGAGGGGATTACATCATGCATTGGGAACTTAGTTACTCCTCAGCATCACATTCCACCCTTAGACAAACAGGCAGACTGAGCAGACTAACCAGACATTGGAGGATATGTTATGTCCATGTGTCTTGGACTTCGTTGGATCATGGTAATGACACCTACCCTTGGTTGAGTTTTTTTATAATAATAACTATCACTCATCCATTGTAAATTCCCCATTTGAGGCTTTATACGGGCTGCCATGTCATTCACCTTTATGTTGGGAAGAGGTTAGAAAGTCAGTAGTTATTGGACCTGATGTGGTGAAAAGCACTATAGAGAAGGGTTTGTTGGTTCAAGAGATGATGAAAGCAGCACACTATCAACAAAAGTATTATGAAGATCATAGGAATAGGTCCTTGTATTTTGAGTTTGGGGGCTACATGCTCTTTAAGGTTTCCCCTCAATGTGGGTAGTGGAGGTTTGGTAAAGTGAGTAAGATCTCACCATAATTTGTTAGACCCTTTGAGGTGTTGGGAACATTGGAGAGGTGGATTACCGGTTGGAACTTCAACCTCAATTGGACTGAATCCATGATGTCTTACACATCTCTAGGCTCTATTAGTATCTTCATAATGACTCTCATGTCATTGACTGGGGAGAGTTGGATATCAAGGATGATGCAACATTCATAGATTAGCCAGTGGAGATCCAAGATCGTCGAGAGAAGGTGCTGCAAGGATGAACCATTCCCCCAGTTCATGTGTTGTGGAGGCATGGTGTCCTGGAGGAGAGTACTTGGGATCATGAGATGTAGATGTGTTCCCAGTACCCATAGTTGTTTTGAGTTTTTCCTTGCTCTGTTTTTCTTTGAGATGTTCTTTTTAGACCTTAGTGTTTTATAAGATATGTTGTTTTCCCCTTGATTTGATGTGTGATGTCTGATGTTTGATAGATTTATGACATGTGAAAAGAGAATAATTGACTTTGAATCGAGATGCATTATACTACGATTCATTTAAACCCATGTAGCCGAGTTAGTGCCACCCAGAGCAGATAGTATAATGTCATGGAGGATGGAATTCCCTTATTCCTATGTTTAGGGAAGTATGTTTTTGTTTAGCTATTGTGGGGGTTTTGGTTAGTAGGTTTAGGTTTGGTTGGAGGTAGTGCTTTAAATTTAATGAGATCCTTGAGAGGTATCTCAAGGGATGGTTTTTCAGACCCTTTCTCTCCTTCCTTCCAAGTTGGTTTTGAATTTTCGAGGGTGAGAATAGTTTGAGAGGTATATCATGTAACTAAATAGACCTTATGGATCATTATTTTTTGGTAAATATGGTGGTTGATGATTCCAAGGAAAGTCTATATGTTTTAGGATAAGGGAGTAGTTTTCAGGTAATTTGGTGGAAAAAGGGGAGTTTTAGGGGATGACGGAAAATTCTAACGGCAAGTCATTCGGGCGATAGGTCATTTCAAGAAGTAGGTCATTTATGGAAGGAGTTCATTCTAGTGGTAGGTCATTTATGGAAATAGGTCATTTCTGGGTGATAGGTCCCCCTAATAGTGGCATTGAACAGAGTTTCTAATTTTTTCAAAATTTATAGATTTGTCATTTTGACATCTTTTATGACGTAAAATGGGTTTAAAGCCTTAATTAACGGGTTTTAAAGTCATTTAAAAGATTATTAATCATATCTTCAATTTATAAAAGGTTTTTAGATCTTTTAAATGTTTAAAACATGTGGTTTTGATTAGATTCTCCTTTAATGGTCAATCTAAACTGTATATAATTCCACATGTCTTGAATCTAATCTTTCCAAAGAAAAGAACTTTCATTAATTGTTCCAGTCTTTCATTCTCTTGAGATAGGTGGTTCCACATCCTTCTACCCTTGGAATCGTGGGGCCTTATTTCTATAGTTTGATCTAGCTTCCCCAAAGTGGCTTCCTCCTATACACGCACCCCATGTTTTGGTGTAGTAATTTTGGGAAAATATTTTTCTTCCAGGTATAAATTTATTCATTTCTCTTGATGAGTATCATGTGGGATGGGATTATTATTGTTATCTCTTGTGAATATGGTTGCATTTGAATTAATAAAGATAAATGAACTGGTTTAAATTAAATCAAAATGGGTAGAGGAATATGAAGCATGATCTTTCAACTCTGTTGTTGTTTTGATATTGTGAATTATATTGGCTTAATGTTGGCTAAAAATCATGATTGTTTGGGGTCCTTGTTTTCTATACTATGATGTGAATTGCAGGGTACATTTTGTGTGATTGTTGAAAACACTTAAACCATAACTGTCTAATCATGTACATTTGGGTAATGAATTGGATACCCTATGATCTTATGGCTTGTGTGATAACACTCATAAATAAATAAGTGGAATTGAATTAAATCCCTTATGCCCAATCTAGAAAACATTATGTGTGTGTTGTAATTTGTTCGTCGATAGTGTTATGTTGTGGTTTGGCTATGATGGTGTGGTGAATGGGTGGTGTCTATGTTGTGATGGGTGTAGGGGAAGTGGATGTTATATGAAGCAGGGTTGTGATGGTGGTGTGGTTGTGCAGCCGGGTTGTGATTGTAGTGGTGGTGTAGTTGTGCATCGGGGCTATGATAGTGGTTGGTTACGCTAGTTTCTTAGGTAGTGATGGAATTAAATTAATTATGGTGATATAATATGGGATGATAATTAATGTTGAATACATAAATTATAGGTTAATGTCTCAATGAAGTGGGTTGGTAATGGAAAATATGAAAAATGACTTAATGAGAATTAAAAATCGAAATATGAATTGGGGATTATGTTTTGCTTATGGGGGGTTGTGCTTTTAGTTTTGGTAGTAGAAATGGAGGTTTATGAGATATTTTTTGTTCCTTTTGAACCCTTAGGATGGGGCTTGTTTTTTGTAACTCTATATGTATATACTATGTATATTCTTTTGATTTCTATAGGCACCTCACCCTCATCGAGTGTTATGTGCCGACACCCGCATAGTCACGTGGGGGTGTTTCTTCCAACATCTTGGTGGGAGTATGGATGGATGACTACCCATACTTCCCCAATTTCTATTCTAGAAGATGAGGAATATATGCATGGGTTGTGATGACCAGAAGTCAAAAGTGTCATTGTTGAGTTGTGATGTGATGAGATATGATAGATCAGGTGTGTTCGGGTGAGATTTGGTGAGATGGATTATGGAGGGGGTCTTACATAGTAAGAGGGCAATAGGTTGATTTATTTCACATTAATGATACCCTACTACCCTGGTTATTAGATGTGGTGTGATGTCCCATGTTTCTGAGGGTAGGATGTGATGTGATGTGATGTTATTCAGAAGAGGTGGGAGCGCTAGGATGTATGACGTTGGGGTATGAGAGCGGAAAATTAGTGGGAAAGCAGTGCGGGGTACCCTTCATCGATATACATAATATTATATTATTATACATAGATGCATAATTTGGTGAGAAAGCCTTGGTGAGGTTGGGGTTTCGATTAGTATACCAGCATATGTGTTGTTTGGTTCGGCTGTTTTTCTCACCGGTGAATTAGTATTGCCTTTTCTCATGTGAACAGGAGACTTTAGTTTTCCTACTGAGTATACTTGTATGCCCACACTATGTATATAAAATTGTTTTCAGGTTTTCAGGAGGACTTCTTGAACCGTGTTGGAAATTACTAGATCGGACCTTTGGAAAGTTGTTATGTCACTGCTCTAGCTTTGTTTCTTTGGGTATTTACTTTTTTATGTATCATTTTTATTTAAACATGCATTCTGGGATGGTTTGGTTTTATTTTATATAATGTTATGAAGTTTATTGTGAATGATTCATCCTAATCCTACATTATTATAGACGTTAATGTCTTCCATACATGATATTTTTATACTCTCGATTCTAGTCATCAACCCGGAGCCTACTGGAGGTGAGACTCAAGAGTCATTATCTCTCCCATCTCATTGAGGTATCTTTGGAAGGAGGGGGCTGTGACAGTAAAAGATCACCTAAAATGAAAAAAAAATTTCCCTCCCCTCATAATCATGTGGGTAGCATACGGGCTTACCCACATTTTAAAAAATTAAAATTGTTAAGTATATTCATTTAAATATTTTATATTTTATGCTTCCATGGGACATCTTCACTGCACATGTACACACATGCATATAAGTATTGATTGGGACATATATCTTCTGTGTTGTTGAGGAGAGGAATGTACATGCACATGTAGGGGGTACCTTTAATTCTTCATGTACATGGATGCATTGATGGAGGATGATGGCCCGTTTCAGGAAGGTGTAGATGTGTGATGAATGGGTAGGTTTATTCACCATGCTTGCTACCACATGGATGATCCACAGATATTGTGCAGTATAAGGGGTAGTGATGCAGAAAGGACAAATGAAGTGGAACATATAGAAAATGCAGCATAGACAGAGGGCTTTTCAATTGGCATGTAGATATGGGAATAGCTACAAGGCATGTATGGGATGAATTTGAATCAGCGTTAGTTCTTTGTGGAATGATGGGACAAAAAAATCCCATGCGGAATAGCTGCGCGACATAAAGGAATAAATTTTATTTGAGTTAATTAATATATATTTATATATTTAATCATTTATTATAAAATATTTTACATTAAAAAACACGTACTGGAGGGATAGCTTGCACCCGCGTGGGATTACCCTCCCTAGCTTGCATCTGCATAGGCTCGAAAAAAAGGTCCCACAATCTAAATAGTTAAAATGTTTAGATATGCCCCGCCCCATATCCACCACATATCTACAAGCTCCGTGGGCCATGAGCTCATTTTTCATCACTATTGGTTCCCAAAGTGAATCTATCTTAGAATAAGATATTTTGGGGAATATATTTTCCAAGAGACCGATGGTAGTAAAACTTAACTTTTAGAATTTCAAAATTCAAAAAATAAATTGATAAGAAAAATTCATCTTTCATTGTATCAATTTAATCCAAGTAAAAGTCACTAGGAATATTTTTTGGAACTTCATAATGGTTTAGGATACATTGGTAAAATAAATATTACTATATGAGTTACAATGATGTTTGTTTCTAATCAAATTCATCACAAAGAAATTTTGTATTGGTTAACTAGAATGGATCCAAATATTAATTAAAAATATGAATTCATAAAATAGTGTAGTATATTTACAATTTTAGAAAAATATAAATTTAAGTACATAAAATTATTTGATCTATTCTATGATAGATCAAGTATTCTCCCAACTCCTCTGGACTAACTTGTCATGAATAACAATAACGTAAGCACGGACAGAGGATTTTAGAAGGATCATGTGCATGATCTTTTGGAAACTTGATGAACTCTTTCACTCAATCTTCATACTCTTTTTTTCAGAAGATTAGAATCCATCAATTATTTATTCGTATCCATCATATTTTATTCAGTGATATTAATATTTAACAAAATAAATACACAAAATGTTGATATAAAAATTAACCAAGGCTAAAAAAGTTATAAACTTTGAATCTCCTTCGAAAACTATTTATAAAATCAAAGTTGAAATCCCATTAAAAAACCAACCATTTACACAAATTCCTCTTTAAAATAAAAAACCCTTTTTAAAATAAACCAATTAGTTCCAAACATCCTTTCTTAAAACCCCAATTCCTTTTTAAACCATTTGAAAGTAATTTAAAATCAAAAAAGTGTATGTTGAACAGATATAATTTTTTAAGAAACACTTCAAAACACTTGATTCATTTTAAAAGTGAACCCCTAAAAAATAACTAGATGTCATTACCACTTCCCTATGTATAGCCAATTCAAATAATTGATGGATTCACGCCTTATATGTCTCATGAAACCCCTTATCTAGCTCTAATCACTAGTTTTTAGTGTTCCTCCCATCAACCTTATGGACTGGCCATCCCATCACTAGTGGGTGAACTCCTTTTCTAGTGTTCCAACCAAACCCCACCCCCCATTGGCTACTAAAAACCATATTCACATTTAAATTTATGATTAGAGATTAACACCATCACACTCACCCAAGAACATAGTAACTAGCTAACTTATTCACTGTATTATTATGAGTAGATCTTAACGTAATCACACTCACCCTTTTTGAACCTATAGACTTACTAACCTATTCACATAACATTTATATATCATGATATATAATCTTCTACCCAATTAATTGGTGGGAAATATAGGTACTACCCATCTCATAATACATAATTTTTTTTTCATTTGAAAATCAAACAGTAATTATTTCATAAAGAACCCATATCAACTAGAGAAAATAAATTCACAATGAAGAAGGGAACACTACATAAAAAGTGATCTTTACCAACAAAAAATTACCGACAGATAATATATCTATTGGTAAAAATGATCAATTCCAACAGATAATAAATTCTGTTGATATTAACTATAGGCACCAACAATTATTTTTACCAATAGATATATCTGTTTATATTAATAGTTAAATACCAACAAATATTTTACCAACATTTAAATATGTTGTCTTATCATACTAATACCAACAATTGATTTACCAATAAATTAATATGTTGTTATTAGTTATTGTTACCAACAAATTTTTTACAATTCAAAAAATCAGTTACCAATAAATTATTCAACAATATCAAATATTTTACCAAAAATTGAATACATAGACACACACACACATATATTACCCATTACAAGAATATCATTTTAATAATAAATACATGTAATTAATTAAAATATCCATAATTTAGTAATAATTATTGGTTATATATATATAAACGAAATCCTTATACAATATAATTTTTTATATAAATTCATAACATTCAATTATATATATATATATATGCAAAAAAACTAACCATAATATCACCCCCCCCCACCTTGCCGTATCCTGCGACCCCCCTCACCGTCTCCCGCAACCCTGCCCCCTCTCCCTCGTCTCCCGCGACTATGCTCCCCCTCCCCCAACCCTACCTCCCTATCACTCTCTCGCGTTCCTCACAAACGTCCTCACAGGAACCCACTCACTGTCCCCAACCGGCGTCCCGCTCGACTGCCATCCCTGCACGACTACCTTCCTCCTTGCTCAATTTCCGTCATCCACAACATTTTAGATTAGCGTCCCCATGCAACCCCTCTCCAGGTTCAGTTTTTTTTCAAAAAAAATCACATATATTTACCTTTTTCATTTTCTTCAATAAAATTTGATCATATGTGTTTCATATTTTTTAATACAGGTTCAAATTTATTTATTTTTTTCACACAGATTCATATATATTAAGAAACTAATAGATTTAACTTGAATATATAGGTTCACATTTTTTCATTTTTATATTACAATATTTTTATCTTTAATTTTTATTGAGGTTCATATTTTTTTGTTATTGTATGAATAGGTTCTTACTAGGGATGAAGCAACTAAAACACTGTCTTTGGTGCAACTGTAAACTATGTAATCTAGATGCTTTCACTGAAAAGATGAGCTCTATCTTGAATAGAAACTCACAGTCAAACATGACTTTAGAAATGTAATTGTTTTGTGAAAAACGTCTTAGTAGTAATATTTTTGCAATATCAAGGTTCCATTAATCTTCAATAATATAGAAAACATTATTATTTATTTGATTGGATATTTTGAAAATAATGTCTTACAGATTCTGTAAATGTCACTATAATACTTTATGGGATAAAATATGTTCAATCTTGGAATTTCATTTAAGGAAATATTCATATCCATGTTATTTATTCTATAAAAACTTATTTTATATATTATCTGTAACCAATGGTCATCCATATTATTATTCATATTCATTAGATTAAGTTCTACCATACAAGAAACTTACTTTTGTATGCTATTCATATTTTTTCATACAAGTTCATATTTATTTGTAATGGTTTATATTTTTTTAATAAAAGTTAATATTTATTCATATTTTTTTAATAAATGTTCATATTTATTCATATTTGGCTTGAAGGCTTGTGAGAAAGTATGACACAATGAAGAACCTGTGATTATTGAGACAGGTATTTTTTTTCATTTTTTGGATTTTTGCATTCTCCGTAGTCATTTTTTGCACCTGTTAAGCATGTAATATTTTCTACATTTTCGAACTGATGTTTTTTCTATTTGCAGTGACAGATGCATCACTTGGATATTAATTTTTTTTGGAATTTTTAATTTTAATTTCTTTCACCTGGTAATTATATTATACTTTTTAAATTTTCAAACCCATTTTTTTATGTTGTTTGCAGTGGCAGGTCAATCACATGGGAATGATTTTTTTGAGAATAAGAATTAAAGATAGATGAGATGTGTTTACAAGGTAATGATATATTGGTTTAATTGAATTTGAAATATTAGTTTTTTCTATGCATTATGATTTCGGGACATGCTTGAATAAGTTCCACAATGCAAGGTATATTTTAGTGTTAATTTATATGGAATACCAATGACATTTTGTATTTTTTGTCATTAATTGAATGTCTCTTTATCATTTTATGATTGTTGAATTTTTAGGGCACAATAACACATATTGGTGAAAAATTTAACAAGTATTACTATATATCTAATTTAAAAATATAATTATAGTTTTATTTTTATGCACAACATGTGTAATGTATTGGTAATGCCACTATTTGGATTTGATTGCATTTCTTTTGAAGTTATTATTCAGAAGAAGGTTCTTAAAGACGATTTAATAGGTATTGTTATAATTATTTTTGATTTATTTACTTTATGTGTTCATGTTTTCATATTGATATATATATATATATATATATATGTCTTTTAGTCAAAGTTTTTAATGTTACTATTTCATTACATATGTTTATTCAATAGGATAAACATTAAATGATTTCTGAAAATTATGTGTTTTACTGTATCAGATGCTCGGTGATCTGATTGTTTTTAATAAAAAATCGAAATGCAATTCTATAGTTTCAACACAAATGAAGACTTATGCAGTTTCAACACAAATGAAGAATTATGCAGTTTCAACATGCATTCAATTTTCATGTAGTTTCAACATGCATTCAATCTGCATGCTTCTTTATAATGAGCACTTATGGAAAGAAATGAACAAGTTAAGAGATAGAGGGTCCCCATGAAATATACCTCAAATGAATTTATGGAATCCATATGATCAACCAATAAGTTAAATTGAAAACTATGTCAATGAGATGTATCAAAAAGACCGGTCCGAAAAGGGTGGTCACTTTTATCTCTTAACCAATGCTGGATTCCCTTCCACCATTTTCCATTCAACTTATCAACAAAATCACAATCTCTCATCTTCCCAAGTCCCTTCCAAATACAACCTACCCATTACCTCACTATTGAAAATTGCTAACCCAATCCACCCACCATTATAATGCCAGCCTACCTATACTGAAACCCATGTACCAATCCACCTCCTCCTGAATGGCCCATTAAATTCCCTCGAAGCCTACCAAACCATCCCTCACCATCCACCTAACCTCACCAGTACCAACTTTCCCCTCAACCTTTTAATCCCTACAAATAAAATTCCTTCCCAATAAGTCCCACTTCCCTTGGACCTAATCAATTGCCACTTCTAAATCCCAGACCAGCCCTCATGAAACTTGGTCTGCAAGCAGCCTATCAAAACAATTCCACCACCCAACTAAATTTTTATCCCATTACTATCTAATTTGAAACATCTCTCCGAACCTCTCAAACCCAAAAAACCCAAATCCATCACCACTTAAACCAAGCTCAAGGCCTTAACCCATTAGCCCACTTGTGCAACCTACTATATTTTGAAGTCCAACTACCTCCTAAAGATTGGAAACTCAATAGCCTACCAAGGAGAGATGATGTGAGAGAGTATTCTACAGAAATGGTAACACATGCCTTACTGGTGACCAATTTCTCCCTCTCCACTTCTTCAAATTGTGAATTTCACTTTAGGTGGAAGTTCTGATCGACTGCTACTACCTTCTTTTGCTGGAATAAAATCCCCCAAAAGGGACTGTTCTTCTGGGTGTTCATAATGCTTCTTTTCTTAAATTTTTGCTTGTTTCTCTTCACTTTCTCTATTCTATCATTATGCCAACAAATATTTTAGTACTATGAATTTATTCTTTATTTTTTCTTATTATGTGTGTCAAGACACCATGTTTGTTTTTTGTGTGTGATTAATCTGAGATGTCAGGTCACCACTTGCAACTCATTTGATTTCTTCGATCCAGATTCTATTATTTGAGGTAAACTCTTGGTTCTTGAGAATTGTGTCACTTCCATGCTGGTGGTGGTGGCTTCAAACATATAGGATGTATCAATTGAGACAGACTCGGATGATCAAGGAAATAAGTGGAAAAAAGTCAAATCTTGTAAGAGAGTATGATCCCCCCATGGCGGGGAGGTCATGGGGCCTATCACAACATGAGTCACTATTCCCGGACTCTTCCATTATGATTCTACATGTTCAACGACCTACTTATGTTGGGGTATTGTCTTTGGGATGTATTTTCCCATGCAAGGATGTTTTTCTAAGGCTTTTGAGATGAAGCCCCACTTTAATGTCTTGCAATTCTTTTTTTGGTCTATTTGGGGATCCTACAGACATTTTTGGCGGCCCGGTCTTTTGCTATGTTTTTTCATCTAGCAGTCAGTATGGGTTCTATTCCATGTTGCTGGTGTGAGCTGGCTATAGATTTGTTGGCTGGGATAAAGGTTCTATTGCTAGACTTAATTTCTGAAGCCCTTTGCTGCTGGTCCTTATGTCTTGGGTTCTAACTTTCTCATTACATGCACACTACTTCTGGAGAACATCAAGCTATGTTTGTGATCACTGGTGATTTATTTATGTAGTTTGATTTTTCAGTTCTAATTTTGTGGTTTTTTTCTATCTGCAGGCATGCTCGCTGTTGTACCACATGAGTTTCGGGTTTTTCTATCAAATGCAGACATGCTACATGTGATTTAAAGGTCGGGCTAGGGGTTCAATGCTGAATTGAGGATGGTTTTTTTGTCTGCAGGCTGACTAGATCCGTGGTTTAGTCACATCCAACCATTTTGGTATTCATTGTTTGTTGATGATGGTTGTATTGTCTATAGGCTGGTGTTTTTTACATGTTTTAATGGTTGTGTTGTCTACATGATACTGTTTTGTACATGTTTTAATGGTTATAGGAAGTGGCTTTATTTTTCACTTGTTTTATCCTTGGATGGTTGATAATTGATATTTAAATTCATTATATTAATTTTATTATATTAATAATTTGGTGTACTATTGAATTTTATATTGATATTCTATACTTATTTGAGTCTTTAAAATGTTTTCCATATGTTTTTTGATTTAATTTGTTGAAATATGCATAATAGTTGATATATATATTGAATTTCATTTAAATTTTTATCATGATGATATTTTTATTTGTTTATAAACCAGTGGCGCTTCATGTTAATGAATCATACTTTATTTTAGTATTTAAAATGAATTATAAAATGTGTTATTTGAATGTTACCTTTGTTAATATTCAATTATGATTTTTTATTAATTTTTTACCAATGTTACACATTCTCACTCAGAAACAACATTAGTTTCTACTCAACTTGCATTAATTTATTTTTTTAATTTACACTTACAGATTTTTATTAATTTTTGAGAAACATTACTCTTTCTCACTAATCAGTTTCTACTCAACTTGCAGATTTTCATGTCTCATTGAGGTGAACATTTATGAAGAGAAAACAGTAGGATTGATTTCTTCAGTAGAATGTTGATTGAATTTTTTAATTGTTTCCCTAAATATTTTTGTAATTTATCATTGATATAAAGCTATGAAGATAGATTATGGAGAAGTGTTTGATAGACTTGTGACGATAAGGATGAAAGGAAAATATTGGAGGTCCAATATATTGTTCTTTGTGTGTGTGTGTGGGGGGGGGGTAGTGATTCTATCGTAGTGATATGTTTTCCTAGAATTGGAATGTTTCAAGCTCCAGTTCATTGCACTCAACATGGTTAGCGTTGCATTATTTAAGTCTAGTCTATTTATGTCATCTATCCCTGGGTTTTAACAAATCTTTCTTTGTAAAAAATAATTTACATTGTAAAGATTGTTTCTCTTTGGATAGAGTCAGTTTCACTTGCAGGTATTGCAACACTTACAAAAATGTAAGTCTTATTTCACACAAGCACCTACAATTTAAATTTAATGAAATTTGATTTTGATTGAATATTGATATTCCATTGGTATATTGATATTTTCAGTTGGCCAGTGTGAAGGTAACGTTGCTGGGAGTGTGAGGGAAATTGATTTCCTATGCGAATCACTGCAGTGAAAGTCAATGTAGTAAGATCATGGATGAATTCTAGAGGAGTATGTGATGCTATTTGAGTTTATCTTTTTTTTAACAGTTTGAGTTCCTGTTTCGAATGTAAATCTTGTAGTACTTGAGTTTTTTTTGTTTAGGTTGTTTTGATTATAAGTTGGTGAGATATTTCTTTTTTGTAGAATTATTACTGAAGTACGTTGATGTTGGAAGACCATGGATGGATTCTAGAGGAGTATGAAAAAGCATCATGGTCCTTCCAATCAAAGTTAAACTTGAATTTATCTGGAGATGGTCGCTAGAGATTGAGGTCACTAGATGGAATGGTTTGGGCACTGGAGTTGGAAATGACTAGATGGCATGGATGGGTTTCTGGCATGGTTGGGGTGTTGGAGTTGGAGCTTACTACATGGCATGGATGGGTCGCTGGCATGGTTGGGGTGTTGGAGTTGGAGATGACTAGATGAAATAGATGTGTTGCTGGCATGGATGGGTAGCCTGTGGGGTGAGGATTGGGGGATCCAACTTTTTGTATAAAATATTTCATTATTAATATAATTAATTTTTTTCTAAGTTTTAACGTGTGCTAAAATAATATTCTATGTATTATATATGATAAAATAATAAATATAATATGAAATTTTACTAGCAATAAAAATTTATAATTTTTAGTCAAATGTAATTTATAAAAAAATATATATTATATATTTGTAATATTATTACTAACAGATAAATTTGTCACCATAACCTGTTGTTAAAAACTTTAACCGACATATATATTATATGTTGGTATAATTATAATTGCAACAGAAGTATTTTATCTGTAGCAAAAACATTTAGTGATAGAGTTTTTACCAATAGTTTAGTGACCGGGAAATATATGTTGGTAAAACGTTTTACCAATAGGAAATGCACTTTTACCAACAGATATGTCTCCGTTGGAAAAAGTGAAATATTTTGTAGTGGAACCATGTAATCAAGGAAAAATATAATAGTAAATAAAACCAATATTAATAGTTACACTAATAAAACAAGCATAAGGGGGGTGTAATCAATATAATAATTTAATCCTCTATATAGAGACACTTATCAAGGAACAAAATGTAATGGGATATACCCTAGGTACTCATGTGTGACAATCCAAAATAGAACTATAACTACATTGACCAACATATGATATATGTTTCACCTAACAATAACATTATCTACCCAATTAAACCATACTTAACTCATCATAATGGAACCTTCCCACTAGCCTTGTCTTAAACACAAATAGGGGTACCATATAAGTGGGTGCACCAACTAAGGTAGCACGAATCAAGACCTCCCACCTAGACACCATGTTACCATAAACAAACAACCATGTAGGTGATAAATAAATCAAGATAATTACCAAAAAAATGTATCACACCTCACCTCCAACACCATCACTTATGAAATCCCCTTTTCACATCATACATTCATCATATAAATAATCAATAACCCATAACTAGTGAAACAAGTATAGGAGAAATCATGGAGGGTCACATGAGAAATAAACCATTTACTTTTTAAAGTGAAAAATGGGTATTCACATGAAAACCAACTTATTATGTAGAGTCTCACTCTCCTTCTTTAAATTCTAATAATTTTAATGATTTTGGAATCACTTGAAAAAAAATCCATTTCTCTTTCCAAAACATTCTCCAAGCACATGGAAAATTCCATTGAAAAAAAGGCATAAGACTTAAATTTACTATAAAAACAGTTAAAATACCCTATTAACCTTTTCAAATATTCTTTTCATTATAATTAATCTAATTTAAAAATAGTACATGAAATTCTTATGAAAACCCCCTTATGCTAAGCTTATAATTTAAGAATGAAATTTATAATTTTACCCAAGATCCCATAAATTACTATAATTTAATTGAAAATAAATTTATAAAGTATACACATTCCATGAATTATAAAATAAAATAAGAGAAAATAAAAACCTACTTTAAACCAAATGGTAACCAATACACAACATTTCACCTTCCATGAAAAACACTCAAAAAACCTAAAGCCCTAAATCCTCATGAAAAATTAATTTTAGTTCCTAGGAGAAGGATAAAACAAGGAAAATAGAGAAAAGAATAGGGATGGGGGTGATAAAGGATAAAGAGTGGGAATAATGCTTGAAATGTAAAAATAATTTTTTTCTTAAATAATTCAAAAAAAATCACATAACACAAACTTAAGAAATAATAGAATATTATAATTCTCATTTTCCAAAATAAATCATATCATAATAACATATAAATTGTGACTAAAATATTACAACATGGAAAACAATCCTAAGATGATAAATATAAGTGAAAATACAAACCTTTTCACAATAATATTTTAAAATATTGAAGTGAAAATTATATTTAATTTTTTAAGGAAAATATATTACAATTAAAAACATTATTACAAATAGTTCCTAATAAAAAGTTATTAAATAGACACAAAGGTTTCAAAACTAATAAGTAAAAATAATTTTAAAATGTTTACTTTTAATAGAATCCTTAATAATTCAAACTTGAAAAAGACATAATATATTCATGGGGAAAGGCCTCTATAATGTGGTAAATAAGAGACCCCTAAGTCATAGTGTTGTAGGTGTGTGAGACAATCAGTTAATTTGGGGAACGATCTATGAATTATCAAGGGATGAGTAGTGTAGTGATGAAATCCGTGTTTTGAAATTCGTTGGGGGTGTTAGCTCATAATGATAGTTTTTAATTTGAGTAATGATTAGTTGTGGTTCATAAAAATCCTATAATTTTTTTGGTCACTAACAATCCCATGTGAGGATGTGGAGAGTCAAACTGTAAGAGTAATTTCTGGGTAAGTGGATGGGTTCATGAGTTATTATATTGGGTTCAGTGATGTGAGCATGTATGGGGGTTGTTGGCAATGATTGTGAGTGTCAATATTCAGCTGACAGTGAGATATGTTCATGCTTATGTTTTGGTAGTGATTTAATTTCTTAGTACACATTGGGAGTGGTGTGTAGGTGAACCTAACCCATAGGTAGAGGTGGTTGGTTTTGTGTACATGCATAAGTGGTTGAGTTGCACTGGTAGATGATAGATACTCATGTAAGGGTATCGATTAGAGGAGATCAAGAATGAATCAATGATGTCAACCTATAGAGAAGGGCTTTGGTTGTTAGGGGAACTTGGTGATGGGAACTAGTATGGTTTCTCACTTAGTTCATGGGTTTAATCATGTGGAAAATCATAATGAAGTTTTATTTAGACATCTACACTTGGGAAAGTAAGAAAACTTGGTATTATTTAGACATCATTTGAGAAACATATACTATGAATTATTTATTAGATTGAAAAGGTATTGAGAAGGAAGACAACTCTTAACATTTGAGTTTTTTTAATCATGGGCATATTGAAGAAGAATATTGGAATTGGGAGTCTGATGTGCAGGCTCAGTGGCCCAATATTGCTGAGCAATACCTCTAGAGACACTTCTCAGGGATGATAAGTCCTTATAGGGGGATATTGTAATGGACTCAGACTTTCTAGGTGTGTTATTCCTTATTTTCATCATTTCTTTTAAGTGATTTTAGTTATTATCTTTTAGGGTGAAATCATTCCCATAGTTATGTATGTTGATACCCATTTGGTTATCGCCAACCCATGGTGATCTGGAATGGGATTCGGGCCTTGTACCGAGCCATCTTGGGTTACATGTCATGTCGACCCGTGTTAGGTTATTACATATATTCACTTGAATACTTCTAGGAATGAACATTTTAATCATTATATTAATCTTGTTTTCTTTTGAAACCAGAGGCTCAAGATTAATCTACTACATGGTGTGATACTCTTTATTATATATTGTAATTGTTAACCTAAAAATTTCAGAGCTCACACAAAAAGAAACATGTTATTTAGAATATCTCATAATTATAATTTTACAAGAACATGAAAACGCGACTTTCTCCATCATAGTGTGTTCACATGGACTCCAAGTATACTTAATCATTCATACTGAGATGTCCTATATGGCATGGAAATCAAAAAGTAGGTAGAACCACCAAGGTCTTCCTAAGAAACTTCACGAAATGTATAAACTCCCCATGAAATAAATAACACTTACACATTCCAATCATAGTGTGTACATTATGACCATTACATTAAAAACTATTATATATAAATGGAATTATCTATATTCCCATTAAAAAGTTCACAAATATTTAATATATTTATTTTATTTATAAATATATAATACTTTTTAATATATATATATATTTATAATTTAAATTATTGAATATATATGTGTTTTCCATTGAATTTGGTCAACGAATATATGCGTATATGTTATGTATGCATGAATGTTCGTTTGTATAATACATGATGTGGTATATATTGATTAATTCATAATGATACCCATATGAACAATATATGTTCTAAAAAATGTACTTATAAAATTAAATTAAATATATTTAAATAACAAATATATTTTATTATATTTTTAATGATATAGATAAATACTTTTCAAATACATTTGTAATTATAATTTTATTGATATATATTAACAATTATATACCAATATTTACAAATATATACTATTTATAGTTATAATTATTAATAGATAAATATATAGTTATCCTATATATCACTTTAAATAAATATATAATAATATAAATAAATTATTAAAATTATACTTTTTTAAAATAAGTATTTATCAGTGCTATAAATTTAGCACTGATAAATAGATGTTTTATCAGTGCTTTTTTAGCGTTGATAAAGATAAACCATTATCAGCGCTAAAAAAGCGTTGATAAAGTACCTATTTATCAGCGCTAAAATTATAGCACTGAAAAATAGGTGTTTTATCAGCGCTTTTTTGGAGCTGATAAAGGATTATCTTTATCAACGCTAAAAAGTGCTAATAAAGGTATGTTTTATGAGTGCTTTTATTTTAGTGCTGATACAACATACCTTTATCAGCACTTTTAACTAGCACTGATAAAGGTTCCAGTGGTTTTTATAAAATAACCGTAATACGCCCCTCCTCTCACACTCGTTCAAGCCTTTGTAGAAGCTGAACCTGACCCCTCCTTCACTACAACACCCCCACTCCTCCTCCACTGCCACCACTACCTTTTCCTCCTCTTTCGTCGTGATTGTCATCCTCCTCCTCTGACACCACTGCCTCCGCCGTGATCCCTCCTCCGCCGTGATCCCTCCTTCCCCACGATCCCTCCTACTTGGTAACCCTTAATGGTATATAAGGACATATTATGGCTTGGTTTACTAGTTTTCATTGAAAGAATAATAATCCATCTTGTTTATATGTATGTTCCATATGATAGAATAATGTTTATTTATAGGAGGTTTTTTAGCCTTATTATGGAATAGGTTATGTACCAATTGTATAGAAAAATTACCAAGTGACTTTCAAAGAAGGAAAATATTTTAAAAATTCAAATTCAGTACAATATAAAGGTTTTTAAATGAGAGTTTTACACCTATTGATTTCTAAATAATGTGTTTGGGGTGCGTAATGTTCTTTAAGTTTCCTAAAGGGGTTGTTATATTTTAAAAGGGTGTGTTAACCCATATGAGATATATTGTAAACATTGTGATAGACATTCACTATTAAAAATGTTATTATTTTGGATTTTTGGATCCCATGTGGTTTTATAAAATTATATTCATAATATTGGTCTTAAGAGTTTATATGGAAGAGATTTTAAATCATTTTATTTGGATTCACACCCTTAAAATGTTTTTTTGTTCATTTAGGACATAATGTGAAATGGTTTTTTATAAAAACATTATGATCAAATTATTCCCATTTTTGTTTTGTTCTAACTAATGGGTGGTTCTCTATATAGGTGGTGTTCTTTTGATATAGTTAGGTGATGTTTCTTTCTAGGGAATTTGATATTGGGTGATCTTTTTTTTATAAATGTATTCAATTTGGATGATTCTTGATGAATTGTATTTATTGATTTCTAACCACCTTGTTTGATGTCTTAGGACTCTTAGGAGACTAGGTATTGATCTGAATATGTTTAAACCATTGTATAGGATGTCTATAATATTTGGAGGGTGGCCCACTAGACTGAGTGAGATAATATATTAGAGAGTGATCATTAGATCATGGAAGGTAAAAAGAGATAATCTTATGTCCCATGGTATTTGTGTTCTCCTAAGATATTTATCCCTCGACCATTCAATTAGGGGGATGCCTTGGTGGGTACTAGTGATAGAATAACTAGTGGGAAGGTTTTTTTGTGAGATATATCAAGGATTATTTTAAATCTTATATCATGTTGAGTACATGGTTTTTATTTATTATCCCACAAAAAAATTATCATCGCTATATGAAATTGTGACATCTCCCTTAGAACCCTTATAGGTACAGTACATGGAGTGGGGTTGATTATGTTGTTAGTGGAAATGATAATGTAGATTCCTTATGACCTTAAGGGTAGGAAAATCCACACATGGGGTGGTGTAGGTTGGTAACTAAATATGAATAAATAGATTTCTTTCTGATATATTGTTACCTATAGGTCTTGGGATCATCGTGATATATTTTTTTAACAATAGGATATGCTAATGATGGATACGTTTAGTGAGGCTGCTTAGGATGTGTCATGTATGAGATTCTTATGCAATAGCCTCTTGCTCGATGTTAGGTATCAATCATTGGATAGCTAAGATCTAGTATGAGGCTTATCTTCCATGATTTTTCATTATATCTTAATCGTTATTATATATCTATGATGAGGATGATGCCTAGAGACCTTGGGATTGCAATGTATATATACTCCACCAAGATGAACATTCTTTCAATTTTTTTTAAAGTTTATGTTTGGCTATACATCATGGGGTATAAGCGGTTTTCCACAAGACATAAATTATTTTAGTGGTTCGGATTATGTTGAAGGTTAGATTGGTTATTACTCTTTAGGTACTCCTTTGTGTATGTGATTTTATCCATGGGACCCGCCTTATGTTAATGGTTTGGATCATGTGGGTGGTTGCCTATGTTATGCCCTCCATTCTATTTTTTCGGGGGGTGGATGTTATTCCATGAGGCATATAGTCACATCACAATTCATGATCTAGATTTAATGGTTCTTCCTAGGGGATGAGTGTTGCAGTGTATACCTTGTGGTAATTCAACAATGTGACATCATAGGGTGCACTATGAAATAGACCCATAGGCTACACCATAATGTACCCTATTCTTGAAATGTAAAGAGATTTTTTTTGTCTTTTTAATGAGGTTCCCCTATTCCATATTTTCCACTAGACCCCATCACCAAAACCCATATTCCCCATAATTTTACCCTATCATAATTTACTCTTTAGAATCCCTAATGGTCGTTTTATAGTGGACAACCCACCCCCTAGACAGTGCACACCCCCTCCCCCACACCCCTATACCCCCCACCCCACACCACCTGGGCAGCCCCCCCCCCCTCCCGAGACAACCCACACCCCTCCCCCACACCCCTACAACCCCTACCCCTCTCCCTAGATAAGACACCCCCTAACCCTTTAAACCTTTTATGTTTTACTAGATTTTCCCTTTTTCTCGTCGAGAACCCCTCCACGCTACGCCACCCTCCCCCTCCTCTTCTCTTGGGTGGTTCTCCCTCACCTGATGTATGTTTCATCTTTCATCACTTGTATTGGAGAGCCTATGATAATTTTTACCTATCTTAATACTTCTATATATTAGTGTATCCCCCCAAATCCAATATTTAAATATACATGGGTCAATTACAATTGGAAATGTAATGATACGACCCAGGCTGGTATCATAACCAACAACTGACTTGAATTTCCACTAACCTAATAGGAATTCATGATCCCTACAGGATAACAACGATACCCTGGAAAAAGTATACAATTAATGTGGAATATTTTACCCCTAAATTAGAGTAAATTTAAAATTATCTTTCTCCTGAAAAGAAAACATGTCCCATTTATAAGTTGAACATCTAGGAAAATATTTGATATATAAAAACTAAATAAACAGGAAGCAGATATCATAAATGGAAAATAAAATCCCACTATTGACTAATAAAATTATTTAACCAGACATGTCCTATTTTTAAATTTCATTGGACCTATTTTGGATAGGTATAATATATGAGTTATCATTTTATGTTTTCTTTTCAGTTGGAAATATCCTTTATCGCACACCTCTCCTCTACCGTGAACGCACCTCTACCACGTGATGAACGAAACCTTTGCGGTGAGTTTTCTCATCATACTCATTAGTTTCCTCTTGTTCTCATGTTATTACTATTTGATATTGATGGTTATAATGTGAAATTTAGGGGCTAAACACCCTGTTGAAAATTGTGGATGTCAATGGTCCTTGTTTGCGCACTAAATGAATTGCATGTTGGTTTGTTCCTAATGAACATTTGAATATAAAAATTAGTAATTTATGTATACATGAATAATGAATGAATTCCCTAGGATGATAAAACTTTTGTGATAACCCCTGAATTAACAAACATAATTGAATAAGGGATGCTTTGTAAAATCAGAAATTGTGATTGTTTGATTTGTATGGTGTTGCGATTGTGAGCATGATTTTGTGTTTCTATGGTGTTTTGGTTGTTGGAATGATTGATATGCCATTTTTTTCCATGTTTTACTTCTTCCACTATTGAATATAAATCCAAAATTTACCCATTTTAATGGAACCACCACTTTGTTACTAGTGAAATTCCACTAAATCCTAGAAAACCACTTCACAATAGGACTCTATGAGACCCTTTATGGACACCCTAGTCAAATAACCATAAAAAACATGCAATGAATCCTTCAACCCACAAGAATTATATTGAAAATCATACCATCTATTAGTTTAGTACCATATTTCTTGACTAGAGACATTATGTTTCTAGAGAAACACTAAAAAATCATTTTACAACAATGCATATAGATTGCATGTGGGATACTAAAACATTCTAGTGAAAGGGATTATTATAGCTTGTTGAACATCTTTTATGTAATTATTTTGTTAAATATTAATATTAATATATCAAATAGGATGAATATAAATAAATAATGGATGAATTTCAATCGGTTGACAAAAGAGTATGAAGATGGCATGAAAGAGTTTATCAAGTTTGCAAAATATCATGCATATGACCCTTCTCAAATCCTTTGTCAGTGTTTATGTTTTTGTTATTCAAGAAAAATTAGTCCAGAGGAGTTGGAAGAACACCTGATCCGTCACAGAATAGATCAAAGTTATACATGTTGGAATAAATACGGGGAAAAATGAATGTAGGTATTGGCTAAGATAACACGACATTTGATGGATCGTCTGATATGATTACAAGCGTGAAAAATGAAGACAATTGTATGGAGGATGTGATTAGAGATGTGAATGATGATGAAGATCGTATTGAGGAAATGTCAAGGACAGTTGAATATGAACTTCTTGATTGCCCAAAATTGTTTGAGAAGTTAAAGAGTTGTGCAAAAACGTCATTGTATGCTGGTTTCACTAAATATACAGCATTGTCAACCGTACTAAAGGTGTATAATTTGAAAGCAGGCAATAGGTGGAGTGACGTCAGTTTTATAGAACTACTAGCTATCCTAAATGACATGCTCCCAGAAGATAATGAGCTCCCGAGCTGAACATACGATGTCAAACAAATGCTATGCTCGATGGGTATGATCTCTGAAAGAATACAAGCCTACCCGAATGACTGTATATTATTTCTCAAGGACCATAAATCACTTAAGGAATGACTAAAGTGTGGTTCTTTATGATACAATAAAGATGATTCCAATCCTACGAAAGTTTTATGGTACTTTCCAATCATTCCAAGGTTTAGGCGCCTATATGGAAGTGAGAAGACTGTAGGAAAATTGACATGGCATGAAGATACTAGAATTAAAGATGGAAAACTACATCACCTAGAAGACTCTCCTCAGTGGAAGAGAATTGATCATGAGTATCCTGAATTTGGAAATTAACCGAGAAACCATCATCTTGCATTATCTACAAATACGGTGAATCCTTTTGGTTTTCAAAGCAACAGTCACAATACATGGCTGGTTATGTTGGTAAATTATAACTTACCACCATGGTTATGCATGAAACAAAAATACATTATGTTATATATGCTTATATCAAGACAAAAAAAACAGGTAATGATATTGATGTTTATTTGGCTCCATAGATCAAGGATTTTAAATTATTGTGGGATTCAGGTGTTACGTTGTGTGATGCTTAGAAAAATGAAGATTTCACTTTGAAAACCATGATGTATGGGATGATAAATGACTTTCCTGCTTATTGAAAATTTTCAGGATATAGAATTAAAGGAACTCAAGGGTGTCCTATTTGAGAACAAGGTACACAATCAATTAAGTTGAAGCATTCATCGAAAAACATGTTTCTAGAACATCGCGGATTTCTACCCCGACGGCATAAGTACCGATCATGGACGACATCATTTGATGGAAGTTTAGAAGAACGTACAACACTATCTCCACTAATAGGTGATCAATTTTTTGAGAAAGTAATATATGTGGACCCTACTCTTGGTAAACTATTTTCGAAAAACCTTATGAAAACCAGTTGAAAAAATAGATCCCTTTTTTTGAATTACCATACTGGAATTGTCTGTATGTCAGACATTTTCTTGATGTTATGCATGTTGAAAAAAATGTATGTGATAGTGTCATCGACACGTTGTTAAATACACCCAGAAAAAACAAAGTATGGAATTAAGGCTAGATTGGACAAGGTTGATGCGGGTGGGGTGTCCAGGAGGGAGGGGGTGTCCATGAGTGGGGGGTGTCCAGGAGGGGAGGGAGGTGTCCAAGAGGGAGGGGGACTCCATGAGGGAGCGGGTCTCTAGGTGGGAGGGTGGGTGGGGGTGTCCAAAAGGGGGGGGGGGGGGTCTCCCAGTGGGAGGGTGGGTGGGGGGTGTCTAGGAGGGAGGGGTGTCGAGGGGGTGTCCAGAAGTGGGGGTATACAAAAGGGAGGGGATGTCCAGGGAGGTGTCCATGAGTGGGGTGTCCAGGAGGGGAGGAGGGGGTGTGTCCAGAAGGAAGGGGGTGTCCAGGACGGAGGGGGTGTCCAGGTGTGAGGGTGGGTGGGGGTGTCTAGGAGTGGGGTGGGTGTCCAAGAGGGGAGGGATGTGTCCAAGAGGGAGGGGTGTACATGAGGGAGGGGGTCTCCAGGTGGGAGGGGGTCTCTAGGTGGGTGGGGGTGTCTAGGAAGGAGGGGGTGTCCAGGAGTGGGGGGTGTCCAAAAGGGATGGGGTGTCTAGGTGGGTGTCCATGAGTGGGGTATACAGGAGGAGATGGAGAGGGTGTTTCCAGAAGGTAGGGGGTGTCCAGGAGGGAGGGGGATTCTAAGTATGAGGGTGGGTGGGGGTTTCCAGGAGTGGGTGTGGGGTGTCTAGGAGGGGAGGAAGGTGTCCAGGAGGGAGGGGGTGTCTGAGAGGGAGGGGGTCTCTAGGTTGGCGGGGGTGTCCAGGAGGGAGTGGGGTGTCCAAGGGTGTTTAGGAGTGGGGTGGGTGTCCAAAAGGTAGGGGGTTTCTAGGGAGGTCTCCATGAGTGGGGTGTCTAGGAGGGGAGGGAGGGGTGTGTCCAGAAGGGAGGGGGTGTCCAGGATGGAGGGGGTGTCCAGGTGTGAGGGTGGGTGGGGGTGTCCTGGAGTGGGGGTGGGGGTGTCTAGGAGGGGTGGGAGGTGTCCAAGAGGGAGGGGGTGTCCAAGAGGGAGGGGGTCTCCAGGTGGGTGGGGGTGTCCAGGAAGGAGGGGGTTTCCAGGAGGGAGGGGGCTTCCAAGAGTGGGGGGTGTCCAAAAGGGAGGGGTGTCCTGGGGGGTGTCCATGAGTGGGGTGTCCAGGAGGGGAGGGAGGGGGTGTGTCCATAAGGGAGGGGATTTCAATGAGGGAGGGGGTGTCCAGGTAGATATCCATTCAATTCCAATCAATACTTGTAATATACAATGGGTAGATCACTTCTAGAGTAGCGTGAAGTGGGTCCATAGTGAGGCATCAAAAGTTCCAACCAACCAAACCAACTTCAAGCCCATGTAAAGGCCCAAGAATTATATTCCAGTTCAATTTGAGGCCCAATATATCTTATTTAATGTCATAAATACCCAAAATATGCATCATTTACCTTTCTCACATTAGATTTCTAAGAAACACACTTTTCTCTACACGAACATTGTAGTAGAATACATCTACTGGAAAAATTACTGATGATATATGAGTTTGATGGAAGGAATAATTTCTGATCTATAAGAGTTGTGAGGACACTCTCAACTAAATCAATTTTGACCCTCAATCCTGGCATGTGGATTAAATCTACGGAATGATATGTTTTTTACCAGAAAATGAATTCCAGGATATGTATCCCTGCTACTTATATATATATATATCCCTTCTCTCACTTTCCATAGGATTGGAGTCCACCTATTATGTCATAGGATCTCTATATTTCTACTTTATGTATTTTTAAATTATATTTTTGTTAATGTTATGTGAAATTTCATTCCTATTCCTCCAATATATTAATTTTTTTGTGTTTTTCCTTGATTTTTTGAAATGTATCTCTTCAAAAATCATGAAATTGGAGTAATAATCCAAGTTCATGAATTCCTAGGGTAGGACACTAATTAATCCAATCACTTTTTCTAATTTTGAATATCTTATTCAATTTAGAGGAGGCATCAAAGTTTATTCATGTTTGGTTTGGAGACCAATAAATTTCTCTAATGATATTCATGTATCTTTATAACCACATAAAATCCATTATCTACCCCTTGTTCTAGCTCTTGTTGTTCCCAATGCGATAGAGGAACTTAGGTACATTAAAAAATGATGATGGAGTTGGGTGGAGTTTGATTATTTTTCTATGACTATGGACTAATCAATATTCAAAACCATGTAGGATTTGAAATTTAGTACACTTAGAATATTTCTAAAATCATATATGATTTTATAATTTATATTAGTGAATGATGGTATATGAATAATATTTATTCCATTATCAAATAGAAGATGAAAATATAGTTGGATAAAGAAGGTTATTAATGGGTATACACTGGATTCATCCCTTTCCTACTAACATCATTTTAGGATTGTCTACTACTTTATTTTAAATGTTTGATACTTTATTTCTAGGGTGTGGGAGGGGGAGGGTGTTGTCCAGGGAAAGGGAGGGGGCTCCAGGGGGAGTGGTGGGGGGCTGTCCAGAGAAAGGGAGGGGTGTGGGGGGGGGGGTTCCAGGGGGATGGAGGGGGTTTTCCAGGGGGAGGGAGGGGGCTGTAGGTGGAGTGGTGGGGGTGATGTCTAGGGGTAGGGAGGGGGCTATCTTGGGGAGGGGAGGGATGGGGTTCTGGCTAATCACACTAAAGAACTATGAGGGAGGGGGTGTCCACGAGGGAGGGGGTGTCCAGGTGGGAGGGTGGGTGGGGTTGTCCAAGAAGGAGGGGGTTTCCAGGAGGGAGGGGGTTTCCAGGAGTGGGGGTGTCCAGGAGTGGGGGTGTCTAGGAGGGGATGGGTTTGTCTAGGGGGGTATCTAGGAAAAGGGAGGGGTTTTAGGGGGAGGTAGGGGGTTTGTCCGGAAGAAGGGGGGGATGTAGGTGGAGTGATGGGGGGCTTTCTAGGGGTAGGGAGGGGGCTGTCCAGGGGGGTTGTCTCGGGGAGGGGAGGGAGGGGGGTTTGGCTAATCACTCTAAAGAACTATGAGATCAAGAGAAAAGTGAACCAGTATGATCATGGGCTATCTAATTTTGTAGGTTCTCATCAATATATCTGTAATACCCCAAGCTTTCATGGTACGCTTCTCTTTGAATAACACAGTAGTGTGTGTTGTACGCAACTTCGAGTTCTAACACACACCACAACCAATCAAACTAGCTGTTATGAATAGTAATACCCACTTTTTGAAATTTTATACAATTTATCATTCAAAATGGACTTCATTTTTGGATTCAGAATATCAAAATTAGCTTAGGGTGAATTTTTTGTACTTTTCTGATAACTTTCATATTTTGATGAATAATGAAAATTACTAAATTTTAATTAAAAACAGATTTTTTAATCGAAATAATTAATAGTGATAAATTATGAATTTGAGTGGTTTTAAAGTATAATTAGATTATGTTTTTACCATTTAATCCAATTTTTTTTCATTGGACATAATTTCACATTTAAACTGGACATAAGCAAGTGTCAATCTTTTGATAGTTATTATTTCTTAAAAACACGTTTTTTGTTTTGACAACAAGAATTAATTTTAAATTAATTTCTGCCACTTCTGTGTTTTGAATTTTGAAAAATGGATTCCATATTTAGAATCAAGAGTTAAAAATTGTGTAAATAGGTAACTTTTATTTTTAAACATTTTGAATAATGACACTTTATATTAATGAAGTTAAAGTAAATACAAAAATGACATAAGCATATATCTTTTAGTAAAAAAATTTACATAGGGTTATACATGTTATCTATTCAACTATAAATATTCATTGGAAATATAAAATGATTTCCTACATAATGGTATTTTATTTATAATTTTTAGACGTTTAATAATGAAATATATTTATGACACAATGATGATGCAGTATTTTCTTCATTAATGAAATAATCAAATAGATGGTATTATAAATGTTGAAATAAATATAATTTGAAAGTTTTCATGCCATACACTAATTTTATTGGTTAATATGACATGTTAATATTGATTAAATGAATTTTTTTAGAATTAGTAATGTTTCTAAGACTTTAACAAAAATCAATTATTATATAGTGTCAAAATTGACATAAAGGAGTTTTTAAAACAAATATTATATTATTAGTTGATATAATATTCCTAAAAATATAAGGTTCAGCCAAAGGACTTATATAATGATATTTTTATCATTAATGAACCACTTGGGGTTCTCTTGGAAGTATATAGTAAGTTTATTAACCATATAATATCAAAATACAAAGAGACATGGTAAATGTCAAACTATTTAACTAAGAGTTAAATCTAAAAGATAAAGTTAATATAGTGACCCAAACCTATCTAAAACATATTGGTTGAGTGGTTTTAGACCCATACCAACCTTATCACTTAAATAATCCATTTTTGAGCCATTATAAACCACGAATGATTTTATTATAAAATAATATTTCTAGCTTTTCCTAAGGTGCCCCTCACCCCTCTTATAAAAGGGCACTCCCCCTTCTCTCTAATTCACACCTTCAAAGCCTTTTGGCTCGGCAACCCCTGCCCAAATATCCTCTAAACTTCCCTAACTTAATCCTAGAGGCCTTATTTTATTCATAAAGCCAACTTAAGGAGCCCTTTTGATCAAATCAACAGGAAGAACCTGAAAAAGAGGTAATAATTTCACCACCCTCTTTCAAGTTCTCTTCTTCTTACACTTCTTGTTTCTTTGTTATTTACATTATAAAATAATAACTACAGTATATTATATATACTATGATGTTATTATAAATATGGTACAACCATATTCATTATTCTATATATCCTTTTAATGACATGTCACCATACGTGCGTATGTACGGCTTACCGTCTCCACGTCGTGGTGTAATTGTTATTCAACACATTATTACTTTGATGGGTATAATAATGATGTGTAATTCATGTAAATAATAAATATAACATGATAATGATTTTTTATATATGATATACAATCCAATTATATATTATTTTAATATCAAAAGAATGATATTGTCGCTCGTGCATACGTACGGATTACCGTCTCCACGAACGCGATGAGATTCATTCCCCATAGTATACATTCAAAGAATAATTTTCATTTGATGATTACAAATAATGTTTAAAGACATGATATAATTATGTATATGAATAAAATACAACCCATACATAACAAATATGACTCACATAACAAATAATATTAAGGAAAACAAATCCGTTAACACCCAAAATGACAATAATACTAAGATATTATTTACAAAGCAATACTAAAAGATCATATATGATATCATATTAATTTATATGATTCTTGTATAATTTAATAACAATTATTTCACCATTATACAGGAGTTTAACCTACCCTAGACCAAGGAAAGGTACAAGGTAAGGGTTAATTCTACAACCTCTTCATTATCTGAGGTTGTTTATACGTAATTATCTACTCGGACCTCTTTATCATCCACATCCATGCTCCTTAAAATTGTATTTAAATTTTTTTTTTCTATTTAATAGAAATTTGGTTAAATTAATTTATACAATTATGTGATTTTAAAGGAATCTTTTCATCCTTTTCCAAACAAGGTACTTTTTGACCTTTTCAACAAATTTAACGTAAGAATGTTTTTTTAACTTATACGGCGGGTGAAGCTATTTTCCAACGTTATAACATCATCAAAGCTTCACTTACAAGCTTATAAGAATATTTTAAAAATAATTTTTTTCCTTATAATTATGTGACTCTTAAATGATTTCAAAATAGAAAGATATATTTCTCTAAAAATGGTTTTGATTTCATCTATGTCAACATCCTTCGATGGATCTTAAGTTTATTTGAAGTTGATTTATTATGATACAAAACTTCCATATTGTATTGGTGGTTTTGTGATATGTTTGACTATGGATGTGCTATTTTTATATCATTCATGGTTTATGGTTAAAGTATTGACATTTCGTATTCTATTTTTAATACGAATGTTTATAATATGTTTAAACCTTTTCATATGAGGAATGTATTGGACTTAGTAAGTGACGGGTGTAGCCCGCTATAGCTCCTTGATGCATCAGTAGGTCTCATGAGACAACTAGGCATGGAATTGGATGAGGCCTTTCCAAATTTGATATATGGTTTTGGATGATTCCTTAATCATTTTATGACGTATTGGCTGAGGCCTTGAGAAAATGATTCAAAATGTCCAGCATTATACATTCCCCCATTATGAAAATAATATTGATGGTTCATGTGGCCATTAGACTAGTAGAATACCCATGATTATGTTTTATTATGACATTATTTACATAGATCATATTACTTCCATAAAAGTATTCATTTTTATTATTGGTAAAGGCATGTGGTTTCAATTATTCACCATTCTTAATATTTATGTCATTTTCTGCTGTATTTCTTACCCTTACTGAGCGTTTGAGCTCACCCCTTTCTTATGTTTAATTTCAAAGGATATAAAGAAGTTAGTTAAGAGTGACTTGTAGGAAAAATCTAAGAGGTTTGGATGTTTCTAATGAAATATATTCTTGTTTTATTTCTCTTCAAGCTGCAGAGTTGAACTTATGTTTGAATCTTGTTTCTAATAATACTAAATTGATCGGTCTTTCGAGACATGATTTCTTTATGATCATGATAATGTTAGGTAATAATGCACTGACTCTGGGTAACTGGGGTCGGGGCATTACAGTTGGTATCAGAGGAAGTTTAGTACAAACCTTGGAAACTAGATTTAGATTAACTCTGATTAGAGTACATAGGCCTAAGATAGAATTTGAGGATTAGTATAGAATAACTTCCTAGAATTTTGGTGTTGTAGAGATTTTTTGGGTTTTCCAAGAAAAACATCCTTGTCTGGATATGAGCGGGTAGAGGCGGCTCTGACATAGATGTACCTAGGGATAAAACCTGAAAACACCACTTTGAGCTAGACTCGAACGGGAACTGTTGCACGACAACGGGCCTTGCTGCACTCTTGGTGACGACACTCCCAGGGGATATGCTTAGGATAATTATCATTTTCTTTATAAACCATTATGAAGGGTTTATGAGTATATACTCCCTCAAAGAAAACATTTTTTATGATTATGGATTATATCCATAAACTGTTCAATTTATGTTAAGTGTTTTACAAGTTTGGATTTATGTATTGTGATTCATAAACTAATCTAGTGTATGCCATTGTTTAGAAATGGCGCCTAGTGGAAGGAATGGAAACCGTATCAATGCACGAACTCCATGTAGGGATTTTCCTCCTATTCAAGATAATTATAGTGGAGATGGTGATACAACTATTGTTGATCAGCTTATCACCATACTGGGACAACTCACTCAGGATATGAATAATAACCTTAGCCATATGGAGCACCCTGATCCAAAACGTGGAGGATTAATGTTAGATCGCTTCATGAGGAAAAAACCTCCGACATTCAATGGTAGTACACATCCATTAGTGGCTAAGCAATGGATAAATTCCTTAGAGAAAATATTCCACACTTTGGGGAGTATCAAAAGGGAAAAAGTTGTCATGGCAGTTTACCACCTCACTAGAGATGTTGATCAATGGTGGTTGTTGATTCAAAACACAAATGATGACGAGGAAGTATCAAATATGGAATGGAGGGAGTTTAAAGAAATTTTCGTAGAAAAATACTTTCCTCAAGACCATCGAGCAGATATGGAAAGGTAATTTCTGAGTCTGAGGTAAAAGGAGGATGAGAATGTCACAAAGTATGAAGCTAACAATTCCAGGTTAGCGAGGCATGCATCAAATTATATACATAACCCAAGAAGTAAGATTGATCATTTCTTTTATGGGTTAAAACCATTTCTCCATCGAGAATTAGTATCACAATCCTTCTCATCATATGAATATATTGTCTCGGGAGCTATCAAGACAGAAAAAGAATTCTCTAAGTCTTATGACTATAAATCAAAGAAAGAGAAGAAGAGATCAGCTGAACACTATGGGAAAGGAAATAAGGAAACAAGGAAGAAGGGAAAAATTGAATTTCCACCCTATGATAATTGCGGAAGGAATCACCCTGGTGCCTGTCTAAAAAGAAAAAAAGTATGCTACAAATGTGGACAAAAAGGCTATATTGTTGGTGATTATAAGGGAAAGAATGATGCTACCAATGTTCAATGATAAAATTGCATGGAGAAGGGAAATTATGAAAATTAATTTTCTAAGCATCAGGGAAACTTACCTCAGAAAAGGAAAAGGGATCAAGGCTAAGATTATGCAATCAGTAATGCTGAGGTTGAAGATTTAAAAGATGTAGTGGCAGGTAATTTAATGGTTTCCTCAAGTTTAGAAAATATGTTATCTGATTCTGGATCATCGCATTGTTTCATATCTTCCCAGTTTGCTAAGAAAATTAGATATTTCCATTTTGATTTTATAAGGGGGTTGTCAGTCAAAACTCCTAAGGGAAGTATCATTGCAATAATGTTTTGTGAATCGATCCCCATTAGAGCACATGAATGTTCTTTATCTGCTGATCTCATCATCATAACCATGATTTAATTTGATATAATCCTCGGTATGGATTGGATTTTAGACCATGATGTGAAAATCTATTGTTAGAAGGAGGTTACGATTTTTGATGAAGATGATAAAGAACACCTTACCATTAGAGAAGAATCGTCACCACATGATTCTTATCTAGATCCACCCCTAGTAGCTCAACTAAATTAAATTATTGGGGAGTAAGAGAATGAAATAACTATGGGTGAGTAAAGGAATGTTCAAATAGAGGATGTAACTATTGTGAAAGAATATGTTGATGTGTTTCCTTAAGATTTACCTGGACATCCTCCAGAATGATAAATTGAGTTTTCCATTGATTTAATTCCTAGATCAAGGCCCATATCGAAGACCCCTTATATAATGGCCACTATAGAATTAGTGGAACTAAAGAAACAACTAGAGGAATTGAGTAATAAAGGATTTATTCGCCCTAGTGTTTCTCCATGGGGATCCCCTGTCCTTTTTGTGAAGAATAAAGATAGACCTATGAGGTTGTGCATTGACTATAGGGAGATCAATGCTATAACAATAAAGAACAAGTATCCCCTACCTCGTATTGATGATTTATTCGACCAACTTCATGGATCTCAATGCTTTTCAAAGATTGAACTTCGATCTGGATATCATCAGTTGTGTGTAAAGAAGGATGACATTTTGAAGATAGAATTTCGAACCCAGTACGGGCATTACGAGTTTATAGTAATGCCTTTTGGATTGACTAATGAACCCTCTTTATTCATAGATCTAATGAATAGATTTTTCAAGGAATATCTCGATGATTTTGTAGTGGTATTTATTTATGATATATTGGTTACTCCCAAACCTATGAAGAACATGAAAATCACTTGATCATTATCCTGAAGACTCTTAGAACACATGAATTATATGGGAATTTTAGCAAGTGTGAATTCTGGCTTCATGAGATTTCTTTTCTTGGCCATATTGTCTCCAAGGATGGAATCTATGTCGATCCTTCTAAGACCAAGGAAATCCAAGAATGGCCAACACCGACGATTATAACTGAGGTACGTAGTTTTATTGGTTTAGGAGGTTATTATCAGCGTTTTGTCCAGAATTTTGCCCAATTGACTAACCCATTATCCAAGCTCACACATAAAGGGGTTAAATTTGTTTGGACAAAAGAGTGTGAAGAATGTTTTGAAGAACTGAAGAGAAGATTAGTCAATGCTCCTATTTTGACTCTACCATCGGGGAATGATGGGTTTGTTTTTTATAGTGATGTATCGAATAAAGGACTTGGTTGTGTCCTTATGCAGAATGATTGAGTTATTGCCTATGCATCACGACTGCTGAAAATTCATGAGCAAAACAATCATACTCATGATCTTGAGTTAGTAGCTGTAATCTTTGCTTTGAAGATTTGGAGACACTATCTCTATGGTGAAAATTGTGAGATATATACCGATAACAAGAGTTTGAAGTATATTTTCTCACAAAAAGAACTCAACATGAGGCAAAGGTGATGGCTTGAACTAATCAAGGATTATGATTTCACTATACACTACCACCTGGGGAAGGCAAATAATGTGGCAGATGCTTTGAGTAGAAAGGATCATGGTGTTTTGAACAAGATGGGAGTTAAAAAGGATCCTATATATATGGATCAAGTAAATATGGATAAGGGAATCACCATGGAAGGTGAAACATCAACAATTTTTCAAATGATTTACAAACCATCTTTACTAGAAAGGATAAATAATTTTCATACCGGTGATGAAGAGTTTCAAAAGAAGATTAAAGCTGTGAATGATGGGAGATTGAGTGAATTTGTGTATGAAGATGGAATTTTGAAATTTGGGAAGAGACTTTGTGTTCCCAATATACCTGATCTGAAAAGGGAATTGTTAGATGATTCTCATAGCTCCAATTTCTCTATACACCCTGGGAGCACCAAAATGTATAGAGATTTGAAGGAACATTTTTGGCGGGACAATATGAAGAGGGAGATTGCTGATTTTGTGTCAAGATGTATGGTTTGTCAACAAGTGAAAGCTATAAGGAAATAGCCTGGAGGAGTCTTGCAACCTCTTCCCATACCTGAGTGGAAATGGGATAATATCATGATGGACTTTTTCATGGGACTATCAAAGACTCCTAGAAGGAACAATGCAATATGGGTCATTGTTGATAGTCTTACCAAGTCAGCAAATTTTCTTGCTATAAGAGAAGATTTTACACTTGAATGATTTGTAAGACTACATATTAATGATGTTGTTAGACTTCATGGAGTACCACTATCGATTTTTTCTGATCGCGATCCACTTTTTACATCAAGATTCTGGAAAAGTATTCAGAAATCCCTGGATAATGAACTTCATTTGAGAACTGCCTACCACCCCCAAACTGATGGACAATCAGAACAGACTTTTCAAACATTAGAAGACATGTTGAGATCTTTCTCACTTGACTTTCAGGGTATGTGGGATCAATATTTACCTCCAGTAGAATTTTCCTATAACAATAGCTTCCATTCAAGTATTCAGATGGCATCATATGAAGCGTTATACGGAAAGAGATGTCACACACCAACCTGTTGGGATGATGTTGGTGAAAGAAAATTCATAGGCCCAGAACTTGTGGAGGAAACAATGGAAAAGGTGAAGGTAATCCAAAACCACATCAAATCATCTCAAAGCAGGCAGAAGAGCTATGCTGACAACCGAAGAAGGATTTGGAATTTCAGGTAGGAGATCATGTTTTCATGAAGGTATCTCCATTGAAGGGTGTTATACGTTTCGGTAAGAATAGAAAATTGAGTCCTAGGTACATCGGACCTTTCTAAATTTTAGAACGAATTGGGGATGTAGCTTATCATTTGGAAATACCACCAAATCTCTCCCAAGTTCACAATGTGTTCCGCGTATCACTGTTGAGAAAATACATGTCTGGCCCAACGCATGTACTCACCTATGAGGAAGTAGAACTGGAACCCGATCTATCTTATTGTGAAGAGCCCGTTAGGATTCTTGATACCAGAGAACAAGTTTTGAGAAACTGGATGACTCGTCTAGTAAAAGTTCTATGGAGAAACCATAAGATGGAAGAGGCAATGTGGGAACCTAAGGAACTTATGATGAAGAACCACCCGAGTCTTTTTATGTAGTAATATTTTAGAAATTTTGAGAATGAAATTATTTGAAGTAAGGAAGAATGTAACACCCCAAGCTTCCACGATACTCTTATCTTTGAATAATACAGTAGTGTGTGTTGTATGCAACTTTGAGTTCTAACACACACCACAACCAATCAAGCTAGTCGTTATGAATAGTAATAGCCACTTTTTGAAATTTTATACATTTTATCATTGAAAATGGACTTCATTTTTGGATTCGGAATATCGAAATTATCTTAGGGTGAATTTTTGGTACTTTTCTGATAACTTTCATATTTTGATGAATAGTGAAAATTACTAAATTTTAACTAAAAACAACTTTTTTAATCGAAATAATTAATATTAATAAATTATCTATTTGAGTGGTTTTAAAGTATAATTAGATTATATTTTTACCATTTAATAAAATTTTGGTCATTGGACAAAATTTCACATTTAAACTAGACATAAGCAAGTGTCAATCTTTTGATAGTTATTATTTTTTAAAAACACGCTTTTTATTTTGACAACGGGAATTAATTTTAAATTAATTTCTGCCACTTTTGTGTTTTCAATTTAGAAAAATGGATTTAATATTTATAATCAGGAGGTAAAAATTGTGTAAATATGTAACTTTTATTTTTATACATTTTGAATAATTCCTTCGGTAAATATTTTATTTATCATGGTTAAAGGGTAATCCGGTAAATAAGGGTAAAAAAATAATATTATGATAACATTAAATTACCCTAAAATGTGTACTAACCCTATTTTATGATACATGTCCGACCATGGTAATCATTGGGTCGATTTTGGACCCCATGGAGCCAGTTGTAAGTGATAATGACACTTTATATTAATGAAGTTAAAGTAAATACAAAAATGACATAAGCATATATCTTTTAGTAAAACAATTTTTACATACGGTTATACATGTTATATATTCAACTATAAATATTAATTAGAAAGATAAAAATATTTACTACATAATTGTATTTTATTTATAATTTTTAGATATTTAATATTTAAATTTATTTGTTACACAATGATGATGCAATATTTTCCTCATTAATGAAATAATCAAATAGTTGGTATTATAAATGTTAAAATAAATATAATTTGAAATTTTTTATGAGATCCATGAATTTTATTGGTTAATATGACATTTTATGATTTATTAAATGAAATTATTTCGAATTAATAATTTTTTTAAGACTTTAATAAAAATCAATTATTAAATAGTGTCAAAATTGATATAAAAGAGTTTTTAAAACAAATATTATATTATTAATTGATATAATATTCCTAAAAATATAAGGTTCAGACAAAGAACTTATATAATGATATTTGTATCATTAATAAACCACTTGGGGTTCTCTTGGAAGTATATAGTAAGTTTATTAACCATATAATATAAAAATACAAAGAGACACGGTAAATGTCAAACTATTTAACTAAGAGTTAAATCTAAAAGATAAAGTTAATATAGTGACTCAAACCTGTCTAAAACCTATTGGTTGAGTGGCTATCGACCCATCCCCACCTTATACTTTAAATAATCCATTTTTTAGCCATTAGAAACCGAAAATTATTTTATTATAAAATAATATTTCTAGCTTTTCCTAAGGTGCCTCTCACCCCTCTTATAAAAGGACACTCCCCCTTATCTCTAATTCACAACTTCAAAGACTTTTGGCTTGGCCAACCCCTGCCCAAATATCCTCTCAACTTCCCTCACTTCATCCTAGAGTCCTTAATTTAGTCATAAAGCTAACTTAAGGAGCCCTTTTGATCAAATCAAAAGGAAGAACCCGAAGAAGAGTTAATAATTTCACCACCATCTTTCAAGTTCTTTTCTTATTCCACTTATTCTTTATTTGTTATTTCCATTATAAAATAATAAATCCAGTATCTTATATATACTGTAATGTTATTATAAATATGGTACATCCATATTCATTATTCTATCCATCCTTTGAATGACATGTCACCATACGTGCGTACGTACGGCTTACCGTCTCCACGTCGTGGTGTAATTGTTATTCAATACATTATTACTTGGATGGGTATAATAACGATTTGTAATTCATGTAAATAATAAATATAAAATGATAATTATTCTGTATATATGATATACCAACCAATTTTATATTATTTTAATATCAAAAGAATGATATTGTCGCTCGTGCGTACGTATGGATTACTGCCTCCACGAACACGATGAGATTCATTCCCCATCGTATCCATTAAAAGAATAATTTTCATTTGATGATTAAAAATATTGTTTAAAGATTTGATATAATTCTGGATATTAATAAGATACATCCCATCCATAACAAATATGACTCACATAATAAAGAATATAAAGGAAAACGAATCTATTAACACCTGAAACGACAATAATACTAAGATATTATTAACAAACCAATGTTGAAATATCATATATGATATCATATTAATTTATATGATTAATTTATAATTTAATAAGAATTATTTCACCATTATACAGGAGGTTAACCTAACCTTGACCAAGGAAAATTACAAGGTAAGGGTTAATTCTACAATCTGTTCATTATCCGAGGTTGTTTATACGTAATTATCTACCGGGACCTCTTTATCATCCACATCCATGTTTCTTAAAATTGTATTTCAAAAAAAATTTACTATTTACTATAAAATGGGTTAAATTCATTTATACCCTTATGTGTTTTGAAAGGAATCTTTCCGTCTTTTTCCAAACAAGGTACTTTTTGACCTTTTCGACAAATTCATGGTAAGAATGTTTTTTTAACAAATATGGTGGGTGTGGCTATTTTAAACCGTTATAACATCATCAAAGCTTCTCTTAAAAGCTTATAATAACATTTTAAAAATAAATGTTTTCTTTATAATTATGTGACTCTTAAATGATTTCAAAATAGAAAGTGATATTTCTCTAAAAATGGTTTTGATTTCATCTATGTCAACATCCTTTGATGGATATTATGTTTATTTGAAGTTGATTTATTATTATAAAAAACTTCCAAATTGTATTGAAGTTTTTGTGATATGTTGGACTATGGATGTTCTATTTTTATACCATTCATGGTTTATGGTTAAAGTATTGACATTTAGTATGCTAGTTTTAATACGAATGTTTATGATATGTTTAAACCTTTTCATATGAAGAATGTATTGGACTTAGTAAGTGATGGGTGGAGCCCGCTATAGCTCCTCGATGGATCAGTAGGTCTCATTATACAACTAGACATGGAATTGGTTGAGGCCTTTCCCAATTCGATATATGGTTTTGGCCGAGGCCTTAATCATTTTTAGACGGCTTGGACGAGACCTTGACAAAATGTTTTAGAATGTCCGGCATTATACATTCCCTCATCATGAAAATAATATTTATGGTTCATGTGGTCATTAGACTAGTAGAATACTGATGATTATGTTTTATTATGGAATTATTTACTCGGCTCATATTCCTGCCATAAAATTATTCATGATTATTATTGGTAAAGGCATGTGGTTTCAATTATTCACCATGCTTAATATTTATTTTATTTTCTGCTGTATTTCTTACCCTTACTGAGCTATTGAGCTCACCCCTATCTTATGTTTCATTTTCCAATGATATGAAGAAGTTATTTATGACTGACTTGCAGGAAAAATCTTAGAGGCTTGGATGTTTCTAATGAAATATATTTTTGTTGTATTTCTCTTCAATCTGTAAAGTTGAACTTATGTATGAATCTTTTTTCCAATAATACTAAATTGATCGGTCTTTAGACACATGATTTCCTTGTGATCATGCCAATGTTATGTAATAATGCACTGACTCTGGGTAACTGGGGTTGGGGCGTTACTCTTGGTATCAGAGGAAGTTTTGTACAAACCTTGGAAACTAGATTTAGAGAAACTCTGATTAGAGAACATAGCCCTAAGATAGACTTTGAGGATTAGTATAGAAAAACTTCCTATAATTTTGTTATTATAGAGATTTTGTGAGTTTTCCAAGAAATACATCCCTATCTAGATACGAGTAGGTAGAGGTGGCTCTGGCACAGAAGTACCTAGGGGTAAAACCTGAAAACACCGCTTTGAGCTAGACTCGAACGGGAACTGGTGCACGACAACGGGCCTTGCTGCACTCTTGGTTACGACACTCCCAGGGGATATTCTTAGGATAATTCTCATTTTCTTAATAAACCATTATGAAGGTTTTATGAGTATATACTTCCTCAAAGAAAACATTTTTTATGATTATGGATTATATCCATAAACTATTCAATTTATGTTAAGTGTTTTACAAGTTTGGATTTATGTATTGTGATTCATAAACTAATCTAGTGTATGCCATTGTTTAGAAATGGAACCTAGTTGAATGAATGGAAACGGTATCAATGCATGCACTCCATGTTGGGATTTTCCTCCTGTTCAAGATAATTATAGTGAAGTTGGTGATACAACTGGTGCTGATCAGCTTATCACCATACTGGGACAACTCACTCAGGTTATGAATAATAACCTTACCCGTATGGAGCAGCCTGATCCATAGCATGGAGGATCAATTTTAGATCGTTTCATGAGGAAACAACCACTGACATTGAATGGGAGTACAAGTCCATTAGTGGCTGAGTAATGGATAAATTCCTTAGAGAAAATATTCCACACTTTGGGGAGTAGCGAAAGGGAAAAAGTTTTCATGGCAGTTTACCGCCTCACTGGAGATGTTGATCAATAGTGGTCATTGATTAAAAATAAAAAGGATGACGAGGAAGTATCAAATATGGAATGGTGGGAGTTTAAAGAAATTTTCTTAGAAAAATACATTCCTCATGACCATCGAGCGGGTATGGAAAGGCAATTTCTGATTCTGAGGAAAAAGGAGGATGAGAATGTTCCAAAGTATGAAGCTAACTTTAAAAGATTGGTGAGGCATGCAGAAGATTATATATGTAATGCAAGAAGTAAGTTTTATCATTTCTTTGATGGGTTAAAACCATTTCTCTACCAAAAATTAGTATCACAATCCTTCTCATCATACGCAGATATTGTCTCATGTGCTATCAGGACAGAAAAAGAATTATCTAAGTGTTATGACTTTAAATCAAAGCAAGAGAAGAAGAGATCAGCTGAACACTCTGGGAAAGTAAATAAGGAAACAGGGAAGAAGGGAAGAATTGAATTTCCACCCTATGATAATTGCAAAAGGAAGAACCCTGGTGCCTATCTAAAAGGAAAAGGATTATGCTACAAATGTGGATAGAAAGGCCATATTGCTGGTGATTGTAAGGTAAATAAATACGATACCAATGTTCAATGCTACAATTGCATGGAGATGGGATATTATTCAAATGAATGTCCTAAGCGTCAGGGAAACTTACCCCAGAAAAGGCCAAGGGATCAAGGCCAAGCTTATTCAATCACTACTGCTAAGGTTGAAGCTCTGAAATAAGTAGTGGAAGGTAATTTAATGGTTTCCTAAAGTTTAGAAAATGCATTATTTGATTATGGATCATCACATTGTTTCATATCTTCCTAGTTTTCTATGAAAATTAGATATTTCAAATTTGATTTAACAAGGGATTTTTCAGTCAAAACTCCTAAGGGAAGTATCATTGTAATAAAGTTTTGTGAATCGGTCCCCATTAGAGCACATAAATGTTCTTTATCTGCTGATATCATCGTCATACCCATGATTGAATTTGATATAATCCCCGGTATGTATTGGATTTCAGACCATGATGCTAAAATTTATTTTAAGAAGAAAGAGGTTATGATTTTTGATGATGATGATAAAAAACACATTATCTTTAGAGCAGAATCGTCACCACCTGATTCTTATCTAGATCCACCCCCAGTAGCTCAACTAAATTCGATTATTGGGGAGAGAATGAAATAACTGTGGGTGAGGAAAGGAATGTTCAAATAGAGGATGTACCAATTGTGAAAGAATATGTTGATGTGTTTCCTTAAGATTTACCTGGACATCCTCCAGAACAAGAAATTGAGTTTTCCATTGATTTAATTCCTGGATCAAGGCCCATATCGAAGACCCCTTATAGAATGGCCACTGTGGAATTATTGGAACTAAAGAAACAACTAGAGGAATTGAGTAATAAGGGATTTATTCACCGTAGTGTTTCTCCATGGGGAGCCCATGTCCTTTTTGTGAAGAAGAAATATGAATCTATGAGGTTGCACATTGACTACAAGAAGATCAATGTTATAACAATAAAGAACAAGTATCTCCTACCTCGCATTGATGATTTACTCGACCAAATTCATGGAGATCAATACTTTTCAAAGATTGACCTTCGATTTGGATATCATCAGTTGTGTGTAAATAAGGATGACATTCCGAAGACAGTATTTCGAACCAGGTATGGGCATTACGAGTTTACAGTAATGCCTTTTGGATTGACTAATGCACCCTCTATATTCATGGATCTAATGAATATAGTTTTCAAGGAATATCTCAATGATTTTGTGGTGGTATATATTGATGATATCTTGGTATACTCCAAAATCTATGAAGATCATGAAAATCACTTGTGCATTATCCTGAAGACTCTTAGAAGACATGAATTATATGGGAAGTTTAGCAAGTGTGAATTCTGGCTTCAAGAGATTTCTTTTCTTATCCATATTGTCTCCAAGGATGAAATCTCTATCGATCCTTCTAAGACCAAGGCAATTTATGAATGGCCAGCACCGACGAGTATAACTGAGGTACGCAGTTTTATTGGTTTAGCAGGTTATTATCGGCGTTTCGTCCAGATTTTTTCCCGATGGGCTATCCCATTAACTATGCTCACATGTAAAGGGGTTAAATTTGTTTGGACAAAAGAGTGTGAAAAATGTTTTGAAGAACTGAATAGAAGATTAGTCAATACTCCTATTTTCACTCTACCACTGTGGAATGATGGGTTTGTTATTTATAGTGATGCATCGAAGAAAGGACTTGGTTGTGTCCTTATGCAGAATGATAGAGTTATTGCCTATGCATCAAGACAGCTAAAAATTCATGAGCAAAACTATCCTTCTCATGATCTTGAGTTAGCAGCTGTAATCTTTGATTTGAAGATTTGGGGACACTATCTCTACGGTGAAAAATGTGAGATATATACCGATCACAAGAGTTTGAATTATATTTTCTCACAAAAAGAACTCAACATGAGGCAAAGGTGATGGCTTGAACTACTCAAGGATTGTGATTGCACTATACACTACCACCCGGGGAAGGAAAATAAGGTGGCAGATGCTTTGAGTAGAAATGATCATGGAGTTTTGAACAAGATGAGAGTTGAAAAGGATCCTATATATATGGATATAGTAAAGATGGATATGGGAATCACCATGGAAGGTGAAACATCAATACTTTTTCAAATGGTTTCCAAACCATCTTTACTAGAAAGGATAAAGAATTCCCAGACCGGTGATGAAGAGTTTCAAAATAAGATTAAAGCTATGAATGATGGGAGATTGAGTGTATTGTGTATGAAGATGGAATTTTGAAATTTGGGAAGAGACTTTGTGTTCCTGATATACCTGATCTGAAAAGTGAATTTTTAGATGATTCTCATAGCTCCAATTTCTCTATACAACTTGGGAGCACCAAAATGTATAGAGATTTGAAGGAACATTTTTGGCGGGACAACATGAAGAGGGGGATTTCTGATTTTGTGTCAATATATATGGTTTTTAAATAAGTGAAAGCTGGAAGGAAACAACCTGGAGGAGTCTTGAAACATCTTCCCATACCTGAGTGGAAATGGGATAATATCATGATGGAGTTTTTCATGGGACTACCAAAGACTCCTAGAAGGAACAATGCAATATGGGTCATTATTGATCGTCTTACCAAGTCAGCACATTTTCTTTATATTAGAGAAGATTTACCAATTGAAATATTGGAAAGACTATATATTAATGAAAATGTTAGACTTCATGGAGTACCACTATCGATTGTTTCTGATCGTGATCGAAGTTTTACATCAATATTCTGGAAATGTTTTCAGAAAGCCCTGGATACTAAACTTCATTTGAGAACTGCCTACCACCCTAAAAATGATGGATAATCAGAATGGACTATTCAAACCTTAGAAGACATGTTGAGATCTTACTCACTTGACTTTCAAGGTATGTGGGATCAATATTTACCTCTGGTAGAATTTTCCTATAACAATAGCTTCCATTCAAGTATTCAGATGGCACCATATGAAGCTTCATATTGAAAGAGACTTTTCACACTAACTTGTTGGGATTATGTTGGTGAAAGAAAACTCGTTGACCTAGAACTGGTGGAGGAAACGATGGAAAAGGTAAAGTTAATCCAAAACCACATCAAGGTAGCTCAAAGTAGGCAAAAGAGTTATGCTGACAACCGAAGGAAGGATTTGGAATTTCAGGTAGGAGATCATGTTTTCTTGAAGGTATCTCCATGGAAGGGTGTCATACATTTCGGTAAGAATGGAAAATTTAGTCCTAGGTATATCGGACCTTTAAAAAATCTAGAACAAATTGGGGTTGTAGATTATCTTTTGGAAATACCGCCAAATCTCTCTCATGTTCAAGATGTGTTCCACGTATCACTATTGAGAAAATACATGCCTGACCCAACACATGTACTCACCTATGAGGAAGTAGAACTGGAACCCGATCTGTCTTATTGCAAATATCCCATCAGGATTCTTGATACCAGAGAATAAGTGTTGAGAAACCGGATGACTCGTCTTGTAAAAGTTCTATGGAGAAAACATAAGATGGAAGAGGCAACATGGGAACCCGAGGAACTTATGATGAAAAACCACCCGATTATTTTTATGCAGTAATATTCTAGAAATTATGAGAAAGAAATTATTTAAATGAGGGGAGAATGTAACACCTCAATCTTCCACAGTACACTTCTCTTTGAATAATACAGTAGCGTATGTTGTACGCAACTTTGAGATCTAACACACACCACAACCAATCAAACTAGCCATTGTGAATAGTAATACTCACTTTTTGAAATTTTATACATTTTTTATTTCAAAATGGACTTCATTTTTGGATTCAGAATATCGAAATTAGCTTAGGGTGAATTTTTGGTACTATTCTGATAACTTTCATATTTTGATGAATAGTGAAAATTAATAAATTTTAATTAAAAACAACTTTTTTAATCGAAATAATTAATAGTGATAAATTATGAATTTGAGTGGTTTTAAAGTATAATTAGATTATATTTTTATGATTTAATCCAATTTTGTTCATTGGACATAATTTCACATTTAAACTGGACATAAGCAAGTGTCAATCTTTTGATAGTTCTTATTTCTTAAAAACACGCTTTTTGTTTTGACAACGAGAATTAATTTTAAATTAATTTCTACCACTTCTGTGTTTTGAATTTTAAAAAATATATTCCATATTTAGAATCAGGAGGTCCACATTGTGTAAATAGGTAAATTTTATTTTTAGACATTTTGAATAATTACTTCAGTAAATATTTTATTTACCATGGTTAAAGGGTAAATTCGGTAAATAAGGGTAAAAAATAATATTATGATAATATTAAATTACCCTAAAATGTGTCCTAACCCTATTGGATGATACATGTCCGACCATGGGAATATTTGGGTCGATTTTGGGACCTCATTGAGCCACTTGTAAGTGATAATGACACTTTATATTAATGAAGTTAAAGTAAATACAAAAATGACATAAGCATATATCTTTTAGTAAAACAATTTTTACATAGGGTTATACATGTTATATCTTCAAATATAAATGTTAATTATAAAGATAAAAATATTTCCTACATAATTTTATTTTATTTATAATTTTTAGACATTGAATAATTAAATGTATTTATGACACAATGATGATGCAATATTTTCCGCACTAATGAAATAATCAAATAGTTGGTATTATAAATGTTAAAATAAATATAATTTGAACGTTTTGATGGAATCTATGAATTTTATTGGTTAATATTACATGTTAGGATTGATTAAATTATTTTTTTTAATTAATAAAGTTTTTAAGACTTTAACAAAAATCAATTATTAAATAGTGTCAAAATTGACATAAAGGAGTTTTTAAAACAAATATTATATTATTAATTGATATAATATTCATAAAAATCTATGGTTTGGACAAATGACTTAAATAATGATAGATATATAATTAATGAACCACTTGGGGTTCTATTAGAATTATAAAGTAAGTTTATTAACCATTTAATATAAAAATACAAAGAGACACAGTAAATCTCAAACTATTTAACTAAGAGTTAAATCTAAAAGATAAAGTTAATATATTGACCCAAACCTATATAAAACCTATTGTTTGAGTGGTTTTATACTCATACCCATCTTATCCTTTAAAGAATCCATTTTTTAGCCATTAGAAACCGAAAATTATTTTATTATAAAATAATATTTCTAGATTTTCCTAAGGTGCCCCTCACCCCTCTTTAAAAGTGCACTCCCCCTTCTATCTAATTCACACATTCAAAGCCTTTTTTATCGTCCAAACCCTGCCCAAATATCCTCTAAACTTCCCTTAATTCATCCTAGAGTAATTAATTTAGTCATAAAGCCAACTTAAGGAGCCCTTTTGATCAAATCAAAAGGAAGAACCCGAAATGGAGGTAATAATTTCACCACCCTCTTTCAAGTTATTTCCTTCTTCCACTTCTTCTTTCTTTGTTATTTCCATTATAAAATAATAACTCCAGTATATTATATATAATTTGATGTTATTATAAATATGTTACATCCATATTCATTATTCTATCCATACTTTGAATGACATGTCACCATACCTGCGTACGTATGGCTTACCGTCTCCACGTCATGGTGCAATTGTTATTCAATACATTATTACTTGGATGGGTATAATAATGATATGTAATTCATGTAAATAATAAATATAACATGATAATGATTCTTTATATATTATATACCATCCAATTATAGATTAATTTAATATCAAAAGAATTATATTGTTGCTCGTGCATATGTACAGATTACCGTCTCCACGAACACGATGAGATTCATTCCCCATCGTATCCATTCAAAGAATAATTTTCATTTGATTATTAAAAATAATGTTTAAATACTTGATATAATTATGGATATTAATAATATACATCCCATCCTTAAAAAATATGACTCACATAACAAATAATATAAAGGAAAACAAATCTGTTAACACCCGAAACAACAATAATACTAAGATATTATTAACAAATCAATGTTAAAAGATTATATATGATATCATATTAATGTATATGATTCTTGTATAATTTACTAACAATTATTTCACCATTATAAAAGAGGTTAACCTACCCTCGACCAAGGAAATGTACAAGGTAAGGGTTAATTCTACAATCTCTTCATTATCCGAGGTTGTTTATACGTAATTATCTACTGGACCTCTTTATCATCCACATCCATGTTTCTTAAAATTGTATTTAAAAACATGTTTACTATTTACTATAAAATGGGTTAAATTTATTTATACCCTTATGTGTTTTGAAATGAATCTTTCTGTTGTTTTCCAAACAAGGTACTTTTTGACCTTTTCGACAAATTTAAGGTAAGAATGTTTTTTTTAACTTATACGGCGGGTGCAGCTATTTTTCACCGTTATAACATCATCAAAGCTTACCTTACAAGATTATAAGAATATTTTCAAAATAAATGTTTTCTTTATAATTATGTGAATCTTAAATGATTTCAATATAGAAATAGATATTTCTCTAAAAAGGGTTTTGATTTCATCTATGTCAACATCCTTTGACAGATCTTAAGTTTATTTGAAGTTGATTTGTTATGATACAAAACTTCCATATTGTATTGAAGGTTTTTTGATATGTTTGACTGTGGATGTGATATTTTTATACCATTCATGGTTTATGGTTAAAGTATTGACATTTTGTATGCTAGTTTTAATACGAATTTTTATGATATGTTTAAACCTTTTCATATAAGGAATGTATTGGACTTAGTAAGTGACAGGTGGAGCCCGCTATAGCTCCTCGATGCATCAGTAGGTCTCATGAGACAACTAGAAGTGGAATTGGCCGAGGCCTTTCCCAATTTGATATATTGTTTTGGCCAAGGCCTTAATCATTTTTAGACGTCTTGGCCGAGGCCTTTAAAAAATGTTTCAAAATGTCTGACATTATACATTTCCTCATTATGAAAATAATATTGATGGTTCATGTGGTCATTCGACTAGTATAATACCCATGATTATGTTTTGTTATGGCATTATTTACTCAGATCATATTCCTTCCATAAAAATATTCATGTTTATTATTGGTAAAAGCACGTGGTTTCAATTATTCAACATGCTTAATATTTATGTTATTTTTTTCTGTATTTATTACCCTTACTGAGCATTTGAGCTCACCACTTTCTTATGTTTCATTTTCCCGGGATATGAAGAAGTTAGTTATGAGTGACTTTCAGGAAAAATCTAGGATTCTTGGATGTTTCTAATAAAATATATTAATGTTTTATTTCTATTCAAGCTGTAAAGTTGAACTTATATATGAATCTTGTTTCCAATAATACTAAACTGATCGGTCTTTCATGAAACGATTTCATTGTGATCATGATAATGTTATGTAATAATGCACCGAATCTGGGTAACTAGGGTCGGGGTGTTACACCCTCTCTAAAACTGAGAAATAAATTCCTTCCATACCTTCAATAGGGCCTTAGATATTGTATTAGGTCCTTGGAGGGGCATAAGTGGTCAGGATTCAAAAAGGTTTGGACCCAATGTCTGATGTAGACATGCTAGCACTCATTCCCTTTGACCTGGTATGGGAGAGTACACTCTTAGAGGCTCCTAATATATGTAATTATTTGGTTTACAACCTATCTAGGATAGTGGTATCACTAGGAAAATGTTATAATTTATTCTAAAATTGAACACTCATGTGAAATTGAATACACCATCATGTATGTGTCATATTGTATAACCTGTGGAGATTCCTCCCTTTTTTTATTGTCAATAAATTAAACCTTTTGGATTCCATGTTGTTGTTGACATTTATTCCTCTTCTTTTCTCATCCATGTAATCTTAACAAAACAATATTTATAAGTCAATGAATCACGTTGAGCCTCTTCTAAAATATTAATTCAATCCAAGGAAATATGGACATGTAAAGGTTCTAACAAGTAACAATTGAAATTTTATTAATTCATTCTTTGATATAAATGTTTAATTTATTTCATTATCGTATTACTAATATAATATTTGTTTTCTTATATATGTGATTTTTTTTGCTAAGTTCGAATGCTTTGTTCATAAACTAATTCCATGAATGAAAATATTTGAGAGGGTATCATGGATGAAAAAAGGATGAAACATTAATTTTTTTATTTGTTTGTTGGATAATTGTAATTGTAACCATATTAAACATTGTTTGAAATGTATATAGAAGTGTTTTTTTTTTGTATTCATGATTTCAAGTAAATGTATATAGTATTGTTTGGTAAACTCTTATGTGTGGTATTTTGTTCTTCTATGCTTTGTTTGTGTGTAGGTGTTGTTTGTGCTAGGCGTGCAGGTGTTGTCTCAGGTGTGCAGGTGTTGTGCAGGTGTTGGGTTTTCTTAGGAAACTTAGCCTTTATCAGCGCTAATTAATCACTGACAAATGTGTATTATATCAGCGCTCAAAAAAACTCTGATAAAGGGGGTATTTATTAGTGCTATTTTGAGCGCTGATATATTAGACATTTATTAGCGCTCAAAATAGCACGGATAAAGATTTCCCTTTATCAGCACTTTTTTAGTGCGGATAAAGGTGACCCTTTATTAGTGCTATTTTGAGCGCTGATAAAGGGGACCCCCTTTTTCTTTGTCGTGATTAAAAAATATTTTCTAGTGCTATTAAAGGTTTTTTAGCACTCTTAAAAGACCTATTTGATGTAGTGGAAAATGTGTTGTTGGGTAATGAGGTTTTGGGGCGGCCTCCCCACCTGCGAGCCACACGTCCCCAATGAGGACCAAGGTGGCCAACCCTTAGGATTAGGCCAGTTCCAAATGGGGTAGAGGGGCCCATGAGAGGATTTCTAGCATATAGTATGTGTTTCCTTGCAAGGAATCAAACCTGGAACCTCGAGGTCAGGACACCATCGCCTTTAACCAACTCACCCACACCCCATGGGAAAACGTGTTGTTGGGGAACACGGTATTGGGAGACCTCCCCACCTGCACGCCACACATCCCCAACAAGGCCGAAGGTGGCCAACACTTGGTCTTAGGCCAGTTCCTAACGGGGTAAAGGGGCCCACGAGAGGATTTCTAGCATATTATGTGTGTTTCCTTGTGAGGACTCAAACCTGGAACCTTGGGGTCATGAGGCCACCACCTTTAACCAACTCACCCTTGCCCCGTGGGAAAATGTGTTGTTGGGTAACGAGGTATTGGGGAAGCCTCCCCACCTGCACACCACACATCCCTAAAAAGGCCCAAGGTGGAAAACCCTTGGGCTTAGGCCAGTTCCCAATGGGGTAGAGGGGCCCACGAGAGGTTTGCTAGCATATAGGGCGTGTTGCCTTGCGAGGACTCGAACTCGGAACCCCAGGATCAGGAGTAATCGCCTTTAACCAACTCACCCATGCCCCATGGGCCAGTTCAATTCCTTTGATGCCTCTTATAATAGTATTTTCTTAAACACATTATGACACTTATTATATTAATTTCTCCTTTCAATTATTCTAGGAGTTGACAAAAAGGTTTAGTACTACTGTTTTCATGGAAATATTCACTACTAATTTTTAGAAGCATGGGGAATCATCAATAGATCTTCTCTTAAATTATTGGAATATTCCATTAATCACATTTATAGTAGATAGTCTCTCCCTTCTACAATACATTTCACGAATATTGTAACTTCCATCTCATTCTCTACTTATTTACCAAAATTCTAAATTTGAGTTTCAAGCTTAAGAAAATTCTTTAAATATATACAGAATCCTAAAATATTTTTATGGAGTAATCTTACCACATAGAATTATACCTTCAAAAAATATATTCAACTGTGTCATAATTTGATATATTCATCAATTTTTTATTTTATTATTTTTTATTTATAGGGGCCACAACAAGGACCATCAACGACTAACAACCATGATTTTCAGTGGGGTGTTTAGCTCGTACAATTCACAACATCACCGTCAATATCAAACTGTAATAAGTGAATCCAATGAGAAAGAGGAAAAAAATAACCACAGAGGTGTGGTTCAGCACGCATAGAAGGTGCGTTCGTGGTGTAGGAGAGGCACGATGGAGGAGAGGCCATGGTGGAGGAGAGTCGTAGCAAAGGAGATGTGCGACGGAGGAGATCCACTGGTGGATGAGAGGCGTGGAGAAGGAGAGTCACGTGAAGAAGCTCGGTTCGTGAAGGAAGAGGATTCAGTTGCCGAGGAGGAGGAGGTAGGAGAGGAGGGAGGATAGAAGGAAGCGACGATGGCGGAGGAAGGGATCAGCTTTTGTGATATCTTGATAGGTGCGAGGAAGTAAGAGAAAGTTAAAATTTATTTATAAAAATCGGTGGCACTTTTATCAGCGCTAGATAAAAATCGCTGATAAAAGTATGTTTTATCAGTGCTAAAATTGAAAGAACTGATAAAATCCCATCTTTATTAGCACTAAAAAATCATTGATAAAAGTATTTTGTATTTGAACTACAATTGAAAGTGCTGATAAAACATGCCCTTATCAGCGCTAAAAAATCGCCAATAAATGTATGTTTTATCGACGCTTTTTAATTAGTGCTGATAAAACATACCATTTATTCATAATTATAAAATTATAACCAATATATTTATTACATTTATAATTTTATAAATATATATAATTAATATATTTATTATAATTTATTAATTTAAATTATAGTTAAATATATATATATATATATATATTTGTGTTTGTGTTTGTGTTTGTGTTTGTGTTTGTGTTTATGTATAAATTATAATTAAATATATATATATATATATATATATAATTTTATAATATAAATTATAATTAAATATATATAAATATAAATTGATATATTATTTTTATTTTTATTTTCATAAGTAGTTAAATATATATATATATGTTTTTGTCTGTGTATATATTCATTAAATACATATATTTATAAATAAATATATTCAAAAGGTATTCATAAATATATATTTATCATTTTAAAAAAAATATTTTGTAATTTTATAATTATTTATACATATTTATATTTAATTATTTATATATAATTATAATTATATATAATATATTTAAAAAGTATATAATTATATATAACTAAATATTTATATTTTTAAATATAATAAATACATTTATTGTTTATTTAAATATATTTATCGTGATTTTAAGTATTTATGAGAAGATGGAGCTTCATATATATAGGAAATGAATGAATACACCAAGTATATATAGTACTGTAGTATATATGGCCAACATTAGGGTAAATAATGAACATATATTCATGAGAATATTAACGTACGCATCAATTGACACATTCATTTTGAAACATAAATTTAGTTAAATATATATATGTTTAATAAGTGTTTGTATATATATATATATATTAAAAAGTATTTATATATAATATTATAAACATATAGTATAATAAATATATAATAAAGATATAACTAAAACTAATAAACATAATAAACATAATAAACATGCATTTTTTATTTAATGTATACATATAAACATTATTTTTGAATATAATTAAAAAATATATATAAATTAATAATATTTTCTATTAAAAACTTTTATCAGTGCTATTATTAGCATTGATAAAGTCTCCTTTTTATCAGCACTTTTTGTTAGCGCTGATAAAGGGAAGAATTTATCAACGGTTTTTTCTAGCACTGATAAAAGTATCACTTTTATCACTGCTTTCTGATTAGCGCTGATAAAACCCAAGTGCTTCCCTTTCCCGCATTTGAGGTAGTGAAAAAAACACAGACTAGCGGATTGTTCTGCACTCGCGTGGGATTACCCACTCTAGCCTGCATCTGCACAGGCTCAAAAAAACATAGGCTGACACTCTAAACAATTAAATTTTTTAGGGCTTCCCCGCCCCATAACCACCACATATCCGTAATGTCTATGGGCCACGAGCCCATTTTTCATCACTGTTAGTGCCCAAAGTGAATCTATCTTAGAATAAGATATTTTGGGGGATATATTTTCTAAGAGACCGATGGTAGTAAAACTGAACTTTTAGAATTTCAAAATTCAAAAAATAAATTGATAAAGAAAAATCATCTTTCATTGTATCAATTTAATCCAATTAAAAGTCCCTAAGAACATTTGTTGAAACTTCAAAATGGTTTAGGATGCATTGGTAAAATAAATATCACTATAAGAGTTATAATGATGTTTGTTTCTAAGTTAATTGGTCGCCAATAAAGTTTGTATTTGTTAAATGGAATGACTCCAAAGGTTAATTAAAATGTTAAATTCAAAGAAAAGTCTAATATATTTACAATTTTAGAAGAATAGAAATTTAAATACATAAAATTATTGGATATTATGACCTAAACTAATTTGGATAGAAAGTTCAAGTGTGGAACTTAACGATTGATAATCTCAATCTCACCGTTACCCAAATACTCTATCCAGGTATGTTGTTTCACTAGTTTAGTGGGAAGGTTGATTTTCAAATTGGTCACATGGTGGTGCACTGGGTGATCATATAACAATGTGCACCAAATCATTTTTTTTTTTTTTTTTGTTTTTTGTTTTTTGAATAAAACCACTTTATATGGTTTAGTGGTCGCCATTACAAACCATCCAATGAAAAAGACACCACTAACCAAATCATCCAAACACCACATTATAAATTCCACTAAATAAAAATCTAAAAGTGGAAATTACTAGAAACATAAAACCCAAACAAAAACACTGTAACTGGAATGACTCTCCAGACAACATGGAATTCTAACAGTACTATAACATACCATTCCAAAAACATCATAGCGGGACCCCTAACACCTGTAGGTCATATCTAGTTACTTCTAACCAGTAAAAACACAAAGATCTCCAATGAAACTGCAAATCTCTTGTAGCTATGTTCGGTGGAAACAAAACCCTACAAAAAAACCATCAACTGAGCTCTATTTCAAGCAATAATTAAGAAGTGGTCAAACATTTTCTCCATACACAATCACCACTTGAGATTCAGACTGTAGAAAAAAAAACTAAATTAGTGAACCCATCTGGGATAACTTGTACCATCTTCCTAGCCCTTCACCTTAAAAAAAGGGGAATTGGAATTATATAAGTTAAGGCCACTTAACTTCATTATTCCACAAGCTATATTTCTTGGAAGAAGATCATCCACCCAAATCACATTGAGTGTTGTAAAGTTCCATGATAGATTTCATCATAGGTTATTCATTCTGAGATCTCATATCTCCTTTACTCTACAACAGATGAGAGAAAAAAACAAGAAATAGGTACCAAACCTACTTTAGATAGGACAGCTTCATCATGACCATCTCTAGGAAGGTAAAATTCAAATTCTTGACTTCCTTCCATGGTAGAGGGAAATAACATCTTCGTCAGCTAACATTTGTGTGTACTTAATCACTAGTGAGTGTGGGAGATCCTTTTTTGTTGGATAAACCACTAGAAGAACCTGCGAGGGGAAAATACAACCACCCCCCATACTTAGAAAATGAGCATAAGGAACCTCGGGAAGGTGAATACCATACTAATTTTGCTAGGAGGAACCACTAGACTCCTCCATAAATCACCCTCCAGACATTGTCCCATGAGACCAGGGAGAGCTTATTTTCTTTATTGGTGAGTTTGAAGTAGAATCACCCTTTATAATTTTAGAATGAGGTAACCTTCCAGAGGAATCCCAATCATTCATCAAATCTTGGGAAGCTAGGTTATCTGATAAGACCTTGTGCACACTAAAGGCCTACTTTTCATCTGCTGCTAGTACCGTGAGGTTCAGATTCGCCTCTAAGATCAAAACAAAAGGCTAATTTTTCCTTGATCCAATAAAAAGAACCTGAGATCCATCCTTGAACTACACTTCCTCTTGGAAAACCACTGAGGCATGGAAAGGGGATGAGGTCCCTACATGTAGACTGAGAACCTAAAGCCTTTTTCCTTCCCTTTTATAGAGTCCATCTATCATGAATGGTCTAGATGAGGGTAGATGGGGGAAGATCCTTACAAGGTACATACCTATCCTCTTGATGATGCCGGTGAGGATCTAGGTTCCTTATGATAGACCAAGTTGTTAATGAGTCTAGAACCCAGGATGAGTAGAAATAGGAGGAATAACAGATGAGCAATTGCGGGCATTCATCTTGGACTTTGGCGGATCGTGGGCACGACACCTTCCATTGGTTGAGTTTGCTTATAATAATAAATATCACTCATACATTGGCATGTTCCCATTTGAGGTTTTGTATGGGAATCCATATCGTTCTCCTTTATGTTGGGAAGAGGTTGGGGAGTCAGCAATTATTGGACCTGATGTGGTGCAGAGCACGATAAAGAAAGTTATTTTGGTTCAAGAGAGGATGAAAGCAACACAAGATCGAAAAAAGTCTTATGTCGATCATAGAAAGAGGTCCTTAGATTTTGAGGTTAGGTATTACATGCTCTTGAAGGTTTCCCATCGATGAGGGAAGCAGAGGTTCAAAAAAGGGAGTTAGCTCTCGCCTCAATTTTTTGGGCTCTTTGAGGTGTTGGAAACATTGGAAAGGTGGATTACCAGTTGGAACTTCCTCCTCAACTAGACTGGATCCATGATGTCTTCTATGTCTCTCAGATATATCAGTATCTTCTTGATGGCACTCATGTCATTGACTAGGGAGATTTGGATATCGAGGATGATGCAATATTCATGGAATAGCTAGTGAAGATCCAAGACCGTCGAGATAAGGTGCTTCAACGATGAACCATTCCCCTGATTCATGTGTTGTGAAGGCATGGTAGCCTAGAGGAGAGTACATGGGAGCATGAGATATAGATTTGTGCCTAGTACCTAGAGTTGTTTTGACTTTTTCCTCACTTTGTTTTGATTTGTGATGTGCTGTTTAGGGGATGATAGAAAATTATGATGGTAAGTCATTCAGGCGGTAGGTCATTTTTGGTGGTAGGTCATTTCTGGAAGGAGGTCATTCTAGCGGTAGATCATTTTTGGTGGTGGGTCATTCTGGAATTGGGTTATTCTGGCAATAGGTCATTTTGGTCAATATGTAATTTCGGGTTGATATGTCACTCTAATAGTGGCATTGAACAGAGTTGCTAGTTTTTTCAAAATTTACAGATTTTTCATTTTTAGGGCTTTTATGACGAAAATGGGTTTGAAGACTTAATTAATGGGTTTGAAAGTCATTTCAAAGGGGATTAATCATGTCTTCAATTTATAAAAAATCTAGAGACCTTTTAAATGTTTAAAACATGTAGTTTTGATGAGATTCTCATTTAATGGTCAATCTAAGTCGTATCTAATTCCATGGGTCTCAAATATAATCTTTCAAAAGCAGAGAACTTGCATTCGGTCTTTCAGTCTTGCTTTATCTTGAGATGGGTGGTTCCACATACTTCTTCCCTCAAAGTCGTGGAGGCTTATTCCTGTAGTTGGATCGAGCTTCCCCAAAGAGGTTTCCTCCTATACGTGCACCCAATGTTTTGGTGCAATAAGTTTGGGAAAATCTTCTTCTTCTAGATATAAATTCATTCATTTCTCTTTATGTGTATCATGCGGGATGGGTTATTATTGTTATCTCTAGTGAAGATGGTTGCATCTGAATTAAGAAAGATAAATGAACTGGTTTAAATTAAATAAAAAGGGGTAGGGGAATATGAAGCATGATATTACATCTTTGTTATTGTTTTGATATTGTGAATTGTATGGGATTAATGCCGGCTGAAAATCGTGATCATTGGGAGTCCTTTTTGGCATTGTTATGATGTGAATTTTGATATTCATGTTGTTTGATTATTGACAAAACTTAAACCATAATTGGATAATCATATACATTTGGGTAATGAATTTGATTCCCTAGGATCTAATGGCCTATGTGATAACGCTCATAAATAAATAAGTGGAATTGAATCAAAGCCCTTATCCCGATCTAGAAAATGTTATGTGTGTGTTGTAATATGTTTGTGGATGGTGTTGTGTTGTGGTTTGGCTATGATGATGCGGTGCATGGGTGGTGGCTATGTTGTGATGGGTGTGGGGGAAGTGGATGCGATATGCAGTGGGGTTGTGATGGTGGTGTGGTTGTGCAATAAGGTTGTGATTATAGTGGTGGTGCGTTTGTGCAGCGGGGATGACATGTTGGTTGGTTACGCTAGTTTCTCGGTTAGTGATGGAATTAAATGCATGATGATGATATAATATGGGATTCTAATGAATTTTGAATACATAAATTAAAGGTGATTGTATCAATGAAATGGGTTGGTAACGAAAAATCTGAAAAATTACTTATTGAGAATTAAAAATTGAAATATGAATTGGGGATTGTGTTTTTCTTATGGGGGGTTGTGTTTTTAGTTTCTAAAGTGGAAATGGAGGTTCCTTTGAGATGTTTTGTGCCTTTTGAACCCTTAGTATAGGGATTGTGTGTTGTAAATTTATATGTATATAACATGTATATTCTTGTGATTTCTATACGCACCTCACCCTCATCGAGTATTATGTGTCGACACCCGCGTAGTCATGCATGGGGTGTTTTTTCCAACATCTTGGTGGGAGGATGGATGGATGACTAGCCGAACTTCCCCGTATGTGGAGAGATTGCTTACGGTGGGTGTCATGCATGGTAGGAGATCACAAGTTTGATGTCATTCACATTCACAATACCCTAATACCCTGGTTATGAAATTTTATGTGATGTGATGACTCAGGTGTCTACGGTCAGGATGTGGTGTGATGTCATGTGATGTTATTCGGAAGAGGTGGGAGTGTTGGGATGTACGAAGTTGGGGCGTGAGAGCAGAAAATCAGCGGGGAAGCGGTGTAGGGTACCCTTCATCGATAGGATTCATATTATATTATTATTATTGGATGCATTATTTGGTGATCAAGCCTTGGTGAGGTTGGTGTTTTGGTTAGTATACTTGTATAGGCATTGTTTGGTTCTGTTGTTTCTCTCACGAGTGCATTAATATGCTCTTTTCACATGTGCATGAGAAACTTTAGTTTTCCTACTGAGTATACTTGTATGGTCACACTATGTATATAATTTTTTTTAGGTTTCCAGGAGGACTTCACGAATCATGTTGGACATTACAAGCTCGAACATTTGGATAGTTGTTTTATCACTACTCTAGCTTTTTTTCTTGGGGTATTTACTTTGGAAAATTTTGTATGTATCAGTTTTATTATAATCTCACTGTGGGATGGTTTGATTTTATTTTATATTATGTCATGGAGTTTGTTTTGGATGATTCATCTTATCTCCCGATCTTGCATTATTATAGAGGGTAATGTCTCTCATAAATGATATTTTTATACCCTCAGTGCCAGTTTCCAACCCGAGGCCTACTGGAGATAGGACTCTGGAGGTCATTATCTCTCCCCCCTCATTGTGGTATCTTTCGAGGGAGGGGGTTGTGATAGAGTGATATGACAGTTGATAGTTGGGAGATGGGATGGAGTTCAGAGTTAGGCATAGTGAGGATTGCATGGGTTAGTATGGAAAATGTTTCTATTAACCTTGGATCATGACATGGTACAGGGAGACCAGATAGGACATGAGATTTTAGGGGCCCTTGTGACCCAATGCAGAGACTCTGAACTTATTGAATGACCAAGTGATGTGGATATGTTTTCAAGGTAGAGACCTAGGAGAGGTGCATGCATCATGATGAATTGTATTCTTGTTTGAATTGAGTTGTTTTTGGAAGGTTATAATAAATAAAGTGAAATAAAATGAATCATAATAAAATTCTATACTACCAGCCTTATGAAATCGTTGTTTATCCTTCAGATATGGATCCTAGTTATCATATGCATGTGGCTTAGGCAGTGGAGGTTCATCAGGATAACCCAGTTGATCACCAAAGGGTTGATCCAACTAAGGATGATGATCAATGGAAGAGGATGTTGTGATCTTTTCATCATTAGTCTTTGGGAAAGAATGAGGAAAGTTTTTTTGATGTGGAGATAGAGAGATAACTAGAGGAGTTGGACATCACTTTTAGTTTGATTCGGGCCCCGATGGAGTATTTGGTCTCCTTGGTAGTTAGTCAGATGTGAGTAGTTGTGCATCAGATTTGAGGATTGCCAATTTTATCATGTACCCTTGTTTGTGACTTGTTTCATTCAGAAGATTCGCACTCCTCTATTCCACCCTCTCTAGTCCATGCTTGGGACTAAATATAGAGAGGCCTCTCATTCCCCTAGTGATAACTACTCCAGTATAAAGGTAGAACAACTTGTTTGATGTATGCAGGGGATGTGCACTGATGATGGGGAAACATTAGTCATGTTTGGATCTTTTCTTACTTCAGTTGTAGTCATAGGATGTCATCTTCAACATTGAATGATTGTATTTTGTGTGTTTTGTCATTTATTGGTTCCATAGGAGAGTCATGTTCTTAGATGTAGATGGTCAGTGTGTGGTTTTCATTGCCGAGAGGGGTTTCTAGGCGGGTAGTGAGTGTTTGGATACCCTTCTTTCTTTGGTGTCTAAGTTGTCTGTGGAATCAGTAGAAACATGGGCAGAGGAGGCTCCCAAGATTGTCAGGGAGTTCCTGAATGTTTTCCACAAGGAGGTTGTGACACAACCCCCTTGACGTGACGTTGAGTTCAAGATAGACTTTCATCCTAATTATTATTCTATTTAGATGGATCCTTATTGGATAGAACCTTATGAGTTGTGGTAGTTTAGTATTCAATTATATGATTGGATGTAGAGGGGTTTCATCCAAACCAGTGTATCACCATGGGGTGCTCTAGTGTTATTCTCTAAGAAGGAGGATGGTAGTTTGAGGTTGTGCATAAACTACCAGAGGTTGAACCATATGATAATTAGGAATCACTATCCTCTTTCAAGGATCGATGATATTTTTGACCAGTTGAGGGGATAAATTTAGTTATCCAAGATCGATATTCAGTATGAATATTATCAGTTAAGGGTGAAGGATGGAGATATCCAAAAGAATGCCTTCAAATGTAGCTATGAGAACATTGAGTTTGTGGTTATTGCTTTTAGTGTTATGAATGCACCAATCATGTTAATGGGGCTTTTGAACTCGGTGTTATGTGTGTTCCTAGACTGGTTCATCATTGTATTCATCGATGACATATTGATCTACTCAAGGTCATAGGGAGATCATATCAAGCATCTTAGAGTTGTTTTACAAGTTATTTGTCACCACCTACTCTATGGAAAGTTGTCCAAGTGTAAGTTTTGGGCATGAGAGGTGTATTTCCTCATGCATGTGGTCTCTCAGAAGGGTGTGGCAATGGACTCATCAATGTTTGAGATATTTGTTTCTTGGAAAGAACCCAAGAATATGTCAAAGGTTCGTATCTTCTTTGTTCTCTCAAGCTATTATCGTAGTTTCATGCATGATTTATCTCGAGTTTCAGCCTCATTGACAATATTTACTAGGAAGGACCAAACTTTTGTGTGGACTGATCAGTGCCAGGAAGTATTCGGTTACCTAAAGGGGCAGTTGGTCAGTGCTCCAATGATTCTATTTTCTGAGGAGGGTGTGATGTTCAAGGTTTTCAATGATGCATCTTGTCTGCGCTTAGGATACGTCTTGATGCAACAGAAGGCAGTGATCTATTGTGGGTCTAAGAAGTTACACCCTCACAAGCGTAATTATGCCACCCGTGATCTAGAGTTTCTAGCAGTTGTGTTTGCGCTGAAGTTGTGGCGACATTACCTCATTGGGGGTGCTTTGTGGTCTTCACGGATCACTAAAGTTTGAGGTATGTATTTTCTCAGTGTGATCTAAATCTGTGGCAGCAAAGGTGGATGAAGTTTCTTTAGGACTATGGTTTTGAGATCTCCTACACCTTCGGAAAGGGAAATTTCATGGCAGATGCTTTGAGCAGAAAGTCACATAATGATGTTGTTCGGGAGTCTGAAGATGCATAGAGAGTGATGGGAGAGTTGGAAGCCCTGCAATTAGATGCAATGATGGGTGATGATGGAAGTTGTTTGTTTTATATGACAATCCAAACTTCTCTGATGTAGTAGGTGGATGAGTCTTAGTGGGGAGACTCAGAGGTAGAGGTGATGTGAGATCGTGTTGTCTATAGGGATGCTCCAGAGGGATGGTCAGAGGATGTTTAGAACTAGATGGTGTTTTGGGGGAGGTTGTTTGTTTTGGTAGTGATGCGTGAGTGAGTCCATCATGAGTTTCATAGATCAGTTTTAGCAGTACACCCAGAAGTTTCCAAGATGTACCATGGATTGAAGATACAGTTTTGGTGGCATGAGATGAAATGGACAGTGGTGGATTTTGTGGCTCGGTGTCTGGTTTTCTAGCAGTTAAAGGTTGAGCATCATGTTTCTGGAGGTTTGATGCACCCCTTGGATGTTCCCAAGTGATAATGGGATGAAATATCAATGGGTTTAATCATAGGGTTACCCCAAGATCAGGGAGTCTATGATGTTATCTAGGTAATTGTGGATCAGTTGACAAAATCAGTACACTTCCTAGTGATCAAGGAGTCAGGCATAGTGGATGGTTAGGCAAAAATGTATGTGGATGATGTTGTACAGCAGCACAGAGTCTCGAGGTCCATTGTCTCAGATCAGAATGCATTTTTACCTCATGAGTCTGGAGGGGATTGCATCATGCTTTTGACAATCAGTTATGCCTCCGCGATGCATACTCTCTAGGATTTAGCAGCGCGATCACAAGGATGACCCCCTCAGTGATGAGGCTTCGATACAGGGACCACTTACCAAGGAGTCACCTCCAGGTGGTGCACCTTCTATGCCACCATCAGTGGAAAAGCCCGTGGTACCTGCAATACTAGCAAACAAGGGGTGCAGGCTAAGTGCGCTCCATGAGTTCCAAAGATAGAGACCACTCAGGTTCTGAGGCGAGACTGACCCTCATGTAGCAGAGGAATGTCTTGAGGCAGTGACCAGATTTTTCCATCTTGTGAGGACACCGGCGGACTAGATAGTGATCCTAGTAATGAGCCTTCTTCAGGGTTCGGTGGGATGATGGTGGATTCTAACCACACAAACTCATGATGAGGAGACTCTTTCATGGACAAAGTTTGAGTGACTCTTTTGGGAGGAGTTCTCACCGGTTATGCTAATAGAAGTGCATATCCAGGAGCTTCTTCAGCTCCAACAGGGCAGTTTAATGGTGGATGACTATTCATCGAGGTTCACCAACCTCGCGAGGTACTCGATGGATATGGTCATGGATCAGTACTTTAGAGTTCAGAACTTCAAGTGAGGTCTGTGAAAAGACATCCAAGATAGTGTCGTGCATCTTCGCATTTCAACTTATGCTGGAGTGCTCGAGCGGGCCTTGGTGATCGAGAGCTTCTTGGTATAGAAGAGACAACCGATGATAGTTAGCAGCAGACTGACAGGTGTGGAGACCTCAGCAGTAGGGAGCCGACGTCAGAAATAGGGATCAGGACGTGGGAGACGTTACAAGAGGACCTAGTATAGGGGTTTGGCATTCCAGGGCTCTTAGGCTGGATCCAGTCAGCCTAGGGAGATGTGATGATACTCGTGCAATGGTAGGGGACATCTCACTAGAGATTTTCCGACCCGTCGAGCTACTGATAGGGAGGCAGTGGACAGACCACCGAGGTAGAGGCATCGAGTGGAGCAGACAGACCCGTGAGGTGGTGGATGTGGTAGAGGAGCAGGGAGAGCTACAGGTGGTGGCAGATGCTTTAATCTACTCCAACCACCACCCCAAGGAGGTCCGCACCAGGATCAGTGAGCTGGGGGATAAGGGAGGGGACAACTGCATGCGGTTGAGGCGTATGACCTAGGGACTCCAGGGATGATTCAAGGTACAATATGTGTCTTTTCTACCTTAGTTTTCATACTTATAAACACATGTTATAGTCATTCCTTCCTCTCCACATGTCTCGTGTGAAACCTTGAGATTCTGGTAGATCTGTTGACTTGACCATTACAGTTGGAGACACCTACGAGAGCAGACACAATGATCACACACCTTTGCAAACAATGTGATATCACCCTTGGAGGTGAGAGTTTCAGTTGGAACCTCTTGGTGGTAGTATCAAGGCCTTATGAGGTCATTCTCAGTATGGATTGGTTATCCTTAATCCATACCCAGATTGACTACTTTATGCGAAGAGTGTGGTGTGTCCATAGCGATGGGACGAGGTTTTACTTTGTTGGTGAAACGGAGACTCGGGCATTACATAATGGGCTCATGCATAGGAGGGTACAACTGACCACTCATGAGTTGGCTAGCCTTACCCTCAGAATAGTAGATGTTTTCAGTTTCCAGTTCTTAGATGTAGTGGTGGAATACAAGGATGTCTTTCCTGAAAATGTTCCACGACTACCTCCCTGCCCGGAAATTGACTTCTACATCGACTTACACCCCAAGATGACATCGATTTCCTCATCAGCATATCAGATGGCTCCTTCAGAGCTTCGAGAGATGAGGGTGCAGTTGGAGGATTTGCAGAGCAAGGGTTTCATGAGACCCAGCGTCTCACCCTGGGCGGCCCTAGTTTTGTTTTCCAAGAAGGCATATGGGAGTTTGAGGTTGTTCGTGGATTACCGGTGCCTGAAACAGGTGATGGTGAAGAACAAGTATCCACTATCGAGGATCAATAACCACTTTGAACTACTAAGAGGGTCACAATGGTTCTCAAAGGACACCTGGTTCTAGATTTGTCTTCACTTTATTTCTCACAAGCAATAGGTCGAACACCTAATGAGCGCCTCTCTTCGATGCACAAGTCGCAACCCTATGGTTGACCGAGGCCCCCTTCATCTTCTTTGGTGAATATGGAAATGGGTCCCGAATCATTAATTGACGGGCTCATCTTCCTCATCGAAAGCTTCAGGCCCTTCGAAAAACCCATCCACAGAGTCATAAAAAAAGATGGATTTTATATACATTTTATTAAATAAATTTAATTGAATACAATATAGTGGAATCCCAATTCACACTCCCCAAAAATTATTAAATGAAAACTGGGTACAATGGTGCAATGAAAGTTCATTAACATAAAATTCATTGAAAACAAATAGACTTCAAGGAAATTGAACTCTAAATGATTAGTACTTCATTAATCCTAAAATTCCATGCTATAATTATCCACTGAAAGAACATAAAATATTCTCATTATCAATTAAAATATTCCATCTTCAAGATCCATAAAAAGTTAAATACAGTGTTGTGTCACTCAATATCCTAAAAAACTAAGGGTTCAATCATTGATGATCTCCTTTTCCTCTGGTGTACCATAAAAATCATATATATCATCAATCATTGTTATAAAACATCCTTCTTTAGACGCTGCCTCTCTGAATTTGATATATTGTGGCTCAAAATGCATGGAACAACACCACATGAGTTTTTTTATCAAAGAGATTCTAAGAAAATCATGTTTGTACAAATCGAGTTCCACCCACCACCTGTACGTAAAAATATAGATAAAGAATATCACCATTTAAAGAGTTGTGTGAGAAAATTGAAAATTTAAGGAGGGAGTATTGCATAATTTTTTAAGTGTTCGAGCTTTTTTGGTGAATGGATTACACCATGTTAAAGTCCTTATTTGAAAGCCTCAGTAAGGTGGGGTTCCAGTTCTCCTATTTCTCGTACTCCCTGATGAACCACCGTGCCTTGAACCTGACAGTCGATCAGTGAAACGACGAATCCAAGTCTTGCTCCACTAGTCTCTTCATGGTGCATGTGGGAATCTTCTCTTTGATGCGGGTGAGATGTGTAGTGGTGAAGGTATTCGCATCATCCATCACCCACTCACTTTCCCACCCTAGGAAAGATGCCACGTACAGGCTTAACACTCCCCAAACGCCCTTCAACACCACATCCCTGAACCCGCCCTTGTCATCTCAAAACCCTTCAAACACATCTTTTTATGAAAAAAAATTAATCAACATGATGGTTGAGAACCACAATTTTTTTTAATGGGGGTCATGTAATACCATAAATACCACGGGGAACAAATATGAGGTTTTCGTGAAAGAGCCTAAAGTAAAGGGCCATGGCATGCAGGTTGTAGAGCCACCATGCGTTGTTTCCATCCTTGTAAATCTCGAACATATTTTACCATGGGGTTTGAGTGAGTTAAATGTTGCATATCACTATTTTATTGTTTTCATTGGAAGGTGCAATGATGAATTCAAGGCTCCTCTCAAATATTAAATTTGAGAAGCTTTAAAAAAATATCACGAGGAGGGGATCAATTTCTAAATCCTCACCAAAGAAAGGAGTTGTGTGGGTTGGTTTGGCATAGCCAACCCCCAAAATCATTGGTAATGAATACATATACCTAAAATACTCATTATTATCAAATACCACCAATTGATTGAACTGGAAATGGTATAAATATTTGAAACAGACAAAACCCCCAATGAGGTATAAACTGATAATACATGAAAAAACAATGAGCAGACTTCAAATTTGAGGGGAGAGGTATTCTATCCCTATCCAAAGTAGTTTATCTATAAAAAATAAACTTTGATATATCCATTAATGAATGATAACCACTCCATGTAAGAGAAGAGAGAGAGGAAGATGCACAGTTGTGTTGGGGAAGTATAATGAGGAATTTAACTTTTATTTATATTTCATAATTCAATGTAAAACCAAAAAAATAGAAATAATGAATTAAAGCATGACCAAAATGCTCATGGTGCAACACCCATACCGAGGTTACAAAGGCAACATGTCCCAGCTGATATTGACATAGTGTGCAGGTCTAGTACAGAACATGAGAGAGATAATGAATGTTATGGAAACCAACCCATTATCCAAGTATTCATCTAGTGTTTGATTGTATTTGTTTTAAAGAAACTTGGATTTTATTAGGTATTTCTTTCATAGTGTGTCCCACTGAAGAAAAATGGAAATAAAATCTATAATTAATCATATTATCACTATGTCTAAGAAAAATTATAATTAATCCCAAAGCCTATTGTTATTTTTCTAGAAATTTTCATGGACATAGGGAGGGGATAGACTAACCTCTTTTACTATGTGTGGTATTCCATTGAATCCTTGATCTATGAGGAGGTCATAGCCACTTTGGTTAGTGGTGTTGAATGCAGCAAGAATAACCAAACTAATATTTTTGGGTAATTTTGGAATAACATTGATGTCCCACATGAATCATTTGATTGAGAATAAAAACCAAGCAAAATCCATTATTATCATTGTTTTTGAATCAAAATAAATAATGATTGTAGTGATTATTCATATAATTTACCTATCAATAGCATACACGATCATCTCTTGTTTCTCTGGAATACCATAAAAATAATATATATCGTCAATCATGGTTACAAACCATCCTTGTTTATTCACTACCTGTAATCTCTCATATTTTCTTTGTATTATTTTTAAATATTATATGGAATTATATTGAGACCAGACCTTTCGACGTTGTGCGATTCTGAGGCCTGGAGTGCCCAGAATAAATGTTTGAATTAAATTAAACTTTAAACAGTGTGTGCGAGAAGTTTTTCTGAAAAAGTGGAATAACTTTTAAAAGGGTTCTCAGATCATAAATCTAAGGGCATCGTTGCGTTCAGAGTAGCGACTTTACCTTAGGTGGGGCCTAACATCAACCAGCACAGGTCAGCTACGAGAGTTAGTTTTTGAACATTTTAATGGAAATAAAATAAATTAATAATTTATTTTATTTAAAAGTTTCCTTTTTGTGTAGCGACCTAATTCATCCATTTTAAATACCTACTTATAGAAAGTTTGCAGGGTTAGCCTTATAACCCTACAAATTTAGAGACAGCCTCTAGGAGATTTGGAGGAGAGCCCATTGGCGGACGAGGACGACGAGATCGATCGACGCATCTTGGATTCGACGAACCCCACCAACGAATGCAACATGATGATCGTTATTCAAATGGATCAAGGTAGGGATTGTTATTTCAATTCTTATCTCCCCCATTCTTGGATTAAACAATGAACGTGGATCAACCCACCAACGGGGTGATCCGCAGATCGGGCGTTCTTGTGGGAGGGTGTCAATTTCCTTTTCTTTTGCGGTTTTTGATTCAAGAATTGATTTTATGATGATTTTGGGTTTGACTTTTTTATTTTCCTATTAAACCTATTAACAGGAGCGGATCGACTCCGTGATGAACGATGGTGGTGTTGTGTTCCTCTTTTGTTATTGATTTCTTCGCACTTTTCAACCTTGCGTTCTTCATGTTCTTCGCGGGGTTATGAACAACGGATCTCTGCACATCCGTTTTGCAATTCAACAATCCCAAATTGGAGACCCGACATCATGAAGAATTAACAGAGGTGCGACGAAAATGGCAGCAGACGAATCGACCTGGTTTGGGAGAAAACGTTCTTCTATCGTTCTTCGTGCGGATGATCGAAATGAGTTTTCAGGGCCGATCAAAGGCCCAAAATATGATAAACCTGCTTTTATTACAAACTTAAACATGATTTATTACATAAACTATACACTTGATACAAAATGGATGATCGATAGTTCTAGTTTATTTGGGGCTTAGGATCATTACATAACAACTTAAAACATGAAATACAACATCTATATTGAAAAATTCCTTTACATGACTACTACATTCCCTCGTACTTAGCATTGCATGGGATAACCTGAGGACATGCATAAGAAAAGGGGTGGCCTATAAAGCCCATTAAAGGAATAAACATGGAATACATGAGGAGTAAAATACATGTTAGACAATATGCATATCAATTGAGCACAAGAGAAAAATGAACATAAATGCATGATAAAGCATGATAATCATAACATGGAAATGTGGCAACAACACTTAACACGGAATTAGCATGAGCCAAGGCTCATTGCACATGGAGGATGAGTAAATCCTCATTGCACATGAAGCAGGAGTAAAACCTTGTTTCAATTTAATTAGCATGAGTCAACACTCATTGCACAAGACGTATCATGATACTACACTTTACCCAATGCATTGGAGTGCTATAAGGGCGCACCCTTCTTAAACATTTCATTTCATGCATAAGTGTGCCACATGGATCATAAAACATGGATTCAAAAAACACAATCATTTATTCCATGAAAAAGGAATGTGGAAGGAAACATTATAATCAATAAGTAAATGTTCATGAAGGTGAATAACCTTGATGGAGGAATGGGCATGGTATTCACTACACAATGGCATTGGCTTAGAAAATCGGTGCAATTTTTCTAGCATAACGACATGACATAAGAACACATAAAAATGGTTGATGAGAGAGAAAGGGGTGTCTCATCATATTTATATTACATGTACAGTAATAGGGTTATATATATACATGTTCCAAATAATATAATGGAATTTAGATTCACGATACAAAATAATTGCTTGAATGTAAATGAGGAGAGGGAAATTCCTTTCAGAATTTCGGCATAGTAACGGGTGTACATGAGAGGCATTTAATGAGAGAGAAAGGGGTATCCCATAATTAAAACATAAAGAGGTAAGTATTGGGGAGGTTTGAAACCATACCCCAACATTCATAATTGAAATTAAAAGGGAAAAACAACTTAAAGAAAATTTTACAAAAATGAGAAAGGAAGAAAAAACCCTTACTTGGAAGTGTGCTTCCAAAGGCTTGAGAGAGGCTTGAGAGAGGCTTCTTGGGAACTTGGGGAACCTTGGGAGGATTATAGAGAGAGTAGGGCAGAGGTTGGACGAACTCCAAAGGCTTTGAGGGAGGAGAAAGTGGGATCTTGGGTGGGTTTATATATGAAAGGTGAGTGAATTCTTTATTATTTAGGTTTGGGACCCCTTACATTAAACTAATCCAAACCAAAAATAAGCTCATGGTTTTTGCCCATGGTTTTTGGAAAAGGGGATAGGAAAAAAATATTTTATAAGTCCAAATTCTGAACTTCTTAAAATAATGGGGTTGCTTATGTGGAGGTGAGTCACACTCCCATGGAAAATAATTTAAAAAGACATGTTTAATAAGCCTTGAGGGGTCCATTAATGCTTTGTAAAATAAGTCAAACAAACCCAAAATCACATTATTTTAATGGTAAAAGATATATTGGCTGAAAATAAATCTTATAGTATTTTATTACATCACTATTGGGTCATTATGATGTCATAAAACACATTATATATTTAAACGGTATTTAATTTTTACCCAAAAATTTGACGGTCTCAGAAAATTATGAAAAATTCACCGTTGGATAATTTCGACGTCCTGATTCCAAAAATAACATTTATTTTATCTAAATAATTTTATAAATATGTTAATTTTCACTTTTAAAATAAAAACCAACATTTATCGAAAATTGACGAGTTTTGACAAAAATGGCTTTCAAACCTTAATAAAAATTACAATTGCATTCATAAAATTATAAGATAATTTATATTTAATAAAAATTAATTTAATAATAATAATAATATTTTATTAAAATACTATTTAATTCAAAAATCCATTAATTTAATAAAATAGAATTCTTAATTAAATAATAACTAAAAACACTATTTGTACTTTAAAAACTATTTACAAAGTATCAATAATGAAAAGAAAGTATATTCATTATTATATACAAAAATAATGTACATGAACATAGTACTAGAAATTTGTTACATAACCCCTTAAAACATCCGCATAAAACCTAAGGGTAAGGTGTGCGATGGTGACAGACTCTTGGGGTGGCTCAGATAACATCGCTCGAGTGGTAATCTCTATAAACTTCCACTTTTCCCATAGATGGTCCCGTTCGAGCTTGAAATGATGAATCTCGTCTTGGGATTGGTCAAGAGAAAAGCCCAAAGACGCCACCTCTTTTCCGAGCTCCGACAAATGAGATTCGTATGGAGCAATTCTACTGGATGAGTCCATCGCTTCCTTTGTCTGAGTAAATTGGGTTTGTTAAAGCCTTATATTTATACTAATCATGTGATCACTGTTCAACGGCTATAAAAGTAATGGTCACAATTCTTAACATAAAACCAAAGAAGTTGACATTTTATATAAACATTTTACATAAAGAGACATTTAATTAGATCAAGAGGGATTTCCATTAATGAAACTTTGGGTTGTTACAATATTCCCCCCTTAAGAAATTTCTCCCTCTAAATTTCCTTTTCCCACACTAAAATAGATGTGGGTAACTCAGCTTCATCATTTCCTTTGATTCCCAAGTCGCTTCTTCAAACTTGTGGTTTCTCCACAACACCTTGACGAGGGGAATTTTATTATTTCGTAGAACTTTTTCTCTATGATCTAAGATCTCCACTGGTTGCTCCTCATAAGAAATATCATCCTCCAACTGTACCACCTCATAAGAGAGTACATGTGAAGGGTCCGATATGTAATTCCTTAAGAGGGATACAAGAAAGACATCATGTACTTTGGCCATAGTAGGTGTAAGTTCTAGTCGATAGGCCACAACCCCGACATGATCAAGAATCTCGAAGGGGCCGATGTACCTTGGAATTAACATCCCTTTCTTTCCAAACCTCATAACCTTATTACATGGAGATATGCGTAGAAAAACAATGTCTCCAACTTTAAACTCAAGGTCTCGTCGATGATTATCTGCATAACTCTTCTGTCGACTCTGGGCTGCCTTGATATGCTGCTGAATGGTTTTCACCTTCTCCACCATTTCCTCGACCATTTCTGGTCCAAGCAGCTTACGTTCACCGACCTCATCCCAACATGTCGGTGTTCTGCACCTTTTCCCTTACAGGGCTTTATATGGTGCCATTTGGATGCTCGAGTGGAAAATATTGTTATAAGATAATTCAACCAGAGGAAGATGTTGATCCCATCCTCCTTTAAATTCCATTGAGAACGCTCTCAATATGTCCCTAAGTGTTTGGATAGTCCGCTCAGATTGGCCATTAGTTTGAGGATGATAGGTTGTATTGAAGTTCAGTTCAGTATTTAGAGAATGTTGAAGACTCATACAAAACTTAGGGGTGAATCTTGGATCTTGGTCAGACATAATAGATAGTGGTACTCCATGAAACCTTACCACTTCCCTGATATATATTCGTGCCCATTGATCCAATGATAAATCCTCCTGAATATCAATGAAGTGTTCAGTCTTTGTAAGACGATCCACAACAACCCAGATTGCATTGTTGCCTTTGGATGTCCTCGGAAGTCCGGTGACGAAGTACATGGTGATGTTCTGCCATTTCCATTCTGGTATGGGCAATGGTTGCATCATCCCCTTAGACTTATGCCTCTTTGCCTTCACTTGCTGGCACACCAGGAACTTTGATGTATATTCAGTGATCTCCTTCTTCATATTATCCCACCAAAATTTTTCTCAGATATCTCGATACATCTTTGTTCTCCCTGGGTGAATAGAGAAATTCGAACTATGTGCATCATCCAAAAGTTCCTTCTTCAGCTCCGGACTTGATGGAACACATAGTCTTTTCCCAAATCTCACAATTCCTTCTTCATTAACATTAAACTCCGAGGATTTACCTTTTTCGATAGCTTCCACTTTTTCTTGAATTCCCATATCATCCTTTTGAGAATCCTTTAACCTTTCTAAAAGAGATGGTTGAGAAATAATTTGTGAAAGGATTGATGATGTTCCCTTCTTTATGATTACCATGTCCATCTTCATCAAGTATAATAATATTGGATCCTTCTCAATTCTCATCATTGATAGAATCATTGGGTCCTTTCTACTTAGGGCATCTGCCACCTTGTTCACTTTCCCAGGGTGGTAATGTATTGAACAGTCATAATCCTGGATGAGCTCTATCCATATTCTCTGGAGCATATTAATCTCTTTCTGTGTGAATATATATTTAAAACTCTTGTGGTTAGTATATATCTCACATTTCTCCCCATAGAGATAATGTCGTCATATTTTCAAGGAAAAGATCATAGCCACCAACTCCAGATCATGCGTTGGATAGTTTTGCTCATAGATGTTCAACTGCCTTGAGACATAGGATATCAATTTATCATTTTGCATCATCACATAGCCTAATACCTTATTCGAAGCATCACTTAATACCAAAAAAAGTTCCCCACTTGTGGGTAAAGTGAGCACGGGCACAGTGATAAGCCTCCTTTTCAACTCCTTGAATATTTCTTTGCATTCATCACTCCAAGAAAATTTTACTCCATTTGGAGTTAGCTTGGTAAGAGGGCTGGACAATCGTGAGAAATTTCTCACAAATAGTCTATAATATCTAGTTAACCCCAAGAAGCTACGGATATCCGTTATCGATATTGGCCTCAACCATCCCTCAATTACATCTTTTTTGGAGGGATCCACAGATATCCCATTTCTTGTGATGAAATGGCCCAAGAATGAGACTTCATTCAACTAGAACTAACACTTGTTGTACTTTTCATAGAGCTTCTCCTTTCGCAAAGTCTCTAGTACAGTTCTTAAATGCTCCTCATGATCCTCCTTGGTTTTGGAGTATATTAGAATATCATCTATAAAGACTACCAAAAATTTGTCTAGGTAATCTCTAAAGACTCTATTCATCAAGTCCATGATGATTGATGGAGCATTGGTGAGTCCAAAAGGAATTAATATGGATTCATAGTGCCCGTATCTTGTATGAAAAGCAGTCTTGGGGACATCTTCCTTCTTCACCCTTACTTGATAATATCTCGACCGCAAATCTACCTTGGAGAAGTATTTTTCTCCATGCAGCTGATCCAAAAATTCATTGATCTTTGGTAGAGGATACTTTTTCTTTATCATGATTTTGTTAATTTCATAATAATCGATGCAAAGTCGCATTGACCCATCCTTCTTCTTGATGAAGAGGACTGGTGCACCCCATGGTGAAGCACTTGGGCGTATAAACCCTTTATCCATATTCTCTTATAGTTGTTTCTTAAGATCTTCAAGCTCAATGATAGACATTCTATATGGAGTCTTGGATATTGGTAGTGCCCCAGGTATAATTTCAATTGATAATTCAACATCTCTTCTAGGAGGAAGACCAGACAGTTCCTCGGGAAACACTTCAGCGAATTCTCTCACAATAGGCATTTCTTCAAGGATGGTTTCTTCCTTAGACTAAATCATCTAATCCATATACGCATGATCATAGGGAAGTAATATCCATGCTTGAGATGATGGAGCTAAAGGAGATTCATCTTCCTCCTTACACTTGTAAAGAATCAGGGGTTGATTCTCCATATGGAGTGTGATTTCCCTCTCCTAACAATTTATGTTGGATCTATATAAGTAAACCCAATACATGCCAAGAATGGCATAAAATTCCACTAGAGGGAGTATGACGAGGTTCTCTAAGAAATTCAATCCACAGATTATGACAGGGGAGGAGTTATATTCATGGGATGCAATGATTGCCCCATTTTCCGTACTCACCAACATCTTCACTTCCATGATTTGTGGTGGTGATGGGATTGGTCTACTAAACTTTTGAGATATAAAAGAATTCGTAGAACCTGAATCAAAAAGTACGTTCACTATTCTTGAATGAATCACTAGCGTACTTGTCACCACTTCGTTGTCAGGGTTCACTTCGGCAGAATTTATGGAAAAATCTCTTCCTTTCTTCCTTGTAGGTTGTTGGTTTCCTTCGAGAACCTTTGGATTAGGGCACGTGTTTTCAAGATGCCCCGGTTCTTTGAAGTTGTAGCAATGAACAACGCATTGTGGTTCGAACGGAGTGTTCCTCTACTCTGTCGTAGCCACGGGTCTTGCTTGCCGACAGTTAACAGCTAGTTGCCCTTCTCTTCCACACCTAAAGCATTTCCTTGTCCCCTTGAGGCAATTTCCAAGGTGCTTCTTTCCGCACTTTTGGCAAGTGGGGTGCTGGATCTTCTTAGAACCGTTGGATCTATCCATCGGACCACAAGAATTAAAGTCCACCTTACGATTCTTGTCCCCATGATACCCCTGTGATTCCCCGATCTCCATTTCAACCTAAAGGGAACATCAGACAATTTCTTCATAGCTGTTGAAGTCAGGGATCGCTAATGCTTTCCGCAGGCTAGGCTTCAGCCCACCAAAGAAGCGGTCAACCTTGCATTAAGGGGTAATGACAAAGCCGGAAGTATATCGTGCAAGCCTTCTGACGTTTTCCTCATATGATTCAATAGATTCTTCTTATTTTTTTCTTGAGGTAAAGGAAGTCCCTTTCCATCTTAAGCCGGAGGGTGCGCATAAAATATTTATCAAAAAATATTTTCTGGAAATCCTTCCATTCCAACGCCTCGATCTCCTCCACAGGCTTCATATTTTTTATCAACGTCCAACATTGATTAGCTTCACCCTCCATAAAATAATCCATTAAGAGAACCTTCTCTTGTTCATAAAATTTAAGGATGGATAAGATCTTTTCAATGGAGTTGATCCATTGTTCATTGATCGTGGGATCAGATGATCCACTAAAAGTAGGAGGCCTTTGTCTCATGAATCTCTCAATAGCAACTTGTTTCTTCTTAGGGGGGTTTGGACATTACTCTTGACCCGTGTTTCTATTCAAATCTTGAGTTATCATATAGAGAAGTGTGACAAAGTTCATGATTCCCGCTCCCATTGGATTGGGCATCTCATTAGTACAGTCATCACACTGATCTTCACATCAGTTGTTAGCCCGAGTCCTCCTATTACCGGCCATTGGTTGGAATAAAAGGAAAGTTAGTGGGGTAACACATAAAGGGTAATCCAAAGAAAAAAGTTAATGAATTATAAATAAACCTTTATTTCCTTAACTTATGAGTCTATAGGCTTCAATCTAGGATTTTCATGATCTACTTTCTAACATATATTCTTAGTGGAATTTTTTTAATTCCCTTAATAAGGGCTCATACTAAGATTGTGAATTTATAAAAACATATCCCCCGAGAGTGTCATAACCAATAGTACATTAAGACCCATTGTCATGCACCATTTCCCATTCGAGTCCAGCACAAAGTGGTGTTTTCGGGTTTTACCCCTAGGATACATCTGTGTCAGAGCTGCCTCAACCTGCTCGTATCCAGACAGGGATGTATTTGTTTGATAAACCACTTAATAAGTACTTACCAAAACTTAGGGATGTTTTTATTATACTTAGTCTTGTCTCTAAGGCTTTACTAGGATTTTCTAATCCTAACCCCAAAAATAACTAAACATATCCTCTAATACCAAATATGACAACCCTGCTTTTATTAAAAACTTAAACATGATTTATTACATAAACTATTCACTTGATACAACATGTATGATTGAGAGTTATAGTGTATTTGGGGCTTAGGACCATTACATAACAACTTAAAACATGAAATTCAACATCTTTATTAAAAACGTCCTTTACATGACCACTACATTCCCTTGTACATAGCATTGCATGGGATAACCTGAGGACATGCATAAGAAAAGGGGTGATCTATAAAGCCCAGTAAGGGAATAAACATGGAATAAATAAGGAGTAAAATACATATTAGACAATAGTCATATCAATATAGAACAATAGAAACATGAACATAAAGGCATGATAAAGCATGATAATCATAACATGGAAATGTGGTAACAACACTTAACATGGAATTAGCATGAGCCAAGGCTCATTGCACATGGAGCATGAGTAAATCCTCATTGCACATGAAGAACGAGTAAACCCTCGATGCACTTGAATTAGCATGAGTCAAAACTCATTTCACATGACGTATCATGATACTATACTTTACCCAATGCATTGGAGCGCTATAAGGGCACATCCTTCTTAACATTTCATTTCATGCATAAGTGTGCCACATGGATCATAAAACATGGATTCAAAAAACAAAATCATTTATTCCATGAAAAAGGAATGTGGAATGAAACTTTATAATCAATAAGTAAATGTACATGAAGGTGAATACCCTTGATGGAGAAATGGGCATGGTATTCACTACACAATGGCATTGGCTTAGAAAATCGGTGCAATTTCGGCAGTATAACTGCGTGACATAAGAACTCATAAAAATGGTTGATGAGAGAGAAAGCGGTGTCTCATCATATTTACATGACATGGACAGTAATAGGGTCATATATATACATGTCCCAACAAATATAATGGAATTTATATTCACGATATAAAAGAATTGATTAAATGTAAATGAGGAGAGGGAAATTCCTTTAGGAATTTCGGCATAGTAACGGGTGTACATGGGAGGCATTTAATGAGAGAGAAAGGGGTATCACATCATTCAAAAATAAAGATAGAAGTATGAGGGAGGTGACAAACCATACCCCAACATTCATAATTGAAATTAAAAGGGAAAAACAACTTAAATAAAATTTGACAAAAATGAGAAAGGAAGAAAAAACCCTTACTTGGAAGTGTGCTTCCAAAGGATTGAGAGAGGCTTGAGAGTGGCTTCTTGGGATCTTGGGGCACCTTGGGAGGATTCTAGAGAGAGTAGGGAAGAGTTTGGACGAACTAAAAAGGCTTTGAGTGAGGAGGAAGTGGGAGCTTGTGTGAGTTTATATAGGAAAGGTGAGTGAATTCTTTATTATTTAGGTTTGGGACCCCTTACATTAAACTAATCCAAACCACAAATCAGATCATGGTTTTTTCCCATGGTTTTTGGAAAAGGGGATAGGAAAAAAATATTTTATAAGGCCAAAGTCCGAACTTCTTAAAATAATGGGGTTGCTTATGTGGAGGTGAGTCACACTCCCATGGAAAATAATTTAAAAAGACAAGATGTTTAATAAGTTTTGAGGGGTCCATTAATGCTTTGTAAAATAAGTCAAACAAATCCAAAATCACATTATTTTAATGGTAAAATATATATTTTCCGAACATAATGCTTATAGTATTTTATTACATCACTAATGGGTCATTATGACGTCATAAAACACATTATATATTTAAACGATATTTAATTTTTACCCAAAAATTTGACACTCAGAAAATTATGAAAAATTCACCATTGGATAATTTCGACGTCTTGATTCCATAAATAACATTTATTTTATCTAAATAATTTTCTAAATATGTTAATTTTCACTTTTAAAATAAAAACTCACATTTATCGAAAATTCATGGGTTTTTTTGACAAAAATGGCTTGCAAACCTTAATAAAAATTACAATTGCATTCATAAAATTATAGGATCATTTATATTCAATAAAAACTAATTTAATAATAATAATAATAATATTTTATTAAAATATTATTTAATTCAAAAATCCCTTAATTTAATAAAATATAATTCTTAATTAAATAATAACTAAAAACACTATTTGTACTTTAAAAACTATTTACAAAGTATCAATAATGACAAGAATGTATATTCATTATTATATAAAAAAATAATGTACATGAACATAGTACTAGAGATTTGTTACATAACCCCTTAAAACAGCCACATAAGACCTAAGGGTAAGGTGTGCGATGGTGACAGACTCTTGGGGTGGCTCAGATAACATCGCTTGAGTGATAATCTATATCAACTTCCACTTTTCCCATATATGGTCCCATTCAAGCTTGACATGATAAAGCTCAGATTGGGCTTCGTCAAGAGAAAATACCAAAGAAACCACCTCTTTTCCGTGCTCCGACAAATGGGCTTCGTATGGAGCAATTCTACAGGATGAGTCCATCGCTTCCTTTGTCTGAGTAAATTGGGTTTGTTAAAGCCTTATATTTATACTAATCATGTGATCAATGTTCAACGACTATAAAAGTAACGGTCACAATTCTTAACATAAAGCAAAATAAGTTGACATTTTATATAAACATTTTACAAAAATAGACATTTAATTAGATCAAGATGGATTTCCATTAATGAAACATTGGGTCGTTACACGAAACCACCTGAAGCATCGATGGCATGGTGGGGTGACCTTGGATCTTGAGTATTGTGATGATCAGATAGATGAATTGAGGATCAGAGGATCCCCGAGGTGCGATGATGAAGAACGATGGTTCTATATATTTTCAAAGAACACAACATGTATCTCGAAGAACACGCCGTGTGGGACCAGCTTAGCGGTGGTTAGGGTTCCGCGATGCCCAAAGAGATGACACGGTGTGTTATCCGAAGAACACGAAATGTGGGTCCTTACGTGGGACTCGGTGTGTATCCAGGGGATGCACAGACACGGGGTGGATTACACGGCCGTGTACACCACCACACGACCAGACCCGACCAACTGCATGGGTTACCCCGTGTTCCGATTACACAGGTTGTAACAAACAGGTTGAAGCCGTGTACGGGCACATGGCCAACGTACATGGAGTCCTCCCTAGATAGAGGAACACAACGTGCTTCTCCCTTACACACTGTGTATACCTTCTTCCACATGACAAGCCTTGTGACACGGGCCGTTGTACACGGGCAGTACCAAGGGTCAGAGGACACGACGTGTGACCATTCTACACACTGTGTACTTTTCAGTACATGGCTTGATCTTCTTGTCCACCGTATCTTGGACATGTTTCGTTTGGGTTAGTTCCCCCTTTTCACATTCCCCTAAAGTTTAGGTATCGTTTCCTTCTATTGGAGTATGATCCCTTCAGCAGGAATTTCCGAGATAGAGTCAGGTATCCCTCCGTGAGGCCCAAAGAGAGATCCTCTATCCATTCTGGACTCTAGGTAGAGTCAGGTATTGACATGACTACTTCCATAGGGAACTTATCCTCTACCTAGTAGGTGAATCCGTATGAGTCACGGTATCCTCCAAGGACCTAGAATTGATCCACATAAGTGTATCATGATCTTTCCCCACTCAGGAGTGTGTTCTCATGGAATGAGTGTATCTATCTCTCGTGACTTCTCCCGATGGACAATACTTCTCGGATGAATGTCATTAGCGATATCAAACTCATGGAGTGAGTTCTCCCAAACGAGTGCTTTTTGGAATCTTCGAACTGAATCCATAGCGGCAGTATGTGGTTGTGTGACTTATCTCTAGACTACAGGTCTGGGTTTTTAGTATATCTTGATTGTGTTCTCCTATTATATGTTCAGTTGGCATATACTATGTAGAGCTGATTGTACCTTTCCTTTGTGTATTTCTTTGTGGTTTTAGGGTCCTCTATTGAGTATTGTTATACTCACCCCTTCACGGGCTTTGCCAATACATTTCATGTCTTATGCAGGCGAGCAGCCTTTTGATAGAGTTCAGGGCGGACCTGGGCAGGACCGGGCTTTCTAAGATCCCTACAGGCTGAGGTGTTCCTATGTCTATAAGCAGAAGTCCCAGTACCTAATTGTGCTTACAGGTTGGAATTTTTAGTTTACAGACTCTTGTTTTTGGTGGGCTTGTATTCTATCCCAGTTTACATTCAATACTTACCTTCCGTCGTACTATGTTTGGTTGGGTTTAGTTGTATGCATGCATTTTTTGTTCCTTTGTGTTTTTTTCCATTTCAATATTTGTGGGATTGGAGATATGTGAATGTGTACAGGTACATAGGCAATGCCTCCCATGTTTGTAATATGCCTACACGGTTCTAGTCACCAGCCCCTGGCCTATTGAGGGCAGGCGTAGAGATTCGCGGCGCGAGCCCCAATAGGATGGGTCGTGACAAAGTGGTATCAGAGCTGGTCGGTTCTACCTTAGAACCAAGAGTATGCGAGATTGGTTTGGGGCAAAAATGTTAAGTGTTTCGAGCTCAGCTTTCAGGCCAGAGATCTAATAACCTGCTTTTCGACTCGGTACATGAAAAAACTAGTTGTAGGGAAATAAGAGATTGTTACATGCATCATATATGAATGGGTTGTGTTTTCCATGTCCTCTATGTCATTTATCCAGATATAATCTTTGACCATGGTACATCTTGTTACTTACAGGATGCCTCCGTGATGCATACTCGCTTGGATTCAGTAGCATGATCATGAGGATGACCCCCTCAGTGATGAGGCTTCGATACAGAGACCAGTTCCCCAAGCATCACCTCTAGGTGGTGCACATACTATGCCACCACCAGTGGAGAAGCCCGTGGTACCTGCAGTACCAGCAAACGAGGGGCGCAGGCTGAGTGCACTCCATGAGTTCCAGATACAGAGACCCCTCAGGTTCCAAGGCGAGACTAACCCTTATGCAGCTGAGGAATGGATTGAGGTGGTGACCAGATTTTTCCATCTTGTGAGGACACCAACAGACCAGATGGTGATCCTAGAAATGAGCCTTCTTTAGGGTTTGATGGGATTATAGTAGAGTCTGACCACACAAAATCACGACGAGGAGACTCTTTCGTGGACGAAGTTTGAGTGACTCTTTAGGGAGGCGTTCTCACCGGTTATTCTAAGAGCAGTGCGTATCCAGGAGCTTCTTCATCTCCAACAGGGTAGTTTTATGGTGGATGACTATTCATCTAGGTTCACCAACCTCGTGAGGTACTTGATGGATATGGTCATGGATAAATACTTCAGAGTTCGAACCTTCGAGTGAGGTCTATAATGGGACATCTGAGCTTGTGTCGTTCCTCTTTTCATTCCAACTTATGTTGGAGTGCTCGAGTAGGCCTTGGTGATCGAGAAATTCTTGGCGGAGCAGAGACAACCGACGACAGTTAGCAGCAGACAGATAGGTTCGGAGACCTCGGAAGTAGGGAGACGATGTCAGGCATAGGGATCAGGACATGGGAGACATTATAGGAGGACCTAGTACTGGGGTTTGATAGTCCAGGGATCTCAGGCTGGATCCAGTCAGCCTAGGGAGAGGCCAATACTACTCGTGCGATGGTAGGGGACATCACACTAGAGATTGCCCGACCCATCGAGCTACTGACAGGGAGGCAGTGGACAGACCACTGAGTCAGAGGCATAGAGTGGAGCAGACAGATCTTCCAGGCGGTGGATGTGGCATAGGAGCAGGGAGAGCTGTAGGTGGTGGTAGATGCTTCGATCTACTTCCACCACCACCCTTAAGAGGTCCGCACCAGGATCAGTGAGCTAGGGGACAAGGGTGGGGATAGCTGCATGTGGTCGAGGTGTATGACCTAGGGACTCCAGGGATGATCCAAGGTATGATATGTGTATTTTCTACCTTATCTGCCGTACTTATAGAAACAGGTTCTAGTTATTCCTTCCTCACCACATGTCTTGTGTGAAACCTTGAGATTTTGGTAGAGCTGTTGACTCGACCCTTACACTTGGAGACACCTACGGGAGGAGACACAATGGTCACACACCTTTGCAGACAATGTGATATCACCCTTGGAGGTGAGAGTTTCAGTTAGAACCTCTTGGTGGTAGCGTCAAGTCCTTACGAGGTCATTATTGGTATGGATTGGTTATCCTCAATCCATGTCCAGATTGAATGCTTTAGGTGAAGAGTGCGGTGTGTCCGTAGCGACGGGACGAGGTTTTACTTTGTCGGTGAAAGGGAGACTTAGGAATCACAGAATGGTCTCATGCGCAGGAGGGTACATCCCACTACTCATGATTTGGATATCATTACCCTTAGAGCAGTAGATGTTTTCATCTTCCAGTTCCCAAAAGTAGTGGTGGAATACGAGGACGTCTTTCCCAAAGATGTTCTAGGACTACCTCCCCACCATGAAATTGACTTCTACATTTACTTACACCCTGGGACGACACTGATTTCTTCATCAGCATATCGGATGGATCTCATAGAGCTTAGAGAGCTGAGGGTGCAGTTGGAGGATTTGCAGAGCAAGGGTTTCGTGAGACCCATCATCTCATTCTGGGCAGACCTAGTTTTGTTTGCCAAGAAGGCATATGGGAGTTTGAGGTTGTGCATGGATTATCGACGCCTGAACCCGGTGACGATAAAGAACAAGTATCCACTAACAAGGATTAATAACCTCTTCGACCAGTTGAGAGGGGCACAATGGTTCTCGAAGGTTGACCTTCAGTCAGGTTTCCACCAGTTATGAGTACGGGATGTGGGTATATCGAAGACGGCTTCTTGATGCCACTAGGGTCACTATGAGTACTTGGTGATGCCTTTCAGCATGACGAATTCCCCCACAGTGTTCATGGGACTTATGAACTAGATATTCTAGCCATAATTGGAACAATTTTTAGTGGTCTTCATTGACGAAATCCTTATGTACTCGGCGTCAGAGGAGGAGCACGCGAGACACCTGCAGATGGTTCTGGACGTACTCTGAGAGCACCAACTTTATGGGAAGCTCTTGAAATGCCAATTCTGGATTTGGGAGGTCCACTTACTGGGAAATGTCATTTTAGAAGATTGAGTAGCTGTGGACCCAACCAAGGTGGAGGTAGTGTTAGCATGGAAGCCACATCGGAGCGTGATGGAGGTTCAGAGCTTCCTTGCGTTGGCAGGATATTACCGGAGATTCATTCCTAATTTCTTCTGAATATCAACACTGGTGATAGCCTTGACCAGGAAGGGGCAACCCTTCATGTGGACTGAGAAGTTCCAACAAGCTTTTGAGTAATTGATGTAGAGTTTGAATAGCACCCTGATCTTGAGATTACCAGAAGAGGATGTCGAGTATGTAGTTTTCTACGACACACCAGGGACCGGGTTTGGCTGTGTCCTGATGCAAAGATAGGCAGTGATTTCTTATGGTTCACACCATCTTAGGCCACATGAGTATAACTATGTGACCCATGATCTCGAGTTGGATGTGGTATTCTTCGCATTGAAGATGTGGTGACACTACCTTATGGGTGAGCGGTTCATCTTCTACTCTGACCACAAGAGCCTCAAGTACATCTTCTCACAGAAGGATATGAATCTAAGATATAGGTGTTGGATAGAGTTCCTCTAGGACTATGATTTCGAGATCATCTATACTCCTGGTAAGGGGAACAAGGAGGAAGATGCTCTTAGTAAGAGATTGAGCTCACAACTTCTGAGCGAGGAAACAGAACCGTCAGCCTCATTACAGTTATCCTTCATGGGCAGAGAGGATGTAGCTTACCTTCTGTCGATGGTTGTCACCACTCCACTCTTACAACGAGTTAGGGAGGAACAACTTGGGGATGTCGACTGTGAGGCTTTATGTACTCAGTTATCCTCAGGGCATGCCCCTGATAGATATTCTCAAGGTGGGGAGCATGTAGTTCTTTTCATAGGATGCACTGTTGTACCAGTGTAATTGCAAGAGGAGGTCCTAAGGGAGTTTCATACACCCCATTGGAAATACATCATGGAGTGGTGAAGATGTACGAGGATCTATGATGATAGTTCTGGTGGTCTGGCATGAATAAGGCGGTAGCAGAGTTCGTCTCTCGATGCCTTACGTGACAGTAGGTGAAGGCTGAGCACCAGGTTCCCGTGGGATTATCTCACCCCCTGAAAGTTCCAGAGTGTAAGTGGGATGAAATATGCATGGACATCATGATGGGCTTACCATGGATGTCCAAGGATAACAATTCCATCTAAGTGATCATTGACCGACTCACCAAGTCATCCCACTTTATAGATATCAGAGAGAAAAGTTCCGTAGAGATCTTGGGACACCTCTACTTGTAGAAGATAGTTTGGCTTCGTGGAGTCCCTTCGACAATAGTCTCAGATCGAGATGCCTTCTTCACATCGTAGTTGTGGATGGTATTGCAGGAGGCTTTTGAAACTCATCTACGCTTGAGAACAACATTCCAGCCCTAGACAGATGGTCAGATGGAGAGGACCATTCAGGTTATGGAGGATATGTTGCGGGCCTATATCTTGGACTTTGGTTTCTATTGGGAGGAACACCTACCACTGGTGTAGTTTGCATACAATAATAGCCACCACTCCACCATTAGTATGGCACTATTCAAGGCTTTATCTGGGAGACCTTGTCGGTCACCACTTTTATGGACCGGCCCCGAAGAGTCAGCACTCATGGGTCCAGAGTTGGTGCGAGCTACCAATGAGATGGTGCAAATAATCCAAGAGCTGATGAATACTGCACAGAGCCATCATAAGTGTTATGATGACAGACGACAGAGACCTCTGGAGTTCAAGGAAGGGGACCATGTCTTCCTTAGGGTCTCACCTCGGTGAGGGTTGCAGAGATATGGTCGGGGCGACTAGCTATCTCCTAGGTTCATCAAAACTTTTCATATACTGTGCAGAGTTGGCGAGGTGGTGTACCACCTAGCTCTACCACCACAGTTACACCAAGTACACGATGTCTTCCACGTGTCGCAGTTGAGGAGGTACGTGCATGACCCATCACACGTTATCGACTGGGGTGAGCTGGACATCGAGGATGGAGCGACCATTGCTGAGTACCTAGTGGAGATCGAGGATCGGTAGGAGAGGATATTTCATGGGAGATCAATTCCCTTGATGCACATTCAGTGGTATCATAGAAATCTTCAGGAGATCATGTGGGAGTGGGAGAATCGGATCCATACCCAGTACCCATATCTTTTTAAGTAGCTCTTGTTTTGGATTTTCGGGGACGCAAAGCCCCAAGTTGGGGAGAATGTCATATCTCGTATTTTCCATGTATTATTTTTAAAGATTATATGGAATTATTTCAAGACTAGACCTTTCAACGACGTGCGATTATGAGGCCCAGAGTGCCCGGAATAAATGTTTGAATTAAATTAAAATTAAACAGCGCACACGAGCAGTTTTCCTGAAAAAGTGGAATAACTTTTAAAAGAGTGCTCGTATAATAAATATGAGGGTTTCGTTGCCTTCAGAGCAGCGACTTTACCTTAGGCAGGTACTAACATTAACCAGTGCAAGTCAACTACAAGAGTTAGGTTTTGAACGTTTTAATGGAAATAAAATAAATTAATAATTTATTCTATTTAAAAGTTTATTTTTTTCAAAACAACCTAATTCCTCCTTTTTAAATAACTACTTATGGAAAGTTTGCAGGGTTAGCCTCATAACCATGCAAATTGAGAGAGATCCTCTTGGAGCTTTGTAGGAGAACCTGTTGGCAGACGACGATGACACGATCGATCGACGCATCTCAAATTCGATGAACCCCGTCAATGAACGCGGCACGATGATCATTCTTCAACCAGATCAAGGTAGGGGTTTTTATTTCAATTCTTCTCTTCCCCATTATTGGATTAAACAATGAATGTGGATCAACCCACCAACAGTTTGATCTGTGGATCAGGAGTTCTTGCAGGAGGGTGTTAATTTCCTTTTCTTTTGTGGTTTTTGATTCGAGAATTGATTTTATGATGATTTTTTGTTTTACTTTTTGATTTTACTATTACACCTATTAACGTGATCATATCAACGCCATGAAAAATGATGGCGAAGGTGTGTTCCTCTTTTTTTATTGATTTCTTCCTCCTTTTCAACCTTGAGTTCTTCGCGTTCTTCGTGGGGTTATGAACAACGGATTGTTTCACATCTGTTTCGCAACGCAAAGATCCTAAATTAGAGACCCGACATTGAAATGACTCAATATAGGTGAGACGGTGATGGAGGTAGATGAATCGAACCAGTTTGGAAGAAAACGTTCTTCGACCGTTCTTCGTGTGGATGATCGAAACGAGTTTCCAGGGCCGATCGAACACCTGAAACCTCTTGAAGCAACAATGGAATGAAAGGGTGACCAAAGATCTTGAGTATTCCGATGACCGGATGGATGGATCAAGGATCGGAGGATCCCCGAGGTGCGGCGATGAAGAATGATGGTTCTGGAAATTTCCAAAGAACACATCATGTATCTTGAAGAACACGCCGTATGGGATCGGCTCAGCGGTGTCTAGGGTTCTGCAATGCGCAAAGTGATGACACGTCATCTTCTTCGAAGAACATAGTGTGTGGGTCCTTAAGTGGGACTCGGAGTGTACCCAAGGGATGCATGGACATGGGGTGGAGTACACGACCGTGTACTCCACCACACGGCTAGTCCAGGCCAACTGCATGGGTTACCCCGTGTGCCAATTACATGGGCTATAACACATAGGTTGAAGTCGTGTATTGGCACATGGACAATGTACACTGAGTCCTCCTCAGATAGAGGAACACGAAGTTCCACTCCCTTACACACCGTGTATACCTTCTTCCACACAACAAGACTTGCGACACGAGCTGTTGTACACGGGCAGTACCCCGGGTCTGAGAACACGGTGTGTGACCATTATACACGCCGTGTACTTTTTAGTACAGGGATTGATCTTCTTGTCCATCGTATATTAGAAATTTTTCATTTTGGTTAGTGCCCCTTTTTATCATTCCCCTGAAGGTCAGGTATCATTTCCTTCTACAAGAGTATGATCCCTTCAACAAGACTTTCCGAGATAAAGCCAGGTATCCCTCTGAGAGGCCCGGAGTGAGATCCTCTATCCATTCTTAACCTTAGGTATATTCAGGTATCAACACGACTACTTTCATAGGGCACCGATCCTCTTCATAAAAGTTAAATCCAGATGAGTCACGGTATCTGCCAAGGCCCTGGAAGTGATCTTCATCTGTGTATTGTGATATTTACCTACTCAGGAGTTTGTTCTCCCAGAATGAGTGTATCTATCTCTCGTGACTTTTAACGATGGATAATACTTCTTAGACAAACATCATCAGAGCTGTCAAACCCATAGATTGTGTTCTCCCAAATGAGTGCTTCATGGAATCTTCGAACTGAATTCCTAGTGGCGGTATGCGGTTTTGTGACTTGTCTCTAGACCACAGGTCTAGGCTTTGAGTATATCTAGATTGTGTTCTTCTATTATATGTTCAGTAGGAATATACTGTGTAGATCTGACTATACATTTCCTTTGTGTATTTATTTTTGGTTTTCAGGGTCCTCTACTGAGTATTGTTATACTCACCCCTGCATGGGATTTTCCTGAACATGTCGTGTCTTGTGCAAACAAGAATCCTTTTGATGGATTCTACGATGGACCAGGGTAGGACCGGGCTTTCGGAGTTCCCTACAGGCTGAGGTGTTCCTACATCTATGAGCAGCAGTCCTAGTACCTCTTTGTGCTTAGAGGTTGGACTTTGTAGTTTGCAGTCTATTTTTATGGTGGGATTGTATTCTGGCCCAGTTTACGTTCAGTACATACCTTACGGCATACTTTTTTGGTTGGGTTTAGTTGTATGCATTCATTTTGGTTCCTTAGTGTTTTTTCCATTTCAGTATCTATGGGCATGGATGTGTGTGTGTGTGTGTACAGGTACATAGGAAATTCCTCTCATGTTGGTAATATGCCTAAATGATGTTATTCACCAGCTTCTGGCCTATTGGGGGTAGGCTTGGGGAGTCGTGACTCCGTGATGAATGATGGAAGAGGTGCATTCCTCTTTTATTATTGATTTCTTCTTCATTTTCATCCATTCGTTCTTCACGTTCTTCGTGGGGTTATGAACAATGGATCGTTGCACATCCATTTCACAATGAAAAGATCCCAAATTGGAGACCTGATATCGTGATGACTCAACGGAGGTGCGATGACAATGGTAGAAGATGAATCAGCCCGGTTCGCGAGAAAGTGTTCTTCTATCGTTCTTCGTGCGAATGATCGAAACGAGTTTTTAGGGCTGGTCGAATGCTCGAAACCTCCCAAAGAATCGATGGCATGGTAGGAAGACCATGGATCTAGAGTATTGCAAAGATCGGAAAGACGAATCGAGGATAAGAGGAGACCTGAGGCATGACGACGAAGAACGATGATTCTAGAAATTTCTGAAGAACACGGCGTGCATCTCGAAGAACACATTGTGTGGGACCAGATCAACGGAGGCTAGGGTTTTGCGATGCAAAAAGCGATGAAACAGTGTGTTATCTGAAGAACACGACATATTGGTCCTTATGTGTGACTCGGCGTGTATCTAGGGGATGCACAAACACGGGGTGGAGTACACGACTGTGTACTCCACCACACGGCTAGTCCAGGACGGCTGCATGGCCCATGTACCGATTACACGGGTTGTAACACACGGGTTGAAGCCATGTACGGGCACATGGACAACATACACGGAGTCCTCCTCAAATAGAAGAACACTGCGTGCTACTCCCTTACACGTCGTGTATAACTTCTTCCACACAACAAGCCTTGAAACACGAGTCGTTGTACACGGGCAGTACCCAGGGTCAGAGGACACAACGTGTGACCATTCTACACACTGTGTACTTTTTAGTACGTGGCTTGATCTTCTTGTCCACTGTATCTTGGACATGTTTAATTTGGGTTAGTGCCCCTTTTTCTCGTTCCCCTAATGGTCAGATATCGTTTCCTTCTACAGGAGTATGATCCCTTCAGTAGGAATTTCCGAGATAGAGTTAGGTATCTCTCCGAGAGGCCCAGAGCGAGATCCTCTATACATTATTGACCCTAGGTAGAGTTAGGTATCGACATGAAAACTTACACAGGGTGTCATTCCTCTACCTAGATGGTGAATTTGGTGAGTCACGGTATCCAACAAGGCCCTAACAGTGATCCTCATTTTTGTATCGTGATCTTTCCCCACTCAGGAGTGTGTTCTCCGAGAATGAGTGTATCTATCTCTCCTGAATTTTCCCGACAGACAATATTTCTCGAACGAACGTCATTAGAGTTATCAAACTCCTGGAGTGAGTTCTCCCAAATGAGTGCTTTGTGGAATCTTCGAAACTGAATACCTAGTGGCAGTATGTGATTGTGTGACTTGTCTCTAGATTGCAGGTCTGGGTTTTGAGTATATCTAGATTGTGTTCTCCTATTATATGTTCAGTAGGAATATATTGTGTAGAGTTGACTGTACCTTTCCTTTGTGTTTTTTTTTTGTTTTTGGGGTCCTCTATTGAGTATTATTATACTAACACCTGCACGGGCTTTGCCCACACATGTCGTGTCTTGTGCATAAGAGCGGCCTTTTGACGGAGTCCAGGGCGGATCTGGGCAGGACCGGGCTTTCTGAGCTCCCTACAGGCCGAGGTGTTCCTATGGCTATGAGCAGCAGTCTCAGTAATTATTTGTGCTTACAAGTTGTAATTTGCAGTTTGTGGTCTCTTGTTTTTGGTGGGCTTGTATTTTGGCCCAGTTTACTTTCAGTACTTACCTTCTGTCGTACTCTATTTGGTTGGCTTTAGTTGTATGCATGCATTTTTGTTCCTTAGTGTTTTTTTCATTTTAGCATTTGTGGGCTTGAAGATATGTGCGTGTGTATAGGTACTTAGGCAATGCCTCCCATGTTAGTAATATGCCTACACGGTGTTATTCACCATCCCCTAGCCTATTGGGGGCGGGCTTGGGGAGTCGCAGCATGGGCCCCACTAGGACGGGTCATGACATAGTGGTATCAGAGCTGGTCGGTTCTACCTTAGAACTAAGAGTCTATGAGATTGGTTTGGGGAAATAATTTTATGTGTTTTGAGATTGGCTTTCAGGACAGAGACTCCAGTGTTGGTGCGGGCAACCGACGTATTCGTACACCAGGACTCTGATAACTTGCTTTTCTACTCGGTACATGAAAACACTAGTTGCTGGGAAATAATAGATTGGTACCTGAATCATATAGGAATGGGTTGTGTTTTCCATGTCCTCTGTGTCACCTATCCAGATATACTCTTTAACTATGGTACATATTGTTCCTTACAGTATTCCTCCGCGATGCATACTTGCTAGGATTCAGCAGTGCGGTCACGAGGATGGCTCCCTCAGTGACGATGCTTCAATACAGGGACCAGTTCCCCAGTCATCAGCTCCAGGTGCTGCACTTGCTATGCCACCACCAGTGGATCAGCCAGTGGTACCTACAGTACCAGAAGACGAGGGGCGCAGGCTGAGTGCGCTCCATGAGTTCCAGAGATAGAGACACCTCAGGTTCTGAGGCGAGACTGACCCTCAAGCATCTAAAGAATGGATTGAGGCGGTGACAAGAGTTTTCTATCTCATGAGGACACTAGCAGATCAGATGGTGATCCTAGGAGTGAGCCTTGTTTAGGGTTTGGTGGGATAATTGTGGAGTCTGACCACACAAACTCATGATGAGGAGACTCTTTTGTAGATGGAGTTTGAGTGACTCTTTAGGGAGGAGTTCTCACTAGTTATGTTGAGAGTAGTGCGTATCCAGGAGCTTCTTCAGCTCTAGTAGCGTAGTTTGAGGGTGGATGACTATTCATTGAGGTTCACCAACCTCTCAAGGTACTCGATGGATATGTTCATGGATGAGTAATTTAGAGCTCGGACCTTCGAGTGAGGTCTACGACGGGACATCAGAGATAGTGTCATGCCTCTTTGAATTCCAGATTATGTTGGAGTGCTCAAGAAGGCCTTGGTGATCGAGATATTCTTGGCAGAGAAGAGACAACTGACGACAGTTAGCAGGAGACAGACAGGTGCGGAGACCTTGACAGTAGGGAGCTGACATCAAGCATAGGGATCAGGACGTGGGAGACATCACAGGAGGACCCATGACAAGGGTTTGGAAGTCTAGGGCTCTCAGACTGGATCCAATCAGCCTAGGGAGAGGAGATGCTACTCGTGAGACAATAGAGGATATCTCACTAGAGATTGTTTGACTCGTCGAGCTGCTAACAGGGAGGCGGTGGATGTACCGCTGAGGTAGAGGCAGAGAGTGGAGCAGACAGACCCGCCTGGCGGCGGACGTGGAAGAGGAGCAGGGAGAGTTGTAGGTGGTGGAAGACGCTTCAATCTACTCCCACCACCACCCCTAGGAGGTCAGAACCAGACTCAGTGAGTTGGGGGACAGGGGCGGGGACAGTTGCATGTGGTCGAGGTGTATGACCCAGAGACTCGAGGGATGATCCAAGCTACGATATGCGTCTTTTCTACCTTAGTTGTTGTACTTATAGACATAGGTTCCAATCATTCCTTCCCTGCCACATGACTTGTGCAAAACCTTGAGATTCCGGTAGAGTCGTTGACTTGACCCTTATGCTTGGAGACACCTACGGGAGGAGACTCAATGATCACGAACCTTTGCAGACAAGGTGATCTCACTCTTGGAGGCAAGAGTTTTAGTTGGAACCTCACGGTGACAGTGTCAAGACCTTACCAGGTTATTCTCTGTATGGATTGGTTATCCTCAGTCCATGCCTATATTGACTACTTTAAGAAAAGGGTGTGGTGTTTCTGGAGGGATGAGATGAGGTTTTCATTTTTCGGTGAAAGAGAGACTCAGGCATTACAGAATGGGCTCATGCATAGGAGGGTACAGCTGATCACTCATGAGTTGGCTAGCCTTACCCGTAGAGCAATAGATGTTTTGAGATTCTAGTTCCCATAAGTAGTGGCAGAATATGAGGAGGTATTTGTTGAAGATGTTCCAGGACTACCTCCCTGTAGAGAAATTGACTTCTACATCGACTTACACCCCAGGACAGCACCGATTTCCCCATCAGCATATCGGATGGCTCATACAGAGCTTTGAGAGCTGACGGTGCAGTTGGAGGATTTGCAGAGCAAGGGTTTTGTGATACCCATCATCTCACCCTAGGCAGCCCCAGTTTTGGGGGGATTGTATTATGGCCCAGTTTAATTTTAGTACTTACCTTCCATCATACACTTTTTGGTTGGGTTTAGTTGTATGCATGCATTTTTGTTCCTTTGTGTTTTTTTTCATTTCAACATTTTTGGTCATGGAGATGTGTGCATGTGTACATGTAGTTAGGAAATTTCTCCCATGTTAGTAATATGCCTATATGGTGCTAGTCACCAGACCCTGGCCTATTGGGGGCGGGCTTGGGGAGTCACGGTGCGGGCCCCACTAGGACGGGTCGTGACACTACCTCTCTGAATTTTATATATTGTGACTCAAAAGGCATGGTACAACCCCTTGCTAAAGTCCAACTTTTAAAGCCTTAGTAAGGTGGGGTTCCATTTCTCATGTTTCTATTACTCCCTAATGAACCACCTTGCCTTGAACCTGGCAGCCTACTAGTGCAATGGTGAATCTAGGGCATGCTCCACCAATCTCTTAATGGCGCATGAGGGAATTTTCTCCTTGATGTTGGTGATATGTGCAGTGGTGAATGCCTTCACCTTTTCCATCACCCACTCACCTTCCCACCCTAGGAAATATTCCTCGTACAGGCTCAACACTCCCCAACCATCCTTCACCACCTCATCCCTGAACCCTCCATTGCCATCTGAGAACCCTTCAGACACATCGGTTTATGAAAAAAAATTAATCAACATGATGGTTTCAAAATAGAAATTGTTTTTAATGTGGGTATCATAATACCATACATACCACATGTAATGAATATGAGGTTTTAGTGAAGAAGCCTGAAGTGAAGGGCCATGGCATGCAGGCTACAAAGCCACCATGAATTGTTTCCATCCTTGTAAAGATATAACATATTTTACAATGGGGTTTGAGTGAGTTCAGTGTTGCATATCACTATTTTAGGATTTTCATTGTAAGGTGCAATGATGAATTTTGGGCTCCTCTCAAACAGGAAATTTGAGAAGTTTCAAAAAAATATCATAAGGAGGGGATCAGTTTCTGAATCCTCACCAATGAAAGGAGTCGCATGGGTTGGTTTGACATACCCATCCACCAAAATCATTGGGAATAACTACATAGACACAAAAAACTCATTGTTATCAAATAAATCTAACTGATTGAACCTAGAATGGAAGAAATCATTGAAATAGACAAAACCCCCAATGATGTATAAACTGATAATACATGAAAAAACAATGAGTGAACTTAAAATTTGAGGGGATAGGTATGTTATCCCTATCCAAAGGAGTTATCTATAAAAAATACACTTTAATATATCCATTAATGAATGATAACCACTCCTTTTAAGGGAATAAAGAGAGATAGAGGGAGAGAGGAAGATGCATAGTTGTGTTGGGGAAGTATAATGAGGAATTTAAGTTTTATTTATATTTCACAATTCAATGTAAAACCAAAAAATAGAAATAATTAATTAAAGCATGAACACAATGGTCATGGTGAAAAACCCATACTGATGTTACAAAGACGACATGTCCCAACTGATCTTGACATAGTGAGCAGGTTTAGTACATAACATGAGGGAGATGATGAATGTTATGGAAACCGACCCATTATCCAAGTATTCATCCAGTGTTGGATTGTATTTGTTTTGAAACAAAATGGATTATATTAGTTATTTCTTTCAAAAAATTTCCCACTAAAGACAAATGTAAATAGAAAATATAATTAACCATATTATCACTATGTCTATGAAAAAACATAATTAATCACAAATCCTATTTTTATTTGTCCAAAAATTCTCATGGACATAGGGTGGGGAGAGACTAACTGATTTTACTATGTGTGGTATGACATTGAATCCTTGATCTCTGAGGAGGAAATATATGATTTGGTAGGTGGTGTTGAATGTAGCAAGAATAACCTAACTAATGTTTTTGGGTAATTTTTGAATAGCGTTGATGTCTTTCCTGAATCATTTGATTGAGAATAAAAAACAAGAAATAATCCATTATTAACACTATTATTGAATCACAATAAATTATAAGTGTAGTTATTATTCAGATAATTTACATATCAATAGAATATATGATGATCTCTTGTTCCTATGGTGTACCATAAAAATCATATATATCATCAATCATGGTTACAAAACATCATTTTTTAGTTAATTCCTCTTTGAATTTTCTATAATGTGGCTCAAAAGGCATGGAAAAAGTCCACACGAGGTTTTATATTAGCACACTTCTAAGAAAATAAATTTTTTCCGAATCGATTTACACCCACCACCTATACGTAAAAAATAGATAAAGAATATCACCTTTTAAAGAGTTTTGTGAGAAAATTGAAAATTTAATGTGGGAGTCCTGTATACTTTGCTATATTTCCAAGCTCTTTTTGGTGAATGGATTGACCCATGTTAAATTCTATATTTTAAATCCTTATCATGTTTCTCATACTCCTAGATGAACCACCTTACTTTGAACTTGGAAGTTAACCAGTGCAATGGCGAATCCAAGGCATGCTCCACCAGTCTCTTCACAGAACATTGGGGGATCTTCTCCTTGTAAATCTGGAACACAACCTCCTTCATCTCCAAATAGAACTGATACTTGATTCTAAGCCGATGTATCGTGTTGATGAGCCCAATACTATCCAAGGTTTTCATGCTCCCTCCCATGATCATAGACCTCACCAACCCCTTCAGCTCCTTTACCTCCCTCACATGTCTTTCCTTTGGAGAATTATGGTGGGATGTGAGTTTCTGAAGAAATTGGTAGTCCCTGGTTGTGGATTTTTATACATCTATGGGTGAAGAAGGGGGAGGTAGTGACGATATCCATGGAAAGGGGTTTATAGGGAGGATAAGGTGATTCAGTGAGGCAATGAGTGAGTTGAATGGGTGATTTTTTTTGGGTAGATTCCTTGTCGATGTCATATTTATAGGCCTTGGGGGAGGTGGCTATGAGATGATGGGTGTCTCTACCCATCATTCTCTCAAACCCGTCAACTGGTCAAGAGATTCAAAGTTTGTCTTCAATTAAATGGATTAAATTTAATGATGATTTGAAAAGGCATGAATTGATGGGAACCTATGATTTGTTTTCAAAATGTGAAAGGAATGTCAAAAACTAAATGTGGGAAAATGTATATTGAATTTATTTGAAATGATTTATTTTCCCAAGATTTATTGAATGATTAAATGAAAAACATATGATACTAGGTAGTTAGTGGGTATATAGGGACAACCACAATATCGTATGATCCTATGCACTATAATGATGATGATAAATATGAAATTAACACACTATCAGATTATATTACCCTATGGGGATTAGAGTCTTGACAACCTGAGCCATTGGATGCGTGCACACATTGAGGCAAAATAACTGATTGAGTAGTGTGAGGGTCATTTTATCAAAAGCTAATGTACCACATGAAATTTTATATAGTTTTCTCATATTTTTTATTTTATGATTTCATGCAATTTATTATTGAACTGTTTTTTCATTCAAAACTTCATTATATAAGAGTTTTTTATAAAATTTTCCTTTATACCTTTTTTGATATATCTACCATATTTTTATTAAGAAATCATTTTTTTGAAAATATGTAAATATTATTCCATGAATTGTTTTATTTAAATTGAAACCATATTTTCATTAATTATTATCGAATTGATTATGTAACACTTCGTGATAACTTACTAGGATTTATAGCTATTATACAACCTTTATCTTTGGTGGGAATTTGTAGATTACTATATGTTAGTCCTCAACAAAGGGAATGTTTCACCTAGATGTGTTGGATGTTCTTGAAACTTGGGACCCAAAGTGATGGAGTTGACTAGTGGATATGTGATCCACTTGTTATATGTGATATGCCTGATTTTATACCTTGGTAGATGTTACATCATTTTATAATGTACTATTTGGGTTTTTCATTTTCTATTTGATACTGGAAATTTATCTATTTAGAGTGTAGATATTACTGACTTGTATCATTTATCTTATAATATTTTGTGTCATAAATTACTCCCTACTGATTCTTGTATTATTGGAGGTTCTAATTACCTACCCTTAAAGATCGATAATTCCCTTCAAGAAATGTTAGATACATATCAGGTATTAGGGTACTATGGTATTTAAGATGGTTAAATAAAATTATAGAATAGTAAAACTATTCTTGAAAACATTTTTAAACAAATTTTATATGTAAGAGAAAGAGTTTTCGACTAAAGTGAGACATAAAGTTGTTTCTTCAGAAAATAATGACAAAAAATATTTACTACATAGGTAACTTTTGAATCATAGTACCCATAAAAGAAACAACCATAGATGGGAATTTTTATCTGATTATTTTTATGAGAAGAATCATAAAATACATTCATAGGAATTATATAAATTACATAAATGAAACAAGTGGTGAACATGGAATGTGTCTCATAGAGGTAAATGTGAGATGAACATCCCTTACCTTGAGTTCCAATTTCATTAAAAGAATAGTAACCTATTATAAAATAAATTTAAATTTATTATAAATCTATAAAATAATTAGGTACATACTTATAATATCATATATGATATATTTATAACACTCTAACTCCCATTTATAAATAATTCATTAATAAAATCATTGTTTATGTGTGTTAATTATTTCATTTATATGAATATTTTATTCCAGTAGTTCCCATAATTTGAAATTGATCATGGTTTCATAATCACAAAAATATTAATAATTATTTAAATATAATATATATTCATTATATATATGTATTTATATATTTATATTCATTCATAAAATTTATAGATATAAAAAATTAATTACTTCATTTATGTAGATGGTAGGTTGTATGTATGCATGAACACATTTTTTACTAAAATATAAAAAAAGAAAGGTAAATATTCATTCACCTTTCATGAATAATTATTATATAAAATATGTCTTATATAATCATTATATCTATACTTATTACCATTAATGTAAAATTGGAACAAAAACCCAATCACATCATCTCACGGAAGTGGTAGTCCACACGTACCCACGAGCGATATTATTTTTCTCTAATGGAAATGATGGTAATAAGGACAATCTGACCATAAGATTCCAAAAGTATAATTATGTCATAATTATCATATATAAACATTGAACCCACTATAATAATCATCTATGAAATATGTTAGAATAAAATGAATTGTATCACTATGTGGAGGCAGTAAGCTATACATATGCATGAGCGATACATTCACTTACAATTTGATGGGAAGGTGGGTTCATAATCATGATTTCACAATAAAAATAACATTTATGAATATTTAGGATATTGAGTATATTATTTTAATAAAAATACAATTCATATATAGGAGGTGTAGAAAAAGTCAAAAATATTGATTGGTTAAGGGGATTACTTATTCTTTGAAAGAACTCCTTTTGATCTCCTAATAAGGAATATAGGGTTGGTATTTTAGGAAGGAAAAAACTATATAATATGGATAATAATGTTAATAATGTATTTATTAATTGGGTGGTTTAGTTAGATGGCTCATAGTGTTGTAAGGAAGATGAAGGAGGGGTTTAATTTTATAATGGACGGAGAGCACACACTTTGAATTTATTAAAAATTAAATATAACAAAGTAATTATAAAGAAAAATAATTTAAAATGATAAAAAATTAAAAAAAATGTTTATGTTGTTGAAATAACATCATACAATGAAATTTACCCTGGTTTTTGTGTCCTTTTAAACCTTATCAATGTGATTAATCTCTTTGTCAATTATTTTTTACTTTAACTACAGTAACAATTATTTTAATAATAAAGGGTAAATAATGTTATCATAAATGTAAAATTGACTCATAAATGGACCAAATATTATGTTTTAAATAATATTACATAAACATGGTGAAGATAATATTTTAATGAATTTAAAATCATTTAATAAAATATTTTTGATTATTGAATATCATTAATGCGTATTTTGGAACTATTTATTTAATTTAACTTTAATTACACAAATAAAATGATGAAATTAGAATATAATCCATTTAAACATCACTAATATTTTATATTTAAATAAAAAAATTGGAACTCTATAAATCACTCAAATTATATTAGTTTTTATATTATTAATATAATTTATTTATTTTTATATTAATTGAATAAAGACTGTATTTGTGTTACACATGAATTTAAGGAAAATATTTAATCACTAAAAAATATAAATAAATTTTCATCATGAATAAAACTTCATTATTAAGATAATTAATATTAATATTCATTCATAGCATGCCTTTTCCACTACGTGAACACATAAGAGATATTTTAAACTATGTGAGTGTCACATTGTTACCTTCATTGTATTAAATATTATATAGGTCATTTTCAGGGACACAAGTCACTTAAACAATTAAATTTCAACCCTAATATGACAACTGTCGAATTACATTCATCTAATTGGAATTTATATGAAATATGGGGACTATAACACTTAGTTTTAACCAATATTAACCTGATTAACCCTTTACTAAGGTGATAAGTGTTACTAATGTTACTATTAATAATCCCAAAAAATAAACGGGACCTATTTACCAAATCCAAACATACTGATTACAAATATTCAATCCATTTAATCAAATTGAGTACCTATAAGTGGTTAAATTTTTTAATATATGTCCACAAAATGCGACAAACACCACATTTAGAAAAATGTTGTTCTTATGATTAAAACTGAATTTATTATTATACGATATATAGTAAAAAATTTAGATTAATGTCAAAAAAATTGTTTTAATATATAATAAATTAATTTATTTAAAATCATTCAATAATAGTGATTTATTTAATTCAATATAATAAACACACATTGCAAAAATAAAAATAATTTTTTAGAAAACCATCTCATTTAATTTTAAATTAGATTTTATTTTCATTTCTAATTAATTGATAACCAAATAATTATTTTTAAACATATATAAACCATATTTTATTAATAATTTATGTAGACATATTAATAATCACTAATCCAATGGCTAGGCAATGATTATCACATAATAATATTTTATAGTATATTTTGGTTCGTTTAAACTCATTCTTTCATGAAATGCAAGATATAAAAAAAATCATATTATATAAAGATAAATATATTCTAAAAATATAGGTTTTATAGTATTTATTGGGCATTAATCTATTAAAATAGTCCCTTTTTATAACCATCATGCTACTAAAATCACTCCTTGATTTTCTATATAATACTTTCATGTTGTAATGTGTTTTTCTTGAATCAAATGTTTTCTTGATTCATAGTCACACCAATTTGATTTTATTCATTCAATATTGAACTATCCTACCTTATGATGTTGTTATTATTTATTTTCATCTTAATTTATGGGTAAATGTTTTCTCACAGAATTATTCTTCCTTGGTGAATCTATTTCTTTATAAAAAAGTTATTTTGAAATGAATAATTCCAATCTCATTTAATGGACTTTTCTTATGTGTACATACATTCCTTCTCATCAATTTTATCCTCTCATTTTGGGGAATATAATATTTATTATTTTACATTATTCTCATAATTCGATTTAAACCAAATAAAATTGAAAATTTTAATACTCTTTTTATGATGTGGGTTCTCAAACAATGATATTTCAAAATAATAAAAATGGGTTTAAATCCATTAAAAATAAATTGTTTTATCTTTAACTCCATATTATTTTGATAAAAATTATGTATTTATAAGGATATTTTCATTTTAACTCTTTATAACAAGGTTTTTAAAAATATACTCTTTCACTTCATGCAATTTTTTTCTCAAAGTAATTTATACTTCATCATTTATATTACTTTTAAAGGGTTTTTTGATTAATTTTGTATTTTTAAAAATTATTTTTCATCCAAGGATTATCTTGTATAAAGTGTTTTATTAATTACCCTATATATGTTTTTATAATTTGATACATTTTTGGAAAATTATTCTTTTAATGTCTTATGATTTCTTATGTTCATATTTTGTGATGTTTTTGAAACATTATAGAAACTATTTCTTTTTTTCCATGGGTTCCTTAAGATATGATTATGGTCATTACATTTGTATGGTTGATGATTTTTAGGTTCCATTACCTCCCTCTAATGGACATGTTTAATCTTATATATTATAAAATAGTCATACATAGAAAAATTGATTTTGTTCACATAGGCATGGGCATTATGGTTTTGATAAAAAAATTAGGCATGGAAAAAACATTATATTCACATAGGTGTAGAAATAGTGGGTTTTATCATAAAAATTATCATATGGTTATGGTTTTTACACATTTCCACATTATATATCACATTCTATAAAAATTTCAAGATATATTTCATTTCCATAAAATGGCACCATTTTAGTATTACACATTATTTTTAAAGTATTTCATATGTTTATGTCATGCTCATGTGTTATATGATTTTTGAAAAGTGTTTTGATCCATGTAAAATATTTTATTCTTCACTAATGATATCATTATAATCTTATTCTACACTATAATGTTTTATTATTATCATCTAAGGAATTTATATATTTTATTAGGATATTTTTATCTTCCTCACGATCCTCTTATTATTTATGATCTAACACATTATTATATGTTTTCCCTTTATGATTGTATGAGCTCACCCCTTTCTTAAATTTCCATTCCCCATTTTATAATGATGATTATATCTTAGGATATGGGTAGAAATGTTCTATAGGGTAAATATTGCAACGTCCTGTACCCAGATGCCACTGAAAGGTTCCTCGAGCCTAGTGGGTCACATGCAATCAAGCACATATCCCCAAATGCCAAAGGTTGCTAACTAGAAGCGAGAGCCTCGGTGAGTCTGTGGGGAGACTATGCCCTCATTAACAGAGTGTAGCATAGTGGAGTATCAATATCAGATATAAATAGTGGAAGCAATAAACCATGCAATAGAAGTATATAGTGGAAGAATGATAGTATAAACAAGATAGAAATCATTTCATATGAAAGATGATGATATAAGTCACATGTTTCTAATAAAACAATCAAAATAGGAATACAAGGAAGATGTATAATCCATATAAAAATGTAAAAAAGGACCAAAATAATCATTGTAGCATCACAAGAATCATCTTGGTCCCATTCTCTCCTACTCCTAAGCAGCATATCAAGTACCTGTAGGAGGGCTCTTTCCCTTATTGACACATGAAATAATATAATATATTTGGGTCCAAAACATGACCCAAATAGGGTGTGAGACTAAATCCCAGTAGGTAACCACCCAAGGTATGTGCCAATCATTTAGTGAGTATATATAGTAGGTAGTGTGCAATAATAAAACCAGCAAGCAAGGAAGAACTCAAAATTAACATCCTATATACATTGTTTTTCATTTACATTTATCTCATTTATTAATTCAATTAAATTGAATATATAAGTATCGAGATCTGGCTCAAACCTGTCCTCCCCCTTTATAACTAGTATCAAAAAAGATTCCTCAAAAGGTTATCTAAACATGTACAAGTGAAGACCGGATCCAAGATTGTGCCCTGACTTGGAATATGTGTCATAAGTCATTACATTTATAATTTAATTCAAAACTTGAGACCATCCTTGACATTCTTAAGTAGGAATTAAAGTACCACTCTAGGTGAAATATCAATCAATACCCTACAATCTCATTCCTGGTGAACCTCTCAGGAACCTGGTATTGCTCTAGGTGTGATATACATTCCATGTCATCTGAGTCTATCCTTGGCGGTCCTATAAGGAAGCCCCAAGTATCGCCCAAGACATACAATCAAATTCCCCTTGATTCCATCCATGGAATCCCTCACTTTTATCCATGTATCACTCGAAATATAATTCCAGCCTCAATGAGTCTGTCCATGGTATCCCTCAATGGATCCATGTATCACCCATGGCATAATCATGTTTAACCATTAAGTACGTTCATTGAATCCTAAGGTGGATCCGTGTATCACTCAAGGTATAAAGGTCAATAGTCACATGAGTCCATACATGGAATTATAAAGTGAATCCATGTGTCACTCATGGATATTATCATTTAACAATCTCAATTCCATTTAAACATTTAATTTGAAATTCCAAAGTCAAAACCAAGAGAATCTATTATCAAAAACACCTCAAGGGGGTGACTTAAGCATTGAACAACCTAATAAGGCTTGGCCTTTCATTAACTCATGTGGGCATATCTCATATAGCAAGAAACACATATATAACAAACTAATACATGTATTTAACATCATTTAATTCACATGGGAATATCATAATATCGAACTTCCCATGCTTTATCAATCAATTTCATGGCATGGTCTCAATTAACTCACAAGGGCTAAGAATTCAAAGTCCATTCAAATACTCTAATTGATGTTATTAATATAACAAGACTAACTAGACTATCACACTATCACATGTATTCTATATAATATAACTCACATGGGAAAATCCATATTTAGAGCAATTCAATCCATAGCCTTCACTTTACTCACATGGGAAAGGCAGTACAAATCCAACATGATTAAACAAGCAATGGAATACAAGGGGAAAGGGGCTAGTCAACCATACCATACCCTTTAACCAATTGAATTAAAATCTATCAAAATTTCAATTACATTAATAATCAATTCCATTTTTAACAACCCATGATAGGGATAAAGGCATGCCTCATAGGCATCCAAGGACAAAATCCATAAAGGGTCATTCAAGGAAACTCACCCATGGGGTGGTGCTTTATCTAGTTATATGGCCTATAACATGAATAATAATTTCTATTAAATTACCTAAACCATGATAAGAAACAATAGGGTTCAATTCCAATTTATGGAGATGCCCCAAAAATAGGCACACGACACCCCGAAAAATATAAACAATCCAAATTTCAACAAAAAAGCACCTGACCACCTACCTTAGGTTCGTGCAAGCTATCTCATCCAGTATCAAGCTCTAATTCATCCCAATTTGGAAGAAATTTGAAGAATGTATGAAGAATGGGAAATTAGGGCATACAATACTAAATCCAAATACCGCAGTCGATAACCAGAATAATCAAGAAAGGATAAAAAGGAATCAAGGCCTTACCATTGTGGATCCAAGGAGATGAACCACACTCAAATCAGAGATCAGACGATTAATAGATCTGAAATACTACCTTAGGCCAAGAGGTGGTCTTTTCCACATGAAGGAGCAACTTTCTATTTGAATAAAACCTAAAAATGGGTTAATATATTTTTTTCTATTTAAAATATTAAAAACCAACACAGTAGGGATCTCATGATTTATCTACATGGTTTGAAAACCCGTTCGGAAACTGTGAATAGCTTGTTATATCCCTAGGTAATAGCGCATGGTTATCCCACATGGTTTATAAACCGTGTGTAAATCATGCTAAAAACCTCTATCAAAATATTTTGAAATTGCAGACTAGGTCGCATGGTCATACGCCTCCTCCTACAAGGTTTCCTCAAACCGTTTGACCTGTAAGCCCCCACTTTCTAGCCTCTCATGGTTTATTCAATTCATATGGCCTACCCTGCACAGTTATCACTAACCGTTTTCTAGACTTAAAACACAAAAACTTTGGTATTTGGGCTCTGGAACTGCCCTAGACACCTCTGAGACCTCTGTGACCTCAACAGGCACTCAAAGTAGACCATACATAAGCATTTAAACTGATAATTAATAAAAAACCCAAGATCCATACCTTATAGAAAAACCATGTTCTTAAAAATATTATATAGAAATGTTTATATGTTTTATAAAATAAGATATTTATGAAGATAATATGAAAAACCTAATCATTTAGTTCCTTGGGTTGTGTGACTGATTGTGACATGTATTACATAAATCATGAAGTTAATTTATTATCTATTTCATGATTTATTTATTTCATGATTATCATGGGTATCTTTAGTTGGTATCATAGAAGGGTTTAGTTTTTTATGAGATCAATTTAGTTACCTTTGGTATTTGGGTTAGATAACCTCAGTGAAAATTAAAGTGATGAGTCTATTTATAAGATGATATCCATATATATTAGTAATTTGTATATATAGTCATTTTCATATAAAAAAATCCATGTTAATATTCTATAAGTTGATAAAAGCTCTGGAATAGTTATATCTTGGAATAATAAACCCTAAGAGGGTGCATTGGGTATTAAATCAACTACGACCTAGTGCATTAAAAACAGGACTAACTTAACACATGGATTGAAACTCCCATGATATATTATTTAGTTAATCATACTATCTTTAAAAACCATTAAAATGATTTTAATATATAAATAACCTGTTTACTTATAAATCCAACCATGTATAACCATGATTAAACCATAGTGTTTCGTAGTCTAATGTAGGCACAACAATTATGAAATCCCCATTATGAGTTTATAGATTATTTTTATGTATATTCATTAATTTAAGTACACTTATTCCTAATCAATATTTACTCAAGAAAATAGAGGTAACATGAAATAAATAATATAACAATGGGTGAAATTAACAATGTGGAGATTTTCCCAATGGGTAACCTAATGAAAATGGGGAATAAATAATAATTCTTATGGAATATCCTACCACAATTTCTCATGTTAAGGGAAGTAACCACAATTTTGTTGAGCTTCTAAACTCTCAAAAGTGGGAGAAACTCACTCTTGAGACAATTATGACAAAATATCCATCCTATTATAGTAGATCTTCAAATCCAATAATTTCTATGTTGTGCATAAATGCATCGGTAAATATGTTTTTCTCTAGTTCTATGACCATGATAAGGTTGTTTTTTTTGTCCAATATTTTGAAAATTACTCTTACTAGTGGTGGAGTCTCATTAATAATACGACAGAAAAGGAGTACGTAGAATCTATGGAATGAGAAGATTTCAAGAATAAATTTATCACTTGGTATTTTCAAATGATTCTTTACACAAAAAAAAGAGCATTAATTATTGGAATTGAATTTAAAATCGGATGAATGTATTGGATAATATAAAGAAATTTTCACAAGACTCGTGGTGTATTCCTCTAGTTTCATCTCTGACACCTAGTAAAAAATTTATCTCTTTTTCACTAGTATACAATTTATTTTTTTAAGGGTGTTATCCATAAGTGATATAAGTAGAAACATGGATATTTATTGATGCATTATTAAGGTCGAGATATAACATGTAACTTATCAATATTTTGGATAAAATAAATAGAATACAGAGTATCATGGAATCTTTGATGATAAGGCAGATGGTGGGAATAAAAAAAATTCCTATATGAAATAAATGTTGGAGAAAGCTCCTAAGTAACTTTCTCAATGGATCAAGAATGTGTTTTATGTGTGGTAATGCAGGTAACTAATCCTAAAAATAACAAACTAGGGATAAGGGTCCAATTAATTAAACTATATAGAATAAGGTCCATGAAAATGATCTAACTACAATAAAATGCTTCAAGTGTAAGGATTTAAGAAATGATGTGAATAAATTTCTGAACCCTCTATCCAATAAATGAAACAATCCCCAAAACCTCCCAAACTTAGGGAATATGTGATGGTATTCTAAATCACTACAACTAAGTAAGATCAAGATAATGAAGCAATCATAGGTACACATGATCTATTTTATATATCTTCTAATACCTTATTTGATTCTATTTTATCAAATTCTTTAATATAAAATATGTTTTATAAGAATTTGGAATCACCAACCACAAACAATGGATATTTAACTATTAGAAAAATCCCTAGTGGAATATTGATTGTGTATTGGATTTACTAATATGATTTCATTGATAATTATAGGAGGATTTTTTCTGCATATTTCATTATTAATCCTTTGGTTGAATTTATTATATCATTGGGTTTGGATTGGCTTTCCATGCTATAAAACATATCAAATACCAGGATAAGAAAGTCTCATTACATATCCTGATTCATCCAATAGTAATGTATCAATAGAAGGTTGATTATAAAATCCTTATGGTAGTAAATTCTAGAATATGACTGATAATACCCAACAAAGAGGTAATATTTTCTCAAATTATTGGGGAGGAAGTCAATACTGATGAAATTCTTATTTTATGGTAATATACTAGTGTATTTCTAGATGAAATTCATGGTCTTCCCCAAGTGAGTGTGGTTGAGTTCTTGATTTAACATATACCTGGATCTATTACAATCACAAATAACTTCTATATTATGGATCCCATTAAATTAGGGAAGTTAAAGAAGAAACTACAATACAATTTTATGTAAGTATTTTATATGCCCCAGCCTTCACCATGGGGTGCGATGCTCCTCTATTTCAAAAAGAAGGATGTGTTGATGAGTCCATTCATTGATTGTTGCAAGCTTAATAATATCATGATCACAAACATGTAACCTCTACCACATATTTATAATATATTTGATCAACCTATATGATCTTGATACTTCTTGAAAATTGATCGTAAATATGGATATCATTGGTTAATGGATAAAAGGGAGGGTATTTACCTAAAATCATTATGCATGAGGTACAAATACTAGTAATTAATCATAATTCCTATTGTAATTACATATACCACTATCATAATTAATCTAATTAATAGTTCCCTTAGAGATTACCATGATTAATTTGTGTTTTTATTTGTAGATGATATTCTTATTTATTCAAAGTGTAAGGAAGAGCATGTAAATTATTTAAAAATTGTGTTTATGAAATTGAGAAAGGAGAAACCATATGATTTTTTTGAAAATTTGATTTCTAGGTGTATAAAGTATCATTATTGGGTCATGGAAATAAAATATAATTCACATTAATAGATCGATCAAAGTTGGATGTTATCGAGTAAGGTCCTAGAATTAACACTATGACTGAGATCGATAATTTTCATGGGTTAGTAGGATATTACTGACATATTTTGAGAAATTTCTCCTGACTATGTAATACACTATCTATATTAATATGGAATGTAATCGAGTTTCTTTTGATAGAGGAATGTGAATAAAGTGTTAGAGAACTACAAAAAATGTTGGTCATTTCCCATTTACATACATTACCCTATAGTGGAAAGGGGTTTTTAATATACAATGATGCTTTGAAAAAGGTTTTGGGTTTATCCTCTTATTGAATGTTAAAGTAATTCCCTATTCATCACATCAATTAATGACTAATGATATAAATTAATAGATGTACAATTTAGTGAAATAAATAGTGAATCTTTCATTGAATATTTAGAGACATCATATCTATGGGGAAAACTATGATATATATATATATATAATAATCACAATATATTGAAATATATTCACACGGAAGGAACTAAATATGAGAAAAAGGATATAGTTCAAATTCATAAGATATTATGACTTACATATACATTACTATCCAAGGAAGGAAAATAAGGTGGCTGGATCTTTGAGGAGGAAATTCCTAGATACTCTCTCTATGATGAGGATTGAAAAAGTCTCAATACTCATGGATTTATAAAGGATGAATCCTGAAGTCATTATGGGAGGAGATTATTCCTATATTTACCAGTTGACTACTCAACCTTAAATTCACATAATGATAAAATAATACTATAATGATGACGTATAGATATAGAGAAAGGTGATGAATATTCTAATGAACAACTTTGTTAAAGATGAAGTTATAAAGTTTGTAACCCAGATATGTGTCCCATAAAACCCATAATTTATGATGGCTCTTTTTGATGATGAAGATTTATCATCATTATCCATACTTCCAGGAAGTATAAAGGCATATAGATATCTAAACCAAAAATTCTAGTGGGATAACGTGAAGAGAGAAATAAAAGAATATGTATCTCAATTCCTGGTATGATAGCAAGATAATGCAGAATGAAAAAATTCTAAGGGTATGTTTCATACATTACCTATTTTAGTATGGAATTTGGAAAAAATCTCCATGGACTTCATCATAGGGCTCCCAACAAAATCTACTAGCCATAATTATATTTCACTTGTAGTCAATCTCTTTTTAAATCCATACATTTTATTTACATAAAATAAGATTATTACCTTGACCAATTCCTCAATATATACATAAGTGATGTAGAAAGGTTACATGGAGTACCATTATCTATTTTATCTGATCAGGATCCAATGGTTACCTCATGGTTATAGAAAATTATTCATAAATAATTTGAGGAAGGTATAAGTTTTAAAAGTGAATATCATCCTCAAATAGATTCTATATAAGAGTGGAAAATTCAATCTCTAGAGATTTGGATGAAATATTGTTTAGTGGATTTTAAAGGATATTTGTATCAACACCACCCCTGGTATAGTCATCATATAACAAAAAATTACATTATATCATTTAGATGACACCATATGAGGATTTTTTATGGGAAGAGGTGTAGGAATCCAACATTTTAAGATGATATTAGAGAGATGGAATTTATAGGTCTTGACCTAGTCTAAGAAATGACAGAGAAGGTTCAAACTATTCCCCAAAATAATAAAGTATCACAATGTTGATATAATAGTTATAAATATAATCATCAATTTGATGTTGAGTTTTATGTTAATGATAATTTATCCCTTTGATATCCCTAAGGAAGTGGGTTATGAGATTTGGGATGAATGGGAATATGAGCCCTAGATACATTGATCCCTTTGAGATCCTTGATCATGTCTAGGTTATACACAATCACTTAACAGTCCCTCCACACCTCTCTCAAATGCACAATATGTTCCATGTAACAATTTTTTTCGAAATTCATATAGATCCATCACATGAATAAAACATATAAGTTGTATAACTAGAACATGGAATTTCATATGAATAACAACCTGTAGAAATCTTGGATCGAAGAGACATAGATCTGGGGAACAAGACCCCCACCTAATAAAAGTTCTATAGTGAAATCAAAAGTTTTATTAGGCTATATGGGATCTTCAGGATGTTTTGAGAGAAAATCACCATCACTTATTTTACTCATTATATTAAATTTTAAGAATGAAACTATTTTATGGGGGTGGTAAATGTAAAGATACGCGTTTTTAATTATTAATTTATCTTAATTAAATACCATTTCAGAATCTTGTCTTTCACGCAACACTAAACTATGAATAAAATTCACATTGCCTTAATTGAATTATTATACATTATCATTATTTAATAGACATTATGTTAGAAGATGTCAATAGAAGTAATCACTTTATAAAAACCATATAAAAGGTTATAAGAATAAAAATGTTATTTTATTCTTTGAAGATACATGTTTCTTAAATTGTTTTTATGTGTTATGTGTTCTTATATTAAAATAAATTTTCAAAAATTTTATAAATTGAATTGGCTAAATTGTTTTCATATTTTTAATTTGTATGATAAAATTATGTAATTTATTCATTTAATTTTTAGACATAAAATTAATTTTCCATTGTCAATATTAGTTACAATGGTAAAAATAATATTTTTATTGGAATAATAAATTTCTAAATATTTCACATATTTTTTTAAATTAAATAATTATTTATTAAATTAATACTCTTACATGTTGTTTAAGAATATATAAAAATTAATTGAAACTCATTTAACTTTTTATACCAATTTTAAATAAGATTAATAATTCATCATAATTAAAATGTCATTTTTTAACATAAATAGTTTTCTACACATTATATATTTTAACATAGATGTTTTTTATCTCAGAATTATAAATATAATTTTGATAAATGGACCACAAAATTAGATTCATCATGTATTAAATTGATACAAAGGGTCCTGCCATAATTTTAGTAATAAAAATAATTACCATGGATGATTTTTTTAATCATGGTTAATGAGTGTAAAGGTGGGTAAATATTGAATCCTAAATTTCTAATAATTAAAATTCCACATAGACCTTCTAGAAATCCATTTTAAAGTATTAGATTAATACCTATATATATCACCTACCATTTAATCATCTAGTTAACCAATCTCACTTAACCCACCTAACACCCATGTGATACCATTATACCCCTCACCTATGGTTAGTTTCCATAAAGTTCCCCTTTTTCACCTATAAACAGAGATCATTCCCACCCATTATATCATACCCCTATTACCTAAAATAATTTATCACAAATTTACCTTCCCACTCTATATGTACATCCCTCCTAATAAGTTTCTTTAGTTTTATGATTCCTTCTCATTCCTTAAGAAGATGCGTAGTAATGTAAGTTTTTCCTTCATCATATTATTTTTTATTCAAGTACTAATTTGTTTGAATCCCTATTTATTTCCATGTAAATATGATTTAATGTGTTCAAAATAAACCACATACTCTTAAAATGATTCCATACTAATTTTTTATTATAATTCTATCTCATTAAACCCATTTCATGATCCCTTTTGTATAACTGTTATACTATCAAAATCAATCCTATAGTATCTCAAACATTATTTCAATTCAAGAAATTTCATTGTTATTTGGATCTTGATTTCAATATCATTATTATTATAAATATTCATAATAAATCCTTCAATATTATAATGATTCCCTATTGATAATATATTATCTTTCTCTCTCATTATTACATTTCAATAATCCCTTTGGATAGTCGTCATGTTTCAAAAATCCCTCTATTTTCCAAGTAATATTTTCATGTTGTAAGGGGTTTTTTATTGAACCAAATATTTATCCTGATTCTAACAACTGCGCATCAATTTTAATCTTTCAATATTGAATTATCCCACTATATGATGATGTTATGATGTATTTCCATCTTCTTTTTTAGGTAAATAGTATTTCACACCAATGTATTCTTCCTTGATCAATCCATTATTTCTAACAAATGTAATTTTGTTATGAATGATTCCCATCTCATTTAATATATTTTTCTTCCATTTCCATATTTTCCATCCCAAAAAATTACTCCTATATTTTTGAGAAAAATAATGTGGTTTATTTTCTAGGATTATCATAATTATCTATACCCTTTTTAGAAAGAAAATTTTAACACTCTTTTTTTGTTTTTTGTTTTTAAGCAATATTATTTCAAAATATGAAAAAATAAGTTTCTATCCATTCAAATTAAAATGTGTCAACTTTCAGTCATCATTTTATGATAACCTTTATATCATTCTACAAATCATTTATTTATAACTCTTCTTAAGAAGGTTTTAAAAAGTGTAATTTTTTCCTTAAAGAATGTTTTTTCATGAATGTAATTAATAAGTCATCTTTTATATCAATGTTAGAGTGAGTTTGTGAAAACTTATATATTTTAAATTTTATTTTTCCTACATCATTTGTCTATTATGGAGTGATGTTTTTATTATAATATATATGTCCCAATGAAATTATTCCTTTTTTAAAATGATACTTTTGATAACTTATGATTCATTAAGTTAATGTTATGTATTACGTACGAAATTTTAAAAAAAATAATTCTTTTTACACAGGTTCCTAAGATATTATCATGGTTTATTTTAAGTAGAACACATATGCATACATGAAGATGTGTGGGGACCTATATCATCCACCAATTTGTTGTTTTAGTATTATATATCATGATATAGTAATGTTTGTACATAATGATTTTGTTCACAATGGTGTGGGCATAATGGGTTTGGTAACATTTTTAGGAATGGAGATAATAGTTTGTTCTCATAAGTGTGGGATAATGGGTTTCATCCCAATTTTTTTTTCATATTCTTATGGTTTTGAAACATTTCCAATTTGTTAATAAAATTATTAAAAAAATTCATGATGCATTTTATTTCCATGAAATTCCATGTTTTCTTAAATTTTTCATTTTTAAATGTATTCTACACTTTTATGGTGTACTAGAAAGTTATATGACTGGTGAGATGTGCTTTGATCTATATAATATATTTTATGCTTATATAATGACCAATTTATGATCTTATGTTAATCTAATTTGTTTAATGATTATCATATAATGTCATTTGATCTTTAATTATAATAATTGTGTGTTCCTCATAAACTCCTTCATGTTTATGATCTAAAAAATTATGATATGTTTTTAATCATTAACAATACGGGTTTTTTTTTTCTTGGAATATAGTTCTTTTGTAAGTTTCTTTAATTTTTGATCTTATTATGTCTATTTTTTCTTTAGGATTGTGTCATTATTTAGTTTGAATTGGATCACTTGGGTGTGTCATCTTTTTCTACCTTATCAGAAGGATATGGGTTTTTGTTAGGTCCACAAGGGCTGAATACCCTGAGAGGGGGGGTGAATCATGGTATGAATAATTTAAAATTAAAGCCCGTTCTGATCTTGTTTCGCTATTAGGAAAAACACTCTTCTCTCTCTTTCCTGTTGCATAATATAAACAGAAAGTTAAGCATGCACAGGACACAATGATTTTTACTTGGTTCACACTCACTCGGCTACTTCCAAGGAGCATACGCCGACAAGTTTCCGGTCATACCAATTCCACTAAACTTCACTAGCTATGGATTACAAGGTTCGGGCACAGTCACTCTGTCCCAGGATCACTGCCTTTACAAGGTTTAGGGTCATCTCACTACTTTCCCAAGGGTCACTCCCTTTTTCTCTCTCTCTATCTCACTGCCGGTGGAGAGGATCACCTTCTACCTCTTCCTTTGCTCACTACATCAGAAAGGATCCACTCACAGTTTATAGACTTGTAGGTCTCTTAATTTGCATGAAAGAATGCATCCTCTGTTGTGTGTGGATGCTCTTTTGAAGTCCAACTTTCACCCATAGATGAATCTCTATTTTCATCGAAGGTATCGGGCAATCATCCAACTTCCACACGGCCCGAAAATGCAGCCGGGGAATCAACCTTACTTGGTGCGCAAGTCTAACTCGACGCACAAGTATCAGCACACAAGTCACAACTGGCGTGCAATTCCACCTCAGAAACTTGTGCGACACAAGCTTCCCTAACTCCAAAAATGTGTGACTCTCTTCCTTTTACGCCCAAACCAATATTGGTGCGCAACTGCCAACTGGTGCCAACTTCCCACACTGGCGCGCAACTTCAACCACCGGCGCGCAACTTCACCTGAGCGACCACACACCACTTGTGCGACCACCACACCTACACGACGGGAGCTCTAATTTCTCAAAGTGTTCAACTCCGATAAAGAATGAGGAGGGGTGGTCCAGTATTTAAAGGCATTTGGAACACCTTGTGCGATGACGCACAAGTCTCTCCTCGGCGCGCAAGTCTCGGCGCGTTGGTCTCTTCCCCTACAAGTCACTTGCGCGACCTGATTCCAAACTTTCGCGAACCTCTTTCCTTTTCCATATTTTGATCTTCGGATCTAGAAAAACCATAGGAGCACAAGTTCTCAAGCTTCCAAGGCATCGACGCGCAAGTCTTTTTCACGACGCACAAGTCACTTGTGCGACACCATCAATACTTACGCGACACTTATCCATTTGCCATATTTTGATGATCATATCTTGAAAAACATATGGCACGCAAGTTTCCAAGCCTTCAAGTACATGGCCACAAGTCCCTCTTCCAAAAACCTCTTTTCTTCATTTGATGATTTTCAGGCCCGAAAATTTGGCAAACACTGGAAAACGGCACCACCTTGTCTCTATTCTTTTCGAACCGCCTCCAGATCATCCATCTCTTTGTCGACGTTCTTGAATAAAACATGGATCATTAACCAAAACTCTTTAACTCTACATTCCACCATGAAATCCTCTTTGTCAACAAATTTTTATGTCATTGTTTTTCTTTGTCAACAATCACCACTCAGATGTCCACTTTGTCAACAAACACAATCACATCAAAAATGCTTCAATGATACCTTGAAAGATTTTTTCCCAAAAGTTTTTAAATATGGTCCTTGTTCTTTTGGGACACTATTTTCATATATATTTAGAATACAAAGTTTATGTTGGTCATCTTGCCCAAATTTATCCAAGTTTTTAGGGTTAACCGGTCAATTGTAGAGTAGCTTGAGTTGTCGATTCCTCATATACCTAAGAAGAAACCTATAGAAACGCACATTCTATGGACTGATTTTGGCTATTAAGTGGACAAATTTGGGTTTATTTTAGACAGGTTTAAGAAAAAACTACGTTACTTAAGTGAAATAATATTATGAGAAGGGTTGATCCTAGGTTATTACAAGGGGTGGATTGGATGAAATTATTTTTTAACGATTTCAATTTATTATATTCGAGATGGGTTTATTCAAGAAGATCAAACAAATTCATCACTTACTGGTTTTATACCAACACACTATAATACTAATCACCTATACACTTGGAGGAACAAATTTATGAGCACTCCAAGGTAAATGTTTGTATTATCACTTGGAGTATGTGGCCTTAAAATTCAACAAATACGAAGATGCTTTAAAATCATCAAATAAAAATATCAATTAAAAAAAGTGATTAGACATTATTGGGGTGATAAATAACATCCAATACATCCCTTTATACTCCATTGGATCAACCCATAAGTGGGTTATCCCTCCAATGATTCTATGTTTTAAATGGAAGTAGGAATTAGACTCACGAGGGAGGAATTGAAGAAGTAAAAACAATAAAAAGAAAATAATCACTCCGTCGTTGTGTGAATAATTTCACAAGGTTTGGTATGAATAAATTCACACCATAAAAAAATGGTATCAATGTGATAATAATAAGAACAAAATAATAGAATATGAATAATTTTTATTGAAAACTAAGGTGATTCGAATAACTTACAAATGAAGAAGAACATTACAAAGGAAAAGTGGAAGCATAACACTTAAATGAAAGAAAGCATCCAAGATGATCAACCCATACACCACAAATGTCTTAAATAGGAATTTAGGAATAATTAGTTCAATTAACCAACAATCCAAGTCTCCTCAATTAATTTTGGTAGGCCAATGTGGGTGGAAAGTTAAGGGAGAGTGGACTTTTCCACCCTTGACAATCAATCCGAGCCAAATAGCATCCACTAAACAGAGGTGGTGAAAGTAGCATCTATATGGAATAATTTTGGTGTTAAATAGAAGGCAAAAATGGATATTCATATGTCACATTAGTTTCAATAAAATTTCATCCAAAATGAATATTTGGTTCGTGAGATATGTGTAAAATGGTGGACTTTTGTTTTGGGCCGTAGAATCTGGCCCAAAATTTTATTTCCAAATTAGGATGAATGAAAATATATTTAACATTCCAAATTATCTCATGTAAATATATGATGAAATGTTCCCCATGATATCATATATATTCAGTTAAAGTTTTAGAATAATTAGGCTTGGATCGTGGCTGATACTGTCTCTTTATTGGTTTATTCTTCAGTTTACTTTGCCTAGAATGTTGTTGGTTCAAGGCCAACTTTGGTGGTCATCAATGTGGATCGTCAAGTGATAAAAAATAATGAATAGTTCCTTATAGAATGGGAGACCTGAAAATAAAATATTAAAATATAATAAAAAACATTTGTGTTTTAGGAGGTGTTTAAATATGTACCAAGTAATAATGCACTTTAACAAAGAATTACAATCATAATGTGAAAAGATGTTCAAAGTGTAAAATGAACTAAAATGGTGTTTATAAATAATGAATAACATGAATATTATATATATTAACAATGAATATTAGCCTCATTTAGTGGATAATCACACCCCCAACTTGAGTTTTTCTAGTCCTGAGCAAAATGTATCTCAAAAATTTGAAATTTGAATTCCCTTTTCCAAAACATTTTAATACACAATGATCACCAAGAATCCTTATACCAAACAATCATGAAAACCATCAAAATATTTTAATACAAGATAGTTTCATAATCATATCCCAATCCCAATACCATTCCTTTGTTCAAATTCATCTCCATATTTCATCCAATATCTATTAAGCATGAAGATGTGTTGTGTTTAACAATAGACATGGGGGTTCATTTTTATTTAAGGTGAAAATGATGGAAGTGCGAGGTGTAATAACATTTCAATATTAAGATGAGTATTGTTTTTTTTTGTTTTTTTTTCAATTTTTCCATGTTAATTGAAATTGCACTCAATAGATTCAACCCATGTAGAGAGACTTTGCTGATGACTCCTAGGGTCAAAGACCTTAGGGTACCAAGTGAAGTCTATATACTCGGGCATCATCTCGAGTTAACTCAGTTAAAAAAAAGTTTAATTACCACAAATAGAGATAAAATTACTGACTCTGGGCCAGAAAACTATGGAGTCATGATTCCCAAGTACCGAAAGCCATGCATTAGGTCATTTCATTGCTCTATGTGAAAATTTACTGTTTTTGTTATTTAATACTCATATTAAAACTAAAATGATCACCAAACCTATGCAATTTATTTGGGGGACCCCATGAACTCAAACTGATACCCCACTATCCAAAGGACGCACGTTGTGATTTTTTTTATTTGGATGAAAATATAAATGATGATATTTCACATTAGGCATCCACACTTTCCAAAATCTATGCACATGAAATTATACATGGATTAAAATCAGAATCAGGGCATGATATATTATTTGATGTTCAATTTCTAGGTTTGCAATGTGTATTATCTTGTTCAAGGATAAAGGAACTTTTCCTTTCTTTAAGGCACACTTTTTTTTCAAATCATTTTTTTTGCACATAATTTTTTTTCCTTTCATCTCCCCCCAACTTAAAATAACATTTTCCTCAGGTTTTGAAGAAAAGAAAATTTAGAATGGGGTAGAGGCAGATAAGGGGAGTTCATAAAGGAAATTGAAAATGAGGATTATGGAATGAAGTCACTTGGTGGTTGAAGATGAAGTTTGTGCTGCTCCAATTTAGTCCTTTGATCTCCAAGTCATTCGGAGAGTTCCCGAGTGGAAAAAGAAAAACAAAAAAAAACAAATATATATATATATATATATATTCATATAATAAAAAAAGAAAAATATAAGTATATATACCAAAATTATAGAATAAGGAATCACTATAAGTTGTAGGTCAGTGGTAATCACGTGCCCCTGTCTACCTTCGGTCCCAGGTTCAAGTCCCCGCGGCTTCACCGGTTGTGATGGGGTTTACCCCACGACCTACGATGTGTCCTTTTAATTTTTTTAAATTAATAATAATATTATTATTTTGTATTTTTATTTTATCCTACAAACACATAAAAATAAAATGAAATGATGATACATTTTCTTATTTTTAAATTTTTGGGTAAAGTATTAATCAAGGATCACACCACGTGACACAGATGAATATGGTGGTCCCCTTTCATACCCATTCATACTCATAATAGAAGAACAGGTCAAGAGTCTATTTTTGTTAAATATCAAAATGATTCATTAATCCTATTTGAAAAATAAATATTATTTAAAAACATTGGGAACATGAAAACCAAGGGTTGCCTCCCATGCAGTGCTTTTGTTTAACATCGTTAGCGCTACATAGATCATAAATCAATCAATTTATTTCTAGTTCATAGGTTGGGTCAGTTAACTCAACCTCTATTTCCTATTTGTTGAATGATTCAATGAATGGTTTTAAACTATGAACATTGACCATGAAAATGTGACCACTTGTGGGATCCTGAATCTATACTGCCGCATGGGGTTACACATGATGCACTATGAATGAACTTGACCATATAGACCTTAACTTTTCTGGGTGAAAATAAAGTTTCTAACTATACAAGAACATAAATTTTCCCATTTCAAAGTTTTTAAATTTTAGATTCTTAGATTTTTAGGCTTTAACTCTATCTTTATTTATCCTTGAATTTTCATACGCCTCCATCCTAAGTTCCTCATGTTCATTAAGATCTAATTTCCTCTTTTCTTCGTCCAAAGGAATGTTGAAATTCATTTTTTTGATTGCCCAAAATGCCTTATGCTCAATTTCAATAGGTAAATGGCATGATTTTCTATAAACTAACCTATATGGTTACATTCCTAGGATGTTTTTTTATGTTGTAGGATATTCCCAAAGAGTATCCAAGAGTTTCTTGGACCAATATTTCCTAAAGGGATTGACATTTTTTTCAAGAATTTTCTTAATCTCCCTATTCGCTAACTCAAATTGACCATTGGTTTAAGAATGGTAGGTAGGGTAAACTTTATGAGAAACCCCATACTTAGACATGAGTGAAGAGAATGGGAGGTTGTAGAAATGGGTTCGCCAATCACTGATTATAGCCCTAAGAATTCCAAATTGATAAAATATGTTCTCTTTCAGAAATCGAATCACAACATGATAGTCATTGGACTTGGTGGGAATGGAATAAACCCATTTAGAGACATAATCAGTAACTAAGAGTATGTAGAGGTATCCCCTAGAGTTTGGTAAGGGTCCCATGAAATCAATTCCCCTACAATCAAATATTTCAATGACCGGAATGGGAGTGAGAGGCATTTGATTCCTTTTGGTAATGGATCCTAATTGTTGACACTGAGGACAACTTTTGCAGAATTGGAAGGAATCCTTAGTGAGGTTAGGCCAGTAGAAACCAATTTTGAGAAACCTTTCAATGGTTTTCGTTTTAGAAAATTGGCCTCCACATTCTTCTCCATGAAAAAATTTTAGAATGGACTCTTGCTTAGACTCAAGAACACATCTCCTAATGATTTGATCTGGAAAAAACTTGAAGAGGTAAGGATCATCAAACACATAGTGTTTGACATCATAAAGGAATTTCCTCTTAGCATGGGTCCCTAGAAATTTTTGAATTTCACCCATCACCAAATGGTATGCTATGTCAGCATACCACGAACAATCACTCACTGAATAGAGCTGGTCATTGGGAAATGAATCACACATGTAAAGGTGATGTGAGTTGTCTTTGAATTCCATCCTATAGAGGTGATCAACTAAAACATTTTCAACACCCTTTTTATCCTTAATGTTTAAATAAAAATCTTGAAGAAGAAGGAGCCACCTAATTAATCTAGCCTTGGAATCTTGTTTTTGGAAAAGGTATTTTAGGGCTGAATGGTCGGTGAAGACAATGATGGGTGATCCTAAGAGATACGACCTGAATTTATCAAAGTAAAAGACAACAACAGGAAACTCTTTCTCAGTGGTGTTGTATTGATTTGTGCATAATTTAAATATTTTCTTTCATAAGCAATGACACACGGATTTTTCTCACACTGTTGTCCTAAGAATGCTCCTACAACGAAGTCACTCACATCACACATGAGCTCAAAAGAAAGTTTCAAATTTTGAGATTTCATGATAGGTGGAGAGATAAGTGATGACTTGAGTGTAGAGAATGATTCCTCACAGATTTCTGTCAATAAAAATAGAGCATCTTTCACCAATAGAGAACAATTTGGTTGATAAATAGAGCTGAAATTCTTAATGAACCTTCTATAGAAACCAGAATTTCTAAACAATAACCTCACTTACTTAATAGTTTTAGTAGAGGGAAGGTGAAAAATGATGTCGACCATAGATTTATCAACTTCTATTCCTCTATCAAATACCAGATGTCCTATAACAAGTCCTTCCTTTACCATGAAATGTAATTTTTTCTAATTTAGGATGATATTCTTATCCTCACATCTTGATAAAACCCTTTCAATATTCAGAAGGAATCCCTAAAAAGTATCCTGAAACATGGAGAAGTCATCCGTGAATACCTCTAAACAATCCCCCATCATGTCCGAGAAGATTCCCATCATGCACTACTAGAAGGTAATAGGGGCATTACATAACCCAAAGGGCATGAACTTGAAGGAAAAAGTGTCGAATGGACAGGTGAAGGTTTTTTTCCCTTGATCCTCTAAGGAGACCTCGATTATATTATACCCTGATAATCCATCTAGGAAGCAATAGAATTGGTAACCTTCCACTTTCTCAAGGACTTGATCAATAAAGGGCAAGGGGAAATGGTCTTTCTTGGTATAAGAGTTGAGATTCCAATAGTCAATACAGACTCTCCATCCACTACAGACCCTTGTGTGGAGAAGTTCACCATCCACATTGGTGATCATAGTAATTCCATCTTTCTTTATGACAACTTGAATTGGGCTTACCCACTCACTCTCATCTATGGGGTAGATGATACCCACTTTCAATAACTTAAGAAGTTATTTCCTTACCACATCCATAGGATTTGGATTGAGTCTCCACTGATGTTGACGATTTTTTTTGGATTCAAATTCAAGAACAATCCTATGAGTTCCAATTAGTGGGATAATCCCAGGAATATCAAAAAGGGTCTATCCAATTGCTTTCTTATGCTTTCATATGAAATCCAAAAGCATCTTATCTTGATTAACTTCAAGAGAGAAAATAAATGACAATAGGAAAGGATCGACTGTCCCCTAAGAATGCATACTTGAGTGATAATGGCAGGACCTTAAATTCATGATCAGATTGGTTATCACTTTCAAATAAAGGATGGGACTTTTTATTGAACTCAGTTTCTTTTTTCAAATTTCTTGACAGAATTGGTTCCCTGTGAACAAAATTTTCATCCACTAAATTGGTCAGGTCAGTTTCATGAATGGGTATGAACTCAATGTTATTGATTTCACCAATGGTATCATTGATTAAGGATTCTTGAAAATCATCAATAGAGCTATCTGAAAGAGATTCAAGCCAAGGAGACAAATTTCCCTCATGTGAAAAAATAAAATCAATATCTTGTTGACTTAAACAACCTTCAGTAATCCCTTGATGTTTCTTGAGTTCAATATCAATGCTACCAATCCAATTAAATACATGGATCTCTTCATTATCCCCAATTTGAGAGTTTGGGTTGTAGATGTTCAAGTCTAAACTCATTTTTCCAAAGGTGATAGTCATGTTCCCATTTCAGACTCGGATAATAGAGTTGATTGTTGCAAGGAAGGGATGGCCAAGGATGATTGGGGTTTGCTCTATAGGACCTAATCTTGGGTGATTTTCAAGGATAATTAAGTTAGCTGGGTAAATGAAATTTTCAACTTTCACCAAAACATCTTTTAAGACCCCCTTAGGAACTCGAACACTATGATCATCAAGTTGAAGAGTAATAGATGTGGGTTGGAGTTATTCGATCCCTAACTGACAATACATGGCATAAGGAATGAGGTTCACACTGGCTCTTAGATCAAAAAGGTCTTTGAAAACTTTGTTCTCTCTTATCCCAACATTGATGTATGGACATCCTGGATCTTTCAACTTTGGAGGAATGGTCCCTTGAATGGTGGTACTCACATTAGCAGCCAAAAGTACTTGGTTTTTATGTGATTTTTTTTTTAAAATCACACAAGTGCTTAAGGTACTTTTAGTAGGCAGGAATGGTTTGGATTGCCTCAAGAAGGGGGATGTTCAACTTAAACTTAGAGAAGATTTTCCTCAATGTTTCATTTAGTTCTAGTTTAGATTTTCCTCTCATACGTTGGGGGAAGAGAGAAGGTTATTTGATTATTTAGTGTGGTTTTAGTTCCTTCACATTATCATTGGTTTTTTCAGAATCTATGGGTGGTTATTCATCATTTTAATGCGTTTTTTGAATATTTTAATGGTTCTGGAATGGCTTGTTCAGGTTTCTCAATGGATTTACCACTTCTTAAAATAGTCACTTCTTTGAGTTATTCATGAGAGGTTTGTGTGAAACTCGATTCTCCCTTTAAAGTTGAGGATGGTACCTCCTAAGTAGACATGGGTGCCTTACAAGTTTTAATGTTTTGTAGTTAATTTTTAAGGTATGAGACTTATGTGTTCATTTTCTCCATTTATTTACACAATTTCTCAAGGATTGGAAGAGGGACATATTGAGTACGGGCTTATGCTGGTTGGTTTATCCCAGGAGGGTACTTTGGTTGTTAGATTGGTTGTTGCATGGGTTTCTAGATGGGTTGTTGGTATTGGATAGAAGGGTGTTGATATTGGACTGGTTGTGGTTGGAATTGGTTATGGTTTTGTAAATTTTGTGTAGGGTAGGGGTTTGGTCTTTTTGGTTGTCTAGGTTATTGGTTATCTTTACAGTGGAAGCCTGGGTGGTCATTATACCTTAGGTTGAATGTGTTTTGGTATTGGGGATTTTGGAAGTTTAGGGAATTGACTTCAGATGGTGGTCCTCCTAGAATAACATCCTTTATGGAAGGGATGGTTGGGAATTTTTCAGTCTTGTGGTCATGTTTGTCACAAATTGTGCAAACAGGGTCAATATTTTGAATTTCATGGACCTTCATAAGATCGATCTCCTCGACCTTCCTAGTGAGTGCATCAAGTTTTACCCTAAGGCTTTCCTCCTCCCTAATTGTGTGAATTACACCATATTTGGGTGGCTTCTCATAGTAAGGTGATGTCCCCCATGTTTGGTTTTTTTCGTCCAGTCCTTCTAGATACTCGTAAACATCATTTGGGGATTTGTTTTAAAGGTCTCATTGCACATCATGTCAATGAATTGTTTGTTCCCTGGTCCCAACCCATCATAGAAAATTTGAACTTGTTATGGGATTGAAAATCCATAGTGAGGTACCATGTTGAGTGTGTCTTTGAACCATTCCCAGGCTTCATAAAATGACTCTCTTTCTTTTTCAAAAAAGTTTTGGATGCTATTTTTAAGTGTAATTGTTTTGTGATGGGGGAAGTATTTTTTGTAAAATTTTCTTTGTAATTGGTCCCAGGAGTGGATTGATGTAGGTCTTATATTCTTTAACCAATTATTTTCTCGATCCTTTAGTGATAAAGGAAAGAGCCTTCATCTTAGCTAAATCATGTTGATGTAGTGGGAACACGGTTTCAACAATGTCGTTGAACTCTTTGACATGAAGGTATGGAATTTACGATGCCATCCCATGGAAGGTAGGATGGTGGTTTAGGACATGAGGTTTGAAAACATAGTGGCATTATCCTAGGGAAGCATTTCTAATTCAAGAGGGTGAATTGGTCCAGGCATGTGTGAGGTAGTCATTCATGGTTTTATCGACTACATTCCCCACGTTTGGGGCTGCCTCATTTGGATTTCCATTTTCGTTCCCACCTGGGTTTATGGGTTGGTTTCTTTGAAGACCTTATATTGAAATGGGATAAATTTTTAAATCTGGAGTATTATGAAGGTTAGGATCTAATGGAAAGAGTTCCCTTGGTGTACTTGACTCCCCAACCCCAGGACTATCCACCCTAACTAGACGGTTTGATTGGTCATGAGTGTAGGCAGACATGCACCAAAAGAAAAAAAATGAGAAATGGAAAAGATAAGATAATTTGGATTAGAATAGAAGAAATGGGAGAGAATATAATTGGTGTTGATATGACTTACTTGGGTCCCCAACAATGATGATAAAATTTGGTCTCGCCCAAATTTACCCAAGTTTTTAGGGTTAAGTGGTCAACTGTAGAGTAGCTTGGGTTGTCGATTCCTCAGAGACCTAAGAAGAAACCTATAGAAACGCACATTCTATGGACTGATTTTGGCTATTAAGTGGAAAAATTTGGGTTGATTTTAGATATTTTTAAGAAAAAACTATGTTATTTAAGTGAAATCAAATTATGATAAGGGTTGATCCAAGGTTACTACAAAGGGTGGATTAGATAAAATTCATTTTTAACGATTTCAATTTCTTATATTCGAGATGGGTTTATTCAAGAATTTTAAACAATATCATCACTTACTGGTTTTATACCAACACACCATAATAATAATCACCTATAAACTTGGAGGATAAAATTTATGATCACTTCAAGGTAAAGGTATGTATTAGCACTTGAAGTATGTGGCCTTAAAATTCAACAGGGACGAAGAAGTTTTAAAATATTCAAATAAAAATCTCAGTTGAAAGAAGTGATTAGACATTAATGGAGTATTAAATAACATCCAATACAGTCCCTTTATAATACCTTGTATCAACCCATAAGTGGTTTTTCCCTCCATTGATGTTATGGTTTCAATGGAAGTGGGAAGTAGACTCATGAGGGAGGAATTGAAGAAGTAAAAAAACTATAAAAAGAAAATAATCACTCCACCGTTGTGTGAATAATTTCACAAGGTTTGGTATGAATAAATTCACATCATAAAGAAATGGTATAAATGTGATTATAAGAAGAACATAATAATATAAGATGAAGAATTTTTATTGAAAACTAAGGTGATTCGAACAACTTACAAATGAAGAAGAACATTACAAAGGAAAAGTGGCAGCATAACACTACAATGAAAGAAAGCATCCAAGATAACAAACCCCTCCACCACCACTGACTTAAATAGGAATTTAGGAAGCTTTGGGTAGATACATCAATAGTACAAGTCTCGTCAATTAATTTTTGTAGACCAAGGTGGGTGGAAAGTTAAGGGAGAGTGGACTCTTCTACCCTTGACAATCAATCTGATCCAACTAGAATACACTAAACAGAGGAACCGAAAGGAGAATCTATATGGCCTAATTTCGATGCTCCATAGAAGAAAAAATGGATATTCAGATGTCTCCTGAGTTTCTGTAAAATTTCAACCAAAATGGATATTTTTTCTAGAGATATGTGTAAAATTGTGAGATGTTTTTCTGGGGCGCAGAATCTTGCCCACAATTTTATTTCCAAATTGGGACGCATGAAACTCACTTTAACACTCCGAATTAGCTCTTTTCACTGTTGGATTAAATGTTACCCATGATGTCTTCTATATTTAGTTAAATTTTCAGAATAATTGGGCTTGGATAGTGGCCTCAACAGTCTCTTTTTTGGGATGTTCTTCATTTTAATTTTCCAAGAATGTTGTTGGTTCAAGGAAAACATTGGTGGTCTTCAATGTGAATCTTCAAGTGATCCAAAATAATGAATTGTTCCTTATAGAATGGGATACCTGAAAATAAAATATTAAAATATCATTAAGAACATTTTGTGTTTTATGAGGTGTTTATATATGTACCAAGTAATATTTCACTTTAACAAAGAATTACAATCATAATGTGAAATGATGTTCAAAGTGTAAAATACACTAAAATGGTGTTTATGAATAATGAAGCGCGTGAATATTATATATATTAAAAATGAATATTAGCCTCATTAAGTGGCTAATAATTTGGGATTCAATTTTATTCATGTAGTATAGTCTAACATTGATGAAGAACATTGATAAATTCATTGCTCACATTTTTTCATCCCTTGATGTTGGTAGGGGTAATTTAATTAGATTATTGTGGTTGGTTTCATTGATGGGGTTCAATTGAAGCTCCCTTGAAACTCTTAATTGGTTTTTTTTTGGAATTTTTTGAAGGTCCATGTTCTTATAACTGTAACATTGGATAAAATACTATTAGTGACTATGTTATTTATGGTGTGTAGTATTTGAAAATTTATAAAAATATATGGTAGGCCAATCGGGTTATAACAACACATGTAATTATAGAATAATTTGTTTTCATATTTATTAGTGGTGTATAATTAAATAGATAAATTCATTATAAATATTTTTTGTAATTCTTAAAATAAAAATGGAAATAATTTTAACAAACTAAATTCCAATTTTTAAATTATATAATTTTAATTTGAAAAAAATTAATTAATATTTTAATTTATCATGCCAAAATAATCATAGTATGACTTTTTTGAGAATTTTTAGGAAATATTGACTTTTATTTTAATATTAAAAACTAAAAATTTTATTTGAAAATTGTTTTTTATATTAAATTATTTATAGGGTAAAATTATGTTTTAGTTTAGTATTAAATTTTAAATAATTCGATTTAATTTATTATAAATCAATTATAGTTTTAAAAATGGATTATATGTTAGGTAAAAATAATACAAAGATATACAAGATACAGGTGAATTGTTTCTTTTCAATAATCTTAGCTAGATTCTGACTTTTATCCTTCTTTGTGATTTATGCTCATATGCAGCGTTATCTTATTTAAGTAAGTTGAGAATCAGATAATCAGATAAGAATAAAACATAAATTATTATAGTGGTTTATGGCAAAGAATCACCAATTCCACTCCACCAACTCTATCTCCACGTTCTTGGTGATTTTCACTCAAAACTTTCCTCTTATAATAAGACCTTAACAACTGAGTATAGGTAGTCGACACCATTACAATAAGTATTTTACAAGATTTATAATTCATTTACAAGGAACTATATATCCAAACTTTATTCTTATATTCTAATAATTCTTCACCAACATGAATAATTCTGACCATCCAATACTCTGATAAATCAAAATAGTTTTATTTGATTGAATAAATAGATTCTTATTCATCATTGCAGCGACAAATGGAAAAAAGTGGATCTTTTTCTTTAAAGATAAATGTATTTAAGAATGAAAAACTTTGAAGAGATCCCAATTGAAAATTATCTTATAAAAAATATATCAACAAACAAGTAGTAACAGTAACAATTAAATAACGACTTCACTCAGCATAATATTGAAACATGTAAGACTCAAAAGTGGCTCTTTATTATAATAACATAGATATTCAATCTTTTGTATTTTTTAGCAAATATTTATTAAAAAATATATCACACTACACCCTTGAAAATAAAAATACACTTTCAATTTTATAAGAGAAACATGGATTGATTTTGGTTAAATATATCCAAGAATAACCCCAGATAAATCCCTATCATTTTAATCATTCAGGAGAGTCGTAACTTCTCTTAGTAATAGGAATTATTTAGTACATTGAATACAAGCCTTTGAATTAGTCATAAAATATATTTAAATATATATTTACTTTTGGGGATACCATTGTAGGAAACATAAATAATACCTTTAATTTAAAACTCCATCATTGACCAATCATACATAGGGTTTCGTCACATAGCAATAAAGTCAAATAGTGGGGTAGACAAAATATAGCTGTTTACAAAATTAGGGTTGATGTATCATACTTTTTCTTACTCAAATGTAAGGTTCTTTCTAAATGTAGGGTTTTTTATCCAAACCTTTCCATTAGAGTAGGGTACATGATCTATAATTTTTATTCCAAATGTAGGGTTTCCAAACTATAAGTTACACTTACATTTTCAGGGTAGGAACAATGTTTCCATAATACTTTAAAACACACCAAAAATTCTTAAAAAATATTTTGTTCCATAAATAATATATACTTATCATGTAGTATATTTCTAAAAAAATACTTAAATTAATTTCATCAGTAAAACGAACAAGGTTATTTTTTTATCATCAAAATAATTAAGATTCACAGAGTACTGTGGAAACAATACATTCCCACAAATATACCCCCTTTTTAAATATCACAAAAAACATAAAACACAACTTATAGATAATATAATATTTTTAAAAAAAGAAATAATATCTTGGAAGAGATATAAAAAAATATTGTTGGAATTGAAAGTTTATTTGTATAGTAAATATTTAAATTCTCTTTATCTTTAGTTAATTTTTTTAATATCAAATTAATAATGTTGTGTTTACACAATTTTCTCCCCCTGTTTTTTGATATAAGAAAGAAAGAAATAGAAAATGATTAAAAACACATTCACTGTAGAACATAACTGTAAATGAATGTTATAATAGTTAAAAACAAAATTAGTATGGGGTATGGAAACAGAAATAGACAGAAATATTAAGAAACTAACATATACAAACATCATTAGTAAAATAATTTCATTTAAATGATGTTTTTTATCATAATAAACTTTTTATTGAGAAATTTCAAAAAGTAAGACTGGCTGAGGGTGAAGGTTCTTGTTCAGAAGACGTGTCAGAATCTTTAGAAGATTGGAACTCCTAATGAAAATCCTTTATATATTTCATTATTCCTATGAAACATTCATTAATGTTATCATCCCACTCTCTCATCAAAATATTTGAATATTTTAGTAATTTACAACTTTCAAATAAATTGAATTTCAAAAACTCATGAACATTTTCTTTAGACTGAACACACTATGAGATAATTTCACCTAATTGATTGAGAAGATGTCTTAGACCAAGTTCACATGATGTTAACTTATAAACTAAAATTCTTTGATTGTTAAACAAAACATTCATAGGGGAAATATTACACTAAATTTAACAAAGTGTGTCATTCAAAGTAGACAAAACTTCAGTAATCGATTGAAACCTTATGATTAAATATGGAGAAGTTTGAGGAGAAAAATCAGGTTCAATGGACTTAATAGAACAAATACTTAATGATTCAAATTTATATCCCATATATTTCATTAAATATTCAAAATATTTTTTTTAAGACTAACTCTGATTTTAGTTTTCCAAACTAATCTTCCATTTCTCTTTGAAATGCATCAAAATATCTTATAGAAATTGATATATCTCTGAGTTTTTCATGTTTAATTTGTATTGATTCCAATTAATCTCTTATAATAGTTTAACTTCTAAAATCTACTAAATTTTTCATTGTAGTCTCCAACTCACTTTTCAATTTTGAATTTTCCTCCTTCATCTTGTTAAACTTGAGTACTAACTTTTCATCTTGATTACCAAGAGAATCATATGATTCTTCTTCTTGATTTATGGATTGTTATCCTCTTTCATCCACAACTAAGGATTTTACTCTATCTTTATAACTCAATAAGGATGATATATTTTTAAGGACATCTATCTTATCACTAGTTTTTTGAATTCTTGAGTTGCTTCATCTTGAACTTTTGGACTCTGATCTACAGGTTCCTCTATTTTTCTAGGCCGAGTGACAGGGGACTCATTCTTCGGTACATCAAAATGTTCTTCAAGAGATTTATGAGAATCTATTTCATTTTATGTATTAGATAAATAATATCTGATTTTTCACCTCTTTTTTTAACAGAATCCTTTAATCTAGATTCTACAACTTCTTCTACACTTACATGTTCTGATCCAGCTGATTTCAAATTTTTATACCCCCCGAACCAATAAGAATAGATTCTTGTGAGTCATTATCACTAACTGTTAAAAAAATAACTTATATAGTGCAACAATGGAAACATATCTTTCTCAAAGATCAATTATTTATAATACTATGATGACACCTAATTCTTACTTCAACAAATGTATTTTTTTCTTTTAATAAAAAAGAAGTTAAACAATCCTTCCATATGGCTAAAAATTCATCCTTGCCTCTATCTGACAACAGTGGTGAATATACCAAAAAATATATATCGTAAAATGAAACTTGATATCACCCATCATAAAAAACATTTCATAAATATCATTATAAATAATATTTTATAACTTATAAATTCTCGGTAGTATTTTTGAATGAAAAAATTTAACCAGTTCCTTTTGGTTAACCTCGAGATCCTTTATAATAATTTTTAGAATCTGGGTTAATATGAAATGAAAAAACATAATACCTTAAGATTTATGATTTTTTTTTCAATAGATGTAACATTTAAGTGAAAAAATCCTTCTTGGTGACATTGTTTTTTTTCAATTTTTGTAGAAGAAACATAAAATTTCTTATCATTGACCCACAAAACAACAATGTCCTCTATATATACTAAACTAAAATGATCATTTTTATAAAACTCCATTAATTATCTATCAAACTCGTTTCTATATTTTATTCACTGAAAAGGAATTCTAACACTTAAAAGGTTGGGGAATTCATTAGTAAAAGATCTATATGATTCATCCATTCAAAATCTATAACTTTTTCTTGAAGAATTTTTCTGAAGGTTATGCATTGACAGTTCAATTATCACATTTTTCCTTCATATTATTTCTTATTCTTCATCATTATTGAGAATTTGATGGTTTAAGGTTTATATTCTATGGTTATAAAAAGAAAATGAGTGCTTTGGAAGTCGAAATCATTGGATTACTAAGGGTTTAAGTGAGAGGGGTATGGTGATTTTGGGTGATGTTGGTTCTGGTTTCTCAATCCAAATAATCATAGTAATTATTATTTTGTTTTTTAAAAGGAGGGATTTCAAAAAAATTATGATTTAATAAACAACTATAAAAAATATAATAAAATAAATAAAATTATTAATAAAATATTAAAGAAACAAATTTAAAAAAATATTTAAAATTAATTATATATAACCCACCTTAATAAATTCAAAACTATAAATGGGATGTGGTTTAGTATAAATATTTGAATTTTTATATTCAGTATTGAAAATTTATAAAGAAATATCATTTTTTAGAACATAATATCTTAGAAAAAATGTCTTATATCAATATTCATAGCTCTAGAGTGACTTACATGAATTTTTAAAATATTTATTATACTAGTATTATTACATATAATAAGAATATTGTTGAAATTAAGCTAAAAGTATTATAATGTGTGTTTCATCCACAACACTTATGCACAGAATCTTCCAAGAAATATATAGTATCCCTCATCTATTAATAGAGAAACTAAATGTAGTTTCTTACTTTACCATGAAACTAAGGTCTTTCCTAAACAGTGACTGGTTCCTAATATAAATTTTTCTATCTAATATACAACATCCAAAGTCAGTATCAAAATATTAAATTAAATTAAAATAATATTTTTTTGGATAAACTAGATATTGAAAAATAGTTCCTTTTAAATATCTAAAAATTCATTTAAAATGAGTAATATGAGATTCATTTTGGTTTGATTGAAATATAAAACAAAGACAAACACATAACATAATTCATAGTTTGTTATTAGTAAAATACAGTGATATTTGATTCATACCTCTATATAACTTACTGTCAAGTGGTTCTATAGCTTCATCTAAATCATGTTTTACATTTGTAAACATGGTATTAGTATACGTCTTACAATTTTCTTGCACAAACATTTTCCATAAATCAATAATATATTTTCTTTAATTTAATTCATTTTTATAATCATTTTGATAGATTTTAAAAACAATAAAGAAATTTATTTCTTCCATCATACTCATTTCCAATTATTTTTCATAAGATTATAAAAAACATTACTAAGATTTTTATTAGTTCAACCAAAAATAAGATCATCTATATAAATTTGTAACAATAATATATTAGATTTTTTTTCTTAGGAAGGGTAGGGTCTTCTAAACCTAAATAAAATCCATTTTCTAATATAAAATAACATAATCATTCATACCATGTTCTAGGTTTTTTCTAAGTATATTAATAGATTTAGTAAGTTTGAAAACTAAATTTTTTAGATGAGGATTTTAAAAACATTATGGTTGTTCAATATAAACTTTTTGATTCAATATGCATCTAGAAAATATGATTTTACATCCATCTGATATAATTTAAAATTCATATGAGATGTATAAGCTAGAAGGATTCTAATAGATTCCAATATAGAAACAGGTAAAAAGGTTTCATCATAAAAAATTCCTTCTTCCTGATGGTTTCATTTATTTATTAATCAATCATTATTTCTAGTAATTATTACTTGGAAATCCTATTTATTTCTAAAAATAATTTTCATTCTTATTAATAGATGATTGGTTTATCAGTCAACTAATTCCCAAAAAAAATTTCTACTAATTGTTTTATGTTCTCTCCTTGCATATACATTAAACAACATTCATCTTCTACTGATTATTCTATAGTATTAGGTTATAATTGAGATAGTAAGGAAAAGAATTATGCTATGTTTTATATATTGATTCTATTTCTTACTCAAGTATCTAGATATTATATAATATTTTAAAAAGGGTGATACTTTAAGGTTCTATGTTTTCTAGATAAGACACATTCAGGTTCATATGTTTCATGTTCATTTGAACTAGACTAAATATCATTTATTTTATTATCAAAATCAATACCATGTGAATCAAGTCTCATATTTTAAAAGGAGACAACATATTCATCTATTTTATTTTTCCTTTTATTAAAAGTATTACATTCATCAAACTTCACATGAATAAATTCTTCATCAATCCTTAATTTTTTATTATACACTGTATAAGATTTTGAGGTAGCATAATATCCTAAAAATATTACTTCATCAGACTATGGATCAAAATTTTAAAGGTTTTCCATACTATTCAGGATATATACCTTGCATCCAAACACTGAAAATTACATGGAATTGGGTTTTTTTATTCTATAGTATAAAGGGTGTTATTTTAAGAAGGGGTCTTATTAAATATCTCTTTATGACATGACAAGTAGTTTTTATATCTTCTTCCAAAAAATAGGTAGGAAGAATATATTCATTTAACATAGTGCTTACAATATCATGAATAGTTCCATTCAACCATTTTACAATTCCATTCTTTAAAGGTGTTATTGGTTCAGAGAAGGATTATTTAATACCTAAGTTTGATAAAAAAATAATTAGTATCTTGATTCTAAAATTCACCACCATGATCACTTTTAATTAGATTATTTTAAAATATTTTTCATTTTTGAATAATTTTAAGAGACTATAAAAAAGAAAGAGAAAACCTCACTTTTAAGTTTTAGAAAACAAACCCATGTATATCATGAAAATTCATCAACAAAAACAAAAAAAATAATCTTCCATGCAATCATTCTTCTCTCGATTATGAAAACAAACCCATGGGTATAAGTTTAAGTGGTTTGGATTTTGAAACTTTGTTAATTTATTTGAAGGTTGATATTTATTGTTTTTAAAATTGATGTGCATCATAGAATCTATTATTATCAAATTTATGATTATGAAAATAAGAAGCTAAGTATTTATTATCTAATTTTTACAATGTAAATATATTTTAGTGTCTAATTTTCCTATGAAATACCCATGATTTATTTATCTTAATTAAAATATTGACTATGGGATTGGAATAATAGAACACCTACCTCAATTTGTTGATGAACGTTAACCAAATGGAAAACACCAAATTCTGAATGGAATAATGACATAGAATGAGATATAGATCTAAAACCCTAAATCAAGATAAAAAAAATCAAGATCCTTCAATTATATAAAGAGATAATAATGGGAAGACAACTGAGATGAGATCCTCTTACCATCAGGGGTGCAGATCTTCGATCTAGGATTCAAATCATGAATAAAGAATTTTGAGAAGGATTTTCATATATATGGGAGACTTTGAAATCACTATGGGATGATTTAGTTAGAGTTAGGGTTGAATAGGGTAAGTTTCAGGGGTTTGGGGAATTTAAAATCTAATTTTTAGGTGAATTAGAAAGTTGTGTACGGTTAATTGGGCAGGGGAGCATGTTTTGCTCTAACTACACACCTTAACCATGCTCTAGTTAAACGGGGTGTATGGTTAATCCTTTTTAGGGCACATAGTTTGAAAAATCATGTTCTAAACATGCAAAATATCTATGTTCAGGGTTGCACATTTTGCTGGGCTAGGGCGCACGGTTAGGGAAAATCGTACGCCACCCATGCATTGTCCCATTTCTTTCAATTTCTCTCAATTTTTGACCCAAACACACCCCAAAGTAAAACCCAAATGAAAATTCCTTAACACAAGTAAAATAATTTCCTATAAAAGATCCTAAGAAATCTAAAAAAAAGATCAGGATATTTCAATCTCCCCACCTTATAACATCACATCATCGAGTTATACACCCAAGCATCTCTAAGATTCTGAGTCAAAAATATTGGGCCATTGAAACCTCATATTCACATCTATTTACCATTTTTCCTCCTACACATGTCCATGTTTACACAATACACAAACTATCAGCACTATCTCTCCTCACAACACTTTCTCACTACTATCCAATACACATATCAGATGCTTCTCAAAGGATGCATCTGTCTCAAGATGAACACTATCCACATCAATCACATGATAAGGGTCATGGGGATACTTCCAAATTTGTAACATATAGAAAACATCATGCATATCTCTACATCTCTATGGAAGAGCCAATAAGTATTCCAGTGGCCTGATCCTCTCCACAACATCAAATGGTCCCACAAAACTGGGCACCAACTTTCCTTGTCTTCATATCCAATGGTGAACTAACCTAGGTGATACCCAAAGAATACATGATCACCCTCTATAAACTTTAAGGGTCGTCGTTGTCTATCAGTATACAAGTTATTTCTACTATGATCTATATCCATATACTTATGAATCATCTTAACCTGTTATGACTTCTCCTACATGAGACTTAGTCCCAATAACTACAAATCACCTGCCTTCATTTAGCATATATGTGATCTACATGGCCTACCATAAAGTGACTCATATAGATTAATCTGATTAGTTTTTTGATAGTTTTTGTAATAAAAGAACTCCAATAAATCTAAGTGCTTCTCCCAAGACCCACCAAAGACAAGAACACAAGATCTCATCATATCCTCAAGCACTTATATAGTACACTCTGACTACCCATCTCTATGAGGGTGGAAATACACACTCAATAGAACCTATATACAAAATTACTTCAATAAGACCATCTAGAAGTGTGAAGTGAAATGAGATTTTTAGTCTAAAAAATAGTTTATGGAACCCCATATAGATGGACTATCACTAAAACATATAGTTCTCCCAACTACTCTACTGAAAAAGTCTCTTGTATAGGAAAGAAATGTGCTACCCTTGTCATTCTATCCACAATAACCCAAATAGCATTATTATTATGAGGAATATTTGGGACACCCACCACAAGATCCATTTTCACATTATCCCACTTCCATTCTAGAATAGGAAATGCCTATAAAAAACCACCATGTTGTTGATGCTCAACCTTCACCTGATGACATGTGTAGTATCGTGTCACGAACCTTGCTATCTCCTTTTTCATCACCATCTAGAAAAAATTTCATTTTAGGTCAAGGTAAATTTTTGTCACACCTAGATGTATTTCCCACTTCATGGAATTAAATTCATGAATCATATCCTCCTACATGCTGGTAGGCACAACAATTGGATTCCTGACATAGATGATTTCATCCTCATCTATGGTCCAATATGAAGGTGTATCCCCACAATTAAGTCTTTCCCTCAAGGTTAAACATTCTGGATCCTCATACTTCATATCCCAAATCCATCCTAAAAAGTGTATACTCTACTAAAACAAATACAAGAGTCATCTACTCCTAACTCTCGTAAACCACCACAAGCCTCTCAGCTAGCAGAGTCATCATCTTCCACTTAGCATTAGTCTCTTGAATAGCCTGAGTCTAAGTTTTTCTACTTAAGGAATCAGTAACACTATTTACTTTCCCAAATATATATGCTAATTCAAAATCAAATGAATTCATATAATCAACCCATATCCACTACTGAAGATTCAAATCCCACTGTGAGAAGATATACCTTAAGCTCTTATGATCAGTAAAACCGTAAACTTCTCACACAAGAAATAATGCCGCCAACACTTCAAATCATAAATCACTACAACTAAATCAAGGTCATGCATTGGGTATTTTTGTTCACGTGGACTCAAATTCCATGACCCATATGCCATTACTTGATCTCCCTGCATCAAAACTACTCCATGAACTATCCTAGAATCATCACAAAACACCATTTACTCCTCACCTGGATCAGGTAGGATCAAGATTGGTACATATGTCAAGTGCTTCTTCAACCCCTATCAAGTATCCTCACATGATAAAAACCATTTGAACTTTATCCCTTTATTTTTAAGCCCAAAATTGGTTCTAGAAATCATGAAAATTCTTGAATAAAACTATGATAATATCCAGATAACCCCAGAAAGCTACAGATATCAAATAGGTTCTTAGGATGCTTCTAAGAAATAACTACTTGAACCTTCTTTGGGTCTACAGAAACACCTTCCTCTGAGATGATTTAACCCAAGAAGTGTACCTGATCAATCCAAAACTAACACTTAGATAGCTTAACATATATTCGATGCTCTCTCAGTGTACTCAAGATGATGCCAAGATGTTGGGAATGATAGTCATGAGTCTTGGAGTACACCAAGATGTCATCCACAAACACTACCACAAAATGATCTAGGTATGGATAGAATATTCTGCCCATCAAGTCCATAAACACTACTGGTGTGTTAATCAACCCAAAAAACATCACAAATAACTCATATAGTCCATATCTGCTTCTAAAAGTAATCCTTAGTATATCATATATTCTAACTCTCAACTAATGATACCCAGATCTTAGGAAAATCTTGGAAAAGACACAATCTCCTCTCAACTAGTCAAAACGATCATCCATTCACATAAGAGGATACCAGTTATTCACTATCATTCGGTTAAAGTTCTGGTAAATGATACATAAACACAAACTCTTGTTAGCCTTATTTTCAAACAACACAGGTGATCCCCAAGGCGACGTACTCGAATGGATAAACCCCTTATCCATAAACTACCCTAGCTGATTCTTGAGATCTTATAGCTCTATCAGCACCATTATGTCCAGTGGAATAGAAAATGGTTTATCTCCTGAAATGATCTCAATAGTAAACTCCACATATCTCTAAGGTGGTAGCATTGAGAAGCCTTCAAGAAACACATCCTGAAACTATTCCACTACTAGTGGAAAGATATCATGTTTCACACCCCCGTTATCCAGTATTAGACTAGAAACCCAGGCTATGAGCTATCCCAATTACTAAATAATTAGCTCTGCTTATCCTACTTAGATATCCCATTCCCCATGGTTAATATAACTGTCACCCTGAGGAGACTTAGAGGTCACTCTCCTTCGGTAACAATCAACATGGTATTAGAAATCCACTAACCAGTATACCTAGAATTAGATCAAAATATGATATTTATAGGATGCATAGATCCCATAGAAAATGATACTCTCTAACTTCAAGATAAAATACCTTTCAAAAGTAGATGTCCCTAGAATTAATTCTCAATAGCGTGTCTATCATCAAAACCCCACTCGCAAACTATACCACCAGGCTCAAACCATTTACAAGTTGTAAAGAAATAAAGGAATGAGAGGAACCAATATAAAATAAGGAACTATCTAATATAGAAGCTAAAAGAAGAGTATATATCACTATTGATAGTCTATCCTCACTATCCACCAGTGTAGGTTGAACTGCATGTAGTTGTCCTACCCCTCTTCCTTGTGATCCTGTCTAACTCCCCTGAGCTACACCACAATTCTTGTACGAGCACTTTTTCTGAGAAGTACCACATCCAATACCTCTACCACCATGTCCAATAAAACTCCAACTGATAGTCTAATATAGTGTATAAGACCCCCTTACTACACTCATATTCTACCTAGATTCCCTATCATTGCCCATCTATCATTGGTTCCTCCAAAACATCTGCAGGTGCCCCATCTTGCCACAAGATTGGAACTCTACTAGTGGTATGGGATAATGTCTATGATAGTGGTCTAGCCTACTGCACTGGTGGAAAATCACTATAGAAAGGTCCTAAATAACTATATTATTCCCATAACAACCCTATTTTACACTAATTTGGCTAAAGTTCTCATAACGATGCTTCCTGATCTTGAAATACATACCTCTAGATCATCCAAAACCAATCATCTATCCTTCACTGGAAGCCTCCTTCAGGTTCCCATCAATAATGATATCCTGATTCACCACTTCTAAAAACTTTTTCAGCTTAAAGATATTCACCTGTGACTTAATTTCATGCTTAATTCCTTCCTAAAATTGTTTTTCTGAAGTAGATTCATCTACTTCCAATGCTGGAAAAAATGATAGAAATACATAAAGTGTTCAAAATAGTCCATCATGGACATACTCCCCTAAATGAATCTCATGAACTCATCTACTCCCTCATACCTTAACTTCTCTAGATAGAAGTGCTCCAAGAACCACTCTAAGAACTCCTTCCATAACATACCATATGTCTGTCTAGTCAAATCATAAATGTCCCACCAGTGCTTCAGTTATCCTTGTAGTATATAAGCAGCTAGCTTTACCCTCTTCTTAGCAGGATTCTCTAAGTGTTCTAGTATATTCTAGATAGACTCAATCCAGAACCTAGCTCCCTCAAGTCTACACTCTCTAGAAAATTTTGGAGGATGCTGAAACTAAAACTCCCTCGTCAATTCAGACATGATCTTCTTGACCTACCCTAGGTCTCTTTCCATAAATTGCATTAACTAAGAAAAGTTATCTTAGAACTTCTCTCCAACTTCCTCACCCGACACTATCGGTGCCTTAGGTTCCACCACTGTAGGATCAACTCTATCCATGTATTTCTATATTCCTCTCAACACGCGTCATCCTGGAGTCATAACTCTACTATCCAAACACACACCTTATGATACTTTTCCAAACATTAACACATTTACAGGAGAAACACATAACGCCACAAAAAAGTCTTTTTCCCCAAATCCCTCCACATAGTGAAAAGTGAGGTGCTAACACTTCCCTTAACCATCCTATATATAGGTCAAGGATAAAATAGGTAACTCGTTTTCATTAACCAAGTTTCTCATTTAGACAGCCAATTATGCTCACCTTGCATCATTTTATCACTTTCAATTTCATTTTCGACCCAATTTTCCATTCAATTTCATAAGAAATGAAATTTTTTAAAGTTCAACAACTTACCCATAACCCGTTTTCCCATGCGTGCCTAAAATGATGCATGTCACAATAATCTAGAGTTCCAAAAATGATGAATGCAACTCAACTCTCGTGCCATACTAGGTCATGAGTCAAATCTCAACAAACCTATGAAACAATAACAATCACATCACACAACAAGTGTGTCACCCAAGATGAAATAATATTCAACTATAACATAAAACAGTAATAACAACAATCCCACCCTGGTTACTTAGGTTATTCACAATAAATGGGTTAGATACTCCCATGAATGAGCTTATAACCAAGTCCTGAATCTTTCTAGTCTCTTGTTTACCTTTCTCAAACAGTAAGAAAAAAAAGAAAAATAAATGAAAACTAGGTTCTGATACCACTTTGTAGTGTCCCAAACCGGGTGCCACACACCGGTGCCCAAACCAAATTGGCACATGACCTCAAGCATGCCTCCCTGTATGTTAGAGGTTGCGAACTAGTAGTGAAGGTCTAATATCAGTCATGGGGAGACTATACCCTCTTTGTCAGAGTAAAAAACTAGAAGAAAATAAATAAACAATAACCAAATATATAACAATAACCAGAACTATACCAGTATAACAAGATAACCAAAATTTGAAATGTAATATCAAACTAAACATTAGATATTCCATGCTAAAACACGTGTCTAATGTCAAAATTCAACTCAATGTAAAGACACTAACGATTCCTAAGTTGGTCCTAAACCACATATCGTTCCCTCATCTATGCTTCATCCCCCAAATAATTCATATAACATAGGGCATTTTCCCTTAACTTGTCCTACAACTAAGAAATATATTCAGGTACCGATCAAGAAATCTGAGCAGGGTGTGAGTAGAACTCAGTAGGATACCACCAACAGAGTCTATAACAATATCAAATCAATAAGAGTTTATGGATTTTTATAAATAAATAATCACAATGCATAAATAAATAGTTATCATATTATAAATTTATTCTTTGTTTAGCCATAGAAACTTCCCAGGTTCTCGAGGATACCTGAACCTCAATACCTACTTCAGACCATACCAGAGTTTAAACTATCCCCAAGGGATATTATATCTTAAAATGTCATTATTACCATTATATACCTCATATCATATCTCAAAATTCCATTATTACCATTCTAGATATCAATTATCATATGAATATCATTATTACCATTATATACCTCATATCATATCTCAAAATTCCATTATTACCATTCTAGATATCAATTATCATATGAATATCATTATAACCATTCATTATTTCATTAATTAATTCAACAATTAATTAATCATCTCAATCTCATTAATTAGTTCAAAAATTAATCAATCTTCTCAATCTCATTAATTAACTCAAAAATTAATTAATATTATTAATATCATTAATTAAATCAAAAATTAATTAATCTTATAAGTCCCATTAATTAAATCAATAATTAATTAATCATCTCAATCATATTAATTAACTCAAAAATTAATTAATCATCTCAATATTATTAACTAACTCAATAATTAATTAATCATCTCATTATTATTAATTAACTCAATAATTAATTAATCATTTTACAATCCTATTATCCCATAATTAATTCATAATTAATTTCCCAATTCAAGAATCTCAATATCCCCTAATAAATTACATAATTAATTTCCCAATTCAACTATCCCAATATCCCCTAATTAATTCCCTAATTAATTACTCAATTCAACATTCTCAATATCCCCTAATTAATTTCACAATAAATTAATCAATTTAATAACCCCCATTATCCCCTAATTAATTCCACAAGTAATTACTCAATTCAATAATCCCAATATTCCAATCCTCAAATAAATATTCCAACAATTATCATGATAATTAATTATTCCCCAAATCCCACAATTTCAATATTCCGATAATTACTTCAATCAATTAATTATCCCCAAATTATATAATCCATTAATTAATTAATTAACCAAATTAATTAATTTAATTAGTAAATTCAATTCCTAAAAAACCCTATAAATTATATAGTTACATACATGTAATTAAAATCATGATTATGGTATTTTAATAATAGACCACCTACTTAAATTTGTTGACAAACAATCGCCCAACAAAAATCCCCAAAATTTGAGTGGCACAACAATGTCGAACAAGATAAGGATCTAAAAATATAAATCAATATCTAAAAAATCAAGATACTTTAATTTTAGATCTATATTCACAATACTAGATCTATATCTAATCAAAATATAGAATAACATCCCTTAAAGAAAGAGAGAATAATGAGATAAGAATGGGAAGACAACCTGGATAAGATCCTCTTACCATTTAGGGTGAAGATCTTTGATCTGGGATTTGAGTCATGAAAAAATGAGGTTATAAAGGATTGGAATCTATCTTTGAGGATCTAAAATCATGAGGGGATAAGTTGGTTCGAGTTTGGGTCAAATAGGGTGAGTTTCAGTGGTTTGGTGAATTTAAAATTTAATTTTCTAGTGAATTAAAATGCTACGAACAGTTAACTAGGCTAGGGTGCATGGTTTTCTATAAATTTTCACCTTAACCATGTTCTAGTTCTATGGAGTTTACAATTTCTTCTTTTAGGGCATATTTTTTGACAAACTGTGCACTATCTGTGCAAAACCTTTCTCTCCAGGGTTGCACAGTTTGTTGGGCCAAGGCACGCGCTTAGGGAAAACCATACGACACCCATGCACTGCCCTCTTTCTTTCATTTTTTTCTCAACATTTCACCCAAACACACCCCAAAGTAAAACCCAATGGAAAATTACTCAACACAAGTCAAATGAGTACTTGTAACCAATTCCCATACATCTCCAGAAAAGGTAGGGATCTTACATAAAAATACCCTTCCCATTTAAAAACACATTTCTAAAAAATAAATTGTATGGAATAAGGGAATGAGAGTTTTTATTTTAAGAAAACATGGAAGATTATAAATTATTCCAAATATTAAATTATGGTTATAGAAGTAGGAAAATTATCTATCTCAATATATGTTAAAATAGAATATTCATTTTGCCTTTTGTAATAAAGTTAAAACATTCCATTAAAACATTCCATTTAAAATCATTTAAAGAAAGTTAAAATTGACATAAAATATAATTTATAATTCCTATATTTCCAAATAAATTCACCCATAAAACAATTTTATGAATATGTAAATGAAATAAAAAGAGTTGGAAGGGAAACACCAAAATATTATTTTTAAAAGAAACTCACATACCTTGTATCTGAATCGTTACATATTCTCTTTATCTTCCCAAATAATAAAATTATATTAATTATTTATTTTTTTAATAACATTTTTCAAGTTTATTATTCCTTTTTTATCTTATTTATTCCCATTTTATATTCAACTACTCAATTATTTGAGTTTATGTCAGACGTTTTGATGATATTAGGATCATATGTCCAAAATGACTTTGGTGGGTTGATTATGGAAAAAGGGTACAACATTCCATCATCTACAAAATAATATTTATTAAATAATTATCATTTTTATACATAAATTTTACTTTTAAAACCATCTATGAAATATGGTTACAGAAAATGAACTATGTTAAAATCATGGCGACGGTAGGTCGAACGTACGCATGAGTAACATTACCATTTTCAATGATCATTATAGAAAGAATATAAGAATTATTTTTTATTTCCATAATGATAATTATATAATTAATAACATATATTTTCTTAAAATATACTTATATATAAATAATATGTGTGATGTTGTGATGAAAAAACGAATCACATCGTTTTGTGGAGGTGGTAGTTCACACGTATACACAAACGACGTTTTTATTTTTCAATGAAGAGAAAGGTAAGAAAGTAAATTATATATTATCTTTTTAAAATTATAATTATTTCATGAATATCATATATATACATTAAATTCATCATTATAACTAGTCATGTGATGCAGTGATGGAAAATGAATTACATCGGTTCGCGAGACGATAGTCCATCACAAACAAGAACGATAGTTTCATTTCCAATTTGATTGAGGAGGAGATGAATATATATTATTAAATTAAAATAATTAAATATTATTATATTTAAGATACTTTTTTTATTATTTTATAATAGTTTAATAATGTTTTAATGAGGTATAAGAATAAATAATATAAAAACACTTGGTTAAGAACTATACCTCTTCTTCAGATAACCTCCTAAGGTTTACACAAAAAGCTTCCACATGATGGTTTTTTTATAAGAAAAATTATTATAGTAAATTTTTAGGGATGCAAGGAATCTATTTTTTAAGGTCTTGGTGGAAAAAATGTTTTTGAAGTGTGAGAAAAAAGTAGAGAAAAATTCCATTTTATAAGTGAGGGGAGGGGCGCTGTTGGAATTATATAAAGTATTAAATTAATATAAATTATTTTTCTTGTAAAAATGGATCATATTTGATTTTTTTAAAATATAAGATAAGTATGGGTTGAAATTATATCATCCAATAAAATTTGGATAATTTTAGGTGATTTTTTTACCCTTATCTTTTTATTTTAACCCCTTATTATCCTTTTTGACTATTACCATGATAATAAAGTTTTTTACACTTTATGGGTCAATATAGTTACTATAAAAGGAAAAATAGACCATAAATGGATGATTACTGATATTTTAAACCATATCTTTAAAAAATTTAAAAAGATAGTATTTTTAGGAATTTTAAATCATTTAATAAAATATCATTTATTATATTTATGTCATTTTGACACTATTCATTTAATTTGAATTTAAAAACATCAATAAAAAGATTAAAATAGAATATAAACCATTAAAAACCCCAAATATTTTATAATTATCTAAAAAATTCCTGAGACATTATAATTTACTCAAATAATATTATTTTTATAGTTTAAGATCATTTTATTAATTTTCTTAACTTCTTACACAAGCACTATGTCAGTGTTTCATAAGAATTTAAGGTAATTATTTCATCACTAAAAATTAGAAATAAATTAAAATTATGAAAAAATAATAATCTATATTTCAAAATAATATTTATAACTGAACATATTCTTTGTTTATCCCTATGTAAAAAATTTAGAGATAATAAAACAAAGATAATGAAATTTTTAACTTTTCTTTATATAAAATAATATAAAGGTCAAACCCATGTCCGAATGGGTTTTTCACTATTCACTGAAAAATCAAACTTTTCAGAAAATTATAAAAAAAATCCTTAAGATAATTTTTATATGTTTATTTAAAAAATAAATTTAATTTTATCAAATAAATTTTAAAAAAATTCTATAAATTAATTATAATCTTTTCTCACAAGAAGTAATACAAAACATTTTTAAATAAAACATATTTTTGAAGCATAAAATGTCTTTAATAAAAGATGAGTTCTTATTTAATAATAATTAATAAAAAGAATTTATTTTCATTATGACCTTTATATGTATTTAATAAATTATTTAATAACAATCATACCCACTAATTTAATAGCTAGATTATAATTTTCATTTTTAAATAATAATATTTCATGGTTCGTTTAAACTCAGTGTTGTGTATCTTGTACGCTATAGAATATATTCTTTTTTTAATATTAGGATATTAAATTATCCCCCATTTAATAAATTTCATCCTTTAAATTTTAACATTTTCATGGTAATCATTGGTTTTACATTTGAAAATTCTTTTATGGAAATCCACATCGTAAAAATAATTAATACAACTTCCTCTTAAAAAGAGGGAACGTGAATTATGTAACCCATATGAAATAACCCAGAACCTAGTTTTTTAATAGGATAACATTATTGGGAAGTGATAATATGTAAGTGTAAGGGAAAACTAATTCCCAAGTACTGATAAAGAGTGATGGAGAACATGGAGAGAAGAAAATTAATAACCAGAAAATCATAAATTGGCAATGGGTGAAGAGACTATTTATTAATCTGAAATAAAAGTAATAAGATATAATTTTTGTTTTAAGATCCTTTTCCATATATTTTAGGAATTACTTTAGCATATATACTAAAATAAAAAGGAAATATCCTTACTTTCTATGTAGAATTTTATCTATTAATCAATTTACTCTATAATCTCATCTTTTAATCCAAATGATGAGTATTCAAGATGAATTTTTCATGCCTAAAGCACTAAAATTAACTTTTAATGAATCAAATAATCCAAAAAAAGGATAAAAATATATTATTACCATATTTATATGTTAATAAAAACCAAAATAGTTAGAACAAGATAAGATAATTCATAAAATGAATAAACCATAATATGAAAAAAATATAATATTGATATTTAAATCCTCAATAAAAATACCCAAAGTCCAACATAGATCATTTGATAAATAACTTACCTCCAAATTATTCAAAATATTCCCGACTAATTTTAAAACTCAAAATTAGAAGGATTGGATCTCATATTCTTTTGATATTAATTTAAAATTTATCTCCGATCAACATGAGTTACTCATAAAATCTTATACCTATAAATACATATACCCTAATCATATAATCTCCAAAATATGATAATCATTTCCACATATGACCTGTATCAGCATAAAACCACATTAAATTCATATATGCTTCAATAGTATAATTCATCATTTATTCCTCAAATAAAATCCCATAATATTATATTCACCTTAATCATAAAAGGTTCCCAAAATAGTAAAATTCTTACAAAATAACATTAATCACTTAATCACCAAATCACTTTTCAATCCCATGATAATATACACGATAAAACACATGATCCAAAAATAAATTTAATCATTATCTATGGAATAATTTGTGTAGAAAAGTAATTTCATACGAAATAGAACATCATGTAGGCCAGTGGTAGGTGATGCACCTTTGTTTCCCTTTGGTTGTGGGTTAAATCCCTACATCCTTTCCAGATGTTTCGGGTTATTGCCCAATATGCGAGTTGTACTTTTTCTAAAACTATATTAATATAATTATAATAAAATTCCCATAAATATGATTAAAATCCTAAAAATAACCTTAATCCTTAAAGATAATATAAACCCTAAGGTTTATAAAAATATTTAAACTTATGTACATAAAATGACAAGATAATTCTTCCTCAAACAACTTTTTCACATGTTAAACTTAAGTGTTATATATACCTCAAACATCTATTAAAACTCAATAAATGTCTCCCAAATTAATCCCACCACATAAACCACCAAAATATTTTTAATTGTTTAAAACATATGATCATCCTTAAATCTAAAACTACATCATGACTCTTTAATCCCTATATGTAAACACCTTAATCATTCAACATTATTCATAATCCATTACCCATGTTTTTTCATCTTATTCGTTAATATATCATTCCTAAAAACCAAAATATGAATAATCTCCAAATATTTAACAATATCAAAATATAATCCAAGATATAATCTATACATTTCATATGTAACTTGTAGTTTCCTCATCTTTAATAATAATGGAATTAGGCATTGCAAAAGAGTCATTTGTATGGTCTTGTTGACCCTGTTCTTGGTCTTTCCCCAAAGTACATTTATTTTCATAATTTCCATAATCCCAAAATTTAAAACATTCAATTGATACTTTGGGAAGAAATTTATTCCCCTTCATGAGGATAACTAACCACTTCCTTTTTCCTATAAAGATTATTGCATTATCCCTTCCTTTACAACATACAAAACATTTTCCTATTATTTAAATACAATTTATTGGGTGCTTATTCCTGGATACCTGACACATATGTCATTGAATATTTTTAACTTTACGATATTTATCACCTGAACTTCCATGGAGAATAATTTATCTTTTATTTTATTCATTTGTAAACTAACCTAGTTTCAAGTTATTAATCATAACTCATGATAGTTGGTTAAGAATAACCATAAGATTTTTTATTATAGCTCCCATTTTGTTTGACTGCTCACTTAGAATACCACCACATTTTCCTTCACATCCACTATTACTTTGGTGCCTCCTGGATCCATCCATTTACTAAAAAAAATTACTATTTTTATATCAATAAAATAATAATAAACCATCTTATGAGGAGGATAAACAGCAAGATATCCTTATCCAAGTTATCTTAAACTCTTTCAATTTTTCCAAAATAACTATAATTTTCCCTAATATACTAACCATTGGGATCATAGAGTAATTTTAACTTATACTCAAATAACATATTATCCTCTAATGTTATCTAAACATTTCCTCTGATACCAACTACAAGGACCCGATCTTAAATCATTCTGTAAATTGAACCAATAAAAGAGAATTCATGTTCCATTATTTTGAGGTGATTTTAATGTTTATAGTTTTAGCTAATTAATTCACAACTCATACATAAAAAACCATGTTTTACAAATTGGACACTTCTGATCAGTATTCATTTTTCCCACAATATAACAATTTTAAAAAGAAACACGTTTTCTTTTCATGATAAATTTTCATGACTTTAAAATTGGTTTTTTTTGTTATTTCCCATCTTTAAACCCTATGAAAAACATTTTAAAACATGGTATTAACATAAAAATCTTAGTAAGGGGAATAAAAAGAAAAAAGAAACATGCTAGTCTATTTTAAAACCATAAGATCAAAATAGGTGTTTTCCTTTATCATAACGAACCTTAAACTCATATAATCATTTACATACAAATGAAAAAATATTTTATATCCAAAGTTTTTCCTAAAATACTTTAGAAGAAAATATAATGGAAAATTATTAATCATGAGGGTTTCACAGATAACATGAGAATCCATATAAAACCTTTTTATTAAAAACATACCTTTTTACTCAAAAAGGAATAATCATTCCTTTAAAAAAGGCTATTAGATTGATTTTTAAAATCAAAAAAAAATCCATAAAACCCCATTAGAATGTATAGAAAAGTCATGTAGGTTCCTTGGGACATCATCTTTATAGAACCCTTAAAGAACCAATATAGAATGAAATAACCCTGTGGTCGACTTCCAATATAATTACTCAATGCATTGGAGCACTATCTCGACACACCCATTTTATAAGATATAGTAGGATCTCCATTAATCTTGAGTTATATCAGTATCACCAATTATCATATTCAATTTATAAGGATCATATCATGAATAAAACCCTTTAAAAATCTTTTAAACCTGTATATAAAATACTTTTGGATATTGAAGCACCCTTTCATTTTAAAAACCCATTTTTAAAACATAAATGACCCAGAATAAAGGAATGATAGTTTTTATTTGAATAAAATATGAAATATTATAAATGGATCCAAATATAAAATAATGGTTATGTTTTAGGGAAAAAAATTCATCGTATATGTTAAAGTATAATATTTCTTTTTTATTTTGTAAAGATAGGTAAAAAATTTAAAAAAAAAAGATTCCTTTTAGAAACCTTTTAAAGAAAGTAAAAATATAGATAAAATTTCATTTATAATTACTTTATGTCTATATAAATATATCAATAAAACAATTTTAAGAATATTGACATGGAAGAAAATGAGTTCGAAGTGAATTTTAAAAGAGGATTTTTAAAATAGAGTCGCATACCTTGAGTCTGACCCGTCACATACGTTCCTTATCTTCCAAAATAATGAAATTATGTTAATTATTTACTTTATTAATAAACTTTTTAGGTTTATTATTCCTATTATATCTTATTTATTACCATGTTATTTTCAACTACATTATCATTTGATTTTATGTTATATGTTTTGATGATATTCAGTTCATATATCCAAAATGACGTTGGTGGTTTAACTATGGTCAAAGGGATAATTATTCCATCATCTAAAGGATAATATTCATTATATAATTAGAATTTTTATACATCAATTATACTTTTAAAAAAGACCATGAAATATGGTTATGAAAATTGAAGTACATTACAATCATGGAGACGGTTGGTCATACGTACACATGAGAAACATTTCCATTTTTCAACAATAATTATAGAAAAGAAAGTAAGTATTATTTTATCTTTTTATAATGATAATTATATTATTAATAATATATATTTTCATTAAATACACTTATATATATCATATTTGTTATGTGGTGATGAAAAAACAAATCACATTGTTTCGTGGAGGTGGTAGTCCACACATATACATGAACGATGTTATCATTTTTAGTGAATGGAAAGGTAAGAAAGTAAATGATATATTATATTTTATGAATAATAAATATGTATGAATATAATATATATAAATTAAATCCATAATTAAAAAATTTCATGAGAGATAGTGATGAAAAACAAATTACATCGGATTGTGAGGCAGTAGTCCACCGTACACATGAACGAGGGTTTCGTTTCCCATTTCATGGAAGAGGAAATGGATATAGGTTATAAATTTAAAATAATTACATCTAAATTTATGGAATATACTTTTTTTTATTATTTTATCATTGCTTAATAATATTTTATTGAGTTATAAAAATAAATTAAATAAAAACACTTTGTTAAGAACTAAACCTCTTCTTCAGAAAACCTCTTAAGGTTTACCCTAAAAGATTCCTTGTGATGATTTTATGATCAAACCAAGGAATATAATATGTGGGAGGAATTTAAGTAAATTATTTTGGTAGGCCTTTTCTGAACAAAAATTATTTTGAAGTGTGAAAAAAGGACATGAGGTTCCCTTTTATAAGTGAGGGGACGGACACTCATGGAATTACTTAAATAATTAAATTAATATAAATTTATTTTCGTGTAAAAATGGATCCAAATGATTTATTTTAAATATAGGGTGAGTATGGGTATAAATATACTAATAAAATAATATTTTTACAAGTTTAGATGACGGTTTCTCCTTATATTTTTGTTTTAACCCCTGTTAACCCTTTTGACGATTATCATGATAAAAAAGTTTTTTATTTTTTAGGGGTCAGTATAGTTACTATAAAAGGAAAAAAGAACCATAAATAGACTATTGTTGATATTTTAAACCATATACTATTCAATTTAATGAATATAGGATTTCTATTAATTTTAAATTATTTAATAAAATATTATTTATTAGAAATTATCATTAATGACATTTTTGACACTATTCATTTAATTTGACATTAAAAACATCAATAAAAATATGTAAATAGAATATAAAACTTTCAAACACCCAAAATATGATAAAATTATCTAAAAAATTTCTGTTACACTATAACTCACTCAAATAATATTATTTTTTGAGTTTTTAAAATCATTTTATTGATTTTTTACTACTTTCATAAGAACTGCATCTATATTGCATAAAATTTAAAGTAACTATTTCATCACTAAAAATTAGAAATAAAATATCATTACGAAAAAAATAATTTATATTTAAATATAATATTCATAACTGAATATATAAAAAATATTGAGATAATAAAATAAAATGAATGAAATTTTTTCCTTTTCTTTATATAAAATAATATAAAGGTCAAAATCATTGCCAAATGGAAACAAAATACCATATAATGGAATTTTGGATATATATTAATTATATATACTCATACAATAAAATTAATTCAAGTTTTATAGTCATTTTGTTTCCTTATCATAGTATTTTTAACCTAAATTACCTGATTTAACCTTACCGGGGTGACATAAATTTACTAAAGTTACTATTCATAATGACCAAAAAATAAAATGAACCTATTTAAAAAATTTGGACCCACTGATTAAAAATATTTAAACCATTTTTCAAAATTCAATCCATATTATTGGAAGAATTTAATTTAAAATTAAACCAGCAAAAGGCGATGAAAAACTGTTTTTTAGAAAAATGTCTTTTTTAGGTATAAAAATGCTTTTATACCAAATTCAAGTATAAAATTAATTAAAAATTCTATAATTGGATTATATTTAATAGAAATAAAATTTTAAATTTTAAAACTAATCCAAAAGAGAATCTTAATTTTTAAATACTTTATAAGGAAATCTAGTGTTCAACAAAAAACAGTATTTTCAATATTCTCTTAAAAATCAAACATTTAAGAAAATTTTAAAAGATTCACCTTAAGATAATTTTTTATGATGATTTAAAAAACTAAGTTAATTTTATCAAATAAATTTAACAAAATTTCTATAAATTAATTATAATATTTTCTCAAAAGAAGTAATACAAATCATTTTTGAAGAAAACATATTTTTAAAGCATAAAATGACTTTAATAAAAATTGAGGGCTTATTTCCTAATAATTAATCAATAAATTTATATTTATTAGGAAATTTATATGTATTTAATAAATTTTTTAATCTTATTCATGCCAACTAATTAAACATCTAGGTTATAACGGTCATATTTAAATAATAATATTGTGTGGTTCATTTAAGCTCAGTGTTGCATATCTTGTACGCTATTGGACATAGTATTTTTTTAATCTTAGTATAATAATGTGGGTATTGAAATTTGATTATAGATCATATATAATAGGTTCATCATAAAACAACTATATAGTCGTAAATTTTTTAATTTACCTAAATATTCTAGAAAAATGGTTGAGAGATAAACAAGAAATGGTTGACACACATACACATGAGGAATTAGTGTCATAGTAGAGTCATACATTGTTTTACCTTAATTAGTGTCATTAATCTCACTAGAATTAATTTAGATTAAATATATGGGGGAATTAATTTTAAATTTATTGAGATTTACTTCCTCATGTTATTCTTATTTTTATCATATTGTTATCATAAATTTTGAACTACCAATATGTGTATCTTCTCATTATTTTCTAGAATTCATGACATGTGAATTTTCCCATGAGTTTAATAGGGTAAGTGTTGGGACCACTTTGTGTATAAGGTTGCATTTGTTGTCAATAGTTTTCAATGAATATCAAAATTAAGGAGATGAAGAAGAAGAGAATGAAATGGAGGAATGGTGAGGTATCATCCATCTGAGGATGATTGAAGAAGACTGAGGATTTGATGAAAACCATGAAATTATTCATAATTGTATGAGAACCACAAAATATATTAATTGAAGAATAGAATCATATGATTTTCATGAAGTAGAAAATGATGGTTGAATAATAAGAGAGAGTGTGGAAGGGCTTGGTATTATGAGATAGCCATGCATTTCACATTGTATCTAAATCAGACGATGCTTTACTGATTTGTATTTCAAAAATATCATAAGTCAAGAGAACTTATGATTCAAGAGTTATGAAGTAAAATGGTAGTAAAGGTGCTGCCATTCATATACAATTTTGATTGGAAGGAAATATGTCGGTGCAAGATAGGGAAGCTATAGTACTTTCCATGGAAACTCTGATAATGATAAATCTGATCTATCGAAGGATATATATCATGATAGTGAAGTATGTGATGAAAGAAGAAGATTTTTTGAAGAAGAAAAATCACAGAAAATAAGCACCAAGGTTATGGATGAAGTATATATTGAAGGTGGCGCTGTTCTCCAATGTTTGCCAAATTTTTTTGCCTGGAAATTAGAAGATGAATAAATGTGTTTCTGGTAGATAAAGTTATGTGATAAATTCAAGGGGTTTTTAATAGTTGCGTGAAATTTATGTTTCAGGATCAGAACATCGAAATTTGGAAATTTCATGGAGTGTGCGAAAAATTAGGCAAAGTGCGCGAAAAATGAGGTTCCACAAAATATTGGTTTTTCATGCAATATGGAACGTTGTTTATAATTTTGCACGCAATTTGTGTTTTGAGATCAAAATGGAGAAAAATGTAAAAGGCATGAAGTGCGTGAAAAACTCAAAAAGTGTACAAAATATTATAATGCATGAAGGATTTTTGACACGCACAAAGAGGGGTTTATGTTCGGATTGGTGTTTTTCACGCAGGGTCAAAAATGCCTGTAAATACAAGGTGAACCCCTATCATTTGGAAAAGGCTCGACACATAGAGATGTCCCAAGCTCTAAAACATAGGAAAATTGAATTATAGATTGGTGCATAGAAAAATTTAGTGTTGCGCTGAAAAAGAAAGTGTTGTGCGGAAAGGGGAAGTTCTACATGAAAAAGAAGAGTTGTGCATCAAGGATTTTTCACACCAGAAGGTGTTTTTACGTGCAAGGATTAATTTTACACACAAGACACCTAGAAGGGTTCCCAAAAAATTTAGGGATCCCATAGGCCTTTTCCATGTGCTTGGCACTCTCAAAGCGGCTTCGCGAAGAAGGAAGTACTGTGAACCATTCAGTTTTACGAAGAGAAGTAGTACCGCACAGACACAGTTGGTGTTTTACACCCTTGTTGTGTTTTACGAAGAGAAGAAGAACAATACATGCAACTAAACTCAGATCTTCACTGAAATAATTAAGTATATCGATACACTTAGGTGTTGGTATTAGAAATTAAAGAAATTAAAGAAGAAGAGTAACAGAGTGTGCCCAACTGAAGATTGTGAATTATTCAGTGTAGTACAATTGTTATGATGCTTTGAGTATCCGGTTTGTGTGTTTAGTGCTTTCAAGTGAATCAATACAGGACTTCGATGCAATCAGTGTCTCATACTGGACTGAGACAAAGACTTCAATGAAAATCTGTTGAAGAGATCTTCAGGTCTATAAACTGAGTGGGACATCACTCAAGGAAGTGAGACAGGGGGAGTCAACTGGAGTGACCCAAGGGACGCAATGAGCTATCCCTGAACCTTTGTAAATGTAGTAAGCATCGAACAGAGTGACCTTTCAAAAAACTTTACAATCCATAGCTTGTGAATATTAGTGGAATTTGGTACGACTGACAACTTTTCGATGTATGCTCCTTGGACGTAGCCTTTAGTGGTGAAGTAAGTAAAAAGTGATGTGTTATTCTTCTGTGTGTTTTAGTTACTACACATATCTGTCATAAATATTTAAACAAGTTCCTACAAATGTGGTAACAATATCTATAAAAGAAGAGAAAAAGTTTACACCCTAATTCACCCCCGCTCAGGGTGATCTAGGGTCCTTCAATTAGTATTAGAGGGCAAAGGTTTTTCATATGTTGTATACTCTACAATAATTATATTTAGAAAATTATTGGATTTTCTTTCCTAAATTCAACAATTAAGTGTATTCTTGATGAATATTCATCCATTCCTAAGCAGAAGTCTATATCTAGAAAGACCATGATAAATAGGAAAAAGAAAGAGAAGAAGTAGTTGAAGAAGTCCCTCATGTCCAAAGAAGATGCAGCGTCTGGTTCTCCATGCCCTTCCAATAATGGAGAAATACCAGGCTTGGAAAGTATAGAGTAGGCATCTCAGGTTTCTACCAGAGGAAAGGAAGACGCTTATATATCATTTTCAAGTGTTAGGAGAAATTAAGAACTTATCTATATGATATTCTTGAAGAAAGGGTTGATTCTATTTGTATGACATTTCAATGTATGTAGACTGAGATCACTCGACTGGGAAGAGAAGCTGAAAATATAGAGGAAGGATTAGTAAGAAAGGTATCAGAATGATATAAGCTCTCCAGACAGATTTAATCCCTTTAACAAACAAGAAGGAAACATGAAATAAATACATAAAGATGATTCAAAGAATTTGATGAGGAATAAAGAGTCAGAAAGGCTCTTAAAGAAAAGATCCATGTTCTTGAAGGGAAACTGAAAAATTGAACTGATGTCAAGGGTCTAAAAATGGAAGGGATATCCAGGAAGATCAAGAAACATGACTCTTTGATTCGGAAAAAAATGATGTTGCATGAGGAATAATTTGTTAGAATAAAGAAGGCTTGTGAAGAGAAAATAGCTATGATTGAATATCAGAAGGTCATTCTCAATAGGCAATGTCTAGAATTGGATGCTCAGTTGACTAGTCTTGAGAAGAAATATATTAAGACTTCACAAAATAATGAATCAGTTTCTGTTGGTACTCAATGCTCACTTGAGGATTCTAGTGTCAAAAGAACTCCAACATGTGATAAGAAGAACATGACTTCACTCACTGATCTATCACAAGAATCTAAGAAAGTGAAGGTACCATCCATACCAAATTGTACTATTGTTTCTAAATATGATTCTACAAAAAGTGTAGGTTGAAATAAAAATTCTAAACAAGTATGGATGAGGAAATGCAAGGAGAAGAAACTTACCACCATGGATAAAGTGGATAGGAAGAAAAGCTGGAAGATGGTTCCCCAGATAGAGAAAAACACATTAAGAAGAATGCCCAACTGCCTTTTACAGAAGATATAAAGAATACAAGATTATTAGGTAAATGTTGGTGCTGCAATAGATTTGGGAATTGTTCATTGGATTATTGGTACAATCCCTTAAATGAAATAACACAAAGAAAGCCTATATCGAAAGGAAAAATCCAGGGAAGAAGAAGCAACATCTGCAGGTCTAGAAGCATCTGTTTACCGCAAACAAATTTGGAATTCTTGATAAAAACTACAATGTATGCAATGACAGTGGTCAAAAGGTAGGTACATGCCCATATCAACATGGATTCACTATTGATAAGAAAAATAATCCCTCTGATTCTGGCTAAGTATGAAGCATCTACCTTGGGAAGAAATCAGAATAATGTTTTGAACACACACTTCCCCAAGAAGATCTCAAGTAGGGAAGATGAGAAGTCCCTATATTTTAGATCCATGAAATTGAAGGGAAATTAATCCAAAAGAGTAACCAAGAGGGATGGCACTCAGATGATCCCATGAAGAAGATCCAAACCTACTGTAATAGTTCTAAATGACATGTTGGTCATCTGGCCAAGAGAATTGGAAATAATGAGGAAACATGAAAATGAATAAGCCAGGGCAAGTGGTAAAGGAAAATAAAAACTTTCATGTCATGAAGACAAAGTCCATGAGAGATTAGAAACCAAGATAAACACACGTGTCAAAGAAGTTTTGTGTGAGAGATGCAAGAAATCTGGTCACATTGCAAAAGGTTGTTAAACCTTAATACTAGAGAAATAAGAAGTCCTTAAAATGTGTCAGAATGTGTCATTCATGATGGCTATTAAAAAGAACAACTCTCCATGAAAAGCAGAAGATAATTTGAAGACATCCATGCCTCATAAATATATATCAGAATATATGTTCAAATGTGTAGGCATGAAGACTGGAGTAAATAGAGGAACTTGGTTGAGAAAATCATCTCAACCATCCAACTCATATTGATGAATCGAGGAGGAAATGACTTATTCTCTTAATCATTTTTTTATTTTATTTGTGATAATAGTATATGGAATTTAAGGGGAATCATTCCCTTAGGGGGAGAACCTGAGAAGTAATGAATGTTGTTAACTCTTGATAGCTAAGTTGAAGAAGTTTCCATCCTTGGAAGATTCTTCAATTGATATTCAAAGATTAAGATGATGAAGGATCACCCTTAATGAAGATGATGAGGAGTGTTTCCCTTAAGGGGGAGACAAATTAAGAAGCTTCTAAAATTATTTTTTCAATTAGTATCAACATCAGTCGGTATTAAGTGCAATTATTATGGAAATTTCTTAAAAAACATGTCATTGGAAAAGGTATGTAATTTCTCAATATCTCATCCTTGGTTACTCAGAATGAAGATCATTTTACAAAGGGGGAGTAACTGAATTAATCAGTGACATAAGAAGAATGGAAGTTCCCCAAAGCCACTAATCCTACCAATTTCCATTAAATTTTTTTGATCTGTTTATTAAAGTGAGTATAGGATTTTTAGGTTGATTATTTTCTATCACATTAAATTTCATCATCCTGAAATGAAAGTGTAAAACCCTTGAATACAAATTACATGAGTTCTCATATCTTGTTGTATCATGACCAATGAATAATGGAAAACCTTGTTGTCCAAATCAAATCCACTTGTTTTTTACACCGAGCATTGCTCAAGTAGACTTGGTGTGAAATGATTGATGACACATTTCTTAAGTATATATCGATACCCTCTCTACCATGAGCTTTGTATTTCTTGTAAATAAGTGGTATATAAAGTGAAATGAAAGTTTGAAAAGTAAATATGAGAGAGAATATTCTCATTTTGTCATTGACATATTCATTTCAGGAGATTTTTAAGGTATTGACAACAAAATACAAAGGTGGATATTGTTGGGACCACTTTGCGTATAAGGTTTTATTTTTTTTCAATAGTTTTCAATGAATATCAAAATGAAGGAGATGAAGAAGAAGAGAATGAAATGGAGGAATGGTGAGGTATCATCCATCTATGGATGATTGAAGAAGAATGAATATTTGATGAAGACCATGAAATTATTCATGATTGTATGAGAACCATGCAAGAGATTACTTGAAGAATATAATCATATGATTTGAATGAAGTAGAGAATAATGGTTGATGAAGAAGAGAGATTTTGGAGGGGCTTGGCATTCTGAGATGGCCATGCATTTCACATTGCATCTAAATCAGACGATTCTTTGATGATTTGTATTTCAAAAATATCATAAGTCAAGAGAACTTATGATTCAAGTGTTATGAAGGAAAAGGGGAGTAAAGGTTCTTCTATTAATATACAGTTTTTATTGGAAGGAAATATGCTGGTGGTAGATAGGGAAGCTATAGTAATTTCCATAGAAACTCTAACAATGCTAAAGTTGATCTATCGAATTCTATATATCATGATACTGGAGTATGTGATGAAAGAAGAAGAGTTTTTGATGAATCCAAATCACAAAAAAGAAGCATGAAGGTTATAGCCGAAGTATATATTGAAGGTGACACTGTTCTCCAATGTTTTCCAAATGTTTGGGCCTAAAAATTTGAAGATGAAGACATGTGTTTTTGGTAGAAAAAGTTACGTGATAAATTCAAGGGGGTTTTAATAGTTACATGAAATTGATGTTTCAGGATTAGAACATTGAAATTTTTCAAAGGCATGGAGTGCATGAAAAATTAGACAAAGTGCGTGAAATATGAGGTTGTGCAAAAGATTGGTTTTTCACGCAATATGGAACATTGTTTACAATTTTGCACAAAATTGGTGTTTTGAGATCAGAATAGAGAAAAATTGAAAAGGCATGAAGTGCGCGAAAAACTCAAGAACGTGCATGAAATATAATATTGTGTTAAATATTTTTTTAGGTGCATGAATAGTGGTTTACGCGCGGATTAGTGTTTTTCACGCAGGGTCAAAAAGGCCTATAAATAAGAGGTGACCCCCTCTCATTTGGAAAAGGCTCGACACTTAGACAGATCCCGAGCTCTGATGCGTGGAAAAATTGAAGTATAGAGTGGTGTGCGGAAAAAGGAAGTTTTGTGTGGAAAAATAAAGTGTTGCACGGAAAGGGGAAGTTCCATGCGAAAAAGAAGAGTTGTGTGCAAAGGATTTTTCGGGCCAAAGTTGTTTTTACATGAAAGTTTTGAATTTTACGCACTAGACACCTAGACGGTTTCACAAAAAATTTAGGGATACTATAGTCTTTTTCTAGGTGCTTAGAACTCTGAAAGAGGCCTCGCGAAGAAGGATGTACCGTGAACCCTTCAGTTTTATGAAGAGAAGTAGTACCACACACACACAGTTGGTGTTTAACACCCTCCTTGTGCTTTACGAAGAGAAGAAGAATGATATGTGCAAATAAACTCAGATCTACACTAAAAGAAGTAAGTATACCAATACACTTAGGTGTTGGTATTGGAAATTAGAGGAAGAGAAGAAGAAGAGAAACATAGTGTTCCCAACTGGAGATTGTGAATTATTTAAGTTAGTACAATTGTGATGATGTTTTGAGTATCCAGATTGTGTGTTTAGTGATTTCAAGTGCATCAATCCAGGACTTCGATGAAAGCAGTGTCTCATGCTGGACTGAGACAAAGACTTCAATGAAAATATGTTGAAGAGACCTTCACATTTATAAACTGAGTGAGACTTCACCTAAGGTTGTGAGCCAAGGGGAGTCAACTGGAGTGACCTGAGGGGCGCATTGAGCTATCCCTAAATCTTTGTAAAGGTAGTGAGCCCGGGACAGAGTGACTGTTCCCAAACCTTTGTAATCCACAGCTAGTTAAGATTTTTAGAATTTGGTACGACCGACAACCTTTTGGCATATGCTCCATGGACTTAGACCTTAGCGGTGAACCAAAAAAAGTGATGTGTTGTCCTTTTGCATGTTCTAATTACTACACATTTGCATCACATAGGTTTAAACAAGTTCCTACCAACATGGGAACAAGATCCATAAAAGAACAAAAAAAGTTAACACCCTGATTCACCCCCCCCCCCCTCTCAAGGTGGTCTAGGGTCCTTCAGTAAGTGTGAGGAATTTTTTAAACCGTGTTTTTATTAAATATTTTATCGATAATAATTGATATAATTTCCCTACATTGATATTTATTTTAATATTTAATGTAAAATTTTAATTGGACATAGAATTCATAAATTCAATAAAAATTATGTATTTTCCCCTAAATGTTAACTCTTGTGATTTTACCATAAAAATTTAGAATAATTTTTAATATAAACTTTATAAAATAATTTAAAATTAATTTAGATATATTTTTCATTTGGACTATTCAAGATAGATCCCATGTTTGAAGGGTGAAAAGTGTCCATGAAGATAAACCTAGAATGGACTCGATTGAATGGGATAAATATCACTAATTGGGATATAAATTTTTTATCTCTTATTATAATGGGATAAAATTATTATAAATAATAAATGAACAAGTTTAAAAATATTTATTTCCCTGTAAGGGGTGCTAGTTAGGGTGTTATGTTTGTCAAAAAGGCAATGAAAATAGAAGAAATTATTTGAGTGAGAATTTCACAAGTACCCCTTTTTAAATTTCAAATATTTTTCCTAACCCACTCTATTTATTTGAGTTTTTCATACATGGCAATGTTGGGTCATGTATTAAGAGGTTATACCCAAAGATTGTGGTCTCTTTCCACTTATCTATTCATTTTTAAGAAGGAATTCTTATAGTAAGGATCTCATTCAAGAAGTGTCTCTTATTCTTCTTTTACTTATTATTTAATTGTTTTTATGTTTATAATCTAATTTAATCATCAATAAAACTTATTTATTCTTTAATTTACCAAATTTTTATTTTTTGTGTTAGATTCTAGGAGTGTAAATGAGATTTTGTTTTACCCTATCAATCCTTCATTGATGAAAATCATCTCCATGATCATAACTCTAAACATGGAAATTTAGTTTTTGTTTATAGTCGATCTAATCCCTAATCCATTTAATTATTTGTTTTTAATCCATGGAGACACTATAATTCATAAATTACGATCAATTAATTGTGTTTGAATTTATATGTAACTCGATCAATATCTATATAGACCGTGAGTCTGGTCATGTGTGAATCATTAAAGAAAAACTTTAATCACAAAATATGATCAACTTGAGATTGAATTTTAGGGTTCGAATCTAATCCCAAAACTCAAATAATTCTCATTTATAGGGTGAATATTATTCTCTATTTTTCCACTAGATATGCTTACGGTTCACTTCTTCCTATCTTTGTGGCCATGTTAATTTCTATAGGCTTTGAGGGTTGAAAATATTATAGAATCATAATTAAATGGATTTAAACAAAAAATTAAATTGAGGAAATAATATTGAAGTGGTATATTAGATTGATTATGTCATGTCATATTAGTTTTTTAAAAGAAAATGTTTTCTTATGGCCTTATTTTATTTTGAAATTACTCAACAAACCTATCATTTTTTGTTCCCTATTTCATTTATTTGCATTGATTCTTCAAAACTATTAAGGGTTATTTAATTCACTTATTCCTTAGTATAACAATATAGGTCACCCCCTGTTCTTTATTTAGTAAAAAATCATAAATATTTTGAGAGAGAACATGACAATGCTCAATATGTCTCTCCACTAACCACCTAGTGGAAGTCTAGTGTGTTTATCCTCACTAGATTGATCACTATGTACTCAATGGGATATTATCAGGTACTTGGTTTCCACATGTAGCTACCATTATATAACTTAAAATCCAGAAAGTACAAAACATCAACTTCGAGTTATCTCATCATATCTACATATCCAAAATACTCACTTTTAACTTCTTATAGACATCAAAAATGATCTCTCTCACAATCAAAATTCAAAAATTCTAACCAATCTAAATTTTCACCATTAAATTTCTAAATAGCATAAAAAATTATATCATCATTAATTAACTACAATTATGGGTCCCTATAAGTCCCCACCAAAACATTTTTCATCGCTAAAAATAACAAAGTAAACACTAAATCAAATTTCACTATCCCTACTAACCATCAATTCATAGTTAACATACTAAATCCATATCCAAAGATTATCACCACACTTATGGTAATCAAATCCCAAAACTACTTAACACTTTTCATATATATAAAATATTACATTCAAAAACTACAAATTCACAAAAATACTCCCCCATATAAATTTTATACTATAATAATTACTTAAATTTTACCAGTTTTTCCTACAAAAATATTTTCAAACATACTAGATTCACTTTAATTATTTAATCATAATAATTAAAACATAATCACACAGAACCAAATAAATCATCATCTCACACATATTTAACCATTATTTTAAAATTGCATCATATTCTTAGTTTTTAATCCTTCTTGTTTAAAAATTAAACTTCACTTTTAAATCCCAATTTAGAAAACTAAATTTATAGGTTTGATTTTAAAGAAACCATAATTTTTATAAAATTCAATTACATTTAAAAATATATTTCATTTTACATCCATTATTATAAAATATTTTTTCTAATTTTGAAACATCGAAATATCATCACCCACTTTTAATGTTTCTAGATACCCCTAGTAGTATAGGAAATAAAGAAAATTTACTATATCAAAAGTAATTAAACTACCATGTTCCTAACTTATATTAATTAATTCACCCCTGATAAATTTTTCAAAAATCACTAATTAATTTATTAATTGTTATTAATTAATGTATTTCATTAATTATCATGTCCCAGTTTTCTGATAGGTGAACTCCCCAAACCCACTTATACTAGGATAGAGGATAGCGACTAGTGCTCAGGTATCTACATTATTATGGGAGGTATTTACTCTAATCAACCTATAATCTATCATCATATATCCATATCCCCCATAACATGCATGAAATATAAACTAAACAATAAAAACCAATGCATATATATAACAAAACCTCCTAGATAAAAATTGAAATAATACAAATGTGATCACTAGGTAAAACCATCACATACCAAATAGAAACTATCCTAAATAATAATGACATGAGAATCAAAAATCATCATGATCATCTCTAATCCACCAGCTATCCAAGTCAACTATCATCCATCACTAGGATCCATGGTCATATGTCTTATACAGCTTCTAATTTTCATAGACACAATGTGTATAGTGTGAAAGTGCACATGCATGGGTGAGTATAATAACACATAATATAGTTACCTTAAGAAGTGTGACAATCCCATAAATATCATGTATCTATGTGTTTCGATAGGAAATAAAGTGTAGATAATATGATGTCACCCAACATCATCAAGGGGAATAACCACGACCCATATTAATCAGTCAACCCAGATCACACTTAATTACTCTCTCCAAATTCCAATGTTTCTTCACAAAGAAATAACCACCATTCCTCGTAACCCACCAAATATTCCTCACCCTATAATTCACCCCTGATGCGCTAGTCAAGATATTTTGGTGGAAATACAAATCTCCACTTATCTTATTAGAACCAAAAAAAATACACACCTATAACTATTTCAGTAATATATGAGGAAATACACGTATCTACTGGTGGAAATACACATCTCCATAGCTAGCAGCATATACATATATAGACACTAGAGGAAATAAACATCCCTTGAGATAAAATTTTATATTGGTATGCTAGAGGAAATAAAAAACTCCATGGATGTCATTAAATAATTGGTACTCTCAATCCTAGAGTAGTGATTGAGGATTAGAGATGGTATCTGGTGTATCATAATCCACCTCAACCCTAGAGTTTTGGGTGAGAAAGAGTGTCACCACTCCATTGAATTACTATCCATCATATTCTTATATCAGGGATATTGGATGAATTTCCCACCTCTACCTATCCTTCCCATTATGTCCACATATCATGGATACTGGAGGTAATACCCATCAACATCTTTCCTAAATCAAAATTTTTAGAGGAATTTCTCATCCCCAACTATTTATTAGAAATATAATATCAGTCTCATTCCAGAGTAGTGGGTGAGTGGTGGAAGATACATGGAAGTAATAATCAGTATATAATCATATCATTGGGTGAGACAAGGTATAGTAAATTTTATCCAACTCTAACCCTAGATAAAGGTTTAGTGTAAAGAAGATCCACCTCTATATCATGTCTCCATCAATATCCACTCATCAAAAGTTGTATCACATCTTATAGTGATGAATGCACAAAACAATCATCTACCTCACAGTCATGAATCCTCATATCTCTCTTACAAGAATATTTTATATAAATTTTGAGTTTTTCATCATCCCCATTAGACTCCCACTAACCAATATCATATAAATATAATGATAATTCAATTACAGTTGAATGTTAGTTATTAATTATCCTTCTAATCACAATATACCTCAATCAATATTAATTTCTACCAGATCATCTATAAATTCCACAACATACCCACTATGATTACACATACACATCTTGATACATGTTATTTATGATAATAAAATAACAATAAATGTTTTTATTGAATTATTCAACCGATCACATCAAAAGTAGGTCGATACGACTTTATTCACATAGAGTTCCAGCTACACCATCCTATGTTACTAGAGTTTATATACCATATTATCTAACTATCCTCACAGATTAATGAATATATATCGTAAATATTCTAAAACCATAGTTTTGAAGGTTTATGTTTCTATTTATTATTAAATTTCATTGATTCCAAGTCATTCATTATGTATTCTCCAACTCCTTTTAAATTATACAACATCGTTTTAGGGGAACCCCATCTATAGTGTTATATCATTATTTCATTATCATTGTTTAATTTTCCCATTAATAATCACTATAACCCTTTATACCATAATATGTTTATCCACGTTTAATGTTGAAATAATAATATTTTATCTATAAAATCACATATAATCAATTTTTTACTTCATTACTATATTCTCATTCATTTTGATCATATATGATTACCATATAAAATTAATTATTAAATAATTAATTCATAATCTACATAAAAATTACCAACATATTGAAGAGATGAATTTATTAAGTTATATGATTCTATTTCCTTTATATAACCTCGGATAACATCACTGAGCTTCCAACAAGGACTGTTAACCACCTCACATGGTTGAGGAACATATCTAAGTAAACAGTTCAGGTTCCTTTTTCATGTTTAAAAATATTTACTTTAAATAATATTATTTAAAGAAAAAATAATATATTATGTAATCATTCTGAAAAACCATGATATTATAGTCTAATAATCCACTAAACATAGTGTTGACAATAAGAATCATTCACCACATCTTGTGGTTAATAACCCCATACATTAGGGCAATTCAAGATCTTTATCTCAGCCACATCAATTTTCCTTAATATATTATTATTATTCCATAATAATAATATTTACATGATCCTTAAAGAAAAAATAACATCCTGGTATAGCATTTTAAATTTCAGCAAGTCTGTTCCACTTTCCAAACTCATATTCGGTTTCTCATTGCTATACTTCATGCTAATTATTTACATAAACAATTTACAATTATTATTATTAAATATTCATAATTTTATTAACCATGTGATCATTATTAAATTAAATCACTTTCCAAATGATCTCCCAAATGTGTTAAAAATGGTTCCAATGTCTCTAGGATGTTAAATTGGTCCAATACAATTTTTAGTGTCAAATTTGAGTGTATAATGTGTCCACATATACCCAATTTACTTCAATATAATTAGGGGTTCTATGTGGTACCCCCACACACCAACATGAATGCCTACATCCTCAAACAACCTCAGGTTACTTCCAAGCTAGTTGATCAACTGACATCCATGATTTGAGTTCTATGGGTGATCAATTCCATGTAAAAACCTCATCCATTCAGTTAGGATGATTAAAAAACCCTGATTAGGTCACATCAACCTTTTAAACCATGACTTCTATTAGTTCTCATATCTATCCAATCATATGATTGAATGGCCATTGTTATTCTCAATAATGTTGACCTAGGTTTCCCTCCTCGGGCTATGGAACACCTGGATTACTATATAATCTGAATGATTGGATGGATGGAATCCCCAAAAACCACACATTATTCCACATAATAAGAGATAAATGATGAAATGTGTTACATATAATTAATAATCTAATAGTCTATTCCTTCTTATCACTCCATTCATTGAAATCCCATTGGCATCACGGCAACACTTCCACCCCTGACGGTTGACCAGGGTCAACTGCATAAAAAATGCAAAACATTTCATACATAGGTAACTCTGAACCATGATATTGTAGATCTAGCCTTTATTTTTCATGATTTGGTTTCTACATAACTTAAAACATAGATTGATTTTGAATAAGGCATAAAATTTTATCTATAATATATCTCACTCTACTAGTCTGATTGGAGTGATTCTAAAGTTGTTCGATTAATCTTAAAAAGATAGAAAAAATTATGTATCATTGGTTTAGTGATTAATTCATACAAAAAATATATAAAATGATTTATGATTATGCACCTAGAACTTCTCTATTCGAACTTATAAAATTATTCTTTCCTATTATGAATATTAAAAAGCCAGTGGATTCAAATTGAAATTTTTTTTAACGTACATAAATTTCATGACAGGATTCAATATATAATGATACAAACTAAAAGTGATAAGTTCTATCTAAAATATAAATACATGAATAATCAAACTACAACTAATTTTTATGGCTCAAAAATCCTCTGACGAAGCTCCCTTTCATTCTAGTGATCCATATTATTTCTCTACCAAAAATCACCTCTCTTCCCAATATTTCCTCTAAAATTATATTAATAAAGGATAAGGCTAGGTTAAAAGAAAAATAATTGATCTCTTAAATAAGTAATATTTCATTAAAAATTCCCTTCTCCTTCAATGCACACAACTTTAACTATGACCAATAGTTACACAAATCCTACCCTAGGATAAACACCCATTTTCAAACTCAACGATATAACCTAATTCCCTATCCTACATATCCTTAATGTTGAATTTACTATTTCACATTTTTTAATAAAAAAATATTTTTTTCATTGAAAATCACATTTTGAAGTCAGTAAAATCCATTAAGGCTCATCATCAATTCCAACAATATTTAATAAACCAACTAAAATTGTGATGAGTCTCTCTTTCTAAGCACAAGAAAAGGAGTGAAAACCAAGTTTGTTACATTCACATATAATATAGGATTCAAATGTAATTAAGTTGATTAAGACTATTTATTGGTTACTTATCTTTTCCAAACCATTCCCTCCCTAATTTACAAAATTCTAGAAAACTAAAACATCACCACATTGTAATAACCTAACCAAGTTCTTCCATAAAAATAGAATAGACAACCAAATACCCCAAAAATGATCCATGGTCATCATAGATTAGAGCCTTGTGTTGAGCGTTTGAGTTAATATATGTGTAATGATTTATCCCCTTATAAAAATAATATGGGTCAATGAATAATTCTAACAATAATATGGAATAACTCATTCATAGATTAAAAAATTCCTAAAAATATAAAACTTGTACAACATAGGAAAGAAACCTTATATATATGTATGAAAATGAAAAAATACCATTTATATGTATGAAAATAGTACACTAAAATAGTTCATACTTAAAATCATATAAAATGTCCATAGACAAAATAAACTTATGCACAAACTTTAAAATAATAAAACTAGATAGGCTTAGAAATGTTCAAAATACTCCACTTTCCAGTGTTGTCTTCCCTTACTCTATCACCCAGTTGAGACCTAACCTAGAAATGTGTCACCAAAACCTATATAATCTATAAATATTTGATGTGTTCAACATAATTTGTGTTTTTGTTTTATTTGTTTTCAATAAGTATCAAAGACATTAAGGGAAGTTTCATGATGTCAATATATCGATGTGTAAGTGATTGGATGTAGTTTGAAGTTCCCAAGTAATTTGGAGAAATTATTAGAGGGTATTAAGAAAGAAAAATATACATTCTCTTGTTTATATTTTAAGATTGAAGTGAATAAATTTAGAGTTTATATATATTTCTTGGATAAGGTTGAATTAGATCAAAATGATAAGAAGATGTTTCTATGAAAGGAATTGTTTTGTCTAATGAATTGAATGTATTATTTGAGGATTGATATTTTTTCTTAAGGCTTATAAATTGAAACTTCAAGATATATTCACTGATTTTGTAAAATTTTAACAGGATGAAGTTACTAAAAAACATTATTTTGAATGAGTAGTTATAGATAATACTATAATGGATGATAATCTATAAAGGATGGATATTTTCTTAGTATTTTTCCAAGGAAGAAATAGACTTATCAAAAAATTAGTCAAGTCTGTAAGACATCACCTTACTCAAGGAGTAAGGGATTGTGAATAAACTTGTCCAAGCTCAAAGGCCATTAACTAGCAGAGACAGGCATGTGTGAAGAAGAGAATTCATAGCCTGCATGGGTCGATGCAGGTTTGAGTGTGTGAGTGGAGTAGGAAAGAGGGTGAGGTATTCTTGGCCTCCAACACATGCAGTATGGATTTATGAGACATGTGTAAGAATCAACTCCCAAATAGACTTCATTTCTAGTTGAAGAAAGCACACTTGTATATAAATAAGTTCCACCATAAAGTAAACATCAATGTGGTATCATGAAAAACATGAATAATATTCACATTTTAAAAAAAAATCTTATGGTATTGGGATCAAATATATATCATGTAATCTATATTCTTGACACATCAATAATACATTCCATGCATGCATTTCACAATCCATCTTATTCTATTCATAAAATTGAATAACTAAATATTTGACACTCTGGTTCATCTGATAATTCTTTAAGGATCATATAGACTTCATGCATGTAGAATGGTGAATTTATAAAGCTTTTCATAAGATCATTCCTACAGTCATGATCACAAAAAAATGAATAATGAAGACATTTGATTGATAAGATTCATTTAGATTGAATATGATGATGCACTATAATGTTTTGAATATCAAAATACCAAGATGATCATGTGGGTTTTTCTTGGTTCAAGGAAAAGATAATTATATGATAAATAAATGATTTAGATGATTTGTGATGATGATTAACAATACTGAAGTAAAACCACTATCATAAGTGAAGAAGGAGGTGAATAGTAATATCATACTGATTCTCAACATTTTTTGAATATCAAAGGCATGAATTCATATGATCATCGCATGGATTTGGGGTCCAGCATAAGTATTTTGATATCATAATCCATTTTAATCATAGAACTTTTTAATAGAATCCCATGAATTCTATTTATAATACTTTTAAAAGACTTATGATATCTAACCTGATGATGATTTTTTCATGTTATTAAATTAAAATATCACGGTTCCATGGATTCTAATATGATTTGGGAAAGTGAAGATGATATATATTCCATAAATTATGAAATTTACAAATATCATAGTGAAGGAAAGAAAAGAATAAATCATATCTATAGACAAATTAAAATGAAATTTAAATAAATAACAAAGATGCTAAGTTTAATGTCTGATATTTCATGAATTATTAAAGTACTGAGAATTATTATCGAAAATTAATTCTGATTCTATAGTAAATAAAAAATGAAACACTTGTGATGCATAATATTGAAGATGTTTAGGTTTAAAAAAATATTTAAGGAAGACTCATGTGTGAGATTTATGAAAGAATTACAATGATGTTATTCCATTATATACAAATGTTCTATAGGTCAAATGATGTTATAAGAATGATATCTGATACAAAACCTATTACATACCCATGGTATCAAAGTGAGAGAAGAAAACCCAGTTTTTCTTTCCTTACATGATAAATAAGAATAAGGTTAATTAGAGATGAATCTAACCATGTTCTAAAACCTATCATGTTTAAGATGATGTTTTGATATGTTTTGGCACTTCATCAAGAGATTTTTTTGCATGATAAAGAAGAATAAGTGGAAGAGAGGAGATAATATATCAAATTTATTTACTATAAATCACATCCAAGTGAAATATAATGAGTGATACTTCCTATTTCATCAATATAGTGTAGGAATCTAAAGAATGTTTTGAGGTATCCATTTTGAATGTTGCAAGATTTAGAAATCCCTATGATTGTTGTGAAGAGTCCAACCACTTGATTTCAATATATTAAGGAAGATATCAGAGTTAATATATCCATGGTAGACAAAAATAAATTCATTTCATAGTCTACTTCAATTTTCTGCAATCCTACTCTTGTATTTAGAGAATAAACCTATTGCTTATATGGAAATGGTTGTTTCTAGTGTTGTATGAATCCAATGGTCATACCATTTCCTAATATTCTTTTGATAATAAATAAGATGTTGTGCATGTGGGATAATAACCTTGTGTCCTTGAGAATATAAGTAGGTGAAACTCATTAACCAACACTAGTGTTACGTAGTGTGTTTTACTTTTAGTCATTCGTGCATTCCAACCAATTAAAGATAGGGTTAAGTAAAAGTTAGAGATTTACTCAATATATAAGTGATGAGGTGAATTGGGGATAATGTTTTAATTGGTAAAAAATCATTCTACACTGATTCAACCCCCTAGTGTGGTAATTTCCTAAAGTTATCCTAACAATTGGAATTGGAGAAGGTTACATCACTATTGGATTCTTATATTAAAGTATGATTGTTTTGTTTACCAATCAAATGATAAATAAAGTAAAATTTTTGAAGATTCATATAAAAAAACTCACATATATTCCAAAACTCAAAAATATAGATGGGAGAATGTGTTGAGAAGGAAAAAAATAAGATTTGTCTCTTGATAAAAGAAGAATAAAAATCAACTTCAACATGCTACTATCAAGATGATATTCGACTAAGCATCAAGATTGAAGAATTGGTTGATAATTATAGTGAAATGATTTTAGATAAGGATTAAAAATCAATAACATCATATTTATGCCATGAATATGAGGTGATTATAAATTCCATCATGATAGTTCCTCTAATAAATCAAGAAGATGAGGTAAGGACCATATTTACACATATCTATTTGATAAGGCGTATATTGATTCACGTTCTTTGAAAAAATCATGCAAGGGTTTCCCCAAGTTTTTTTCCTTTTATTTTTGGCTCCCATAAAGAAATACATGAGGAATTAAATCACCATGAAAATTAATTAGAGATGAAGAAGAATACCTTCTCCAAAAATGATCTTGAATGCAAAAATATTACTAATTAAATAGTGGTCAAAAGAATAAGTAATTTGGATCTTGGAGGAAAATTCTTGAGAATTGAGTTTTATTTTCTAAAAATAAACCAAGAGAAAGAAAAAAACATGAAAATACTACAAGAAGAGTAACATGAACTGGAAGAAATAAAAAATATCAATAATTAATTTCAAACTTTCTCAATTGTAAGTCCAGGAAAACAATGTAAAGAACTAACCCCAGTTACTAGGAGTCAGTGCCTTATTTCATTACATTTGAATGATTATAAGAAATTCGTATACTGAAGGAATGAATAGTTTAGTAGTTTTGTAAAAAAAGATACATACATAAGTTCAACATTACAACTTGATGTCAATAATATATATATATATATATATATATATATATATTCCATTAGAAACATCCATGAATCCTAGATTATCCCTACAAGTCATTCATAATTTACTTCTTCATATCCTGGGAAAACAAAACATAAGGGGTTATATAATATTCTCAGTAAGGGTAATAAATACAATGGAATATATCATAAACATAAATATTAGTCATGGTTAATAACTAAAAACACATGCCTTTAAAAAAATATACTTGAACACAATATCATAGGAATAAGATCTGAATAAATAATTCCAAAATAAAAAATCATGGGTATTCTAATAGTCAAAAAACCACATTAACTATTAATTACTAGCTTGATAATTATGTAATTCATAATTTCATACATCATAACTATATCGTCAAGGCCTCATGCCAATACCATAAATAACCATACTGTCAAGGCCATGTGCTAAGACTCTAGTTTATCTCATGAGACCTACTGATGCATCGAGGGGACATAGAGGGACCCACCCTTAATGTAATAAGTCTAATGAATTAATAATATAAATAGGGATAAATATAAACAAAATATAAATTCATATTGAAACTAACATATGAAATGTAAATATCATTCCCCAATTATTAAATATGAACACTAACCATTCAGAGTAATATGGTGAACTGTATCAAGATAGAACATCCACAGTAAAACTAATCATAAACCATTCAATAAAATATTGTACAAGATATCATAAAATATTAATCCCAAATGAAAATAATAATCAGTAATATTGTTGAAATAGATGAAAATACTCATACAAAATCATAGAGTTATTCTTGAGATAAACACTCTTTTACTTTGAAAAGAAGTGTTATTTTGGAAAACTCTTTTTATAAAATCGAAAGTGAATTAAGGTAGTTCATTCATAATAAAATTATTGATTTTAGAAAAATATTGGTTTATAAAAAAAGATTATAGAATTCCCTTTAAAATAGGTAAAAATTCAAGAAATTACCTTGAACCGAGCTTGTATTTTGGGAGAATATTTGAAAGATCCTTTTAAAACATTTATTTATCCATAAAATAAAGATGGATAATGGTTAGTAGACATATATAGAACATTAAAAAATAATATATGATGATTATATAAGAATAAATAAGAATTAAATTTGGATTAATAGAGACAAAGAGTAACCTGAAAGAAAATGGAGGTTCGGGTAGAAAACCCTTACCATATGTCCGAATATGTTCCGTTCTTGAACTTAAGGTACTATAATATGAAATTAGACTTATTAATAACTTAATTAAGAACCTATTATACATTTATTTAGTTTTTCATAAGTTTATTAAGTTCATTTATGTCCTTATTGATAGGTTATAAGATTGAATTCTATCGTTCTAGAGTGTTTGTTTTCTTGGTTGTCACAATTGGTTTACTTGTATATCAGTATGGATGTTCATGTGGAATGTATATAATTCCCCAGAATTGAATTTATATATTATTTATGAACATACATAGGTGATAATGGTTAAATATATAATTTTTTACTGGTATTAGGATGAATCACTAGATGAAATATTAATGACAATCACTTAGATTATTTTGGCTGTATTTTTTATTATTATGAACTATTTTTGTAGTATGAGTTAATATTATGTAGATATAATGGTTATTGAAAATTAAATAGGTTATAATACATATTTTATAGTCAGTTTAACTGATAAAAATGTTTTTATAACTAGTATTGAAGGATAAATTGAAGAACGAGACTTCATCGTCCACGAAGGTTGTAAATTGGCACCTCACAGACGATGATTTCATTTATAAAATAAAAGAGAGAGAGAGAGAGAGAGTAAGAAGATTGATGATAGTTATTAAATAAATGAAATATAATTCTAGTATATTGATTATAATAGAGTTACCAATATCATTTATACATAGGAGGTGAGTAGATGATAACAAAAGAAAGGAACTTGAAATGAAATTAAAAGAAAGAAGATGTGGATTTACCTCTTTAATACACCTCCTTGAGAATATCTTTAAGGGAAAGGGTTTTGGTATTTTGGAAATACCAAGAGCTCATAGATGTGGGGAGGTACTAGGTAATATTATTTGGGTAGAACCTTGAGGATATTTATGTCTTAGAGGAGTGAGGATAAGAGGGAGTGATGGTTGGATTTTATAGTGGAGGAGAGGAGTTATTTCTCATTATTTTCTTATTTTGGATCAAGACTAAGAATAGTATTGATTAATGTGACTCAAAATATTAATAAATTAATTTTATTTTGAAACAATGGCCATTTACATCATCCATGACTCATAAATGATGTAGAAATTTGTTTATTTAGCATATTTCATAAATTATCGAATTTCACTATTCACCAAAAATTCATGTTTTTTAGAAAAATCCCAAAAATTTACCCTAACAGGTTTTAGACATGTAGAATTTAAAAATGAACTCTATTTTATCAAAATAATTTTCTAAATAAGAGAAATTTAATTTTTAAATAAAATCATTATTTATTTAAAAAATGCAGATTTTAAATTTGAAACTGATTTTATAATACTTTCAAAAAATAACTGAGGTCTCCTAAAAGTATCCTAAAATCATAGGAAAAAAATATTTATTTAGGAATACATTTTACAAAATATAATTTTATTAATTTATTAATTTTAAATTTTAATTATATATTTATTACTCACAATACCAATGCTTAATTATTAATTTTTACCATATTCTATTTCATTTATAAGGTGCCAAAATTTTATTTATACTTAGATGGGTGAAGTTACTAGATATAAGGTTATATTTCTATTCAAAAGGGTATGTTACTATTCATAAGTGTATGTTACTATTCACTATAAATGTAAGTTGATCCTATCAGACTCTAAATATATTACTGGTCGCAACTGTGTATGTTAGTTTTTCAAAATTTAAATCACAGAAGTGGAAACAAAATATGTTTATTACCTAGGTTATAACAAAGTGGTGTTTTGTAGAGACTTAGTGTTTCATGCATTCAATATTAAATTTCTTTTTAAATCCTTGGGGTGTTACAAACAAGATCATAGAGCTTGACTATCTATAATAAGAAAATATCAAAATACATTAGAAACATATTGAATGAATCAATAATAATTGTGAAGGGAAAATAAAGATAGTAGAAAATGAAAATTACACTCTTAATAAGAAATTATTTTGATTTTAAATAAAATTAGTATATATGGAAATTTCTCAAGCTAAATCATCACAAGATGCTAAAAGAAAAACTAATATTTCCACACAATGTTTAGAGAATATTTTTTAAAAAAATAATCAATTATATGGAAAGAATACATTATGATTGTCTCGTGATCAATTATCAATGTCATTGATAATGGAGATGCCATCCAATTTTAATTCTATAGTTGCTTCTAAATATGTCACTATAAATAGTGCAGTTTTAAGAGAAAAATATATAAAAATTGAATGAGGTAAAGTGATGATAATTCTACCACTAGTTTATGGGTGGATAGAAGGATTATCACCACTGGTTCCCATAGAAGATCCTAAACAGTGATGGACAAATCCCAAAAACAACATGCCCCTAAATATGGAATTTTTGGATAATGGGATTTACATGAAAGAAAAACTAAGTTTCATGGTAAATTTTTATGCTTCAAAAAATCTGGGCATAATCCATTTAATTTTTCATATAATCCATCAAGTTTTGATGTTTTGAGAAAGTTTTCAATAAGTGGAATTATGGTTGAGAAGCTACAATATCCAGAGATTAATAAGAATATATCCAAATCAAATAGATTTTAAGTGTGTGATATCTTATGTGGAATGTGAAATGGTTGTTGTCACAAAGAATATGTTTGTTCGTCTCATAATGCATAAAATTCATATGAGAATAGAATTCCATAAATGTTGAGAATGAAACAAGAAATAACCTTGGGATGGAAGTTAAAGAAATCTAGAAATCAGAATACTCCGATGAAGTATGAGAAGAAATGTGATACAAATATGAAAAATAAACAGAAGGTAAAATAAGTTCAGATTAAGTATAACAATTATAAATGAAGTTCTTTATCCAAGGGAGAGAAGTTTATAAAGTTCACTCATAACTTTCCATGTGGAGACTCCAAAAAGGTTTCTCATGTACTTAATTAATGTCTTGTTATTTGTCTTTTATATAGAGAGGTAAAGGAAAATGGAAGAAGAAACACAAGAACAATCCATTATTAAAGGGTAATAAAAGATTCCACAAAAATATCCTAAATCTCAAGGGAGTTTATTAATAAATGAAAAACTGACTAGAAAATAAGAGATTTTTGGGATATGTAGCAAGGTTGGACATACATCTGATGGTTTTTTAACAATTCATACAGAACAAGAAGGATCCTTAAAGATGATGAAGACTAACTTGGGTATGATGACAACCCAAGTCAAAAATAAGTTCTTTGTGGGAGATGTATCAAGGTTAAACATACATCTGATAGTTGTTTAATAATTCATCCAGCACAATAAGGATCTTTAAAGAGGATGAAGAATACCTTGGGCATGATAACTATTAAAAATAAAAATTATCCACACAAAGAAGTTAAATATGATTATAGTTAAATGTTATCTAAGATAAGTACATATCTGAAACCTAGATGTGAAATCATAAAGGTTAGAGAAAATGAAGCATCTTGGTTGAGTAAAACATCTCATCCCTACTGTTAAAATTGAGAAGCTATGAGATCCACCTTTTCCCTATATTGTGTGTTGTATTTATTCTTAAAAAGTAAGGAATTGAAGGGGAATCATACTCTCAGTGGGTCAACCTGATAAGGATTGAAATCTATCAAAGCTATACATCATAAATGGATTGATCTATTCTGGTTAATTCTCAACATAGAATAACTTATAATTTATCTATGAAAGAGATTCACCATGATGAAGGTTGTTTGTAGTGTCTCCTTGAGTGGGAGACAATAATATAAGATTCTTGAGAATCTTCTAGATTCATGAAATTCATATAAACCTAAAATTTCTAGAAAGTGAGTCACATTTATTTAATAATAAGGTATGGATGCTCATTCTCTCATCCTTGGAATTTAAGATTGTTATACCCAGTTAATTTGATTTCTAGAATAAGTGTATTTCTAAGTCCCACATTAGATTCATATGACTTGTAATTATTTTCCTCAATATATAAAATAATATATCCACCTCTTCTTGAGGTAGGGAATTCATACCATTCTATATGGTATCAAAGGGGTTCATAACCCTAACCCTCCCGCTCTCCCCCCTTATTTTTTGAGATACTCTCAAGTGGATCCCCCTACTATGCCCCTCATGCGTGATTCCCATGGCTTATGCAGCATGATAGACCTCTACCCCCTAGCCTCTTTGCGAAAACTACACCCCCCTACATCCCCCTCTTTGCGCACAACGACCCTCTACAACCCCCCTGTGTGCGCAAAAATCCCATGAGGCCCCCCTCCTTGTGCACGATGGTCCTATTCCCACCCCCCTCAAGCACACAACCAATCCCCATACCCCAGCATCATCATGTATTCCTCCCCCTGTGCAACATATCCTCCTTTCTGGATCAGCCTCCTCCTCTAGGGTTGACCACTATTGCACATAGATTCAACGTCCTTCCGTCAAGTTTTCGTTCAACCAGCCACATCATGTCAGCCTTTTCCATCGCCTCTTCAACATGTGCCAGACCCTTCGGGTTCCCCTCCTCTATCATCCGACAGCCCTAAAAAAACCCTTGGTGCCCCCGTTACCAGCTCAATAGCATGGAAGCCCAAACGCTCTATCATTGGATCACCTGCGCGGTAGCCCCCACACCCCATCACCATCCTGCTTGTGTGGATACTCATGTGCAACCACATTCCCTACGCAATTTTGATCTAGGAAATGCAACTCTTCTCCACTTCCTTCTAAGAAGAAACTACGATAGTAGTGAAAATGGAAGGAGATAGCCTTTACTACCAAAATTAGTCACTCAGGGACTCCTTCGGTGTCTCCCAGGCAAGACTCCTACCTACAGAAATATGCTAGTGTCTCTTCTATGTGAGTACCTCCCCAAACCTCTACCTAGGGTGCATCCCGACACCCCTTCTAATGAAGGTCCATCCTGTGTATATATCCCAATGCCGCTTTTAATGCACCACATATTCCCGCACACCCCTATTGTTGCTTCACCACATCATTGATACACTCTGGATGTTCCTATCAAAAATTTTATTAGTGTCCTATTTTGTGTTGTTCATGCATGCCTTTATATTACTAATTGTACGTGTTTGTCTTTATTGACACTTATTGAATGATTAAAAGAGATTTCTGATCGAACAGTGGAGGCTGACACGTCTTCTTATTTGTAATTGTGTGAGGGATTAGTTTTCACTTGTGTAATACAAATGAAAGAGGAAAATGTGTGAGCTATATTTTTAAAATAATTTATAGAGAAAACTAGGTATTTACTAGAGACATGAACACCGTTTAAGAAGAATCAGATGAGTGGAATACTCTAGGTTATAGGGTGTGCAACATGGGAGTTGGTTCACAGTGGAGTGGAAGTCTCACTCCATTTCTCTATTTCATGACATAAGCAGTCAAAGGCGATAAGAGACACATCGTAGAGGTGGGGGGAAGTGCACAAGCTATGTGGTAAATCAACGTAAGAGTTTTTTTCATAAGGAATGATTTCTAAAAGATAGATTGAGTGAGAAAACTAGGAAGGTCGTACGTGACTGGGAGAATGTTTTGGTTTTGGTACATGTTCAATGATGGAGTTGTAGATGGACAAGCCTAATTATTTCAACATAGTAGTGAGGTGCGTATCTTGGGGGAAGAGGCACAGGTTGGAGTTTCTATAGAGGAAGTCCAACACAGTTGGAAAAAATAGGGGGGTCAGACAGTTTCATATATAGATAGGATGATGGAAGGAAGATCCACCGAGACATAGGTACAAACATCATTTTTAGAATAATTTACTAAGAGTAATGTGAAGATTGAGAAGTTGTTTAGTGAGATAAATCTTGACCTGAAGGAAAAAAGGTAGTTTCCCAATGTTCATGTAGGGTGACCGATTGTTTATGAATATTTGAGTCATATGTTGTGGGAGTGGACAGAGTATTTGCAGTCATAGGAGGAACAATTCTCTGAGTCCAATAAATAGATCTATCTAGCTACAGTATGCTCCCTTGGGAGCGACGTCGGATCTGTGGAGTTTGAAAGGAAATGGACGTGAGACCGATACTTGTTGGATTGATGACTTTCGATGGAAGGAACAGTATTGTAAAAAAAGTTGAGCTGCCTATTTTTTCAGGTGAGGAACCACTTGCTTGGATCAAAAAATCATAAGTGTATTTATTTAAAATATTATAGCATAGGACATGAAGTTACACTATGCATAGTTAGGTTTGGAGTACATAGTTTTTCTTTGGTTTTTGTCTTAGTTAAACAAAAATCATAGATCAGAATGGGAGTAGCTGAAGTCGGTGCTTTTATAAAATTACGGGTCTGACAAGGAGTAGTAGGAGTTTTCCCAATGATAGTGTGACAAGTAGAAGTCCACGCAGGCATAAGAAGCCATTATGAAGGTGGAAATGCCAGTTGTTCAGTAATTTGGACAAGAGAACATTGATTTAATTTAGACCCACCAAATCATGGACTGGTTGGGTGTTGGTAAGAAGATAAAGAGGAAGTAAAACATTTCTCAAAGGAAGAACTGACAACATGATTAAGGGAATTCCAAACTGGACTGGAAGGGGATGATAAGAAGAAGTTATTTCCAATTGAACTAGTGTGGTAGGGAACAACAAACAACACTTCATCTATTTCCCTCAGTGAAAAGGTAACTTGCATCAATTTTCCTAGCTCGAACAGTGAAGATCATCACGAGGCAAAGGTATTTTTGGCTCAAGATGCTCATTTTTTTCGGAGTTCCTAGTGAGTTGAGTGTAGTGAGTAGCTTTTATAGTGCATGTAGAGGAATTTTTGGCTGACAAGTCAAGAAGAGATACTAAACACATAGTGGGACCAATTGGGGAGTAAGTGTAGTAGAGGGATGAAAAAAAGTTTTAGAAAACTAAAAAAAATGATCTGTAATCTTGTGTGACTACTAGGATAGTGCCACCTACACTAGTTTCACAGTGCATGGTTGAACTACCTAAAGGAAATTCTACTTTTGGGAAGTTGAGGTTTTCCATGGTTCCTAAATATGATTTTTTTATTTTCTTTGAGAGTGGTACCTTAGTAGTGGAGTATGTGTCAGTTGGTATTGGTTTGGATATTTAGAGAATAATTCCTGATGATATCACTCTTGAATCACTCAATATTCTATAGATTACTACAAACATTGCTAATGAAGGTTTGAAGGCATTTAATAGCTCTACTTCTACTTCGGAATGGGAATCATAAACTTACTTGGGGGTTTTTGGGGTGTGAAAAGAGGTAGGTATGTATGGTAGTGATCTATATAACCTCTTTAAATTGGGCCAAAAAATTGGATCATGTTGGGAACTTCTTCCAATTGTTGATAAAGATTGTTTTTCATGAAACCCAAACTGCTAGAAGTGAGATCTTGGCTGTAGAAACCCAAATGGTTAAACTTATTACCTTGGAGATAGTTTATGAATTTAAACAATTGATTACTCTTGAGCATGGGAATCTATGGGAGATAGAGCGGGTTTTGGAGACTTATGCAGTAAATTTCAATGAAATTTCTGAAAATGAATTACTAAACAGATAAAAATAACAAGTATGGGATCTTGGGAAAAGGGTGAAGCAACAATATTTTTTGGAGATAGTGGTTGTGTAGAGGAATGATATGCACCCATTTCTTACAATAACTAAAGTTATGATAATTCTTAAAGTTGAAGATATTTTTCGGATGAGGCCACCACCATAACTGCCTCCAAGTTTTTTCATTCTTGTATTAATAATGAAAACCTTTATTTAGAATTCCACCTTTAAGAGAAGGTGGTTTTTTAGCATGGGGGAAATTGTTAGGAATGTGGTGGTGTTAGTACTACTTGAGTATTGGGGTAGTATAGGATAGTGGTCCTGTTAGTACTGCTTGAGTACACAGGCAGTGTAGTCATTTTCATTTTTTATTATTGGGAGGGGGTGTTAGTGTTTGTTGGGACACTCATAAATAGGGGAGCATGAAGTGGGGGTGGGGATAGAAATCATTTTGTATTTTCTCGGTAGTAGGTTCACCGGTGGTATCGGTTGGGACCTTGGGAGGGTGGTCTTCTCCTTTAGGCTTCTTGTTCCTATTTCCCTATCTGTTCTTTCTCCTACCTTTGAAACAATTCTACCCGTTCTGTTTAGAAGCTACTATATAGTGTATGCACCTATTTTAATTCTCTCTATCTATCTCACTATCATTTTTACTAACAACATTCAGAAAAATCAACTTCTAAAAACACCAAAATAATGAATCTATGTTTTCTAATATTTTATCTATCTCAAAATATGCTCTTTGAACCTCCTAAGGATAGAGAAAATGAGCACTTTATTGATCAAAATCCAAAAAATAAAAACAAATATACATTTTCATATTTAAATTACCAAATTAAATTCAAAAAAAATATCTTCATTAATTTAATAATATAATAGTTCATTGCACTTGATGTTGGAAAAAACATTGGGATCTTACCTCCTTCCTAATATTAGTTAAATATATTTTACACAATATTATCATTCTAGTTTAAGTTGAGGTTACTCCCTTTAGTAAAAATTAACTCATGTCCATACCTGTATTAATATACACCAATTATAATGGTTACTTTATAATTTCTATATTACCAATGGTTGTAATACCCAATGGTAAAAATTCCCATTAGTCATATAAAATATATATATCATATTTACTTCCTTTTAATTAACTCAATACCTATCCATAAAATAGAAATTATCATTCATAAGATTATTTTTATCATCATATTTGTTTTTTGGTTTATAATATTATTTTTTATAATATTCTTACTATAAGAATGATTATTATTATATAATTTGATTTGAAATTTTTTAATTTATCCTTGATTTTTTCATCATTGTCTGTTTTCCATTGTTAACTATAGTAGTTTTAGAAAATCAATATTTGGATTTTATAATATATAATTATTCATTAATAAAAAATTATTTTATAGATAAATTTTCTCAAGAATTTCATTATCCCCTATTAAAATAATTTCATCCTTGAAATTACAAATTAGATTCATATATAAATGTAAATAAGTCTTTATCAAATCATCATAAGGTTCCCAAACCACATCATCTAATTGGTGATTCCTCTTAAGAACCTTTAGAATTCAAGTCATCAAATTTATCAACACTTTCCTTCCCATATCAAGAATATAAACAATATCATCATTATATGATAATTCAAGATGCAAATGTACTTAATAAATCAAAATATAATGTAAAGGAAATGTAATTTACATCCTTAAATGTGATATATAGAATATTCTATACACATGAGAAATATTGGGTGTCCTAAATAGATGATATTCTATAACTCTTATCCACTATAATATTTGAAAATGCTTAATTTACCTTAAAATAAGTTTCCATTTCTATCTAAATCTCAAAAACTATTTACATAGTGACATATTTTGGAAGACGTGGTCCCACACATAGAATTCAACATCCTTTATTATATTGTTAGCATATCTTTTCCATCTACTTTGTATTCCCTTGATTTTTCAGGATGGATTTTACTTTATTTTATATCTATTCAATAATCGATAAACCCCATAAATTCATTTCTCCAACAACATCCCAACATGATAGATTCATACATATCTTACCATAAAATGCTTCATGAGTTTCCATTTTTATACTAGTGTGTAAAATGTTATTTTATAAAATTATAATTGAGATAAATAATGATACCAAATTCCTTGGATATCAAGTGGGAATGAACTTATCACATCCTTTAATATATTTAAATTTCTTTTAGATAACATATCCATTATTGGATGAAATATTTTACTATGATTAACCATTGTATTTACATTATTTTTAAGGATACTCTAAAAAGTTAATGTGAACCGTAGACTATAATTTGGTTCTATTAAAAAATGTTTATCATAGAGCCTCAAAAAATATTTTATATATAACATAGCATGAAGATCAAGAGAAAAATATCCTCAAATTTATATAAAATGTGCTGACTTTGTAAGAGTGTCTATAATAACTAGTATATCAATTTTTCCTATAGATTTTTATTAATCCTAGTGATGGAATAAATAATAATATTATGCCAATTCCACTATCATACAGGTAATGGTTACAAAACCCCCTTGTTTAGTTGTCTTTCAACCTTATCTTATTATTATACCAAACACCTTTAGTATAGTTCATAATCACCCACTTTATATTTTTACACTATAATGATCTTAGATATATCTCTACATTTTATTGATACCAGGATATATATAATGAAATTCATGATATGAGTTTCACCCAATAACTCTTTATTTACAATTGGTTCATATAGAATTCATAACCACTTACCAAACCATAATGATATATCTTTAAATATATTAAGCTTTGCATGATTTTTATTTCTCAAAAATTACATCTTCTATAGGTCCATTTCATCTTTTTGAGATTTATTAATCTTAATTGGTACAGATGGTTGCGTAAATACATAAAATTGGTATGATTTCACTCCTTTAATTATAATACCTAGGTTTATCCTTACTAAATCCTTTATAATTTAATCATTCTCTACCCTCATCTTAGATAAGACACCATGGCCATTTGTTTCAATAAATATGCTACATTGTTTCATTTTCCAGGGTGATAATATATAACAAAATCATAATCCTTAAGTAAATACATACATATTTTTTTCATTAGGATCATATCATTATAAATATTTATTTATTTTAGGATATTTCTTGATGGATACATCACATTTCTATCCATAGAGATAATGTATCTATATTTTTAGTGATAATATTTGTAAAACCAATGTTTTTTCATGAGTTGGATAATTTATATTAGGGGGTTTTGGATAATGATATTCATAAACCACCACACTATCATTTTTCATTATAACATATCCAATCTCTTTCTTTGATGCATCACAATAAATGATAATCCCATCATTTCATAATATTAGATTTGATGTAGGTGTATCCACTAATCATTACTTCAATTTCTCGAAGTTATCTATACATTACTTTATTTTCATAAATTTGACCACCTTATATGTTATATTTTTTTAAAAATTAGTTAATCAATAATTGTTTTAAAAAAATTATTGGTAGTATCTAGTTAATCTAAGGAAAATGGTCATTTTACTTAAATTGGTGGGTCTTGGAAAATCCATGACAACCATTATTTGTTAAGGGTAAACCAATATTCTATCCATGGACACAATATGTTTAGGGAAAGAAATTTATTAATGAAAAAAATTATATTTATTGAATTTTACATGTAACACCTATTTTCTAAAAGTCTCAAGAATAATTCATAAACCAGTTCCATGCTTCTAAAAACTATTATAGAATATGTGAAGATAATCAATAACTACCAAAAATATTTATAAATATAATCCTTAAATACACTATCATTAACGATCTAAAGCTCTGTTAATCTCAGATAATTTCATTAAGATCTTATGGATTGAACATCTAACTCCTTAATTAGGATCTATGTAATGATAAATCAGTGATGAAGATCACACGAGAGAATAGGATCTAAAGAAAATTGAGGTATTAAAGTATCTCAATACAACAACATACCAAGATGATCATCCATGATGAAAGGAATAGTGATCCTCCACTACAGAAGGAAGGATGAGGCCAAGATAAAAGAATATTTCAAGGATCACACCCTAATTTATCATTGTTTTGAGTCAAGACCCACACTAGATCAAGGAGAACTATAGTGGGAGGAAGAAAGGATAACATGTACCAATTGATCTAAAAAACTTGATCCAATGGCTCACATATTGAGTGGTTCTCGGTGTGAAAATGGACCAAATGGACCTTAATTAAACACCACCCAACACACCCCACTAGCAATCCAGGGGATCACCGACTTGCTGGTGAGACCTGCGGGGCAGTATTCTCATTGTTTTCCTCACCGTCTAGCATGTGAAAGATCACCTATTAGCCAGTGAGTCCAGTTGGGAAGCAGTGTCTTCTTCCCACCCCAACAACAATCCAGTAGTCCACATTGGCTATTTGGTGTTGTCGATGCTTCCATGATACCATGGACATGCATCCTGCCTTCTCTTGAGTTTTGAGTCACCCACTAAGCTTCCTATGAAATCTAAAAACACCTCTTAATGATATCCATACATGAATCATCATGTTTTGACACTCGATTCTCAGAATGATCCATCCATAAGGAAAAAAGATCACATTTCCTATGAAAAAAAATAACCCATTAAGGCATGATCCATTAAAATCTATACACCATAGCACTTATCATCTTAGAGAAGTTGTGGTAGCATGTGAATAATACCTCTTGATCTGCCTCTATCATCATCCACAAGGATTTCTCCAAATACCATCCTTGAATTCTAACTCATCGCCTCAAGGTTTCATTCATTCCTAAACACCCATCACTCTACCAATACATGACTCCAAAGATAGACACTAGAAGTTGAGCCAAAATCTTACTGACATCCAACAATGAGATCGTGATCACCACAATCATTGAACTCAATAGACTAGTGTCTTCCACTAATTCCTCTAGAAGCATAATGGTTCTCCCCACCATAGGAATCATCTTATAGAACAATATTTTTATGGTCCAATGATATGAACAATGTGGTTCAGTTTCATAATTCTCAATTCAATGCAAGACAAGGGTTAATTGTTGATACCAACACATCGTTCTATATTCCAAAATGAACCAATGATTCTCCATCAACCAATGTAATCCGAACACAATAAAATTTCTTGAAAATCGAAAACCAATTTTGAAACACTTTAGCAGTACCCAATATGATACACTCAATGTGGTTTCATCCCGCCACATTCTAGTTTACATAGAAATAGTAATCGGTATACATCCAGTCAACTACCTACAATTGTACATAGACTAAACAAATAATGATTCACATAAAAAAACCATGATTCCTTAAGCCTTGGAGGAATCATGAAATTTATTAGTCATCCTAACTGAAGTTTGAATAGATTTAAAGGAACTTCCCTTGGTTGGATCACCAACCAGTTGCATCAGCTATAAGGCTTCTACCCATGTTTCAATGTACCAACGATCTAGCTTCCACCTGGTTCGTATCGATTTCATTTAGATTCTGAAACCCACATCTAGTCTCCATATAGCACTACATATGAATCAAACATTAGGAATTAATCATGGATATAGACACTATTAGATCTAATGCATCTTGGTCTCCTAGATTCATCATGGTCATTCTGTAAAGACCCATATTTTTTCATGTAATTTTTTTAATTAAATGGAAATATTATGAGTCTGTGAAAATTGACGGTGCGTGATTCTGAGGCCCGGTGTGCTCAGAATGAATTTCTGAACATTTTTTCAGGTACGTTCAGTAAACGTGCGAGCGACATTTTCTAACTTTCGAATTGGTGCTCAGAATTGAAATGTGAGGGCACTGTTGAACTCGCAGCACTGATATTCTCCTAAGGAGACCTTCACCTCGACCATAGTGGGTCGAGGGTGGAAATTAGTTTTTGGACTTTTTGTGGGAGAAAATAAAATAAACATGCTTTATTTTATTTTTGAAATTGAAACCTCCCATTTTGAATTTGGTGGAGGGGACCACATGAACCCCTCTTAATGTGAAGTTAACCCTTGGAATTCCCCCTAGTTAATGTGCCAACTTCAATTTAATTAATGTGCCAACTCCTTTTGTTTAATTAACAAACACAATCTTATTAATTTGGCACCACCCCTTTCATGGGAGAAATCATTTGAAAAGGAAAGGAGATCTTGGGAGAACCTTTGGAGAAATATCCTCTGACGAAGAACAACTTTCGAACGAAGAACAAGGAACCGACTTCAGAAGCATCTTGCGGGAGCGATGTATGCCGACGACCCTTTCATCAACTTCTTCTTCCTCGTGACATCTCCAATGAACGTCAAGGTAGGGGATTTACTTTGAATTATTATTGAATTTATTTGACAATTCTTCATATTCTGGATTCACAACGACGATGGCCAAACTAACATGACCATCATCCCGTACATATACCTTGCCCCACTATCTTTTGTTCTTCACACGTTCTTCGTGCATTCATCAATACCAAATAATTAATGATTCTGGAAACACAATATTTTGTTGAGCGCAACATATGTATGTGGAGCCCTCGACCTGAGGATCGAAAATATGCGGTCGTCATATTTTTCAGGCTTGGAATGAAACTGTGTTGGCTCGTGGAAGAAGGCGGTGGCCGGAAACTAGCCGACCACAATGAAGGGGGGCAGCGCGCGTTCGCGCTGCTAGTTGAGCAGGAGGTCGCGGCTTATTGGCCATGGCGGAGTAGGGTGGCGGCTGACACCTGGTCGGCCGCATGGCAGAGTGTAGGTGCGCATCTATGCCGCTGATGGAGCAGGTGGCCGCGGCTGATTGGCCTCGAAGGAGGCCAAAGGGTGGCCGGTACCCGACCGGCCGTGGAGGACAGCAGCATTGTCGCACCACTAGGAGGAGGAGGACCAGCCGACCGTGGCACACTGAGCAGGACCCACTCCAGTAGGTCCCGCTTCCAAAAACCGAATGACCCTTTGGCCATTTAGGTGACCTGGGAGGCACCTCCCTCCCGGGCGTCAGCTTGGGTGGACCCCACCATGATGGTCCACCCAGCCATGGGATGCACCGCGGGCTACCCCAGCAGGTTGTACCACCAGGCCGCACCAGCGGGACGCACCCAGCAGGCTAGGCCAGACCATGGCCTAGCAGGCCAGGCCCGCCGTGGCCCAATCCAACCGAGTCACCTGAACCGGGTTGGGTTGGCCTAGGCTAGGTCGGGCCGGGTTGGTCTGACTAGGTCGGACCGGACCCAGGCCCCTCTAGACCCAAATACGTCTTTGTGGCCATATCTTGAGAACCTGACATCCGTTTGACGAACCATCTACGGTATCGGAATCCTGGGATCGAGACGGTCCTTTTGGTATACTCCACTTGAGTTTTGGATTATGTTGGAGTATATCCAGGTTGGATCGAATCTCGAATCCAACCGGGCCCTCGAAGCAGAAACACTAATAACTTACGGACCAGGCATCCGAATGGCAAGCCATCTGTTGCGTTGGGTCCCTTACGACTGACAAAACTTTGGGATACTTCACCGTGGAACTTCTTGGTGGTCGAGTTATGACTGATATCTCAAGGGATTCATTCTACAGAACTCGAGCACATCGGGTGTGAGGAATCCAGTGGGTGGAAGTGAGGCGGAGGTTGGAGACGGATAATACGGAGGTTAGTTACCTATCAACTCTAGGTGGGTAGGATCCTGTGTGTGTCATTTTATGGGTTAGTACCTATCGATCCTATGTGGGTCAGTGCTCAGTGATCCTCTGTGGGTCAGCACATACCGATCCTGTGTGGGTGAGATCTTGTGTGGGTCAGCGCTCAATGATCCTGTGTGGGTCAGTGCATACCAATCCTGTGTGGGTCAGATCCTATGTGGTTAAGTGCTCAACGATCCTGTGTGGGTAAGTGCATACCGATTTTGTGTGGGTCAGATCTTGTGTGGGTCATTGTGGGGGTTAGTACCTATCGATCATGTGTGGGTCAGACTCTGTATAATCAGCAGTAGCACCTCTTGACATAATAAGATGATCTAGCTTTGTGACTAATCATTTTTACTTCTATACTTCACTTATACCTCTGTGAGTTGAGTCTTATATCTTCATGTTGTACCTCTGTGGTACTATATCTTCTTGGTGTTACATATGTGGTACTCCTACCTTCATGGTGTTACCGGTGTGGTACTTCTACCTTCATGGTGTTACCTTTGTGGTATTCTTTCCTCATATGTGAGATGAGCATATCTTGATAACTTAGGTATATGTATGGGCATATAACTAAGTAGGTTTGACTGTTGTTTTAATGTTTTTTGGTTTATCCTTTGTGGATTTGAGAGACTGTTGAGGGTCTCAGGGTCCCTACTGAGTATTTTTATACTCACCCATACATGGGCTATTCCCGCACCTTGTTGTGTCTTATGTAGACAATGGATAGCGCTGACTGAGGATGAGGGTACTAGGACTGGATATTGCTCATAGGTGGACCTCAGACGAGGCATACCATAGAGATAATTGTTTGAGAGCTGTACCTACCCTTCAGGTAGGATCCTTGGCGGGTGTTCAGAGGATCTATTTTCATTTTTACTTATACTTTCCAGTTTTACTTGTACTTTCTAGTTGGTCTTGTATTCTGGCCCCTTTACTTTCTATACACACCATGTTTACAATATAGTTTACTTTGTGCTTGTATCTTGTTGTGTTCTTGGTTTACTTTGTGTGCTTTTATCTTGTTTCCAGTAGGACGCCACCAAATAAAAAGGTTCCATGCATACTTATTAAATGACAAATCAATTTACAATATTAACTAAAAAAAGAAATAAATGCCTGAATAGTTTAAAAGAAAAAATAATTGAAGAAAAGAGTTTCAAATGGAACAACTTAAATTAAAACACACTCACTCACTTTTTTTTAAAATAATCAATGTGTCACACTGATGATCATAAAGTAACCAATGAGCACCAAGTATGGGAGAGGCCTCGTGGGTGTTAGTTAGCTCGGGTCCCTGGATCTTTTTGTCTCGGTGAAATGTGGCTTAGAAACCACAACCCTCAGAAAACATGTCTTAGAAGGCCACAACCCTCAGAAAACGTGGCTTAGGAGACCACGACCCTCAGAAAAGCATATGTTTAGTTAGCGTTGAAATCGTCAGTCCTTCTAGTGAAACCATGTCGATTCACCTCTGGAACACTAGACCACTAGTCTAGTCCACCCTCATAGCTACCTGGGCTTCCCACTTTGTGCTCAAAAAAGTTTCAAGTTCATGTCACATGTCACACTTATGCATAAAATCCCAACAGAGTACTTACACACATGGAATCACCATTTTCAAACTCAAACCCTCTTTTAAAACCATACGCACACAAAAAGTGTTTCCAAAACTCAATATGCATAGGTTATGTACTCAGTTAAACCATCTTCACAATTTAAAAAACGCTTATCATTAAACAAACCACCACCTACACACATAATCACCATTTTGAAATAAGACACACTAAAACATTTTTCGAACATGTTTCACACCATTGTCATAATTTAATACACCATTTAAAAAAATTATATAGCAGTAGTAAAAGAGTGTTACATGGATTTGCACACACTAAAGTAACCACTTATAAATTCAAACGCACTCCAACATCACATGCACTCAAATAAAATTTTAAAATGTGACCTACACCACACAAATAATTTGATGGAAAACCTTACATCATATGTGAAACACATTTTAAAAAATCACATAGTTTAATAAGCCAGAAATAAAAGCTTACAAAACAATTTAAAATAAATCACTTGGCGTTACCACCTAAACCCAAACAAAACCTTCTTTGACAACCAGACGCACATTACACCATGTCAAAAATATCATTCGCACCACTTTCACAGATTAAAAATCTACCCACACAATTTAGAAATCACTAACATCTAACTAAATAAGAGTTTTAAGCGGAAGCAACACACATAAATTAAACATGTTACTAAATAGTTCAATGCACATCAAACGTCAAAGAAAACCAATTTTTCACTACACAAATTAACTAAATGATGTGATAAACAAATTAAACATGCAAATTAATTTATCAAATAATTATTAGATGTGGAACCACCTACCTTGGTGTATCATAATTCACAAACATGGTGGCAAAGACCATCGCACGCCAACCTCACCTCCAACAAACCCAAAGTCGAACCCTCAACCAGAAATCGAACCAAAAATATGAAAAAATAAGACCCTAATTAACACAATAAATGCCATAAACCCCTAAACCCCAACCGAGAACGACTAAAAACCTTGAAAAGAGGAGGAAGGGATTACCCGGGTGGTCCGCACTTGCGGTGAAGGAAGCGAAAGGCCGCTGCAAGGGATCAAGAGTTTGTCTGAGGAAGAAGAGGGGGTGTGTCGGCGGTGTTCAGAGAAGAGGCATGCTAGATGGAAGGAGAGGGAGGTAGGATAGCGAGATGGATGGGGAGGTCGCTGATGGGGGTCTGTGAGGGTTAGAACAGGGGATAGGGCGGGGTGCAAGGGCCTAGCCAGGGGTTGGGGCAACGGCATGAGCCGTACAAGGGAGGGGAGAGTGGTAGATAACACAGGTGAGGAGGTTGGAAAGAGTAGGGGGCAGTGGGGTTTTCTGGACATCATGGGGTGTTGGGGTTCATTGGACAAGGCAAGGGAACAAGGAGAGGATCTGTCACACCCCGAGGGATGGTTCATGATAAATTGGTATCAAAGGTGTCAGTTCTACCGAAGAACCAGGACTCTGATCTTTTCTGTGTGGCAATAGTGTTAAGTTTGATGATTGTGGTTTTTAGTTTGGGGAACCCAGTGTTGGTGCGGCGGACAACATATCCATACACCAGGACCCTGACCTCTCATTTTAGACTCAATGCATGAGAACACTGATTGTGTATGTGTTTTTGAAAAGTTTACTTTGTGATCTCTTTGAGTCAGCTCACCAGGTATAAATTTAATGACGGTGGTGCACCTGTTTCTTTTCAAGATGCATCCATGCAAACAGCCTGCCAGGGTTCCAGGAAGAGTATGTGATAATAGCCCACTGAGCGATGAGGCTTCGGTGCAGAGCCCACTTACGGCAGTTGTGCCGTCAGGTGGTGTACTAGCAGCACCACTACACATTGGAAAACCGAAGCCACCAACCCCAGTAGAATAGGATTCATGCCACTTGAGCGCGTTGCATGAGTTCCAGTGCCAGACACCACCGAGGTTCTGGGGAGAGACAGATCCACAGGCAACTGATGATTTCTTGGAGGCTGTGGTTAGAGTTTTTCGGCTGGTAGGGACACCAGCTGATCTCATGGTGATCCTTGCCGCCAGTCTTCTTCAGGAAGCAGTGGGTAGATAGTGGAGCTTGATGTTTCAGGTTCATGACAAGGTGACTCTCATCTGGGTGGACTTCGAGATCCTTTTTAGGGCAGAGTTCATTCCAGAGACCTCATGCTCAGTGTGTATATAGGAGCTTCTCCACTTGCAGCAGGGTAGCATGATTATGGCTCAGTATTCAGTGTGGTTCACCAAACTCTCACACTACTCTACTAACACGGTATGGGGACCCTTCTTCAGGGCTCGGACCTTCGAGCAGGGTCTTAGACCGTAGATTATATCTTAGATGGTTTCTCTCAGCATCCTAACACAGGAAGAAGTGTTAGAGTGAGTGCTCTTAGTGGAGATATTCCTTTCTGAGCAGTCACCAATAGTGAGACCCACCAACGGATGATACATAGCAGAGTCATCAGCAGCTGGAAGAAGAAAAATGACACAGAGGTCCAAGAGGACCAAACCTACAGGTGGAAGACTGTAAGATACAGGGTCGGTGGTGCGGGGCTCCCGAGAAAGAGCAAGACCGGCGAGGAACAAGCAGTGTTATTCGTGAAGCGATCAGGGTCACATGGCTCGCGACTGCCCGACCCGCTGTAAAGATGACCAGTAGACGGTCAAAGGACCACCTGGGTGGAGGAAAATATTCTATCAAGGAGGTATTCCGAAAGGAGTCAGATGTGGTAGAGTAGTAGGCCGTGCAGTAAGTGGTGGGCGGCGATTCGAGGTTCTACTGCCACCACCACCAAGTGGTCCACCCCGACCACAAGGAGCAGGTGGAGAGGGATGAGCTCAGCTTCAGGCAGATGAGGCCTATGACCACGGTGCCCCAGAGATGATTTGAGGTATAATCTTTGTCTACTCCACCTTATCTACAATACTTATAGACACAGGTGCTAGTAATTTTTTTATTTCCATGACCCTCGTTCAGATCTCGGAGATACCGGTGGATCTGTTGGCTCGGTCCTTACGACTAGAGAATCTTATGAGAGTGAATTTGAGGATTACACACTAGTATCAGCATTGTGAGCTTACTCTAGGAGGTGAGAGCTTCAGCTGGGATATTCTAGTAGTGGTGTTGAGGCATTACAATGTCATCATGGGTATGGACTGTTTATTCACAGTCCATGCTCATATTGACTATATTAGGCGCAATGTGCAGTGTGTCTGCATGGATGAGACCAGGTTTTCCTTCACCAGCAAGAAGGGAACCTTTTCAGTATAGGATGGACTTACTTGGAGGACGATCACACATCATTTGGCTAGCCTTACCCTCAGAGTGGTTGATGTTGAGAGTCTAAGCTATCCTATAGTGGTGGACCTATACGCTGATGTTTTCCATGATGATGTTCTGGGTCTACCTCCTCACAGAGAGGTGTACTTTTACATCGACTTATACCCTGTGATGGCACTGATATCTACTCCAGCATATCAGATGGATCTCGAGGAGCTTTGATAGCTGCGGGAACATTTGGAGGACTTACAGGGCATGGGGTTCATTAGGCCCAATGTTTCTCCTTGGGAAACCCCGATTTTGTTTTCCAAGAAGGCGTATGGGAGTTTGATACTCTGTGTGGACTATCGGCGCCTAAACTAGGTGACCATGAAGAATAAGTACCCACTACCGAGGATTGATGATCTCTTTGATCAGCTGAAGGAAACATGATGGTTTTCAAAGATATACCTCAGATCAGGATATCACCAACTCAGAGTATGAGATGAGGATGTGCAGAAGATGGATTTCAGATATCGTTATGGCCATTATGAGTTCTTGGTTATGCCTTTTGGAATGACCAACACCTCAACAGTATTCATGGGACTCATGAACAGAATCTTCTAGCCATACCTCGATCGCTTTGTGGTATTATTCATTGACTACATCCTTATATACTCAATGATGGAGGAGGATCATGTCTATCATCTGCAGATAGTTCTGGACACACTCTGAGAGCACCAGCTTTATGGAAATCTCTCGAAGTGCCATTTCTGGATATGAGAGGTCTACTTTTTAGGACACGTCATCTTGAAGGCTGGAGTTGCAGTGGATCCAGTGAAGATTGGGGTTGTACTTGTTGGGGAGCCACCCAAGAGTGTGATGAAATTGCGGAGTTTCTTGGGTTTGGTCGGTTACTACCGGAGGTTGTGTTAGAATTTTCCAGAGTTGTGTCACCCTTATCAGTATTGACGAAGAAGGGGAAACCCTTCATGTGGTTGGATAGATTCCATCAGAGTTTCCAGGAGCTGTGGCAGAGAGTGATGAGTGCCCTCATCTTGAGGTTACTGGAGGAGGTCATTGGGTATGTCGTCTACTGCGACGCATTATGGACCAAACTTAGATGTGTCCTGATGCAGGAGTAAGCAGTGATCGCGTATGGGTCTCTAAATTTGAGACATCATGAGAAAAACTATGCTACCCATGAGTTGGAATTAGCAGTAGTGGTCTTCGCCTTGAGGATTTAGTGACATTACTTGATGGGTGAATGTTTTACAGTATACTCTGATCACAAGAGTCTCAGGTATATCTTCTCTCAGAAGGACCTGAACCTGATACAATGGTGTTGGCTTGAGTTCCTCTAGGACTATGAATTCGTGATAGTCTATACTCCTGGAAAGTGGAACATAGTAACAGATGCACTTAGCAAGAGATCTGGTATACAGTTGATGAGTGATGCAACAAAGTAGCTAGCCACTTTGTGGATATCTTATATGGATCGAGATGGATCAGTTTATCTTCAGTATCTGACAGTCACTCCCCCACTCATTCAGCTATTTAGGGAGGCGCAACTTGGGGACACTGACTGCGAAGCTTGACATGCTCAGATATCCACAGGACAGGCACCTGGTGGATTTTCTGAAGGTCGGGAGCGCGTCATCCTCTTCAGAGGACGTTCTATGGTACCAGTGGCATTATGGGAGGAAGTGTTGAGGGAGTTCCATACGTACCCTATAGCGGTATATCCAGGAGTGGTGAAGATGTACTAGGACCTTCAGTGTCAGCACTGGTGGCCAGGAATGAAGAAAGCAGTGGCAGAGTTAGTCTCTCGATGCCTCACTTGTCAGCAAGTGAAGGCAGAACATCAGGTTCCAGTGGGCATAGTTTAGCCACTAGTGGTTCCAGAGTGGAAGTGGGATGGAATTTCCATGGACTTCGTGACAGGAATTCCATGCACATCCAGGGGTCATGATTCTATCTGGGTGATCATTGACTGACTCACCAAGTCGGCCCACTTTCTACCTATCATAGATAAGGGATTATTATAGAGATTAGGGTGCCGCTACATGAAGGAGATTGTACGACTTCCGAGAGTTCCATCTACGGTTGTATATGATCGTGATGAACGTTTTACATCCCAATTATGGAAGGGGTTGTAGGAGGTGTTCGGAACGCAGCTTTGGTTGAGCACTGCCTTCCATCTTCAAATAGATGGTCAGACAGAGCGGACCATTCAAATCCTCGAGGACATGCTACGTGCTTGATTCCTTGATTTTGGCCGCAGTTGGGAGGATCACTTTCCTTTGGTGGATTTCACGTACAACAACAGCTATCACTCCACTATCGATATGGAACCATTAGAGGCATTGTACGAATGACCTTTCAGATCACCTCTGTGCTGGACTGACCCAGGGGAGTCAGCACTTGTGGGACTAGAGATGGTATGGGCTACCACAGAGAAGGTGCATATCATCCTGGAGTGGATGAAGATTGCACAGAGGAGGCAAAAGTACTATGATGATAGAAGATGGAGAACTCTGGAGTTTTAGGATGGAGACCATGTCATTCAATGGGTCTCACCTCGACGAGGTATGTGAATATTTGGCCGAGGTGGCAAGTAATCTTCATGGTTCATCGGACCCTTTCAGTTCCTCAGTAGAGTTGGCAAGGTAACTTATCTCTTAACTCTTCCACCTCAGTTGCATCGGGTGCATGAAGTTTTCCACGTATCCTAGATGAGAATATATGTACATGATCCTTTGCACATAATTGACTGGGGATAGTTGGACATTGATGATGGGGAGACATTTTTGGAGGTTCTGGTGGAGATTGAGGATCGATAGGAGTAGGTCCTTTGTGGGCAATCGATACCTCTGGTGCGCGTTTTCTGGAAGCACAGGAACCTCTAGGAGAGAAAATGGGAGTGGGAGGCTCATATTCATGCTCAGTACCCCCACTTGTTTCCCTAGTTTGTGTTGTGGATTTCGGGGATGCAAAGACCGAGGTGGGGAGAATGTAAAGACCCAAATTTTTCTATGTAATTTTTTTAATTAAATGGAAATATTACGAGTCCGCAAAAATTGACGGTGTGTGATTTTGAGGCTCAGTGTGTCTAGAATGAATTTATGAACTTTTTTTTCAGGTACGTTCAGTAAATGCACGAGCTGCATTTTGTAACTTTTGAACCATTTCTCAGAATTGAAATCTGAGGGCATTGTTGAACTCGCAACGCCGATACTCGCTTAAGGAGACCTTCACCTCGACCGCAATGGGTCAAGGGTGGAAATTAGTTTTTGAAATTTTTGTGGGAGAAAATAAAATAACCGTGCATTATTTTATTTTTGAAATTGAAACCACCCATTTTGAATTTGGTGGTGGGGACCACCCAAACCCCTCTTACTATGAAGTTAATCATTCGAATTCCCCCTATTTAATGTGCCAAATTCAATTCAATTAATGTTCCAAATCCTTTTGTTTAATTAATAAACTTAATATTATTAGTTTGGAACCACCCCTTTCATGGGAGAAATAGTTGGAAAAGGAAAAGAGAGCTTGGAAGAACCTTTGGAGAAATATCCTCTGACAAAGAACGACTTCTGAATAAAGAACGAGGAACCAACTTCGGAAGCGTCTTGCGGGAGTGATGTACATCAACGTCCCTTTCATCGACTTTGACTTCTTCCTCGCGACATCTCCAATGAATGTCAAGGTAGGGGATTTACTTTGAATTATGATTGAATTTATTTGATAATACTTCATATTCTGGATTCACAATGACGATGGACAAACTAACATGACCATCATCCTGCACATATACCTTACCCCTTTATCTTTTGTTCTTTGCACGTTCTTTGTGTGTTCATCAACACCAAATAATTAATGGCACTGGAAACACAAAGTTTTGTTAAGCGCGACATATGAATGCAGATCCCTCAACCCGAGGATCACGAATATGCAGTCTTCATATTTTTCGGTCTTAGAATGAAGCCACGATGGCTCGTGGAAGAAGGCGGTGGGCAACACCCAGCCGACCGCAAGGAAGGGGGTGGTGCGCATCCGCACCGCCGGTTGAGCAGGAGGTCGCGGCCCATCAGTCGCGGCAGAGCAGGGTGGCGACCGAAATCTGTTCGGTTGTGTGGTGGAGCGATGGTTCACGTCCGCGCCGTCGGTGGAGTAGGAGGCTGCAACCGCTTGGCCGCGGCGGAGGTTGAAGGGCGGCCGACACTCGGCCTATCATAGAGGACAGTGGAACCATCGCGTAGCTGGGAGGAGGAGGACTGGACGGAGAACCGGATGGCCATGTCCCACCGTGCAGGAACCGCTCTGGTGGGTCCCGCTTCCAAAAACCAAATGGCCCTTTGGCTGTTTGGGTGACCTGTTAGGCACCTCCCTCCCAGGCGTTGGCTAGGGCGGACCCCGGCATGACGGTCTGCCCGACCGCGGGCCGCACCGTGGGCCGCCCCAGCGGGCCGCGCCCAGCGTGGGCCGCGCCAGGCCAGACCTTGGCCCAGCAGGCCAGGCCCATCGTGGCCCAGGATAACTAAGTCGACCCAAACTGGGTCGGGTCAGCCCAGGCTGGGTCGGGCTGGGTCGGTCCAACCAGGTCGGACCGGACCCGGGCCCCTCTAGACCTAGATTTGCCTATGTGTCCATATCTTGAGAACCATACATCCATTTGACGAACCGTCTGTGGAACCAGAATCCTGGGATCGAGATGGTCCTTTTGGTATACTCCCATTGAGTTTTGGATAAAGTAAGAGTATGTCCAGGTTGGAACGAACCTTGAATCCAACTAGGCCCTCGGAGCGGAAACGCGGATAACTTACAGACCGGGCATCCGAATGACACGTCGTCTCTTGCATTGGGTACCTTATGACATGACAGGACATTGGGATACTTAATAGTGGGACTTTGTGGAGGTCTAGTTACGACTGATATCTCGAGGGACAGATTCTACGAAACTCGAGCACACCGGGTGCAAGGAATCCAGTGGCTGGCAGAGAGGCAGAGGTTAGAGACGGATAATACAGAGGTTAGCTACCTATCAACTCTGGGTGGGTCGGATCCTATGTGTGTCATTGTGGGAGTTAGTACCTATCGATTCGGTGTGGGTTAGCGCTCAGTGATCCTGTGTGGGTCAGCGCATACCGATCCTGTGTGGGTCAGATCCTGTGTGGGTCAGCACTCAGCGATCCTGTGTGAGTCAGCATATACCGATCCTGTGTGGGTCATTGCGGGGGTTATTAATTATCGATCCTATGTGGTTCAGACTCTGTATAATCATAATTAGTGCCTCTTTACATAATAAGATGATCTATCTTTGCGACTAATCATTTTACTTCTATACTTCACTTATACCTGTGTGAACTGAGGCTTGTATCTTCATGTTGTACCTGAGTGTTACTTTATATTTGTGTGGTTACCTATGTGGTAATCCTACCTTTGTGGTGTTACCTGTGTATTACTTCTACCTTTGTGGTGTTAACTTTGTGGTATTCTTTCCTCCTGTGTGAGATGAGTATATCTTGATAACTTAGGTATATGTATGGTCATATACCCATGTAGGGATGACTGTTGTTTTCATGTTTTGTGATTTATCCTGTGTGGATTTGAGAGACCTTCGAGATTCTCGAGGTCCCTAATGAGTATTTTTATACTCACCCCTACATGGTCTATGCCTTCACCTTATTGTGTCTTGTGTAGACGACGGACAGTGCTGACTGAGAACGAGGGTAACAGGACTCGAGAGTGCTCATAGGTGGACCTTAGATGAGGTGTACCGCAGAGACGATCGTTTAAGAGTTGTACCTACCCTGAGGTAGGATCCTTGGAGGGTGTTCATAGGATCTGTTTTCAGTTTTACTTGTACTTTCCAGTTTTACTTTTACTTTCCAATTGGGCTTATATTCCGAGCCCTTTACTTTCTATACACATTCTGTTTACTATATCGTTTACTTTGTGCTTGTATCTTGTTGTGTGCTTGGTTTGTGGGAGTTTAGAGTTTATAAAGGCAATGCCTTACCATTTTAGGGAATATTCCTTTCAATGCTTGTCACCAGCCCCTGGCCTATGGAAGGTGGGCTTAGGGTAGTCATGGCACAGGCCCCGGGGGACGGGTCATTACACATTCAATGGTTAGTCTTACTTAAGACCACGAACCTTCCCACAAGAGTGGTTATTTTACATGTGGCCTGATCGATGCTCCCCACCATAAGAGTATCCTAATAATCACCATTAATTCACACATTGGTATACCCAATCCACAACTATTCATCACCAAACAAGATGAATAAGTATGAACGTTTGTTCAATCGATTTTCATAGAAAACACAAATCAATGCACACACATGGATTTATTAAACTTTGGTCCACTAAATTCAATGGTCCATTCTTGATGTGAATAATGTTCTCTAGTAGCCTAGAAGTAGGTTATGTCCCCTGGATCAAATGTTCCTCTTCCCCTTATTCAAGTTGCTACACATAACCAATACATTTCCATCAAGTAAAAACTCAGGTTGATTGTACAATAGTACCCTGATTCATTCCCAATGTCATATTTCACCCCAGATACAGCTACATAAGAATTAAATTCTATTCCTCTAAACCCTTAAAGCTTTATGATAAATATGTCGGTTGATAATAGAAAGGTGAATCTAAATAGAAATATCCATAAATTACCATCACTATCTCCTCTAGGTTCATCCACAGAATCAGGAACATTCACTACAGTCAGCTCACCACCCTGCTTCCAATGGTTAAACCAACCCTCTACATAACCACCGCATGAATGCTCAATCATTAAGGATTTCTCTAGAAATGCATGGAAACACCACTCTTACTACAAATAAGAGTGGTTCTTACCCCATGAGTCATGGACCTATGAGCTGGACTCACTCTCTTTTTTATTTTCCATCCCTCATAAAGCACCAACTCCACCAAAATTAGAACTCACAATGCCCCTCTTTAAAAAATGAAACTCCTTACTATTGAGTTTCATTGTGAACCACCCATCCTATGAGTATTATCTCATGTTGGTGTGTGTCCACCACACTCTAAAACCCAACATGGCATCTTGAGTACCAGTACTGAAGGTGATATATACTCCATGGCTACAAGAAAACTTCCAAGAGATCCCTTTAATCCTTTCATAGGTTAATCACATGTACAAGGCATTTTTTTGAATGAAACCCCCCCCCCTAAGGAATTAACCATAACTATTCCTTTATAAGGAATATCCTCACCCATGTTACTCTGAAGTAGTCGAGGCACCGACTTTTTAGTAACAAGTGTCTTATTTCTAGGCCACAAGGTCTTCCATAGAACCAACACAAGGTTAATAGGGGTCACAATCTATATAACTTCATCAGGTAACATGTACAAATACATTTCCTAATGGATTCACTTTTACACTAACCACATCGAGGCCAAAGATTCTTATTTCAGTTAAAAACAATGCCACTAGGTGCTAGATGGATCACTCCACATTGGATACATTTGGTAACTTAATCAATTGGATATATCCAAAGGCTACTCCCATAAGGTTATTTATTAAGAAAGTTAACACTCAACAAGGACTTAAAATAGGTAAACTACATCACCCATGAATAGAGGGACCGCATCAATGTCACTCTCATCATCATCATCATCATCATTGTAATTACCCAGGTATACCACATCATAGTATCACATGCCCTGTTATTAGAAGTAGATATGCATAGGGGTTCAGCTGAAATAATGTCATCAAGAACTCATGTGAAACACAATATAGGTCATTGAAACCTAAGTAGTTGAGTCTTCCTCATCAATATAATCACACAAAAATAGTATATATGTCATGTGAAATCTATATGTCAAACATGGTGCATGTGGTGACTCTTGATGATATAGCCAAGATTCAAAACCATATGAATTCAAAACCTTCAAAATCCATGTTCATGATACGTAGTGAAAATAGATGATCATAATAGTGAAAACCAAGAACATCAATCTCATGCCTTGATAACCATGACTTCCCTCGAGAAAGGTGTTCATGATGCACTAGACCAAGTTCCATTATAAGATGTGACATATTCCAATGTTACATGCCTAACAACTCCATATAAATGAAAAAAAAGATAGGCACTGATAAAATTTTATAACATCATATCTGAAATCATCTAGTCTGATTTAGAATGCCACATGACCTTAGACACACCTCCCTATATTCCAGAGGCTACTGACTAACAACAAGGGTCTCAAGTGGAACCGTGGGGAGACTATACCCTCCATCAGAGTGCATAATAACCTATAAATAACCAAACATGTAACAATATACAATAATATTACATATATACCAATAACATACCAATTGTATGAATGAATGTGAACACACCATACTTAATAGTCAAATAAAGGTACAATAGTCAATCACCCATTGGGTCGATCATGTACACAAATATAGAAAAGATAAAAAATTTAAGAGGGTCTAAAACTCCAAGACTAACCTCATCCCTATTTCCAAAGTCATTGTAATCTATCCCACTTTTTAATAAAACCCAAGCCACATCCCAATCTATACCTAAAACAAGTTATGATTGTTTAGGTACCCGGGTGTCATGGTCGCCCAAGTAGGGTGTGTGTAAAACTCAGTAGGACACAACTAACATAGTCTAGTACCCAACCAGTGATATGCAGTGTACATTCATGTGATAATATTAGAATATTGTAAATATAAAATACATAACTATAGAGGCATATCATATATATACCATCAAATCACTCAAAAGAAATATACAACCATGTTCTGAGAGGTTTTATGCTTACCAAGCCACCACAAACCTCATCTGTACCTACATTGGCATTATACTAGAAGGATGTAAAAGTATTTAACCACATGTCATGATATATGCCTCAATTCCTAACATTGATTGGCACTCTCTGCATGTTAGAACAAGTTTCACCTTTAAGGAAACATCGCATTCCCCACCCTAATGGTGGTCATTATTAGGACCACCACATGCCCCCACCCTAATGATGATCATTATCCTCAGATGATGGTAAGTCCCACCTAATATGGTTGACATAATTGGATAATCACATCACCCCTACATGGGATTCTCCCACTATATCCCATAGCTGATATATTCTCAATTTCCATGAATATTCTACTCCCAATACAACAACGTATTTATGATATGAACCATGAGATTAAATGTTCCATAGTCTATAGCTGTCGTCATGTCATCACGCTCCCCATCTACGGGGACGTCTAACTAGAACTGAGAAACCTAATCATCCTAATACCTGAAGAAAGGTTATCAGGCTATGCAATATCATAGGGAATACATATTATCACAAGGAATAATAAGTAATATCAAGAATAGTTCTCATGATACTACATAAAAAACACATTATCACATATCAACATGGGTATCAAGGGCTTCACACTCACCCACATGAAAACACATATCAATCAAGGGTTGTTAAGCATCAAACATGTCTCATGGGATACACATATGATCAAAGAATCAAACATGGTCTCATGGATCTAGGTCTCATGGAGAAAAACCACACATTGAAGAGGGTCCATGTAATCTAAGTCACACATTAGTGATCAAGCCTCGACCGTCAATGGCCAACATCAATCCAATGCACAAGGGTTCATCATATCCCTTGGAACTTTTTCCAATTACATTAGGCATAATTTATTTAATTAATTAAGACTTAAGGATTGATTAATTAATTAAGAATTTATTTTTATTCATAAGACATTATGAATTTAATGTTTGTTCACCCAAGATGGTGAACCTCATATCACATGCTAATAAACTATGCATAAACCATAGGGTATAGTACATGAGAACAACTACCTCAAATGGAGTTAACTCTATGACATGAAAAGGAAAATGGATTTTCAAGTCCATATAATTCCATTTGGCCTACAATGATTGCCATAAGTTTCTAACTCATGCCCAAGCATTCCAATTTAATTAATTATAACTAAATTATAGTTAATTATTTAATTAAAAGGGAAAAAAATTAATATTAAAGGAATACATGTTTAGAGACTTATTGGATTTCATTTCCTAGTCAAAACCATGACCTACCATCCATGGATGGCATGTCATGTTCTTCTGACTTCATTTTAGAAAAAATCCCCTTGTGAAACAACAAGTCAAAGTTCAATTTAATATAATTAAATTGGAAAATTTCCATGAAACCAACCAGATGATTTACCTTCATTAAAACATCCTCCAATGGAGTTTGAGAAAATTTTGACACACTATAGGTTCTAATATAAGAAAAATCCCCAAATCAATTCCATATTTTAATGTCCAATTTGACACAATTTGACTAAACCCCCAGAAGAATTATAAAGGGACATACCTTCTCCAAAATATATGCATATAGTACGTGTTCATTATTATAAAACATACTATAGCCATCTTGATCCAAGTATCTATCAATCTCAAACAATTCCATCAAGATTTGATGGATTATTCATCTAATTCCCTAGTCAATATCTAGCCAATTATAAATTAGTGATCAAGATCACATGAGATAAGTGGATCTGAATAAAATTGATACATTAAAGGATCAAAATAAAATAACTTACCAAAGAGTATCATTCATGATGAATAGAATAGCATTCTTCCACCACACGTAGAAGGATGAGGCCATGATTGAAGAATATTCGAACGACATCACCCAAATTCATCATCATCTTGAGCCAAGATCCACCCTAGATCAAGAAGATATCTTAGAGGGAGGAAGATATGATAAAATGTCCAAATATCTAACAAAAAGTCAATAGAAGATTTTAAATCAAAAGTGGGTCTTGGTGTGAAAAATGACTAAAAGGCTCGTAATTAAACACCACCCAATTCACCCCACTGGCAAGTCAGTATAGGCTCACTGGCTAGCCAGCATAGGCTCACTGGTTGGCCGGTGAGACCTGTTGGGTAACAAACATACTATCTGCATCAATAGAGAGCTGATGCAGGCTCACTGGCTATATTATGAGTCCTTCTAGGTAGTAAGGGTTTTTTACCACCCTATAGGTAATCCAGTGTGGCTGCAACAGCTCAGCTTCCACGACCATGCCTCTAACCTATTTCTAAGTTCTGAGTCACCAATAAAGTGTCCTCTTAATTCTAAAAATACCTATCAATGATTTCTATATGTGAAACCTCTCTGGTCAACACCTAGTTCTCTGAACGAGCCATCCAATAGATTAAAAATTTAAATTTCCTCTGAAAAACACAACCCGTAATGGGGCAGTCTATTATAGTATCTTATTTGATCCTGAAAAGGTCATGGCTATCATGTAATTGGAATAGATACATAATTTATTTGAGAATTGAATATTTCTAGGTTTTATAGGATATTATCAGTGGATTTTGAAGTATTTCTCAAATATTTTTTCACTATTGATTACCCTCACCCTAAAGGATGTGAAGTTATTGTGGGATTCTAAGTGTTAAGCATCCTTCGATGAACTAAAGCTGTGTTTGACCTCAATAAGGATTATAACACTATCTGAGGCTAGATATGGCTATATGGTTTATTGTGATGCTTTAGGTGTAGGTTTGGGTTGTGTGATTATGTAGGAAGATTAAGTGGTGGCTTATGGATAAACTTTGATCTCATGAGTGGAATTATCTCACTCATGATTTGGAACACGTAGTTTTTGTCCATTATATTAAAATTTAGTGTCACTACCTTTTCAAGGATAAGTTTATAATTTAATATAACCATAAAATGTAGGTTATATATTTTATCAATAATATTTAATCCTCTATAAGAGACTATGGATGGAATACCTGTATACATTTAACTTTGACAATTCCTATACTCCAGAAAAGGGAATTGTGGTTGCTGAAACTCTTAGAAAGAAGTCACATTCTTATATTGTGAAGGAATCATAGAATTAATGGAACTTTATGGGACTATTTTCTCATATGAAATTGGGAGTTAGAGAGAAATGGTTTGGTAATTTCCCGAAAAAATAATTTGAAATCCTCTCTTGTTTAGATGATTATCCAATAGTTTCAGAAATATAGTAAGTTCTAGAATATCATATATTATTTATATAGTGGGGAGACCATATGTGAGTGGTATATCTCCTTCGAAGGTATTCTTTTCCTTTGGAACTGATATGTTCTTCCATCGACTATGAGGAAGTTTGTGTTAGGAGATTTTTACCACACATTTTGGGTAGTCTACCCTACCACAAAAAAGTTTCTTTATAACATGCATCAGTTCTGGTGGTCTGGTATGAAATGAGACATACACGAATTTGTATCTTGATGATAGACAAGATAAAAGACTATGTCTGAGCATAAAATCAATCTAGTATTATTTATCCTCTTCCCATTCCAATATAGAAGTGGAATGAGATCAATGGATTTCATTATTGTCTTGCCTCGGACCCCCCATGGTAAGAACTCCATTTGGGTGGTGATTTATAGGTTGAACAAGTTGGTTAATTTCTTACTAATTCATGACATCACTAAAGTGGAATAATTGGGGATGTTTTATTTACAATAAAATTTAAGGTTGTATGGAGCTCTAATGTCCATTTTCTTTGAAAGGGACCCTCACTTTACACCTCGTTTTTAGAAGGTCCTTTAGGAGGTGATGGGAACTTGGGTCAAGTTGAGCACAACATATCATCCTTAGATAGATGGGAAGATAGATAGGGATATTTAAATTTAAGATTATATATTGTCTGCCTATGTGTTGGACTTCATAAGTGTTTGACCATTTGGTGATGGTTCTGTTATCTTATAATAACATTCACCAACCATCTATCCACATGGAACCTTTTGAAATATTATATGGTAGACCCTACAACTCACCTCTATGTTGGTATAATATTTGTGAATCTTCCTTGATAGGACCATTATTAGTTTAGGTAATAATTAAAAAGGTTTAGATGATTTGTCATCATTTTTTGATCGCTCAAATATGGTATAAGTCTTATGTGGATCATTGTTGTAGTCTTTTGGAGTTCTCAGTTTGTGACCTGGTGTTCCTAAAGTATCACCCCGATTGGGTCACTGATGTCTTGAAAAATAAAGGAAGCTTGATCATATATATGTGGGACATTTTAAGGTCATTGAACAACTTGTAAAGGTGTATTATCTCTTAGATTTACCACTTTAGTTCGCTTCAATCTACAATATCTTCCTTGCATGCCAACTCTAGAAGTATTAACCTGACCCATCTCATGTTCTGAATTGGGAATACCTCGACATTGAACCAAATTTTCCTATGAATGAGAAAATTTTCAAATACTATATTCTCAAATGAAGGTTACATAAGGGAATTTGGTTCCATTGGTCATAGTTCTGTCGAAACATGGATCTTATTCTCATGAGACTTGGGATAGGGAGTCTATGATGAGTGAGTAATGGCCACATCTCTTTTTGGAATAACCTTATCCAACATGACTTTCTAGGGACAAAAAATGATATGGTGGGAATATTTCCACATAATAGTTTTAGGTATGTAATTTTTTGATATTTGGAAAAAAATGGGGTTCAGGGTGTGTTGGTTGGTTCTCGATGACTTAAAATGGTTTTTTATCATTTCTTGGTGAAAAGTGATATAGACTATACTATGGTCCAAGTAATTTTGAGACATGGAGTCACCTATGAACCATGAGGTGGACCCATATTCCTAGTGTAGTGCATGGATTTTGGCATGGGGAATGGGGCATGGGGCATGGGGAGTCTTTATAGTTTGGCCTCCACCATGTTGTGGTGTAGGTAATGGTGAGTCAAAAATATCCAAATTTTCTTCACCTCATCAAAGACATTTAGTGTATTGGGATCCTTAGTGTGGTGTAAGCGAGACCACAATGGGTTTGGGGAGCATAAACCTCACTGTGGTGTTGCTGGTTTCAGTAATTTTGGTTGGATGAACCAGTTTCTCAGTCTTTTGGAGGGGGTTATACCCATTTATGGGGGCGTTTTTGGTCTTTAGGGGAGTGTAATTAATTACTTTATAAATGGTTAACTCTCTCTCAAATATAATTTATTCATTTCTAGGGTAATCAACTCAACTCTTTCTAGTGGGGGCATTGAAATACCTTTCTTTCCTTGGGTTGCTTCCAAAGGCAATCTCATCCTTCCTTGGATTACTTCCATTGGAGTTCTTGCAATGTGATTGGTCTAGAGGTATGTTGTTTTTATTTCCCCTGGTCAATCTAGAGATCATTGAACTTGAGATTCTTGAATTTGGAATTGTGGTTCTAGGGATCTCCTTGCTTCTTTGAGCCTCTACTCTCTTTGTATTATGGATCCCTTCTAGTAGTTATTTTTTCATGTGTTTCATGGTAGGTGGTTTCATGAAATGAATTTATTTTCCAAACCTATATTTCTTTCTCATTGAAATTGGGTTTAAAATAGTTAGAAAATAAGATTTATGGATTTTTCTTGAAAATGGAATTTGAAATGGTTTTAAATGAATGATTTGAGAAATATGGTGGTTTTGGTGAAGTTTATGAAAATGGATTTTCACCCATGGTTTTATTAATGTAAATGGTTTTAAAGTGTGTTTTGAATAGTTTTAATGGTTTTGTTAATACCTATATGAGTTATTACATTTGAATGATTTTGATATGGTAAACCATATTGTGATCATCAATGAGGCAAGAAGTCATACTTGGGGATTAGCTCTTACCCCCTAGGCATGTTCTACTAGGGTAATCTGTGCACCAGGTAGCCTAATTTGTGGAAAGTATCAAAACATTGGAGTAAAATATTACCCTCTAGGAAAGTTCTAATAGGTTGATGTGCACCCCAGGTGGCCTATCGATCATGGTAATTATTTTAGGATCCTCACTCTCATGTTATTAATGTTAACCCAAGGGATATCGTTCCTTATTGGCTATATTTAAAATGTATGTTTGGAATCTTATGGGAATGGTTTGATAACTAGGATTATTGGTGTCATGACCAAACCCACTAAGGCCCACCTAGATGATGGTAAGACGATTGTGACACTCCAATCCCACCTCCAATAGGTCAGGGCTAGAAAGAAGCACTAAGTAGACATATCACACACATGGGAGGTCTTAGACTAAGGTACCTATACACACACACACACATCTCCAAATACCCACACAATGCTAGAAATCAAAATACAACTAAAACCCAAATGCATTCGTACATCTATGTCCCACATCGGAGCATGAAAAAAGTAAAGGAAATAATAAAGGGCCAAATACATGCCCCAAAAAATAGCAAAAGAGTCTAACCTACTAAGAAGGATGGGAATGCTACCAAATGAAATTTTTGGTACAGACCACAGTTTTTCTGGCCTAACTACACATCGTTAGCTCCTCATCCACCTAGTACTTCATCTAAAATTCTATCATCTACATAAGACACAATATGTATGGGAAGAACCCATGTAAGGGCGAGTATAGCAATACCTAGTAGGAAACCTTACAATCACCAAATATAAAGCATTAAGAGAGTAGAAAGATCACAATCAGGAATATATGTCAATCCTAATATGAGAAATAAAAATAAGAAAAACTCATATATACTCATGATAGACATCAAGTCTCAAAGAGTTCACAACCATACTATCAGCCATAGGATTATGCTCGAGGCTTCAAGGTAATGCTCATCCAGTAGAAGTCACTCCAAGATCATGATAACACTAATGGTTCTCATTCAAGAGGTCATGATTGTCAGGACTCTCCATGAAGAAGTACTCATTGGAACTTAGAAGATCTCAATTCATAGATAGGGGATCTCTCTTAGGACCTATTGTGTATACTTCACCCTACCTAGAATAACCTTCTAAGTAGGGGATCATATGACCATATATTTTGGACATGATTATTACTAAAACCCCACATTTAAAATAATAATAAAGGATAAATGATCCCACCCTAATCCATATTTATTGATTCCTAAAACTCTATCCAATACTAATCCCACATAGGGGATCACATCATATGATCAGGATGTGATGCTAAGTTGTACCCACTTGGGGAAGGTCTAAGGGAACACACCCAATTGATATAGGAAAACACTAAAGTGAACAGGGTCCTCAAACATCCCTTTATAAAGTACACAATGTGTATTGGGAGTATATAGTGTGTCCTACTATGTACAAACCTATATGTGTCCATTATTATGTTCAACAGTCATGCCTGTGTACTCTAGTCATGACTATGTACACTGGTTGTTCTTGTGTACCTGGTCATGTTTGAGTATCTCGTTCATGTTTGAGTACATGGTTGTTCCCATATACTCTATTCCTGCATGTGTTCTTGACCATTTCCATGCTTGTGTACCACTAGGGTACATGATGGGTCTCTAGCATCGGGTCACACAACATGTGGTAGTTCCCACATGACGTGTGATATTTTTCGTCATGCAAAAACCCTACCCACCATTTCCAGGGTAAACATGACGTGTGTTCATCAGACTACATGCTATGTAATGTGGGATTTTTCATAAACCATTGCTTCTACACACAGTATTGATCACATTGTTTCCACTACTGAATCTTCCAAAAAACATGCCATAGAATCCTAATCAGAGTTAACCGAACTCTGATCTTCACTGATGGCTAAATTCTAACTGCATCCTCTTCTTAGGAAATCACCCACCATCACCTTGTCTCACTGGAATACCAAAACCCATGAACGTGCATCTCCCAATATGATCCCAAACATTCTCCATCACCATACACCAAGAGACTTCCCTCAATCTCGAAACCAAACATGTGGTATTGATCCCTTTACTAAAAAACTATTTTACAATGATCGATTATCAGGTATTGATCGAACTACAGACCAAATAAAATACCGGTGATGAACATTCAAAGAATAGTGGAAAAAATTCATAAAACATAAAAATATGAATGAACCTCACCCATTTTTTGAGTTTTAATTAATCCATTTACATTATAATTATAAAGGAATAAAAATCATTGAATAATATCCATCCCCAAATCCTAGGAATATAAATCAACACTAAGAAAATATGATCATCCCAAAAATAAATCTGTTAGTGGAATTGATTCTCATTCATCATGGGAGAAAAGGTAGGGATTAAACCAAATAAAAAAATTCCTTAACTCAAACTGAATAAATAAATAATGAAGATTGGTCACAAATCGTTGTCATTGGTGAGATTCATGAGTTCCATTGGAAAATTGATTTTCAATACATGATCTATCATTAATCATCCAAGAATACTCCTCCAAAATATCTCTCTCAATCCCTAGGGTTATAAGGATAACCCTAGGGATTTTCCATATGTGGGATTTTGTAGGATAGGATTAGGTCACATCATTAAAATAACAAATAAATTTATTTATTTATTTATTTTATTATTTGTGAATGTGACTACACTTTAACAAAACATCTGACGCCAGTAGAGGTTATATTGCATCTATGGTAATACCCGCATTTCAAATTTAATGGTGGTTTCATATTTCTAATCTGAGACTCTATTCATAAATTATTCCATTATTTCAGAAAAACTACATGAAAGTGATATAATATATATAATTTTTTATTATATAAATACCTCCCTGAGCCCCAAAATCCTATTACTAGTTCCAAAAATTTTATTTGAAATATTAAAAAGTTTTAAAAGGAAAAAATTCATTGAATTCTCCCCACCTAAATTATTTTCATCCCCTAAGGAAAAACATCTTACCTAAAAATATGGGAGTGTTGGGATCACATCTAGTTATCCTGCTCTCAAATGTTCTCTTGGATATTATCGTACTGCCATTGGACACACACCAAGGGAATTACTCACCCATGAAATATCTTCTCATATTGATTCTATATCTCTAATAGGTACTCTACAATGGTAGCTCCATCCTCAATGTCCATCTCTCCTCAATCGATAACATGTGATGGGTCATGCACATACCTCCTTAGCTGTGATACATGGAATACATCATGTACCCAGTCTAACTACAGTGGTAGGGTCATGTGGTATTCCACATCACTCACCCTACATAGTATTTGGAAAGGGCCAATGAATATTATAGATAACTTGCCACCCCTAGCCAAATCTTCGTAATCCTCACCAAGGTGAGACCTTTAAAAACACATGGTCTCCCTTGTCAAACTCCAAAGTACTCCATCATCATCCTACATATGAATTATGATAGCTATGGGAAGTCTTAATCCTCTCCTAGATGGTCTGCATATTCTCTATCATCGCTGGCAAAAACTCTGGTCCAATGAGTCTTGACTCCCCTAGGTTACTCCAACACAGTAGTGACCAATAGGGTCTCCCATATATGGCCTCAAATGGTGTCATAACGATGGTGGAATGGTAGTTGTAGTTGTATTAAAACTGTACCAAAGGTAAATTATCCTCTCAACTATGGGAATATTCCAACATGCAGGCCCTCAACATGTCCTCCATATCCTGAATAGTCCACTCAGTTTGACAATATTTCTGGGGGTGAAACGTTGTTCTCAAACAAAATAGATTCCCAAAGACCTCCTAAAATCCTCTACATAAGCATGAAATGAAGCGATCATCTTGGTTTGAAATTATATTTGAGAGAACTCCATGAATCTAGACTATCTACAACATGTAAAGGAGTCTCAAGCTCTCTATCGAACACTACTCTCAGATAGATAGGATGTAGGCCGACTTTGTGAGTCGGTCTACATAAACCAATATGGAATAGTGTACTATAAATTATCATGGGATCCATATCACTAAGTCTATAGATATATCAAACCATGTATACTCTATCACCTCAAGGTGTTGAGACAAACCCACTGGAACCTGGTGCTCAGCCTTCACCTACTAAAAAGTGAGGTGTCAAGAGACAAACTCTGATACACACTTCTTCATCCTTGACCGCCGAACTGATGTTCAAGGTCCTGGTATATCTTCTCCACACCAAGATGTACCACCAAGGGGTTCGGATGAAACTCCCTCATAAACTCTTCTCTCAACATCACTGGTACCATTATCTATCCTCTTAAAAGGATGACGTGCTCTCCACCTTTAGAAAATCCATCAGAAGTGAATCTAGTGGATATATGAATACACAATTTTTTATAGTATATATCTCTAAGATGAGACTACCTAACATGTTGTAGAAGCATTGGGGTACCAACCATCGATTTTAGGTAAGTTACACCATCCTCATCCACTAAGTTCAACTGCAATGAGGTCAACTACTTTGACATCTCGCTCAAAAACTGCAAAAAAGATCTCCTATTGAGATAATATTCCACCACGTTCCCCTTCCTAGGATTATAGAGAATCTTGAAGTCATAATTCTAGAGATACTCTAGCCATCGCCTTAATCTCAAGTTAATATATTTCTATTAAAATATATAGTTGACTCTTATGGTCATAATAGATAAATAATCACTTACCCATAAGGTAGTGTCACCACATCATCAAGGTGAAGACCACTACTACAAGTTCTAGATCAAGAGTTGTATATTTATTCTCAGGAGGTCTCAATTGGTGAGACCCATAAGTAATAACTACATGTATATTCATCATAACACATCCAATCCTAGTCTCGGAGGCATCCCAGATCACCACATACTCAACACCCACTTCTGTAAGTCTCAATATGGGGGCACTCATTAACCACTTATGAAACTCCTTACAAGAATGTTGGATCTACTATTTTCAAAATAAAGGATTCCCCTTCCAAGTAAAATAATTTAAGGGTTCCAATATACGAGAGAAATCAGACACAAATATCTTATAGTGTCCAGCCTATCCAAGGAAGCTTTGCACCTCCGACATGCTTTTGGGTGGCTCCCATGCTAACACTGCCTCAACCTTCACTAGGTCCACTACCACAACATTTTTTGTGATGAAATCTCCTAGAAATTGGGCCTCTAGAATCCAAAAATGACACTTTGAGAGATTCCCATAAATTTGGGGCTCTCAATGTATGTCCAGGACCATCCTCAAGTGTCTCGTATGCTCCTCCTCTAACACCAAATACACTAGGATGTAATCAATGAAGACTAGCATGAACTAATATAAGAAAGGATGAGAGATCTAAATAATCAGTACCATGAACACTGTTATGGAATTCGTCACACTGAAAGTCATCAAAAAGTACTCATAGTGATCGTATGAACATCAAAATGCCATCTTCGGTGTATCCTCATCTCAAACTCGGAGCTGGTGATGGTTTGACCTGAGGTCAATCTTTTAGAACCATCTTTCCCCTCATAACTGGTCAAATAGGTATTCAATACTCATAAGTTAATACTTATTCTTCATGGAAACATAGTTCAGGTATTGATAATCCACACACAACCACAAAATTTCATCAACCTTCTTGGAAAAACCAACTAAATCTACCCAGGGGAAACATTGGGTCTGACAAAGTCCTTCCTTTTCAAATCCTCAAACTTCACATTCATCTGAAAAAGATATGAGGAATCCATATGATACGTTGGAATAGATATTTAGGAGGTCCTCAAATGTAATTTTATGCATAATTTTATCTCTTAGTGGGGAGGTAATCCTAGAACATCATCAGAAAAGGTGTCCTCATACTCCGCTACCACTGCAAGAAGCTGAAAGCCCATAGAATTCACTACTCCAAGGTTCATGCTAGTCAACAGATGAGTAACTGACTATATCCTTCTATGAATGAGTTTATCCAACTCTTCATATATTTCCTCCTCACTAACGAAGGAAAACCTCATCCCATCGATGTAGGCACACTACATCCTACACCTAAAGCATTCAATATAGGAATTAACTATGGATAGTCAATCCGTACATAAGATAACATCATAAGGCCCCATCACTACTATAAATATATCCCACAAGAAGATCTATCCTCTAAGAGTCATATAAAACAATAGGTAGTAGTGTGTGATCTCTAAATCTCCTCTGGTAGGAGTCTCCAAATGAAAGGGTCGATCCAAGGGCTCAAATGGAATCTCTAAGTCTCAAACCATAGAAGTGGTAAGAGAATAGTGGCTTGTTCCTGTGTCTATCAGTACTGTATCTAAAGTATAGAATACATGGATCATAACTCTAATAATTTATGAAGCATATGGTTCATAGACCTTTATTTCCTACAACTATCCTCATTTATGCCCACTGGATCCCTAAACCTAGCATGGACCATCTGGGGGTGGTGGTGGAAACATGTCAAACCATCGACCACCTCCTAGTACTCTCCCTGACCCTCTGCCACATTCACCACCCAATATACCTCCATGATCTAGATGTTATCACTTCCTGGTTATCCATCGACTATATCTCTGTTAGTTTTATGATGGGTCAAACAATCCTATGTGATATGTCCTCGATCATAGTAAGAGAAATAACACCTCTCCCTAGGCTGAGTCAAATCATCCTGAAAGCCCTAAACTAAAGACCCTCTATCCCGAGATAGTCTCCTGGAGAATATTTTTTATTTGGATCCATGAATCTACCATCAACTACTAGCTACCAAGGTCTTAGAACCTGTGTGCCCACTAACAGTACCAATTTTCAGATCTTCCCGGTCAGAAATCATAACTTCTAAAATGGGCTATTTCCACGGTTCATAACTGTGGAAATAAGGCCCAAAACTATGGCCGTATGCTACAACCACGGTTTTTCCCAATCGTGGGTACTATCATTGTGGTAGTAGGGTCTGACCTATGTCCATGGTTTTAATCATGGAAATAGGTGTCTCCTTTTTCAATCATGGAAGTTGACATATGGTCATAGTTTTAACCTTGGAAATAGGTGGCTTATTGCCATGGTTTTAACTGTGTCCATAGACTTAGAAAACTATGGCAATAGTCTAAAAATAATCTATACCTAGATGGATTTGATCCCTAAACCTTCACTTCATGTTTCATCCCCCTAACCACTACACCACCAAGGAATTTGTGTGTATATATATATATAATATGTTTTATATATTATTAAAAACTATGGAAATATCCTGAAAATCGTGGAAATATTTCTTCCCGCCATTTTTTTGTGAGAAATCATTTCTCCTGCATAAGGGCGAGAGACCTATAGCCATGGTTTTCAAAACTATGGCTACATCCCTTCAAAAAAATGTCCTATAGCCACGGTTTTAAAACTGTTTCAATATGACACATAATTGTGGCTATAGGTGTGGTCTATTGCCACAGTTTTTAAAACTGTGGCTATAGACCATGAAAAATTAACCTGTAGCCACAATTTTAAAACTATGGCCATAGCCACCTATAGACAGAGTTTTAAAACTGTAGTTATAGGTCCATGGTAGTATCCTATTTTTCTAGTTATGAATCTCGCTACTACCAAATCCCACTCAAGCACTCTAGCATAGGTGGGAATGAAAATAGATATCACTCTAGACTTGATACCTCGGTGTATTCCATGCTTGAAGGTTCTTAATAATAATAATGGATATAAAACCATATATATAGATTATCTTGAGAGGTTGGTGAACCTTAATGAATACTCTGTCACAGACATGCTACCCTACTAAAGTTGTAGGAGGTCCTGGATACGCACCACTCACAGTGTGGATGGATAGAACACCTTCCTAAATAAACTCTCTAACTCTATCCAATATAATTATGTTCCATCATGTGTATGATTCAATAGACTCCACCATCTCCCTATAAATTCATGATGAAGACTCACCGCTAGGACCACCATCTAATCTGAAGGTGTCCTCATAAGAAAAAAAATCTTAGGTAACTGCCTCAAGCCAGTCCTCAAGTGCTTTGGGATCTGGCTCACCCCAAAACCTCAGGGGTCACTGCCTCTGAAACTCATGGAATGATCTTAGTCATTGCACATCCTCATTTGGAACTATCCGTACAACCTTCTATTCAATGGGTGGTGGAAAGATTGACAAACCACCTGGAGGTATTGCCTCCTATACAGGTCCCTATATTGAAGCCTCGTTTCTATACAGATCATCATCATGATCCTGCTATGAAAACTGATCTAGTTTTCATCGTGAAGGAATCCTAAAATAATCAATAAGTACCACTATTAATGTGTATATCTAGGGAGCTAACTCAAAAGTACATGGTAGCCACAACTCATTTCTATATGATGCATGTAAGAATGTTTTCCCTAAAACTAGTTCCTATATATAATGAGTCAACAAGAAGGTTATCAGATTCCTAGTGAATGAATACATTGGCCACTGCACCGACACTGGGTTCCCCAGCCTGATATGACACCCACTCTGATACCACTATGTCACAAACCAACTCACTGAGACCCACTTTTCCAATAGTAATCCAAGTGTGACACCATAATACTACCTCCAATAGGCTAAAGGATGGTGAAAAGCACCGAGTAGGAATATCACACACATATAAGACCTTAGCATATGGTATCTTTACACACACACACATCTCCAAATTTCCAAACAATGTTGAACGGTAAAATAAAATTGATACCCAAATGCATGATTACATCTATATACCATATCAAAGTATGAAAAAAGTTCTGGAATGTGTAGAGGGTCAAATACAGGCCCACTATAACTGTAAAAGAGTCCAACCTACTAAGGAAGAGATGGCCACCAAATGCAACGCCTGGTACAGACCATAGTCTATCTAGCCCAACTATTATCCTCATAAACCTACTCCCCTTAGAACTCCATCAAAATACCTTTCATATTTATAAAACATGACATGTGTGGGAAGAGCCTATACATATGTGAGTATAGAAATACCCAGTAGGACACCCCAAAATCACTAAACATAAAGTGTCAATAGAGTAGTTAGCTCATCGTTATAAAGATATGTCAATTAGAATATGAGACATAACAATTAGAAAATCCAGATATACTCATGATAGAAACTAAGTCTCAAAGAGGTCACAACCATACGACCAACCATAGGATTCTGCTCTAGGCTTTAAGATAAATCTCATCCAGTATAACTCACTCCACGAGCCTGGTAAAACTGATGGAACTCATCATATAGGTTGTTCTCATCGAACCTATACATGAATAAGTATGTGCTAGATCTCATGAGATCTTGATGCACAGATAGGGGAACTCTCCCAAGACCTGTGGGGTATATCAGACCCTACCTGGAATAAACCGCTAAGTATGGGATCGTATGCTCATGTATATTAGTCATGAAGATTCCTCAAACCCCGCCTAGGAAAGAATAAGAAATGATGGAGGATCCCATGCTAGGACACATGAAGGGATAACTGAAACTCTATCCAAGACTAATCCTGTAGAGGGGATCACATCCTATGCTCAGGATGTGATGTCTCATTGTACCTTCATGGGGAAGGACCAAGGGAATGTTCCCAACTGATACTATTCCACATTAAAGTGAACAATGGCCTCAAATTACCATGTAGAAAGTACACGATGTGTACTGGGAGTACATGGTATATCCCACTAAGTCTAAACCTACCCGTGTCCATTCTTGTGTTCAACAGTCATGCCCGTGTACATTGTTTGTGCCCATGTACCTGTTCATGTCTGATTATCCTGGCCATGTTCGGGTACATGGTCATGCCTATGTACTCTGTTCATTATCATGTGTCTTGTTGTGTTTGTGCCCATGTACCCATATGGTAAACATCGGGCCACCAACACCAGGTCACATGGCATGTGCAATTTTTCTTTATGCATAAACCCTAGTTATCATATCTAGGGTCAACCTAGTATGTGTTCTTCAAACTGCACATCATTTAATGTGGTATTTTAAAAAAACCAGTGGTTCTTTACACATTGCTACTCACTCTATAACCACCATTTATTCCACCATGAAGTCTCCATAGAAGTCAGATCAAAGTTGACTGAACTCTGATCTTCACTGATGGTAGGATTCCACCCACATCCTTTGCTTAGGAAATTTCTCTTCATCGCTTCATCTCACCCGAATGCTAAAACCCATGAACGTGCATCTCCTAATCCAATCCCAAACATCTATCATTTCCACACACTGCAAACATTCCCTCGATATCAAACCTGAACCCATGATATTGATTTTTTTCACTAAATAATGGTTTCGCAATGATCAATTATCGGGTATTGATTGAACCACTGGCCAAAGAAAATACCGACAATGGACATGTGAAGAACTGCGAAAGAAATGCATAAAAATAAACAAGAGGAACAAACCTTATCCATTGTTTGGGTTGGCATCAAACTGTTTTCATTATAATGATAAAAAAATAACAAATCATCAAATAATATCAAGTCCCAAATCCTAAGAATATAAATCAACACCCACAAAACATGATTGACCCATGAATCAATATGTTGGTGGAATTGATTCATGTTTGACATGGAATAAACAAATGGGGATTTTTTTAATGAAAAATAGATGCCCTACCTTGAGTTAAATCAATCACTAATGAAAAATGGTTGTGAATCACTATTGTTGGAAATATCTTTTAGTTCCGTTGACACATTGATTTTCAATCCATGATTTTCCATAGATTATCCAAGAATCTTCTTCCAACAACCCCCTCTCAATCCCCAGAGTTATGTTACTAACCTTGTGGATCTTCTATAAGTAAGATTTTATAAGAGATTATTAAGTTTCAATATTAAAATAACACACACACACACATATATTTTATTTATGACCATGACTTCACTTTAAAAAAACGCCTAATGCTGAAAAAGTTTATGTCACACCTAGGGTAAAACCCGCATTTCAGATTTAATAAGGGTCCCATATTTTTTATACGAGACTCTGCTTATGATTTATTCCATTATTTAAAAAAACTAAAAACACATGAAATAATATATTTAATTTTTTTATTATATCAATACGAAGTCTCCTCAAGCCCCGAAATCCCATGCTGACATAATGCCTAGCTCTGAAAATAATATTAAAATTATTCTAAAGTTTTACATGGAAAAATACAAGTCGTTACAATTGGTATGTTTTACAAACTATGAAAATCAGTGGTTTATCATGATTTACATTAAATAGTGTAAAGATTTATCTCATCCATTATATTTATTTACCTGATTATAATTGGTTTATTTTATAATGTCTTATTTTTAAACACTTGGTGAGATCATATTGAGTTTTATTTTTTCACACCCTACAAATTCCTTTTGGTGTATGTTGTTTTATTTTGTGGTGGGTTTTTTCGTTAGTATGGTGTGAAAGTATGGATGTGATGACATGTCACATGGAGATGAGTTTTTTTCTATTTTTATGGAGTTGGTTTAGTTTGTGGTTTTTGACACCTGTATTTTACATAAATCAGAACATTTTTTGTTGTTGACCTATATTGGCATACCGATATTCTCTTTATTCATGTGATCTTTTTCTATGGTCATTCATGGATAAATATTTCCCAAAGGTATTTTTTCGATGCCCAAGCATTTATCATCAGCCCATAGGGATTAGGAACATTCTTTGGATCGTGTTAGGACTAGTTCAGGTTCGAGATAGTTGGGTAATCTTGGTTGGTTTGTGAAAAATAAATATAAATAATATATAATAAGTTAAATAAATTTAAAAAATACTTTAGTGTTTAATGAATAAACCAATGTTGATTATATTGGGAGTTAGAGTACATAGAAGTGAGTCAAAATCTATGCTAAGGGGAATCATTCTTGATCCCCTCATGTTTGATTTCAATTCTATCTTCTTTATCAATCTCATTTTATGTAATATATATTATGATATTTTAATTTCTATTATTCCAATTTTATTTTCATTTTTTTGGTAATTAAATGTCCTTTCATCATTCTCTCTTTGATTGAATTGGATATTATAAGGGGAATCTTTCTCAATCTCATTTCATGGATCTAAGTCTAATATTCAATGTTTTCCATATTCTATTTTCTATATATATATCAACTTATGGAATTATTTTATTATATGTTAACCTTTTTTATATGGATTAAAATATTATTTTATTTCCCCCTATCATTAATTTTTTCACAAGTTATGTACTTTTTAAGGGCACTTTTATCCTCTTTTTAGTGTTCTCTCCCTTTATATAATATTACATTGGAATATTTTTTATGTATTTATAATTCAAATTCTATTATATATTCTCTTATAGTTTTATATGAGTGTTTAAATACCTATCCATTTTTCTTCCAATTATTACTTCTTAATTCAGGATTTTCAATATTGATAAGGTATTTTCCTCTTGGTCACTCTATCTTCTTTAAATCCTCTATTCAAGGTTTAATTTTCATTGTATGTTTTTTAAAGAAAACACTCTCAACATCCAATATTGACTTTTTTTACTAATTATTTTTATTAATATTTCATTCTTCTATTTTAACCTTTTTTATGTTTACTTGTCACATTATAGAGGTGATAAGAGAATTCTTTATTTATTTTTTAATAATTTATTCTCTTCCTATTTATGATTCTTTTTAGTTTTTTATAATATTTTTAGTTTTATATATTCAATAAATTAAACTTCACTTATAATATTTTACCTTTATTATGGGTATTTATATACTCTCTTCCTTCCACTCACTTTGATTTAATCTTATGTGATGCATAAAGTTTTATGCAACCATTGTTCTATAACATGTTCCTTTTCATGGGTTAATCTTGTTGTGTCATATGATTAAAATATAGTCATTTTAATTATTTTATTTCCATGTGGTGAGCATATATATATATATTATGATTTCATGGGTAGAACATAAATTATATATCACTCCAATTAGTTGGGTAAATCATATATCTCACAAGATTTTATGTATGGGACATGGATAGTGAATGTAGTCCACTATTTTATAATGTATTAGAAGAGAAACGTAACATATTCCTATAATATATTATTATTATGTATATTTCACATTCTTATTCCATTTTTATTCTTATTCTTCTATATTACATGTTTCTCATGTGATCATTCTGGTAGGATATACCACATCATCTCTTATATATCTCTTCTTGATATCATATATGTTTTCCTATTATTGAGTTTGTATCTTAGAATTTATTTTCTTTATATATTTCCTTAGGATTTACTATGTAGTGAGATGTAAATATGAGTTCATAGGAGGATTATGATGGATTCTTAAACAACTTTTTATGTAGTTTCATGTAATGAAGTGTAATATGTAGCTAATCTCCAAAGACATGAAACACTTGGGTTTTGGGTGTGTGTTTTATTTAAGTTACTAGTCATGTTTATAATAAAATAATGCAAACATTGTGTATGTGAGTTTTTGTTTAATCGTATTTATGTCCTAGAAATTAATTACTTTTGTTTTTGATTTATTATTATATAATACAAATTTTATAATATGTTATTGTGTATATGTATAAGAATTCAGAAATAATGTAAATGTTAATAGAAAGATTTTGAAATTTTTTGTTTTAATAATATTGAAAGAGTTTCTATATTAGAGGAAATAAAGAGATAGAAAACATTAGATCTATGTATTATAGAATTATAAATCATGATATGGTTGTTGAATGTATATCTCATCAAGTGGACAAATGATATCCATTATGTGAGGAACAAAGTTTTTCCCTTATAGAATTGAAATGTATAATGGTTGATAAATATGATTTATTATTTATTCCATTTTATAACATATTAATGAATGAAATATATGAATGAAACTATTATTAAATGTTGATTATATCAAAATAAAAAAATATTATTCACATGGGAAAGTGTTATATATTTTAAATCATTTTAATTTTATTTCTCTAGTTATAAATTACATACAACATAACAACATCATATGATATATGAATTTAAATAAATTTTTTATAAATTTCAAAATGTAATTTAAGGTTTATTTTTTTGGTGCATGGTAATGTGAAATTAGTGGGTTAGGGTGGGTTGGTCCAAGCCTACACGAGTTTAATCCCACACTGATTTGAGCCCATGCAGGTTTGACTGCAAATGTATTGACCCAGACCTTCTGGCCCATTACATTGTGGGAAATCTATGTATTGAGATGTCTAGGGAAAGTCTATATGTGTTGGGATAATGAAGGGAGGATATTTCTAGTGCTCTGAAGGAAAAAAGGAGAGTTCTAGAGGATGATTGGAAATTCTAGCGGTGAGTCATTCTAGCGGTGGGTCATTTCTGGAGGTGGGTCATTCTGGAGGTAGGTCATTCTGGTGGTAGGTAATTTTTAGTGGTGGATCATTCTGGAGTTAGTTCATTTCTAATGGTAGATCATTTCTAGATCTAGGTCACCCTGGTGATGGCAGTGAACAGTTTTTTTTATTTTTTCCAAAATTTATAGATTTTTCATTTTGACACCTTTTATGATGAAAAGTAGGTTTAATGCCTTAATTAATGGTTTTTAAATTCATTTCAAAGGGTATTAATAATATATTCAATTTATAAAAAGTATGGAGACCTTTTAAATGTTTAAAACATGTGGTTTTGATGATATCTTCCTTTAATGATCAATCCAAACTATATTTAATTCCACGGGACTCAGATCAGATCTTTCAAAAGTGGATAACTTTCATTCGTTCTTTTGGTCTTTCATTCTATTAAGATGGGTTGTTACAAATCTATCTTCCCTTAGAGTCATGGAGCTCTATTGATGTACTTGGATCAAGCTTCCCCAAAGAGGTTTCTTCCTGTATGTGAACCCCATGTTTTGGTGCAACAAGTTTGGGAAACACTTCTTCTTCCATGTAGAAATTCTTTCATTTCTGTTTATGTGTATCATATGGGATGGGAGTATTATTATTATCTCTTCTGAAGATGGTTGCATCCTTATTAAAAAATACAAATTAACTAGTTTAAATTAAATAAAAAAATTCAGGGGAATGTGAAGCATGATCTTACAACTTTTTTGTTGTTATTTTGATATTGTAAATTGTATGGGCTTAATGTTGATTGAAAATCATGGTCATTGGGGGTCCTTGATTGCATTGTTATGATGTGAATTGTGGAATCCATGTTGTGTGATTGTTGAAAACACTTAAACCATAATTTCCTAATCAAGTACATTTGGGTAATGAATTGGATGCCTCAAGATCTGATGGAATGTGTGATAATTCCCATAAATAAATAAGTGGAATTGAATCAAATCCCCTATGCCCAATCTGAAAAATGCTATGTGTGTGTGTTGTAATATGTTTTTGGATGGTTTTTTGTGTTTTGTTTTGGATATGATGATTTGGTACATGGGTGGTGGCTATGTTTTGATGGGTGTGGGGGTAGTGGATGTGATATGTAGTAGGGTTGTGATGGTGGTATGGTTGCGCAGTTGGGGCTGCGATGGTAGTGGTGGTGTAGTTGTGCAGTGGGGCTATGATGGTGGTTGGTTACGCTAGTTTTTTGCGTATTAATGGAATTTAATGCATGATAATGATATAATATGGGATTCAAATGAATGTTGAATACATAAATTAAAGGTGATTGTCTTAATGAAATGGGTTGGTAACAGAAAATATAGAAAATGGATTAATGAGAATTAAAATTTGAAATATGAAATGTGGCTTCTGTTTTGCTTATGGGGGGTTGAAATTTTTGTTTTTGCAATGGAAATAGAGGTTCTTGTGAGATGTTTTGAGCCTTTTCAATCCTTAGGATGGGGCTTGTGTGTTGTAACTCTGTAATTATATGTATATTCTTATGCTTTCTATATGCACCTCACCCTCATCGAGCACTATGTGCTGACACCCACATAGTCACGCTAAGGGTTTTTTTTTCAACATCCATGTGGGAGGATCGGTGGTTGGTTAATCACTTTTCCCTTCTCCATATTCTAGGATATGAGAAGGACATGCACGGGTTGTGATGGTTAGAAGTAAAAAGTACCATTTTCGAGTTGTGATGTGATGAGATGTGATGGCCCAGGTGTATTCAGATGAGATGGATTATAGTGGGGGTCGTACGTGGTAGGAGGTGGGCATGAGGTTTATGTTATTCACATTCATGATACCCTACTACGCTGGTTTTGAGATGTGATGTGATGTGATATGATGTCCTGGGTGTCTATGGGAAAGATGTGATGGGAGGTACTATGATGTTATTCGGAAGAGGTGGGAGCGTCAGGACATACAAAGTTGGGGTGTGAGAGTGGAAAATCAATGGGAAAGCAGTACAAGATACCCTTCATCGATATGCTTAATTTTATATTATTATAATTGGATGCATTATTTGGTGATAGATCCTTGTTGAGGTTAGGTTTTTTGTTTGTATACCTATATAGTTGTGGTTTGGTTATGTTATTTTTCTCCAAAGTGCATTAATATGCCCTTTTCACAAGTAAATGAGAGACTTTGGTTTTCCTACTGAGTATACCTATATTCTCACCCTATGTATATAAAATTGTCTTCAGGTTTCTAGGAGGACTTCATGAACCGTGATGTACATTACTAGCTCGAACCTTTGGAGAGTTGTTGTGTCATTGCTCTAGTTATGTTTCTTTGGGTATTTACTCTGGAGAATTTTTTATGTATCAGTTTTATTTATACATGCATTGTGGGATGGTTTGGTTTTATTCTTCATTATGTCATAGATTTTATTATGGATTATTCATCTTATCTCTCGATCCTTTATTATTATAAAGTGTAATGTCTCCCATACATGAGATTTTTATACCCTCAGTGCTAGTCGCCATCACGTGTCCTATTGGAGGAAGGAATCGGGAGGTCATTATTTATCTCCACTCATTGTGGTATCTTTGGAGGGAGGGGGTCATGATAAATCGGTATCACAGCTGATAGTTGAGAGATAAGATGGATTTCAGAGTTAGGCACAGTTATTATTTCATGGGTTAGTATGGTAATGGTGTTAACTGATCTTGGTGCGTGACATAGGCCAGAGAGACCAGATATGACATGGGATTTTAGGGGCCCCCATGATCCAATGCATAGACTCTAGGCTTATTTAACAACCAAGTGATGTGGAAATATTTATAGGGTAGAGATGTAGGAGAGGTACATGCATCATGAGGACATGTATTCTTATTTTAATTAGGTTGTTTTGGGAATTTTATAATTAATAAAGTGAATTAAAATAAATCTTAATAAAATTTCATACTACTAGCCTTAGGAAATCCTTGTTTATCTTTCAGCTATGGCTCCTAATCATTGTCCTTGTGTGGATTGGGCAGTGGACGTTCAAGAAGCTGACCCAGTTGACCACTAGAGGGTTGATCTAGTTGAGGATGATTATCAATGGCATATGATGTTGTGATATTTTTATCATTAGGCTTTAGGGAAGTTTGAGGGAATCATTTCTGATGTGGAGAAAGGGGGCTAGATAGAAGATATGGAGATCACTTTTGGTTTGATTCAGGCCCCGATAGAGTATTGGGTCCCCTTGGAAGTTAGTCAGATGCGAGGAGTTTCATGTCAGTGGTAGATGTTGAACCTTGGTGAGTAGAAGGAGGAAGATGTTTCATGGGTTGACTTCCAGAAGGAGTTCTTGCTGGGGTTTCTTTAATTGACCATGAGGACTATAAAGAGACAGGAGCTACTCTCCCTTCAACAAGGGAGTATGTATATGCGGGATCTTGGGGTAAAGTTCAAGGACCTTATATGATTTTCCCAAGATATTTTCCAATATAAGGAGTCCCGAGGGAGGTGTCTTGAGGAGGCACTCTATCCTTCAATCTAGTATGTAGTTACAAATTTTATGTTGTCAATGTATATGGAGGTTTAAAAGTAGGCAGATGTGATTGAGTGGATGCACTCGTGAGGAGGTTTACCGTGAAAGTGGATCTAGCAGGGTTCCTTGAGTAGTAAAGTTGACAGTGGTAGGTCTTAGGCACTAGGTCCTTCGAGGTTTTGACTGATAGGAATTATTCATCGTCAGATTCCTTTCCGTCCATCTGAGGACATTGGTTTTATTACTCTTCCTGGGTACTTCAAACCAGTGTGTTTTGTCTATGGGTTTCGTAGTTATCATCATGATTAGTGTCCAGTGGCTTCTCGAGCTCAGTTTGATAGTGGTGGAAAAGTTTAATGTAAGACTCAACTTCAATTACTAGTGATTTCATTCCAGTGATAGAGGTAATAGGCTTACACTCTGTCGAGAGAAGATGTGGTAGGAAGAGGTCAACCTCAGGATGTACCTTACCTTCAGGGACCTCAACCCGAGCATGGTCGGGGTGGTGGACATTAGAAGAGTGGTAGAGGATTTTTATGAGTATAGTTATAGGTGGTGGTGGTAGTTGCACTAGAGGGTCCAGGGATTGTTCAAGGTTTGCTCAGTTTATCATGTACCCTTGTTTGTGGCTTTTTTTATTTGGGATCATTTAACTTCTTTGTTGGACCCTCTCGAGTCAATGCACTGGGACTAAACATATAGAGTCTTGTCATTCCCCTGGTGTTGAATATGCCAGTAAGAAGCCAAACCATCTTGTTTGATGTATACCAATGATGTACACTAATGATGGGGAAACATAAGCCGTGTGTAGATCTTTTCTTAATTCAGGTGCAGTCATACGATGCCATCTTCAGCATCTACTGGTTTATTATATGTGTTCTATTATTGATTTATTCCATAGAAGATTCATTTTCTTATATGTAGATGGTTAGTGTGTGGTTTTCATCATCAAGAGGGGTTTCTAGGTGAGAAGTCGGCATTTGGATCCCCTTCTTTATTTGGTGTCTGAGTTGTCTATGGAATCTGTAGATATAGGGATAGAGGAGGAACCCAAGGTTGTCTAGGAGGTCTTGAATGTTTTCCCTGAGGAGGTTGTGACACTACCCCTCAATTTGACGTTGACTTTGGTATTTACTTGCACTCTGGTGATTATTATATTTTGATGGATCCCTATCGGATGGCGCCTTCTAAGTTGTGGGAGTTGAGGATTTAAGTAGATGATCATATGTATAGGGGTTTCATCCAACCTAGTGTATCACTATGGGGTGCTCTAGTGTTGTTGTCTAAGAAGGTGTATGGTAGTTTGAGGTTGTGCATAGACTAATAGAGGTTGAACCATGTGAGAATCAATAATTGATATCCTCTTTCAAGGATTGATGATTTTTTCGATCAGTTTAGGGAGAAAGTTTGTTATCGAAGATTGGTATGCACTATGGATATCACCAATTAAGGGTAAAGGATGGAGATATCTAGAAGATTTACTTAAGAGGAAAGTATGGGCACATTGAGTACATGGCCATGTATTTTAGTGTTATGAAAACATCATTCGTGTCCATAGGGCTTATGAACTTTTCTTTCCATGAGTTCCTAGACCAGTTTGTTGTCGTATTCATTGATGGCATCTTGATCTACTCAAGGTTAGAAGAGGATCGTGCTGAGTATCTCATACCTATTTTAAAAGTTCTCTGTCACCACCAACTCTATAGAATGTTTTCCAAGTATAAGTTTTGGACATGAGAGTTGTATTTCCTCAGGCATGTGGTGTCTTAGTAGGGTGTGACAATGGACTCGTTGAAGGTTGAAGCAGTTTTTTCTTGGGTAGCACCCAAGAATGTGGTAGTGGTTCGTAGCTTCCTTGGTCTTGCAGGATATTATCATAGGTTTGTGTATTATTTCTCTTGAGTTACATATCCATTTATATCATTGACCAAGAAGGACTAAACTTTTGTGTGTAATAATCAGTTTCAGGCAGCGTTCTGTTACCTAAAGGGAAATTTGGTCAGTGCTCTAGTGCTTCTATTTCCTAATGAGGGTGTAATGTTCAAGGTTTTCTACGATGTGTCCCATATGGGCTTGGGATACATCTTAATGTAGTAGAAGTTAGTGATCTATTATTGGTCTAGGAAGTTACACCCTCATGAGCGTAACTATGCCACATATGATCTAGATCTAGCAGTAGTTGTGTTTGTTCTGAAGTTGTGGAGACATTAACTCATTGGGGGGGTGCTTTGTGGTATTCACATGTCACAAGAGTTTGAGGAATGTCTTTTCTCATCATGATTTGAATTTGCGATAGTGGATGTGGATGAATTTTCTTCAATAATATGATATTTATATCTCCTACACCTCAAGAAATAGGAATTTTGTGTCCTATTATTTGAAAAAAAAGTCACATAGTGATGTTGATTAGGATTATGTGGATTATTAGAGAGTGGGGGAGTATTTGTAATCCCTACACTTAGATGCAATGATGGATGATGGTAGAGGATATTTGTTTCATATGACGGTGTATATTACTCTAATGCAGCAGGTGGGGGAGTCTCAATGGGGAGACTCAGAGGTAGAGGTTATGTGTGATCGTGTTGGATATGGTGATGCTCCAGAGGGATGGTCAGAGAATGGCCAGAACTGGATAGTATTTTGGGAGAGGTTGTTTGTTCCAGTAGTGATGCATGAGGGATTCTTTCATGAGTTTCATATCTCACCTTTATTAGAACACCTAGGAGTTTCCAAGATGTACCATGGCTTGAGGAAACAGTTTTGGTGTCCTGGGATGAAATGGGAAGTGGCAGATTTTATGGTTCGATGTCTAGTTTTCCAGTAGGTAAAGGATAAGAATCATGTTCCTAGAGGTTTGATGCATCGCTTAGATTCTCCTAAGTGAAAATGGGATGACATGTCAATGGATTTATTCATAGGGTTATCCTGAGATTAGGTAGGTTGTGATGTTATCTGGATAATTGTGGATCGGTTGATGAAATATTCTCACTTCCTCGCGATCAAGGAGTCAGGCGCAGTGGTTGGTTAGGAAAAAAGGTATGTGGATGATGTGGTGATGTTTCATGGGGTCTCATGGTCAATTGTCTCAGATCAGGATTCATGTTTTACCTCGTGAGTTTGGAGGGGATTACATCATGCATTGGGAACTCAGTTACGCCTCAGCATCACATTCCACCCTTAGGAAAATGGGCAGACTGAGCAGACTAACCAGGCATTGGAGGATATGTTATGTCCATGTGTCTTGGACTTCGTTGGATCATGGTAATGACACATACCCTTGGTTGAGTTTTTTTATAATAATAACTATCACTCATCCATTGGAAATTCCCCATTTGAGGCTTTGTATGGGCTGCCATGTCATTCACCTTTATGTTGGGAAGAGGTTAGAAAGTCAGTAGTTATTGGACCTGATGTGGTGCAAATCACTACAGAGAAGGTTTTTTTGGTTCAAGAGATGATGAAAGCAGCACACTATCGACAAAAGTCTTATGAAGATCATAGGAATAGGTCCTTGGATTTTGATTTTGGGGGCTACATGATCTTCAAGGTTTCCCCTCAATGTGGGTAGTGGAGGTTCGGTAAAGTGAGTAAGATATCACCTTAATTTGTTGGACCCTTTGAGGTGTTGGGAACATTGTAGAGGTGGATTACCGGTTGGAAATTCTGCCTCAACTGGACTGAATCCATGATGTCTTACACATCTCTATGCTCTGTTAGTATCTTCATAATGACTCTCATGTCATTGACTGGGGAGATTTGGATATCAAGGATGATGCAACATTCATAGATTAGCCAGAGGAGATCCAAGATCGTCGAGATAAGGTGCTGCAAGGATGAACCATTCCCCCAGTTCATGTGTTGTGGAGGCATGGTGTCCTGGAGGAGAGTACTTGGGATCATGATATGTAGATGTGTTCCCAGTACCCATAGTTGTTTTGAGTTTTTCCTTGGTTTTTTTTCTTTGAGATGTTCTTTTTAGACCATAGTGTTTTATAATATATGTTGTTTTCCCCTTGATTTGATGTGTGATGTGTGATGTTTGATAGAGTTCTGACATGTTAAAAGAGAATAATTGACTTTGAATCGAGATGCATTATACTACGATTCATTTAAACCCATGCAGTCGAGTTAGTGTCGCCCAGAGCGGATAGTATAATGACATGGAGGATGGAATTCCCTAATTCCTATGTTCAGGGAAGTATGATTTTATTTATCTATTTTGGGGGTTTTGGTTAGTCGGTTCAGGTTTGGTTGGAGGTAGTGCTTTAAATGTAATGAGATCCTTGAGAGGTATCTCAAGGGATGGTTTTTCAGACCCTTTATCTCCTTCCTTCCAGGTTGGTTTTGAATTGTCGAGGGTGAGAATAGTTTAAGAGGTATATCATGTAACGAAATAGACCTTATGGATCATTAATTTGTGGTAAATATGTTGGTTTATGAGTCCAAGGAAATTCTATATGTTTTAGGATAAGGGAGGAGTTTTCAGGTATTCTGGTGGAAAAATGGGAGTTTTAGGGGATGATGGAAAATTCTAACGGAAAGTCATTCGGGCGATAGGTCATTTCAGGCAGTAGGTAATTTATGGAAGGAGTTCATTCTGGTGGTAGTTCATTTATGGAAATAGGTCATTTCTGGGTGATAGGTCCCCCTAATAGTTGCATTGAACAGAGTTTCTAGTTTTTTCAAAATTTATAGATTTGTCATTTTGACATCTTTTATGACGTAAAATGGGTTTAAAGCCTTAACGGTTTTTAAAGTCATTTAAAAGAGTATTAATCATATATTAAATTTATAAAAGTTTTTTAGATCTTTTAAATGTTTAAAACATGTGGTTTTGATGAGATTCTCTTTTAATGGTCACACTAAACCGTATATAATTCCACATGTCTTGAATCTAATCTTTCAAAAGAAAAGAACTTTCATTCATTCTTCCAGTCTTGCTTTATCTTGAGATAGGTGGTTCTACATCATTCTACCCTTGGAGTTGTGGGGCCTTATTTCTATAGTTTGATCGAGCTTCCCCAAAGTGGCTTCCTCCTATACATGCACCCCATGTTTTGGTGTAGTAAGTTTGGGAAAATATTTTTCTTCCAGGTATAAATTTATTCATTTCTCTTGATGTGTACCATGTGGTATGGGATTATTATTGTTATCTCTTGTGAATATGGTTTCATTTGAATTAATAAAGATAAATGAACTGGTTTAAATTAAATCAAAATGGGTAGGGGAATATGAAGCATGATCTTTCAACTCTGTTGTTGTTTTGATATTGTGAATTGTATTGGATTAATGTTGGCTAAAAATAATGATTGTTGGGGTCCTTGTTTTCTATACTATGATGTGAATTGCAGGATGAATTTTTTGTGATTGTTGAAAACACTTAAACCATAACTGTCTAATCATGTACATTTGGGTAATGAATTGGATACCCTATGATCTTATGGGTTGTGTGATAACACTCATAAATAAATAAGTGGAATTGAATTAAATCCCTTATGCCCAATCTGGAAAACATTATGTGTGTGTTGTAATATGTTCATGGATAGTGTTGTGTTGTGGTTTGGCTATGATAACGTGGTGCATGGGTGGTTTCTATGTTGTGATGGGTGTAGGGGAAGTGGATGTGATATGCAGCGGGTCTGTGATGGTGGTGTGGTTGTGCAGCCGGGTTGTGATTGTAGTGGTGGTGAAGTTGTGCATCGGGGCTGCGATAGTGGTTGGTTACGCTAGTTTCTTAGGTAGTGATGGAATTAAATGAATTATGGTGATATAATATGGGATGATAATTAATGTTGAATACATAAATTATAGGTGAATTTCTCAATGAAGTGGGTTGGTAATGGAAAATATGAAAAATGACTTAATGAGAATTAAAAATTTAAATATGAATTTGGGATTGTGTTTTGCTTATGAGGGGTTGTGCTTTTAGTTTTGGTATTAGAAATGGAGGTTTATGTGAGATTTTTTGTTCCTTTTGAACCCTTAGGATGGGGATTGTTTGTTTTAACTCTATATGTATATACTATGTATATTATTGTGATTTCTATAGGCACCTCACCCTCATCGAGTATTATGTGCCGACACCCGCATAGTCACGTGGGGGTGTTTCTTCCAACATCTTGGTGGGAGTATGGATGTATGAATACCCATACTTCACCACTTTCTCTTCTAGAAGACAAGGAATATATGCATGGGTTGTGATGACCAGAAGTCAAAAGTGTCGTTGTTGAGTTGTGATGTGATGAGATATGATGGATCAGGTGTGTTCGGGTGAGATGTGGTGAGATGGATTATGGAGGGGGTCTTACATAGTAGGAGGGCACGAGGTTGATGTATTTCACATTAATGATACCCTACTACCCTGGTTATTAGATGTGGTGTGATGGCCCAGGTGTCTAAGGGTAGGATGTGATGTGATGTGGTGTTATTCAGAAGAGGTGGGAGCGCCAGGATGTATGACGTTGGGGTATGAGAGCGGAAAATTAGTGGGAAAGCAGTGCGGGGTACCCTTCATCGATATACATCATATTATATTATTATACTTAGATGCATAATTTGGTGAGCAAGCCTTGGTGAGGTTGGGGTTTTGATTAGTATACCAGCATATGTGTTGTTTGGTTTGGCTGTTTTTCTCACCGGTGAATTAGTATTACCTTTTCTCATGTGCACAAGAGACTTTAGTTTTCCTACTGAGTATACTTGTATGCCCACCCTATGTATATAAATTTTTTTTTCAGGTTTTCAGGATGACTTCTTGAACCGTGTTGGAAATTACTAGATCCGACCTTTTGAAATTTGTTATGTCACTGCTCTAGCTTTGTTTCTTTGGGTATTTACTTTTGTATGTATCATTTTTATTTAAACATGCATTCTGGGATGGTTTGGTTTTATTTTATATAATGTTATGAAGTTTATTGTGAACGATTCATCCCAATCCTACATTATTATAGAGGTTAATGTCTTCCATACATGATATTTTTATACTCTCAATGCTAGTCATCAACCCGGAGCCTACTGGAGGTGAGACTCAAGAGTCATTATCTCTCCCATCTCATTGCGGTATCTTTGGAAGGAGGGGACTGTGACAGTAAAAGATCACCTAAAATGAAAAAAATTGTTTTACCACCCCTCATAATCATGTGGGTAGCATACGGGCTTACCCACATTTTAAAAAATTTAAATTGTTAAGTATAGTCATTTAAATATTTTATATTTTATGCTTCCATGGGACATCTTCACTGCACATGTACACACATGCATATAAGTATTGATTGGGACATATATCTTCTGTGTCATTGAGGAGCGGAATGTACATGCACATATAGGGGGTACCGTCAATGCTTCATGTACATGGATGCATTGATGGAGGATGATGGCCCGTTTCAGGAAGGTGTAGATGTGTGATGACTGGGTAGGTTTATTCACCGTGCTAGCTACCACATGGATGATCCACAGATATTGTGCAGTAGAAGGGGTAGTGATGCAGCAAGGACAAATGAAGTGGAACATATAGAAAATACAGCATAGACAGAGGGCTTTTCAATTGGCATGTAGAGACGGGAAAATCTACACGAAATGTATGGGATGAATTTGAATCAGCGTTAGATCTTTGTGGAATGATGGGACAAAAAAATCCCATGCGGAATAGCTGCACGACATAAAGGAATAAATTTTATTTGAGTTAATTAATATATATTTATATATTTAATCATATATTATAAAATATTTTACATTAAAAAACACAGACTGGAGGGATAGCTTTCACCCGCGTGGGATTACCCTCCCTAGCTTGCATCCATATAGGCTCGAAAAACAAGGTCCCACAATCTAAATAGTTAAAATGTTTAGATATTCCCCGCCCCATATCCACCACATATCTGCAAGCTCCGTGGGCCATGAGCTCATTTTTCATCACTATTAGTGCCCAAAGTGAATCTATCTTAGAGTAAGATATTTTGGGGAATATATTTTCCAAGAGACCGATGGTAGTAAAACTTAACTTTTAGAATTTCAAAATTCAAAAAATAAATTTATAAGAAAAATTCATCTTTCATTGTATCAATTTAATCCAAGTAAAAGTAACTAGGAATATTTTTTGGAACTTCATAATGGTTTAGGATACATTGGTAAAATAAATATTACTATATGAGTTACAATGATGTTTGTTTCTAATCAAATTCATCATAAAGAAATTTTGTATTGGTTAACTAGAATGGATCCAAAGATTAATTAAAAAGATGAATTCATAAAATAGTGTAGTATATTTACAATTTTAGAAAAATATAAATTTAAGTACATAAAATTATTTGATCTATTCTGTGATAGATCAAGTATTCTCCCAACTCCTCTGGACTAACTTGTCATGAATAACAATAACATAAGCACGGACAGAGGATTTTAGAAGGATCATGTGCATGATCTTTTGGAAACTTGATGAACTCTTTCACTCAATCTTCATACTCTTTTTTTCAGATGATTGGAATCCATCCATTATTTATTCGTATCCATCATATTTTATTCAGTGATATTAATATTTAACAAAATAAATACAAAAAATGTTGATATAAAAATTAACCAAGGCTAAAAATGTTATAAACTTTCAATCTCCTTCGAAAACTATTTATAAAATCACAGTTGAAATCCCATTAAAAAACCAACCATTTACACAAATTCCTCTTTAAAATAAAAAACCCTTTTTAAAATAAACCAATTAGTTCCAAACATCCTTTCTTAAAACCCCAATTCCTTTTTAAACCATTTGAAAGTAATTTAAAAGTAAAAAAGTGTATGTTGAACAGATATAATTTTTTAAGAAACATTTCAAAACACTTGAGTAATTTTAAAAGTGAACCCCTAAAAATCACTAGATGTCATTACCACTTCCCTATGTATAGCCAATTCAAATCATTGATGGATTCACGCCTTATATGTCTCATGAAACCCCTTATCTAGCTCTAATCACTAGTTTTTAGTGTTCCTCCCATCAACCTTATGGACTGTCCAACCCATCGCTAGTGGGTGAACTCCTTTTCTAGTGTTCCAACCCCACCCCACCCCCCATTGGCTACTAAAAACCATATTCACATTTAAATTTATGATTATAGATTAACACCATCACACTCACCCAAGAACATAGTAACTAGCTAACTTATTCACTGTATTATTATGAGTAGAGATTAATGTAATCACACTCACCCTTTTTGAACCTATAGACTTACTAACCTATTCACATAACATTTATATATCATGATATATAATCTTCTACCCAATTAATTGGTGGGAAATATAGGTACTACCCATCTCATAATACATAATTTTTTTTCATTTGAAAATCAAACATCCATTATCTCATAAAGAACCCATATCAACTAGAGAAAATAAATTCACAATGAAGAAGGGAACACTACAAAAAAGGGATCTTTACCAACAAAAAATTACCGACAGATAATATATCTGTTGGTAAAAATGATCAATTCCAACAGATAATAAATTCTGTTGATATTAACTATAGGCACCAACAATTATTTTTACCAATAGATATATTTGTTTATATTAATAGTTCAATACCAACAAATCTTTTACCAACATTTAAATCTGTTGTCTTATCATACTAATACCAACAATTGATTTATCGATAAATGAATATGTTGTTATTAGTTATTGTTACCAACAAATTTTTTACAATTCAAAAAATCAGTTACCAATAAATTATTCAGCAATATCAAATATTTTACCAAAAATTGAATACATAGACACACACACATATATAATACCCATTACAAGAATATCATTTTAATAATAAATACATGTAATTAATTAAAATATCCATAATTTAGTAATAATTATTGGTTTTATATATATAAACGAAATCCTTATACAATATAACTTTTTATATAAATTCATAACATTCAATTATATATATATATATATGCAAAAAAAAATTAACCATAATATCACCCCCCCCCCCCCCGCCCCGCCGTATCCTGCAACCCCCCTCACCATCTCCCGCAACCCTGCCCCCTCTCCCTTGTCTCCTGCGACCATGCACCCCCTCCCCCAACCCTACCTCCCTATCACTCTCGCATTCCTCACGAACGTCCTCACAGGAACCCCCTCACTGTCCCCAATCGGTGTCCCGCTCGACTGCCATCCCTGCTCGACTATCGTCCTCCCTTCTCGATTTCCGTCATCCACAGCATTTTAGATTAGTGTCCCCATGCAACCCCTCTCTAGGTTCACTTTTTTTTCAAAAAAATTCACATATATTTACCTTTTTCATTTTCTTCAATAAAATTTGATCATATGTGTTTCATATTTTTTTAATACAGGTTCAAATTTATTCATTTTTTTCACATAGATTTATATATATTAAGAAACTAATAGATTTCACTTGAATATATAGGTTCACATTTTTTCATTGTTATATTACAATATTTTTTATCTTTAATTTTTATTGAGGTTCATATTTGTTTGTTATTGTATGAATAGGTTCTTACTAGGGATGAAGCAACTAAAACACTGTCTTTGGTGCAACTGTAAACTATGTAATCTAGGATGTTTTCACTGAAAAGATGAGCTCTATCTTGAATAGAAACTCACAGTCAAACATGACTTTAGCAATGTAATTGTTTTGTGAAAAACGGTTTAGTAGTAATCTTTTGGCAATATCATGGTTCCATTAATCATCAATAATATAGAAAACATTATTATTTATTTTATTGGATATTTTGAAAATAATGTCTTGCAGATTCTGTAAATGTAACTATAATACTTTATGGGATAAAAGATGTTCAATCTTGGAATTTCATTTAAGGAAATATTCATATCCAGGTTATTTATTCTATAAAAACTTATTTTATATATTATCTGTAACCAATGGTCATCCATATGATTATTCATATTCATTAGATTAAGTTCTACCATACAAGAAATTTACTTTTGTAAGCTATTCATATTTTTTCATACAAGTTCATATTTATTTGTAATGGTTTATATTTTTTTAATAAAAGTTAATATTTATTCATATTTTTTTAATAAATGTTCATATTTATTCATATTTGTCTTGCAGGCTTGTGAGAAAGTATGACATAATGAAGAACCTATGATTATTGAGACAGGTATTTTTTTCATTTTTTGGATTTTTCCATTCTCCGTAGTCATTTTTTTCACCTGTTAAGCATGTAATATTTTCTACATTTTCAAACTGATGTGTTTTCTATTTGCAGTGACAGATGCATTACTTGGATATTCATTTTTTTTGGAATTTTTCATTTTAATTTCCTTCACCTGGTAATTATGTTATACTTTTTAAATTTTCAAACCCATTTTTTTATGTTGTTTGCAGCGGCAGGTCAATCACATGGGAATTCTTTTTTTGAGCATAAGAATTAAAGATCGATGAGATGTGTTTACAAGGTAATGATTTTAATTGAATTTGAAATATTAGTTTTTTCTATGCATTATGATTTCGGGACATGCTTGAATAAGTTCCACAATGCAAGGTATATTTTAGTGTTAATTTATATGGACTACCAATGACATGTTGTATTTTTTGTCATTAACTGAATGTCTCTTTATCATTTTATGATTTTTGAATTTTTAGGGCACAATAACACATATTGGTTAAAAATTTAACAAGTCTTACTATATAGCTAATTTAAAAATATAATTATAGTTTTATTTTTATGCACAACATGTGTAATGTATTGGTAATGCCACTATTTGGATTTGATTGCATTTATTTTGAAGTTATTATTCAGAGGAAGGTTCCTAAAGAAGATTTAATAGGTATTTTTATAATTCTTTTTGATTTATTTACTTTATGTGTGCTTGTTTTCATATTTATGTATATATATATATATTTGTCTTTTATTCAATGTTTTTATTGTTCCTATTTCATTACATATGTTTATTCAATAGGCTAAACATTAAATGATTTCTGAAAATTATGTCTTTTACTGTATCAGATGCTCGGTGATCTGATTGTTTTTAATAAAAAATACAAATGTAATTCTATATTTTCAACACAAATGAAGACTTATGCAGTTTCAACACAAATGAAGACTTATGCAGTTTCAACATGCATTCAATTTTCATGTAGTTTCAACATGCATTCAATCTGCATGCTTCTTTATAATGAGCACTTATTGAAAGAAATGAACAAGTTAAGAGATAGAGGGTCCCCATGACATATACCTCAAATGAATTTATGGAATCCATATGATCAAGCAATAAGTTAAATTGAAAACTATGTCAATGATATGTATAAAAAAGACCGGTCCGAAAAGGGTGGTCACTTTTATCTCTTAACCAATGATGGATTCCCTTCCAACATTTTCCATTCAACTTATCAACAAAACCACAATCTCTCATCTTCCCAAGTCCCTTCCAAATACAACCTACCCATTACCTCACTATTGACAATTTCTAACCCAATCCACCCACCATTATAATGCCAGCCTACCTATACTGAAACCCATGTACCAATCCACCTTCTCCTCAATGGCCCATTAAATTCCCTCGAAGCCTACCAAACCATCCCTCACCATCCAACTAACCTCACCAGTACCAAATTTCCCCTCAACCTTTTAATCCCTACAAATAAAATTCCTTCCCAATAAGTCCCACTTCCCTTGGACCCAATCAATTGCCACTTCTAAATCCCAGACCAGCCCTCATGAAACTTGGCCTACAAGCAGCCTATCCAAACAATTCCACCACCCAACTAAATTTTTATCCCACTACTATCTAATTTGAAACATCTATCCCAACTTCTCAAACCCAAAAAACCCAAATCCATCACCACTTAAACCAAGCTCAAGGCCTTAACCCAGTATCCCACTTGTGCAACCTACTATCTTTTGAAGTCCAACTACCTCCTAAAGCTTGGAAACTCAACAGACTACCAAGGAGAGATGATGTGGGAGAGTATTCTACAGAAATGGTAACACATGCCTTACTGGTGACCAATTTCTCCCTCTCCACTTCTTAAAATTGTGAATTTCACTTTAGGTGGAAGTTCTGCTCGACTGCTACTACCTTCTTTTTCTGGAATAAAATCCCCCAAAAGGGATTGTTCTTCTGGGTGTTCATACTGCTTCTTTTCTTAAATTTCTGCTTGTTTCTCTTCACTTTCTCTATGCTATCATTATGCCAACAAATATTTTAGTACTATGAATTTATTCTTTATTTTTTTCTTATTATGTGTGTCAAGACCCCATGTTTGTTTTTTGTGTGTGATTAATCTGAGATGTCAGGTCACCACTTGCAACTCATTTGATTTCTTCAATCCAGATTCTATTATTTGAGGTAAACTCTTGGTTCTTGAGAATAGTGTCACTTCCAAGCTGGTGGTGGTGGCTTCAAACATAGAGGATGTATCTATTGAGATAGACTCGGATGATCAAGGAAATAAGTGGCAACAAGTCAAATCTTGGAAGAGAGGATGATCCCCCCATAGCGGGGAGGTAATGGGGCCTATCACAACATGAGTCACTATTCCTGGACTCTGCTATTATGATTCTACATGTTCAACGACCTACTTATGTTGGGGTACTGTATTTAGGATGTATTTTCCCATGAAAGGATGTTTTTTTAAGGCTTTTGAGATTCATCCCCACTTTAATGTCTTGCAATTGTTTTTTTTGGTCTATTTGGGGCTCCTATAGAAATTTTTGGCGGCCCGGTCTTTTGCTATTTTTTTCATCGGGTAGTCTGTATGGGTTTTGTTCCATGTTGCAAGTGTGAGCTGACTACAGATTTGTTGGCTGGGATGAAGGATCTATTTCTAGACTTAATTTATGAAGCCCTTTACTATTGGTCCTTATGTCTTGGGTTCTAACTTGCTCATTACATGCACACTACTTCTGGAGAACATCAAGCTACGTTTGTGATCACTAGTGATTTCCTTATGTAGTTTGATTTTTCAATTCTAATTTTGTGGTTTTTTTTCTATATGCAGGCATGCTCGCTGTTGTGCCACTAGAGTTTCGGGTTTTTCTATCCAATTCAGACATGATACATGTGATTTAAAGGCCAGGCTAAGGGTTCAATGCTGAATTTAGGATGGTTGTGTTGTCTGCAGGCTGACTAGATCCATGGTTTAGTAACATCCAACCATTTTTGTATTCATTTTTTGTTGATGATGGTTGTGTTGTCTACAGGCTGGTGTTTTGTACATGTTTTAATGGTTGTGTTGTCTACAGGCTACTATTTTGTACATGTTTTAATGGTTATAGGAAGTGGATTTATTTTTCACTTGTTTTATCCTTGTATGGTTGATAATTGATATTTAAATTCATTATATTCATTTTATTATATTAATCATTTGGTGTACTATTGAATTTTATATTGATAGTTTATACTTCTTTGAGTATTTACAATTTTTTCCATATGTTTTTAGATTTAATTTGCTGAAATATGCATAATAGTTGATATATATATTGAATTTCATTTAAATTTTTAGCAAGATGATATTTTTATGTGCTTATAAACCAGTGGTGCTTCATTCTAATGAATCATACTTTATTTTAGTATTTAAAATGAATTATAAAATGTGTTATTTGAATGTTACCTTTGTTAATATTCAATTGTGATTTTTTATTAATTTTTTACCAATGTTACACATTCTCACTCAGAAACAACATTAGTTTCTACTCAACTTGCATTAATTTATTTTTTAAATTTACACTTACGGATTTTTATTAATTTTTGAGAAACATTACTCTTTCTCACTAATCAGTTTCTACTCAACTTGCAGATTTTCATGTCTCATTGAGGTGAACATTTATGAAGAGAAAACAGTAGGATCGATTTCTTCAGTAGAATGTTGATTGAATTTTTTAACTGTTTCCCTAAATATTTTTGTAATTTATCACTGATATAAAGCTATTAAGATAGATTATGGATAAGTGTTTGATAGCCTTGTGATGATAAGGATGAAAGGAAAATATTGGAGGTCCAATATATTGTTCTTTATGTGTGGGGGGGTAGTGATTCTATCGTAGTGATATGTTTTCCTAGAATTGGAAAGTTTCAAGCTCCAGTTCATTGCACTCAACTTGGTTAGCATTGAATTATTTAAGTCTAGTCTATTTATGTCATCTATCACCTGGGTTTTAACAAATATTTCTTTGTAAAAAATAATTTACATTGTAAAGTTTGTTTCTCTTTGGATAGAGTCGGTTTCACTTGCATGTATTGAAACACTTACAAAAATGTAAGTCTTATTTCACACAAGCACCTACAATTTAAATTAAATGAAATTTGATTTTGATTGAATATTGATATTTTATTGGTATATTGATATTTTCAGTTGGCCAGTGTGAAGGTAACGTTGCTGGGAGCATGAGGGAAATTGATTTCCTATATGAATCACTGTAGTTAAAGTCGATGTTGTAAGATCATGGATGAATTCTATAGGAGTATGTGATGCTATTTGAGTTTATCTTTTTTTTAACAGTTTGAGTTTCTGTTTTGAATGTACATCTTGTAGTACTTCTTGTGTTTTTTTGTTTAGGTTGTTTTGATTATAAGTTGGTGAGATATTTAATTTTTTGTAGAATTATTACTGAAGTAAATTGATGTTGGAAGACCATGGATGGATTCTAGAGGAGTATGAAAAGCATATTGGTCCTTCCAATCAAATTTAAACTTGCATTTATCTGTATATGGTCTCTAGAGATTGAGGTGACTAGATGGAATGGTTTGGGCACTGGAGTTGGAAATGACTAGATGGCATGGATGGGTTTCTAGCACGGTTGGGGCATTGGAGTTGGAGCTTACTAGATGGCATGGATGGGTCGCTGGCATGGTTGGGGTGTTGGAGTTGGAGATGAATAGGTGACATAGATGTGTTGCTGGCATGGATGGGTAGCCTGTGGGGTGAGGATTGGGGGATCCAACTTTTTGTATAAAATATTTCATTATTAATATAATTAATTTTTTTCTAAGTTTTAACGTGTGTTAAAATCATATTCTATGTATTATATATGATAAAATAATAAATATAATATGAAATTTTACTAGCAATAAAAATTTATAATTTTTATTCAAATGTAATTTATAAACAAATATATATTATATATTGGTAATATTATTACCAACAGATAAATTTTTCACCATAACCTGTTGTTAAACACTTTAACCGGCATATATATTATCTGTCGGTATAATTATAATTGCAATAGAAGTATTTTATCTGTAGCAAAAACATTTAGTGATAGAGTTTTTACCAACAGTTTAGTGACCGGGAAATATATGTTGGTAAAACGTTTTACCAACAGAAAATGCACTTTTACCAACAGATATGTCTCCGTTGGAAAAAGTGAAATATTTTGTAGTGGAACCATGTGATCAAGGAAAAAAATAATAGTAAAGAAAACCAATATTAATAGTTACACTAATAAAACAAGCATAAGGGGGGTGTAATCAATATAATAATTTAATCCTCTATATAGAGACACTGATCAAGGAACAAAATGTAATGGGATATACCGTAGGTACTCGTGTGTGACGATCCAAAATAGAACTATAATTACATGGACCAACATATTATATATGTTTCATCCAACAATAACATGATCCACCCAATTAAACCATACTTAACTCATCATAATGGAACCTTCCCACTAGCCTTGTCTTAAACACAACTAGGGGGACCATATAAGTGGGTGCACCAACTAAGGTAGCATGAATCAAGACCTCCCACCTAGACACCCAAGTTACCATAAACAAACAACCATGTAGGTGATAAATAAATCAAGATAATTACCAAAAAAATGTATCACACCTCACCTCCAACACCATCACATATAAAATCCCTTTTTCACATCATACATCCATCATATAAATAATCAATAACCCATAACTAGTGAAACAAGTATAGGAGAAATCATTGAGGGTCACATGAGAAATAAACCATTTACTTTTTAAAGTGAAAAATGGGTATTCACATGAAAACCAACTTATTATGTAGAGTCTCACTCTCCTTCTTTAAATTCTCATAATTTTAATGATTTTGGAATCACTTGAAAAATAAAATCCATTTCTCTTTCCAAAACATTCTCCAAGCACATGGAAAATTCCATTGAAAAAAAAGGCATAAGACTTAAATTTACTATAAAAACAGTTAAATGACCCTATTAACCTTTTCAAATATTATTTTCATTAGAATTAATCTAATTTAAAAATAGTACATGAAATTCTTATGAAAACCCCCTTATGCTAAGCCTCGAATTTAATAATAAAATTTATAATTTTACCCAAGAACCCATACATTACTATAATTTAATTGAAAATAAATTTATAAAGTATACAAATTCCATGAATTATAAAATAAAATAAGAGAAAATAAAAACCTACTTTAAACCAAATGGTAACCAATACACAACATGTCACCTTCCATGAAAAACACTCAAAAAACCTAAAGCCCTAAATCCTCATGAAAAATTAATTTTAGTTCCTGGGAGAAGGATAAACCAAGGAAAATAGAGAAAAGAATAGGGATGGGGGTGATAAAGGATAAAGAGTGGGAATAATTCTTAAAATGGAAAAATAATTGTTTTCTTAAATAATTCAAAAAACAAATCACATAACACGAACTTATAAAATCATATAATATTGTAATTCTCATTTTCCAAAATAAATAATATCATAATAAAATATAAATTGTTACTAAAATATTACAACATGGAAAACAGTCCTAAGATGATAAATATAAGTGAAAATACAAACCTTTTCACAATAATTTTTTAAAAAATTGAAGTGAAAATTATATTTAATTTTTTTTAAGGAAAATATATTACTATTGAAAACATTATTACAAATAGTTCCTAATAAAAAGTTATTAAATAGACACAAAGGTTTCGAAAATAATAAGTAAAAATAATTTTAAAATGTTTACTTTTAATAGAATCCTTAATAATTCAAACTTGAAAAAGACATAATGTATTCATGGGGAAAGGCCTCTGTAATGTGGTAAATAAGAGACCCCTAAGTCATGTTGTTGTAGGTGTGTGAGACAATCAGTTAATTTGGGGAACGATCTATGACATATCAAGGGATTAGTAGTGTAGTGATGAAATCCATGTTTGGAAATTCGTTGGGGGTGTTAGCTCATAATGATAGTTTTTAATTAGAGTAATGATTAGTTGTGGTTCATAAAAATCCTATCATTTTTTTGGTCACTAACAATCCCATGTGAGGATGTGGAGAGTCAAACTGTAAGAGTCATTTCTGGGTAAGTGGATGGGTTCATGAGTTATTATATTGGGTTCAATGATGTGAGCATGTATGGGGGTTGTTGGCAATGATTGTGAGTGTCAATATTCATCTGACAGTGAGATATGTTCATGCTTATGTTTTGGTAGTGATGTAATTTCTTTGTACACATTGGGAGTGGTGTGTAGGTGAACCTAACCCATAGGTAGAGGTGGTTGGTTTTGTGTGCATGCATAAGTGGTTGAGTTGCACTGGTAGATGATAGATACTCATGTAAGGGTATCGATTAGAGGAGATCAAGAATAAATCAATGATTTCAACCTATAGAGAAGGGATTGGGTTGTTAGGGGAACTTGGTGATGGGAACTAGTATGGTTTCTCACTTAGTTCATGGGTTTAATCATGTGTAAAATCATAATGAAGTTTTATTTAGACATCTACACTTGGGAAATTAAGAAAACTTGGTATTATTTGGACATAATTTGAGAAACATATACTATGAATTATTTATTAGATTGAAAAGGTATTGAGAAGGAAGACAGTGCTTAACATTTGAGTTTTTTGAATCATGGGCATATTCAAGAAGAATATTGGAATTGGGAGTCTGATGTGGAGGCTCAGTGGCCCAATATAGCTGAGAAATACCTATAGAGACACTTCTCAGGGATGATAAGTCCTTATAGGGGGATATTGTAATGGACTCAGACTTTCTAGGTGTGTTATTCCTTATTTTCATCATTTCTTTTAAGTGATTTTAGTTATTATCTTTTAGGGTGAAATCATTCCCATAGTTATGTATGTCGATACCCATTTGGTTATCGCCAACCCATGGTGATCTGGAATGGGCTTTAGGCCTTGTACCGAGCCATCTTGGGTGACATGTCATGTCGACCCGTGTTAGGTTGTTACATATATTCACTTGAATACTTCTAGGAATGAACATTTTAATCATCATATTAATCTCATTTTCTTTTGAAACCAGAGGCTCAAGATTAATCTACTACATGGTGTGATACTCTTTATTATATATTGTAATTGTTAACCTAAAAATTTCAGAGCTCACACAAAAAGAAACATGTTATTTAGAATATATCATAATTATAATTTTACAAGAACATGAAAACATGACTTTCTCCATCATAGTGTGTTCACATGGACTCCAAGTATACTTAATCATTCATACTGAGATGTCCTATATGGCATGTAAATCACAAAGTAGGTAGAACCACCAAGGTCTTCCTAAGAAACTTCACGAAATGTATAAACTCCCCATGAAATGAATAACACTTACACATTCCAATCATAGTGTGGCCATTATGACCATTACATGAAAAACTATTATATATAAATGGAATTATCTATATTCCCATTAAAAAGTTCACAAATATTTAATATATTTATTTTATTTATAAATATATAATACTTTTTAATATATATGTATTTATAATTAAAATTATTGAATATATATGTGTTTTCCATTAAATTTGGTCAACGAATATATGTGTATATGTTATGTATGCATGAATGTTCATTTGTATATTACATGATGTGGTATATATTGATTAATTCATAATGATACCCATATGAACAATATATGTTCTAAAAAATGTACTTATAAAATTAAATTAAATATATTTAAATAACAAATATATTTTATTATATTTTTAATGATATATATAAATAATTTTCAAATACATTTGTAATTATAATTTTATTGATATATATTAACAATTATATACCAATATTTATAAATATATACTATTTATAGTTATAATTATTAATAGATAAATATATATTTATCCTATATATTACTTTAAATAAATATATAACAATATAAATAAATTATTAAAATTATACTTTTTTAAAATAAGTATTTATGAGCGCTATAATTTTAGTGCTGATAAATAGTTGTTTTATCAGTGCTTTTTTAGCGTTGATAAAGATAGACCTTTATCAGCGCTAAAAAAAGCACTGATAAAGTACCTATTTATCAGCGCTAAAATTATAGCACTGAAAAATAGGTGTTTTTTCAGCGCTTTTTTAGAGCTGATAAATGATTATCTTTATCAACGGTAAAAAACTGCTGATAAAGGTATGTTTTATGAGTGCTTTTATTTTAGTGCTGATACAACATACCTTTATCAGCACTTTTAACTAGCACTGATAAAGGTTCCAGTGGTTTTTATAAAATAACCCTAATAAGACCCTCCTCTCACACTCGTTCAAGCCTTTGTAGAAGATGAACCTGACCCCTCCTTCGCTATAACCCCTCCTCCTCCTCCACTACCACCGCTACCTTTTCCTCCTCCTTCGTCGTGACTTTCATCCTCCTCCTCTGACGCCACTGCCTCCACCGCCACTGCCTCCTCCGTGATCCCTCCTCCGTTGTGATCCCTCCTTCCCCACGATCCCTCCTACTTGGTAACCCTTAATGGTATATAAGGACATATTGTGGCTTGGTTTACTAGTTTTTATTGAAAGAATAATAATCCATCTTGTTTATATGTATGTTCCATATGATAGAATAATGTTTATTTATAGGAGGTTTTTAAGCCTTATTATGGAATAGTTTATGTACCAATTGTATAGAAAAATTCCCAAGTGACTTTCAAAGCAGGAAAATATTTTAAAAATTCAAATTCAGTACTATATAAAGGTTTTTAAATGGGAGTTTTACACCTATTGATTTCTAAATAATGTGTTTGGGGTGCATAATGTTCTTGAAGTTTCCTAAAGGTATTGTTATATTTTACAAGGGTGTGTTAACCCATATGAGATATATTGTAAACATTGTGATATACATTCACTATTAAAAATGTTATTATTTTGGATTTTTGGATCCCATGTGGTTTTATAAAATTATATTCATAATATTGGTCTTAAGAGTTGATTTAGAAGAGATTTTAAATCATTTTATTTGGATTCGCACCCTTAAAATGTTTTTTTGTTCATTTAGGACATTATGGGAAATGGTTTTTTATAAAAACATTATGATCAAATTATTCCCATTTTTGTTTTTTTCTAACTAATGGGTGGTTCTATATATAGGTTGTGTTCTTGTGATAGAGAAACTTGATGTTTCTTTCTAGGTAATTTGAGATTGGGTGATCTCTTTTTATAAATGTATTCAATTTGGATGATTCTTGATGAATTGAATTTATTGATTTCTAACCACCTTGTTTGATGTCTTAGGACTCTTAGGAGACTAGGTATTGATCTGAATATGTTTAAACCATTGTATAGGATGTCTATAATATTTGGAGGGTAGCCCACTGGACTGAGTGAGATAATATATTAGAGAGTGATCATTAGATCATGGAAGGTAAAAAGAGATAATCATATGTCCCATGGTATTTGTGTTCTCCTAAGATATTTATCCCTCGACCATTCGATTAGGGGGATGCCTTGGTGGGTACTAGTGATAGAATAACTAGTGGGAAGGTTGTTTTGTGAGATATATGAAGGATTATTTTAAATCTTATATCATGTTGAGTACATGGTTTTTATTGATTATCCCACAAAAAAATTTATCATGGATATATGAAATTGTGATATCTCCCTTAGAACCCTTATAGGTACAATACATGGAGTGGGGTTGATTATGTTGTTAGTGGAAATGATAATGTGGATTTCTTATGACTTTAAGGGTAGGGAAATCCACACATGGGGTGGTGTAGGTTGGTAACTAAATATGAATAAATATATTTCTTGTTGATATATTGTTACCTATAGGTCTTGGGATCATCATGATATATTTTTTAACAATAGTATATGCTAATGATGGATACATTTAGTGATTCTTCTTAGGATTTGTCATGTATGAGCTTCTTATGTAATAGCCTCTTGCTCGATGTTAGGTATCAATCATTGGCTAGCTAATATCTAGGATGAGGCTTATCTTCCATGATTTTTCATTATATCTTAATCGTTATTATATATCTATGATGAGGATGAGGCCTAGAGACCTTGGGATTGCAATGTATATATACTCCACCAAGATGAACATTCTTTCAATTTTTTTTTAAGTTTATGTTTGGCTATACATCATGGGGTATATGCGGTTTTCCACAAGACATAAATTATTTTAGATTATGTTGAAGGTTAGATTGGTTATTCCCCTTTAGGTCCTCCTTTGTGTATGTGAGTTTATCCATGGGACCCACCTTATGTTAATGGTTTGGATCATGTGGGAGGTTTCCTATGTTATTCCCTCCATTCTATTTTTTGGGGGGTGGATGTTATTCCATGAGGCATATAGTCACATCAAAATTCATGATCAAGATTTAATGGTTCTTCCTAGGGGATGAGCGTTGCAGTGTATACCTTGTGGTAATTCAACAATGTGACATGATAGGATGCACTATGAAATAGACCCATAGGATACACCATAATGTACCCTATTCTTGAAATGTAAAGAGATTTTTTTTCTTTTTAATGAGGTTCCCCTATTCCATATTTTCCACTAGACCCCATCACCGAAACCCATATTCCCCATAATTTTACCCTATCATAATTTACTCTTTATAATCCCTAATGTTCGTTTTATAGTGGACAACCCACCCCCTAGACAGTGCACACCCCCTCCCCCACACCCCTCATACCCCCCCCCCCCCCACCCCACACCACTTGGGAAGCCCCCCCCCCTCCCGGGACAACCCACACCCCCCTCCCCCACACCCATGCAGCCCCTACCCCCTATCCCCAGATAAGCCACCCCCTTACCCTTTAAACCTTTTATGTTTTACTGGATTTTCCCTTTTTCTCGTCAAGAACCCCTCCACGCTACGCCACCCTCCCCTTCCTCTCCTCTTGGGTGGTTCTCCCTCACCTGATGTATGTTTCATCTTTCATCACTTGTATTGGAGAGCCTATGATAATTTTTACCTATCTTAATACTTCTATATGTTAGTGTATCTCCCCAAATCCTATATTTAAATAGACATGGGTCAATTACAATTGGAAATGTAATGATATGACCTAGGCTGGTATCATAACCAACAACTGACTTGAATTTCCACTAACCTAAGAGGAATTCATGATCCCTACAGTATAACAACGATACCCTGGAAAAAAGATACAATTAATGTGGAATATTTTACCCCTAAATTAGAGTAAATTTAAAATGATATTTCTCCTGAAAAGAAAACATGTCCCATTTATAAGTTGAACATCTAGGAAAATATTTGATACGTAAAAACTAAATAAACAAGAAGCAGATATCATAAAAGGAAAATAAAATCCCACTATTGACTAATAAATTTTTTTAACCAGACATGTCCTATTTTTAAATTTCATTGGACCTATTTTGGATAGGTATAATATATGAGTTATCATTTTATTTTTTCTTTTTAGTTGTAAATATCCTTTATCACACACCTCTCCTCTACCGTGAACGCACCTCTACCGTGTGATGAACGACACCTTCGCAGTGAGTTTTCTCATCATACTCATTAGTTTCCTCTTTTTCTCATGTTATTACTATTTTATATTGATGGTTATAATGTGAAATTTAGGGGCTAAACGCCCTGTTGAAAATTGTGGATGTCAATGGTCCTTGTTTGCGCACTAAATGAATTTCATGTTGGTTTGGTCCTAATGAACATTTGAATATAAAAATTAGTAATTTACGTATACATGACTAATGAATGAATTCCCTAGGATGATAAAACTTTTGTGATAACCCCTTAATTAACAAATAGAATTGAATAAGGGATGCTTTGTAAAATCTGAAATTGTGATTGTTTGATTTATATGGTATTGCGATTGTGATCATGATTTTGTGTTTTTATCGTGTTGTGGTTGTTGGAATGATTGATATTCCATTTGTTTTACATGTTGTACTTCTTCCACTATTGAATATAAATCCAAAATTTACCCATTTTAATGGAACCACCACTTTGTTACTAGTGAAATTCCACTAAATCATAGAAAACCACTTCACTATAGGACTCTATGAGACCCTTTATGGACACCCTAGTCAAATAACCATAACAACACATGCAATGAATCCTTCCACCCACAACAAATCTATTGAAAATCATAGCATCTATTAGTTTAGTACCATATTTCTTAACTAGAGACATTATGTTTCTAGAGAAACACTAAAAAATCAGTTTACAACAATGCATATAGATTGCATGTGGGATACTAAAACATTCTAGTGAAACGGATTCTTATAGCTTGTTGAACATCTTTTGTGTAATTATTTTGTTAAATATTAATATTACTATATCAAATAGGATGAATATGAATAAATAATGGATGAATTTCAATCGGTTGAAAAAAGAGTATGAAGATGGTGTGAAAGAGTTTATCAAGTTTGCAAAAGATCATGCATATGACCCTTCTCAAATCCTTTGTCTATGTTTATGTTGTTGTTATTCAAGACAAATTAGTCCATAGGAGTTGGAAGAACACCTGATCTGTCACAGAATAGATCAAAGTTATACATGTTGGAATAAATATGGGGAAAAATGAATGTATGTAGTGGCTCAGATAACATGACGTTTGATGGATCATCTGATATGATTACAAGCGTGAAAAATGAAGACGATTGTATGGAGGAAGTGATTAGAGATGTGAATGGTGATGAAGATCGTATTGAGGAAATGTCAAGGACAGTTGAATATGAATTTCGTGATTGCCCAAAATTTTTTGAGAAGTTAAAGAGTTGTGCAAAAACGCCATTGTATGTTGGTTGCACTAAATATACAGCACTGTCAACCATAATAAAGCTGTATAATTTGAAAGCAGACAACAGGTGGAGTGACGTCAGTTTTATGGAACTACTAGCTATCCTGAATGACATGCTCCCAGAAGATAATGAGCTCCCGAGCTGAACATACGATGTCAAATGAATGCTACGCTCGATGGGTATGATATCTGAAAGAATACAAGCCTACCCGAATGACAGTATATTGTTTCTCAAGGACCATAAATCACTTAATGAATGACCAAAGTGTAGTTCTTCTTGATACAATAAAGATTATTCCAATCCTATGAAATTTTTATGGTACTTTCCAATCATTCCAAGGTTTAGGCGCCTATATGGAAGTGAGGAGACTGTAGGAAAATTGACATGGCATGAAGATACAAGAATTAAAGATGGAAAACTACATCACCCATTAGACTCTCCTCGGTGGAAGAGAATTGATCATGAGTATCCTGAATTTGGAAATGAACCGAGAAACCATCATCTTGTGTTATCTACAAATATGGTGAATCCTTTTGGTTTTCAAAGAAACAGTCACAGTACATGGCTAGTTATGTTGGTAAATTATAACTTGCCACCGTAGTTATGCATGAAACAAAAATACATCATGTTATATATGCTTATATCAAGACAAAAACAACCAGGTAATGATATTGATGTTTATTTGGCTCCATAGATCGAGGATTTGAAATTATTGTGGGATTTAGGTGTTACGTTGTGTGATGCTTAGAAAAATGAATATTTCACTTTGAAAACCATGATGTATGGGATGATAAATGACTTTCCTGCTTATTGAAATTTTTCAGGATATAGAATTAAAGGAACTCAAGGGTGTACTATTTGAGAACAAGGTACACAATCAATTAAGTTGAAGCATTCATCGAAAAACATGTTTCTAGAACATCACAGATTTCTACCCCGACGGCATAAGTACCGATCTTGGACGACATCATTTGACGGAAGTTCATAAGAACGTACAACACCGTCTCCACTAACAGGTGATCTATTTTTTGAGAAAGTAATAGATTTGGACACTACTTTTGGTAAACTATTTTTGAAAAACCTTATGAAAACCAGTTGAAAAAATAGATCCCTTTTTTTGAATTACCATACTGGAATTGTCTGTATGTCAGAAATTTTCTTGATGTTATGCATGTTGAAAAAAATGTATGTGATAGTGTCATCGACACGTTGTTAAATACACCTAGAAAAAACAAAGGATGGAATTAAGGCTATATTGGACAAGGTTGATGCGGGTGGGGATGTCCAGGAGGGAGGGGGTGTCCAGGAGTGGGGGGTGTCCAGGAGGGGAGGGAGGTGTCCAAGAGGGAGGGGGTCTCCAGGAGGGAGGGGGTCTCTAGGTGGGAGGGTGGGTGGGGGTGTCCAAAAGGGGGGGGGGGTCTCCCAGTGGTAGGGTGGGTGGGGGTGTCTAGGAGGGAGGGGTTTCGAGGGGGTTTCCAGAAGTGGGGCTGTACAAAAGGGAGGGGATGTACAGGGAGGTGTTCATGAGTGGGGTGTGTAGGAAGGGAGGAGGGGGTGTGTCCAGAAGGAAGGGGGTGTCCAAGACGGAGGGGGTGTTCAGGTGTGAGGGTGGGTGGGGATGTCCAGGAGTGGGGTGGGTGTCTAGGAGGGGAGGGAGGTGTCCAAGAGGGAGGGGTGTATAGGAGGGAGGGGGTCTCTAGGTGGGAGGGGGTCTCCAGGTGGGAGGGGGTCTCCAGGTGGGTGGGGGTGTCCAGGAAGGAGGGGGTGTCCAGGGGGTGTCCAGGAGTGGGGGGTGTCCAAAAGGGATGGGGTGTCTAGGTGGGTTTCCATGAGTGGGGTATACAGGAGGAGATGGAGAGGGTGTTTTCAGAAGGTAGGGGTGTCCAGGAGGTAGGGGGAGTCTAAGTGTGAGGGTGGGTGGGGGTTTCCAGGAGTGGGGTGGGGGTGTCTAGGAGGGGAGGAAGGAGTCTAGGAGGGAGGGGGTTTACGAGAGGGAGGGGGTCTCTAGGTGGGTGTGGGTGTCCAAGAATGAGGGGGTGTCCAGGAGGGAGTGGGGTGTCCAGGGGTGTTTAGGAGTGGGTGGGTGTCCAAAAGGTAGGGGTGTCTAGGGAGGTCTCCATGAGTGGGGTGTCTAGGAGGGGAGGGAGGGGTGTGTCTAGAAGGGAGGGGGTGTCCAGGATAGAGGGGGTGTCTAGGTTTGAGGGTGGGTGGGGGTGTCCTGGAGTGGGGTTGGGGTGTCTAGGAGGGGTGGGAGGTGTCCAAGAGGGAGGGGGTGTCCAAGAGGGAGGGGGGTCTCCAGGTGGGAGGGGGTCTCCAGGTGGGTGGGGGTGTCCAGGAAGGAGGGGGTGTCCAGGAGGGAGGGGGTTTCCAAGAGTGGGGGGTGTCCTGGGGGGTGTCCATGAGTGGGGTTTCTAGGAGGGGAGGGAGGGGGTGTGTCCAGAAGGGAGGGGGTTTCAATGAGGGAGGGGGTGTCTAGGTAGATATCCATTCAATTCCATTCAATACTGATAATATACAATGGGTAGATCACTTCTAGAGTAGCCTAAAGTGGGTCCATAATGAGGCATCAAAAGTTCCAACCAACCAAACCAATTTCAAGCCCATGTAAAGGCCCAAGAATTATATTCCAGTTCAATTTGAGTCCCAATATATCTTATTTAATGTCATAAATACCCAACATATGCATCATTTACCTTTCTCACATTAGATTTCAAAGAAACGCACTTTTCTCTACACGAACATTGTAGTAGAATACATCTACTGGAAAAATTACTAATGATATATGAGTTTGATGGAAGGAATAATTTCTGATCTATAAGATTTGTGAGTACACTCTCAACTAAATCAATTTTGACCCTCAATCCTGGCATGTGGATTAAATCTACGGAATGATGTGTTTTTTACCAGAAAATGAATTCCAGAATATGTATCCCCGCTACTTATATATATCCCTTCTCTCACTTTCCATAGGATTGGATTCCGCCTATTGTGTCATAGGATCTCTATGTTTCTACTTTATGTATTTTTAAATTATATTTTTCTTAATGTTATGTGAAATTTCATTCCTATTCCTCCAATATATTAATTTTTTGGTGTTTTTCCTTGATTTTTTGAAATGTATCTCTTCAAAAATCATGAAATTGGAGTAATAATCCAAGTTCATGAATTCCCAGGGTAGGACACTAATTAATCCAATCACTTTTTCTAATTTTGAATATCTTATTCAATTTAGAGGAGGGATCCAAGTTTATTCTTGTTTGGTTTGGAGACCAATAAATTTCTCTAATGATATTCATGTATCTTTATAACCACATAAAATCCATTATCTACCCCTTGTTCTAGCTCTTGTTGTTCCCAATGCGATGGAGGAACTTAGGTACATTAAAAAATGATGATGGAGTTGGGTAGAGTTTGATTATTTGTCTATGATTATGGACTAATCAATATTCAAAACCTTGTAGGATTTGAAATTTAGTACACTTAGGATATTTCTAAAATCATATATGATTTTATAATTTATATTAGTGAATGATGGTATATGAATAATATTTATTCCATTATCAAATAGATGATGAAAATATAGTTGGATAAAGAAGGTTATTAATGGGTATACACTGGATTCATCCCTTTCGTACTAACATCATTTTAGGATTGTCTACTAATTTGTTTTAAATGTCTGATACTTTATTTCCAGGGTGTGGGAGGGGGAGGGGGTTGTCCAGGGAAAGGGAGGGGGGCTCCAGGGGGAGTGGTGGGGGCTGTCCAGAGAAAGGGAGGGGTGTGGGGGGGGCTGTAGGTGGAGTGGTGGGGTGATGTCTAGGGGTATGGAGGGGGCTATCTTGGGGAGGGGAGGGAGGGGGGTCTGGATAATCACACTAAAGAACTATGAGGGAGGGGTGTCCAGGTGGGAGGGTGGGTGGGGGTGTCCAAGAAGGAGGGGGTTTCCAGGAAGGAGGGGGTTTCCAGGAGGGAGGGGGTTTCCAGGAGTGGGGGTGTCTAGGAGTGGGGGTATCTAGGAGGGGAGGGGGTTGTCTAGGGGATGGTAAGGGGGTATCTAGGAAAATGTAGGGGTTGTAGGGTGAGGTAGGGGGTTTGTCCGGGAGGAGGGGGGGATGTAGGTGGAGTGATGGGGGGACTGTCCAGGGGTAGGGAGGGGGCTGTCCAGGGGGGTTGTCTCGGGGAGGGGAGGGAGGGGGGTTTGGCTAATCACACTAAAGAACTATGAGATCAAGAAAAAAGTGAACCAGTATGATCATGGCCTATCTAATTTGGTAGGTTCTCATAAATACCTCTGTAATACCCCAAGCTTCCATGGTACGCTTCTCTTTGAATAATACAATAGCGTGTGTTGTACGCAACTTCGAGTTCTAACACACACCACAACCAATCAAACTAACTATAATGAATAGTAATACCCACTTTTTGAAATTTTATACAATTTATCATTCAAAATAGACTTCATTTTTGGATTCGGAATATCAAAATTGGCTTAGGGTGATTTTTTTTACTTTTTTGATAACTTGCATATTTTGATGAATAGTGAAAATTACTAAATTTTAATTAAAAGCAACTTTTTTAATCGAAATAATTAATAGTGATAAATTATGAATTTGAGTGGTTTTAAAGTATAATTATATTATGTTTTTACCATTTAATCCAATTTTTTTCATTGGACATAATTTCACATTTAAACTGGACATAAGCAAGTGTCAATCTTTTGATAGTTATTATTTCTTAAAAATACGTTTTTTGTTTTGACAACAGGAATTAATTTTAAATTAATTTCTGCCACTTCTGTGTTTTGAATTTAGAAAAATGGATTCCATATTTATAATCAAGAGTTCAAAATTTTTTAAATAGGTAACTTTTATTTTCAAACATTTTGAATAATGACACTTTATATTAATGAAGTTAAAGTAAATACAAAAATGACATAAGAATAAATCTTTTAGTAAAAAAATTTACATAGGGTTATACATGTTATCTATTAAACTATAAATATTCATTGTAAATATAAAAAGATTTCCTACATAATGGTATTTTATTTATAATTTTTAGACGTTTAATAATGAAATTTATTTATGACACAATGATGATGCAGTATTTTCCTCATTAATGAAATAATCAAATAGATGGTATTATAAATGTTGAAATAAATATAATTTGAAATTTTTGATGCCATACACTTATTTTATTGGTTAATATGACATGTTAATATTGATTAAATGAATTTGGTTCGAATTAATAAAGTTTTTAATACTTTAACAAAAATCAATTATTAAATAGTGTCAAAATTGATATAAAGGAGTTTTTAAAACAAATATTATATTATTAGTTGATATAATATTCCTAAAAATATAAGGTTCGTCCAAAGGACTTATATAATGATATTTTTAACATTAATGAACCACTTGGGGTTCTCTTGGAAGTATATAGTAAGTTTATTAACCATATAATATCAAAATACAAAGAGACATGGTAAATGTCAAACTATTTAACTAAGAGTTAAATATAAAAGATAAAGTTAATATAGTGACCCAAACCTGTCTAAAACCTATTAGTTGAGTGGTTATAGACCCATACCCACCTTATCATTTAAATAATCCATTTTGGATCCATTATAAACCAAGAATTATTTTATTATAAAATAATATTTCTAGCTTTTCCTAAGGTGCCCCTCACCCCTCTTATAAAAGGGCACTCCCCCTTCTCTCTAATTCACACCTTCAAAGCCTTTTGGCTCGGAAACCCCTACCCAAATATCCTCTCAACTTCCCTCACTTCATCACAGAGGCCTTATTTTATTCATAAAGCCAACTTAAAGAGCCCTTTTGATCAAATCAACAGGAATAACCTGAAGAAGAGGTAATAATTTCACCACCCTCTTTTAAGTTCTCTTCTTCTTACACTTCTTGTTTATTTGTTATTTACATTATAAAATAATAACTACAGTATATTATATATACTGTGATTTTATTATAAATATGGTATAACCATATTCATTATTCTATATATCCTTTGAATGACATGTCACCATACGTGCGTATGTACGGCTTACCGTCTCCACGTCGTGGTGTAATTGTTATTCAACACATTATTACTTGGATGGGTATAATAATGATGTGTAATTCTTGTAAATAATAAATATAACATGATAATTATTTTTTATATATGATATACCATCCAATTATATATTATTTTAATATCAAAAGAATGATATTGTCGCTCGTGCGTACATACGGATTACCGTCTCCACGAACGCGATGAGATTCATTCCTCATCGTATACATTCAAAGACTAATTTTCATTTGATGATTAAAAATAATGTTTAAAGACTTGATATAATTGTGTATATGAATAAAATACATCCCATACATAACAAATATGACTCACATAACAAAAAATATTCAGGAAAACGAATCCGTTAACACCAAAAATGACAATAATACTAAGATATTATTAACAAAGAACTATTAAAAGATCATATATGATATCATATTAATTTATATGATTCTTGTATAATTTAATAACAATTATCTCACCATTATACAGGATTTTAACCTACCCTCGACCAAGGAAAGGTACAAGGTAAGGGTTAATTCTACAACCTCTTCATTATCCGAGGTTGTTTATACGTAATTATCTACTCGGACCTCTTTATCATCCACAACCATGCTTCTTAAAATTATATTTAAAAGCATTTTTACTATTTAATAGACAATGGGTTAAAGTAATTTATAAAATTATGTGTTTTTAAATGAATCTTTCCGTCCTTTTCCAAACAAGGTACTTTTTGACCTTTTCAACAAATTTAACGTAAGAATGTTTTTTTTAACTTATACGGAGGGTGAAGCTATTTTCCAATGTTATAACATCATCAAAGATTCACTTACAAGATTATAAGAATATTTTCAAAATAAATTTTTTTTATAATTATGTGACTCTTAAATGATTTCAAAATAGAAAGAGATATTTCTCTAAAAATGGTTTTGATTTCATCTATGTCAACATCCTTCGATGGATATTAAGTTTATTTGAAGTTGATTTATTATGATACAAAACTTCCATATTGTATTGGAGGTTTTGTGATATGTTTGACTATGGATGTGCTATTTTGATATCATTCATGGTTTATGGTTAAATTATTGACATTTCGTATGCTAGTTTTAATACAAATATTTATAATATGTTTAAACCTTTTCATATGAGGAATGTATTGGACTTAGTAAGTGATGGGTGTAGCCCGGTATAGCTCCTTGATGCATCGGTAGGTCTCATGAGATAACTATACATGGAATTGGATGAGGCCTTTCCCAATTTGATATATGGTTTTGGCTGATTCCTTAATCATTTTAAGATGTCTTGTACGAGGCCTTGACAAAATGTTTCAAAATGTCTGGCATTATACATTCTCTCATTATGAAAATAATATTTATGGTTCATGTGGTCATTAGACTAGTAGAATACCCATGATTATGTTTTATTATGACATTATTTACACAGATCATATTCCTTCCATAAAAGTATTCATGTTTATTATTGTTAAAGGCATGTGGTTTCAATTATTCATCATGCTTAATATTTAGGTCATTTTCCACTGTATTGCTTACCCTTACTGAGCGTTTGAGCTCACCCCTTTCTTATGTTTAATTTCAAAGTATATAAAGAAGTTAGTTATGAGTGACTTGCAGGCAAAATATAAGAGGGTTGGATGTTTCTAATGAAATATATTCTTGTTTTATTTCTCTTCAAGCTATAGAGTTGAACTTATGTATGAATCTTGTTTCTAATAATACTAAATTGATCGGTATTTCAAGACATGATTTCCTTATGATCATGCCAATGTTATGTAATAATGCACCGACTCTGGGTAACTGGGGTTGGGGAATTATAGTTGGTATCATAGGAAGTTTAGTACAAACCTTGGAAACTAGAATTAGATTAACTCTGATTAGAGCACATAGGCCTAAGATAGACTTTGAGGATTAGTATAGAATAACTTCCTAGAATTTTGGTATTGTAGAGATTTTTTGGGTTTTCCAAGAAATACATCCATGTCTAGATATGAGCGGTTAGAGGCGGCTCTGGCACAGATGTGCCTAGGGATAAAACCCGAAAACACCGCTTTGAGCTAGACTCGAATGGGAACTGTTGCACGACAACATGCCTTGATGCACTCTTGGTTACGACACTCCCATGGGATATGCTTAGGATAATTCTCATTTTCTTTATAAACCATTATAAAGGTTTTATGAGTATATACTCCCTCAAAGAAAACATTTTTTATGATTATGGATTATATCCATAAACTGTTCAATTTATGTTAAGTGTTTTACAAGTTTGGATTTATGTATTTCGATTCATAAACTAATCTAGTGTATGCCATTGTTTAGAAATGGCGCCTAGTGGAAGGAATGGAAACCATATCAATGAAGGAACTCCATGTAGGGATTTTCCTCCTATTCAAGATAATTATAGTGGAGATGGTGATACAACTAGTGTTGATCATCTTATCACCATACTGGGACAACTCACTCAGGTTATGAATAATAACCTTACCCATATGGAGCACCCTGATCCAAAACGTGGAGGATTAATATTAGATCGCTTCATGAGGAAAAAACCTTCAACATTCAATGGGAGTACAAATCCATTAGTGGCTAAGAAATGGATAAATTCCTTAGAGAAAATATTCCACACTTTGGGGAGTAGAAAAAGGGAAAAAGTTGTCATGGCAGTTTACCACCTCACTAGAGATGTTGATCAATGGTGGTAATTGATTCAAAACACAAAGGATGACGAGGAAGTATCAAATATGGAATGGAGGGTGTTTAAAGAAATTTTCTTAGAAAAATACTTTCCTCAAGACCATCGAGCGGATACGGAAAGGTAATTTCTGAGTCTGAGGAAAAAGGAGGATGAGAATGTCGTAAAGTATGAAGCTAACAATACTAGGTTAGAGAGGCATGTTTAAAATTATATACGTAACCCAAGAAGTAAGATTGATCATTTCTTTGATGGGTTAAAACCATTTCTCCATCAAGAATTAGTATCACAATCCTTCTCATCATATGAAGATATTGTCTCGGGAGCTATCAAGACAGAAAAAGAATTATCTAAGTCTTATGACTATAAATCAAAGAAAGAGAAGAAGATATCAGATGAACACTATGGGAAAGGAAATAAGAAAACAGGGAAGAAGGGAAGAATTGAATTTCCACCCCATGATAATTGCGGAAAGAATCACCCTGGTGCCTATCTAAAAAGAAAAAAAGCTACAAATGTGGACAGAAAGTCTATATTGTTGGTGATTGTAAGGGAAAGAAAGATGCTACCAATGTTCAATGCTACAATTGCAGGGAGAAGGAAAATTATGAAAATTAATTTCCTAGGCATCAGGGAAACATACCTCAGAAAAGGAAAAGGGATCAAGTCCAAGCTTATGCGATCACTAATGCTGAGGTTGAAGCTTTAAAAGACGTATTGGCAGTTAATTTAATAGTTTCCTCAAGTTTATAAAATGCGTTATCTGATTCTGGATCATCTCATTGTTTTATATCTTCCCAGTTTTCTAAGAAAATTAGATATTTCCAATTTGATTTAATAAGGGGGTTGTCAGTCAAAACTCCTAAGGGAAGTATCATTGCAACAAAGTTTTGTGAATCAGTCCCCATTAGATCACATAAATGTTTTTTATCTGGTGATCTCATCATCATAACCATGATTGAATTTGATATAATCCTCGGTATGGATTGGATTTCAGACCATGATGCGAAAATTTATTGTAAGAAGGAGGATACGTTTTTTGATGAAGATGATAAAGAACACCTTACCATTAGAGCAGAATCGTCACCACGTGATTCTTATCTAGATCCACCCCCAGTAGCTCAACTAAATTAAATTATTGGGGAGTAAGAGAATGAAATAACTGTGGGTGAGTAAAGGAGTGTTCAAATAGAGGATTTACCTATTGTGAAAGAATATGTTGATGTGTTTCCTTAAGATTTACTTGGACATCCTCCAGAATGATAAATTGAGTTTTCCATTGATTTAATTCCTGGATCAAGGCCCATATCGAAGACCCCTTATTGAATGGACACTATGGAATTAGTGGAACTAAAGAAACTACTAGAGTAATTGAGTAATAAGGGATTTATTTGCCCTAGTGTTTCTCCATGGGGATCCCCTGTCCTTTTTGTGAAGAAGAAAGATAGACCTATGAGGTTGTGCATTGACTATAGGGAGATCAATGCTATAACAATAAAGAACAAGTATCCCCTACCTCGCATTGATGATTTATTCGACCAAATTCATGGATCTCAATACTTTTCAAACATTGAACTTTGATCTATATATCATCAGTTGTGTGTAAAGAAGGTTGACATTCTGAAGATAGAATTTCGAACCCGGTACGGGCATTACGAGTTTATAGTAATGCCTTTTGGATTGACTAATGCACCCTCTGTATTCATGGATCTAATGAATAAAATTTTCAAGGAATATCTCGATGATTTTGTGGTGGTATTTATTGATGATATCTTGGTATACTCCCAAAGCTATGAAGAACATGAAAATCACTTGAGAATTATCCTGAAGACTCTTAGAACACATGAATTATATGGGAAGTTTAGAAAGTGTGAATTCTGGCTTCATGAGATTTCTTTTCTTGTCCATATTGTCTCTAAGGATGGAATCTATGTCGATCCTTCTAAGACCAAGGCAATCCAAGAATGGCTAGAAATGACGAGTATAACTGAGGTACGTAGTTTTATTGGTTTAGGAGGTTATTATCGGCGTTTCATCCATAATTTTTCCCAATTGGCTAACACATTATCCAAGATCACACATAAAGGGGTTAAATTTGTTTGGAAAAAAGAGTGTGAAGAATGTTTTGAAGAACTGAAGAGAAGATTAGTCAATGCTCCTATTTTGACTCTACCATCGGGGAATGATGGGTTTGTTATTTATAGTGATGCATCGAAGAAAGGACTTGGTTGTTTCCTTATGCAGAATGATTGAGTTATTGCCTATGCATCACGACTGCTAAAAATTCATGAGCAAAACTATCCTACTCATGATCTTGAGTTAGCAGATGTAATCTTTGCTTTGAAGATTTGGAGACACTATCTCTATGGTGAAAAATGTGAGATATATACCGATCACAAGAGTTTGAAGTATATTTTCTCACAAAAAGAACTCAACATGAGGAAAAGGCGATGTCTTGAACTAATCAAGGATTATGATTTCACTATAAACTACCACCTGGGGAAGGCAAATAATGTGGCAGATGCTTTGAGTAGAAAGGATCATCGTGTTTTGAACAAGATGGGAATTAAAAAGGATCCTATATATATGGATCTAGTAAATATGGATATGGGAATCACCATGGAAGGTGAAACATCAATACTTTTTCAAATGATTTCCAAACCAACTTTACTATAAAGGATAAATAATTCTCATACCGGTGATGAAGAGTTTCAAAAGAAGATTAACGCTGTGAATGATGGGAGATTGAGTGAATTTGTGTATGAAGATGGAATTTTGAAATTTGGGAAGATACTTTGTGTTCCCAATATACCTGATCTGAAAAGGGAATTATTAGATGATTCTCATATCTCTAATTTCTAAATACACCCTGAGAGAATCAAAATGTATAGAGATTTGAAGGAACATTTTTGGCGGGACAATATGAAGAGGGAGATTTCTGATTTTGTGTCAAGATGTATGGTTTGTCAACAAGTGAAAGCTGGAAGGCAATAGACTGGAGGAGTCTTGCAACCTCTTCCCATACCTGAGTGGAAATGGGATAATATCATGATGGATTTTGTCATGGGACTATCAAAGACTCCTAGAAGGAACAATGCAAAATGGGTCATTGTTGATAGTCTTACCAAGTCAGAAAATTTTCTTGCTATAAGAGAAGATTTTCCACTTTAATGATTGGTAAGACTATATATTAATGAAGTTGTTAGACTTCATGGAGTACCACTATCGATTTTTTATGATCGCGATCCACTTTTTACATCAAGATTCTGGAAAAGTCTTCAGAAATCCCTGGATAATGAACTTCATTTGAGCACTGCCTACCACCCCCAAACTGATGGACAATCACAACATACTTTTCAAACCTTAGAAGACATGTTGAGATATTTGTCACTTGACTTTCAGGGTATGTGGGATCAATATTTACCTCTGGTAGAATTTTCCTATAACAATAGCTTCCATTCAAGTATTCAGATGGCATCATATGAAGCGTTATATGGAAAGAGATGTCACACACCAACCTATTGGGATGATGTTGGTGAAAGAAAATTCATAGGCCCAGAACTTGTGGAGGAAACAATGGAAAAGGTGAAGGTAATCCAAAACCACATCAAAGCAGCTCAAAGCAGGCAGAAGATCTATGCTGACAACCAAATAAGGATTTGGAATTTCATGTAGGAGATCATGTTTTCATGAAGGTATCTCCATGGAAGGGTGTTATACGTTTCGGTAAGAATGGAAAATTGAGTCCTAGGTACATCGGACCTTTCTAAATTTTAGAACGAATTGGGGATGTAGCTTATCATTTGGAAATACCGCCAAATATCTCCCAAGTTCACAATGTGTTCCACGTATCACTATTGAGAAAATACATGTCTGGCCCAACGCATGTACTCACCTATGAGGAAGTAGAACTGGAACCCGATCTATCTTATTGTGAAGAGCCCATCAGGATTCTTGATACCAGAGAACAAGTGTTGAGAAACTGGAAAACTTGTCTAGTAAAAGTTCTATGGAGAAACCATAAATGGAAGAGGCAATGTGGGAACCTGAGGAACTTATGATGAAGAACCACCCGAGTCTTTTTATGTAGTAATATTTTAAAATTTTTGAGGATGAAATTATTTTTAAGTAGGGAATAATGTAACAACCCAAGATTCCACTGTAACATCCCAAGTAAGTAATGAATAATAGATATTTTTATCTATGTCTATTAATGATTAAGATAGTATTATAGAGGCTTAAAATGAAAATAAATACAATCTTATGCATGGAATACACTAATATTCTTAAAAGATTGTTTTACTGCCTTTTGATGGCAAACCATTTTTGAATCTATATTTTGACAATTTTATAAACTATTTTTGTCTAAATAAACTTATTCTTTATGATTGGGACATCAAAATTTACCTTGTGTGAATTTTTGGTATTTTTCTGACAATGTTCATTTTTTAATGAATAGTGAAAAATACTGCATTTTACATCAAAACTGCTTTTTAATCTAATTTATTTATATGATTAGATTATGTTTTTAATTGGTTTTGAAGTTAAATTGGAATATATTTTTACCATTTTATCCAATGGTGGTCATTGGAATCAATTTCACTTTGAAATTAGACTTAAACTGGTGTCAATCTTTTGATACTTATTGTTTTGTAAAAACACGCTATTTGCTCTGGCAGCGGGAATTAATTATTAAATTAATTAATGTGACTTATATGATTTGAATTTTGTAAAATAGACATCATTTTTGAATTCGGAATATCAAATATAGCTTAGGGTGAATTTTTGGTAATTTTCTGAAAAACTTCAATTTTTGATGAATAGTGAAACCACTAAGTGGTACTTATAAAGACTGATTTTCCGTTTAAATGAAATTTTTCCATCATTGTGTTTTGAATTTCAAAAATCCGACATACATGGTTGTCATTAAGAAGTAAAATGTGGTTCAATGATATTAAAATAATTTTTTTGGTGAATAGTAACTTATTAAGTTTTTAATCACGATTAGTGGTAATTAGTGCAGTTTAAGGTATAAATAATGCTTTAATAATATGAAATGACCTAGACACATGCCCCAACCTTATTGGTTTTGTCATGTCAGACCAAGACAAGCCATGGGTCAACTTGGGGACCCCATGGATACATTTTGGTTGGGAAATGACATAAATAACTTTTTATTTAATGTAAAAGTAAAAGTGACACAAACATAATATGTTTTACAAAAAGAATTTTTAAATGGGGTTATAAAGATCAGATTTTTGATTATAAATAGTCATTGGAAAGCGAAAAAGATTTCCTACATCATATTATTTTTTTATAACTTTTAGACATTAAATAAATTAAATTATTTATGACATAATAATGATGCAGCGATGACATCATTATTTGACGATTTAAATAAAATGGAATGATAATGTAATATCTATGAACTACACATGTCCAAAACCAATTGGATGAGTGGTTTTCGAACCCTTATCACCTTATCCACGAATTATATCAATGTGGGACCTTTTAAAACCGAAACACATTTTCAAATAAAGTAATATTTCTTTACTTTCCAAAAGTGCCCCTCCTCTCCTCTTATAAAAGGCCCCCACCTCTACCTCATTTCACACACTCCTCAAGCCTTTGGCTCGGCAAACCTCTGCCCATTTACTCTCTCCACATCCCTCTCCTAATACTAGAGGATTCCATTTGGGAATAATCCTTTCAAATGAAGCCTTTAGGCTCAAATCAAAAGGAGTTACACTTTTAAAGGTAATTCATTCTCTCATGGTCATTTGTTTTATTTTTCTTCTCCAACCCCCTAAACTCTTTTTATTTACTTCTTTTTTAACAACACCAGTATCTTCAATATACTAGGATGTTGTTATAAGATTTATTTGAGCTACACTCTCACACAACTACATCAAATCGTTAAAGAACATACGGTTTCCGTGGATGGCGAAATTATGCCTCCCGAAACGATGATTGTTCAATACTCATTTAACACCTTCAAAGGTGGCCATTATGATGTCACTATTTTTATATAATATTTTTATGTTTTCCTTAAGCTTCTTTTATTTCCATTTTGGGCATAACTTTATGGTTCCCATTATGGGTAAACACGATATCTTCATTTTAGGAAGTGCGGACTACCGCCCCCTGAAAGTGATTTGATTCGTTAATACCATATGTGGGATGTGTAAAGGATAAAGTTAATGATATTAAATATGTTATTATACTGGAATTATAATATACTCTTATATCATTATGATTCCATTCCAGAAAATACGAAATAGAAATGGAAGTAGCGTTCATGCGTACGTACGGCTTACCATCTCCATGAACGGTGCATTTCATTTCTTACATCTAAATGTGATGTAATATTATAAATACATGTATATGATGAATATATATGATATATATGTTATCCAAATCATTAATATCATTCTGGATATAACGAACCTTTGACCAAATTAACAACATGTAAGTGTAAGAAGTCTATTTTTGACTTAAGAACCAAATACCGACAAAATGAACATTATTAACTTAACTGATTACATGATGTTCATAACATGGTATAAAAGGAATAATGAACTTGAAAAAGATTCATAATCAAGTAGAGATTAACTCAAGTTTATTATTTAGGATATTAAAGAACGGTCGGGTCAAGTCGGATACGAGGTATGGGACTTCGTCTCAATCTCCTTTCATTGAGGCATATTTTATTTTATACACAACTTTCTTTTATACGGTGTATAAACCCCTTTGACTTTTACGTTTATTCAAAAGGAATATTTTTTATACGAAGCGTTTACTAAACGACAAAAGGGAATGTTTTTGTCGTACGTATGCGGCGACAACGACTTCTCCGTCGTTGTGACCGTTATTTGAGTTTCGGCTTCCTCTACAAGCCATACTTTTTTTTAAAACGAAAAATAAATACCATGTTTTACTTTGGTATTGAAAATGGTTTTCATAATGTTTTTATTATATCAATGTGTTGTATTGATATCTCGTGATTGAAATGTGGAAATGTTATGTTTCCTTTATGCATGTTTTATGTGATATGATTATGTTATGGTTCTTGGTCATTATTATGAAGATTGGTGGTTCCGTGATAAACTAAGGGCGGGTGATCCCGTTATAGCTCTCCAATGCATTGGGTAACGCGAAGGAGTGAAACGTTAAGGTTTCTCCGAAGAGATTTAGGGAATATACTGTGATGGGTATTCCAAACGTAACCAAGAGGGTTACTCCCTACGTAAGAATGTTATGAATGCCTCAAGTTACCTTTATGTCTTATGATTTCTATGATTTATTCATGATTTTATGAGGTATGTTAAAGTGCCTATGTTTTATGGGTAAAGTATGATTTCATTCTTATGTATATATGAGCTCATGTTTCCTTTCCATGTTTTTTTTTATAACCCATACTGAGTTTTTATGCTCATCCCAAGTTTTTGAAATGTTTTTCACAGGTCAAGGGAAAGGTACATGATAAGATGATAGAGTCAAGGATGTGTCAAGAAATAATCCATGTTTTATTTTAAATGTGTTTCCATTGATGGGAATGAAGAATACTATCTTTCTGTAACCACTTTGTTTATATGTGGAATGTAATGCAAGTTTTATGATCTAATTCTCTAAAACTCTAAACCCAAAAAGATCCTCAATGTGAAATCTTGTAATAAATAAAGATTAAGTAAGGTTTAAGGCTGGGGCCTTATATCCACGGTACTCTTCTCTTTGAATAATACAGTAGTGTGTGTTGTATGCAACTTTGAGTTCTAACACACACCACAACCAATCAAGCTAGTCATTATGAATAGTAATACCCACTTTTTGAAATTTTATACATTTTATCTTTCAAAATGGACTTCATTTTTGGATTCATAATATCGAAATAAGCATAAGGTGAATTTTTGGTACTTTTCTGATAACTTTCATATTTTGATGAATAGTGAAAATTACTAAATTTTAATTAAAAAAAACTTTTTTAATCGAAATAATTAATATTAATAAATTATTAATTTGAGTGGTTTTAAATTATAATTAGATTATATTTTTACCATTTAATAAAATTTTGGTCATTGGAAAAAATTTCACATTTAAACTAGACATAAGCAAGTGTCAATCTTTTGATAGTTATTATTTTTTAAAAACACGCTTTTTGTTTTGACAACGGGAATTAATTTTAAATTAATTTCTGCCACTTTTGTGTTTTGAATTTAGAAAAATGGATTTCATATTTATAATCAGGAGGTCCAAATTTTGTAAATAGGTAACTTTTATTTTTATACATTTTGAATAATTACTTCGGTAAATATTTTATTTATCATGGTTAAAGGGTAATCCGGTAAATAAGGGTAAAAAAATAATATTATGATAATATTAAATTACCCTAAAACATGTACTAACCCTATTGGATGATACATTTCCGACCATGGGCATCATTGGGTCGATTTTGGACCCCATGGAGCCACTTGTAAGAGATAATGACACTTTATATTAATGAAGTTAAAGTAAATACAAAAATGACATAAGCATATATCTTTTAGTAAAAAAAAATTTACATAGGTTTATAAATGTTATATATTCAACTATAAATATTCATTAGAAATATAAAAATATTTACTACATAATTTTATTTTATTTATAATTTTTAGACATTGAATAGTTAAATTTATTTATGACACAATGATGATGCAATATTTTCCTCATTAATGAAATAATCAAATACTTGGTATTATAAATGTTAAAATAAATATAATTTGAAAGTTTTAATGCCATACACGAATTTTATTGCTTAATATGACATTTTATGATTTATTAAATTAATTTTTTCGAATTAATAAAGTTTTTAAGACTTTAATAAAAATCAATTATTAAATAGTGTCAAAATTGACATAAAAGAGTTTTTAAAACAAATATTATATTATGAATTGATATAATATTCCTAAAAATATAAGGTTCAGAAAAAGGACTTATATAATGATATTTTTATCATTAATAAACCACTTGGGGTTCTCTTGGAAGTATATAGTAAGTTTATTAACCATATAATATAAAAATACAAAGAGACATGGTAAATGTCAAACTATTTAACTAAGAGTTAAATCTAAAAGATAAAGTTAATATAGTGACTCAAACCTGCCTAAAACCTATTGGTTGAGTGGTTATAGACCCATCCCCAAATTATACTTTAAATAATCCATTTTTTAGCCATTATAATCCGAAAATTATTTTATTACAAAATAATATTTCTAGCTTTTCCTAAGGTGCCTCTCACCCCTCTTATAAAAGGACACTCCTCCTTCTCTCTAATTCACAACTTCAAAGACTTTTGGCTCGGCCAACCCCTGCCAAAATATCCTCTCAACTTCCCTAACTTCATACTAGAGTCCTTTATTTAGTCATAAATCCAACTTAAGGAGCCCTTTTGATCAAATCAAAAGTAAGAACCTGAAGAAGAGTTAATAATTCCACCACCATCTTTCAAGTTCTTTTCTTATTCCACTTATTCTTTATTTGTTATTTCCATTATAAAATAATAAATCCAGTATCTTCTATATACTGTAATGTTATTATAAATATGGTACAACCATATTCATTATTCTATCCATCCTTTGAATGACATGTCACCATACGTGCGTACATACGGCTTACCATTTCCACGTCGTGGTGTAATTGTTATTCAATACATTATTACTTGGATGGGTATAATAATGATTTGTAATTCATGTAAATAATAAATATAACATGATAATTATTCTTTATATATGATATACCAAACAATTTTATATTATATTAATATCAAAGGAATGATATTGTCGCTCGTACGTACGTATGGATTACTGCCTCCACGAACGCGATGAGATTCATTCTCCATCGTATCCATTAAAAGAATAATTTTCATTTTATGATTAAAAATAATGTTTAAAGATTTGATATAATTCTGGATATTAATAAGATACATCCCATCTATAACAAATATGACTCACATAATAAATAATATAAAGGAAAACGAATCTATTAACACCTGAAACGACAATAATACTAAGATATTATTAACAAAGCAATGTTAAAAAATCGTATATGATATCATATTAATTTATATGATTCTTTTATAATTTAATAAGAATTATTTCACCATTATACAGGAGTTTAACCTACCCTTGACCAAGGAAAATTAAAAGGTAAGGGTTAATTCTACAATCTGTTCATTATCTGAGGTTGTTTATACGTAATTATCTACCGGGACCTCTTTATCATCCACATCCATGTTTCTTAAAATTGTATTTCAAAACATTTTTACTATTTACTAGACAATGGGTTAAATTCATTTATACCCTTATGTGTTTTGAAAGGAATCTTTCCATCTTTTTCCAAACAAGGTACTTTTTGACGTTTTCGACAAATTAATGGTAAGAATGTTTTTTTAACTAATATGGTGAGTGTGGATATTTTCCACCATTATAATATCATCAAAGCTTCCCTTACAAGATTATAATAATATTTTAAAAATAAATTTTTTCTTTATAATTATGTGACTCTTAAATGATTTCAAAATAGAAAGTGATATTTCTCTAAAAATGGTTTTGATTTCATCTATGTCAACATCCTTTGATGGATATTATGTTTATTTGAAGTTGATTTATTATGATAAAAAACTTCCAAATTGTATTGAAGGTTTTTTGATATGTTGGACTGTGGATGTTCTATTTTTATACCATTCATGGTTTATGGTTAAATTATTGACATTTAGTATGCTAGTTTTAATACAAATGTTTATGATATGTTTAAACCTTTTCATATGAAAAATGTATTGGACTTAGTAAGTGATGGGTGGAGCCCGCCATAGCTCCTTGATAAATCAGTAGGTCTCATTAGACAACTAGACGTGGAATTGGTTGAGGCCTTTCCCAATTCGATATATGGTTTTGGCCGAGGCCTTAATCATTTTTAGACATCTTGGCCGAGGCCTTGACAAAATGTTTTAGAATGTCCGGCATTATACATTCCCTCATTATGAAAATAATATTTAAGGTTCATGTGGTAATTAGACTAGTAGAATACCCATGATTATGTTTTATTATGGAATTATATACTCATCTCATATTCCTGCCATAAAATTATTCATGCTTATTATTGGTAAAGTCATGTGGTTCCAATTATTCACCATGCTTAATATTTATGTTTTTTTCCGCTGTATTTCTTACCCTTACTGATCTTTTGATCTCACCCCTTTATTATGTTTCATTTTACTATGATATGAAGAATTTAGTTATGAGTGACTTGCAGGAAAAATCTTAGAGGCTTGGATGTTTCTAATGAAATATATTTTTGTTGTATTTCTCTTCAATCTGTAAAGTTGAACTTGTGTATGAATCTTTTCTCCAATAATACTAAATTTATCGGTCTTTAGACACATGATTTCCTTGTGATCATTCCAATGTTCTGTAATAATGCACCGGCTCTAGGTAATTGGGGTCGGGGCGTTACTGTTGGTATCAGAGGAAGTTTTGTATAAACCTTGGAAACTAGGTTTAGAGAAACTCTGATTATAGCACATAGCCCTAAGATAGAATTTGAGGATTAGTATAGAAGAACTTCCTATAATTTTGGTATTATAGAGATTTTGTGAGTTTTCCAATCAATACATCCCTATCTGGATACAAGTAGGTAGAGGTGGCTCTGGCACAGATGTACCTAGGGGTAAAACCTGAAAACACTGCTTTGAGCTAGACTCGAACGGGAACTGGTGCACGACAACGGGCCTTGTTGCACTCTTGGTTACGACACTCCAAGGGGATATGCTTAGGATAATTCTCATTTTCTTTATAAACCATTATGAAGGTTTTATGAGTATATACTTCCTCAAAGAAATCATTTTTTATGATTATGGATTATATCCATAAACTCTTCAATTTATGTTAAGTGTTTTACAAGTTTGGATTTATGTATTGCGATTCATAAACTAATCTAGTGTATGACATTGTTTAGAAATGGAACCTATTTGAACGAATGGAAACTGTATCAATGCACGCACTACATGTAGGGATTTCCCTCCTCTTCAAGATAATTATAGTGAAGTTGGTGATACAACTAGTGCTGGTCAGCTTATCACCATACTGGGACAACTCACTCAGGTTATGAATAATAACCTTACCCGTATGGAGCAACCTGATCCATAGCGTGGAGGATCAATTTTAGATCGTTTCATGAGGCAACAACCACCGACATTGAATGGGAGTACAAATCGATTAGTGGCTGAGTAATGGATAAATTCCTTAGAGAAAATATTCCACGCTTTGGGGAGTAGTGAAAGGGAAAAAGTTTTCATGGCAGTTTACCACCTCACTGGAGATGTTGATCAATGGTGGTCATTGATTAAAAATACAAAGGATGAAGAGGAAGTATCAAATATGGAATGGAGGGAGTTTAAAGAAATTTTCTTAGAAAAATACATTCCTCATGACCATCGAGCGGGTATGGAAAGACAATTTCTGAGTCTGAGGAAAAAGGAGGATGAGAATGTTCCAAAGTATGAAGCTAACTTTAAAAGGTTGGAGAGGTATGCAGAAGATTATATATGTAACCCAAGAAGTAAGTTTTATCATTTCTTTGATGGGTTAAAACCATTTCTCCACTGAAAATTAGTATCACAATCATTCTCATCATATGAAGATTTTTTCTCGTGTGCTTTCAGGATAGAAAAGGAATTCTCTAAGTGCTATGACTTTAAATCAAAGAAAGAGAAGAAGAGATCTGCTGAACACTCTGGGAAAGGAAAAAAGGAAACAGGGAATAAGGGAAGAATTTAATTTCCACCCTATGATAATTGCGAAAGGAAGCACCTTGGTGCCTGTCTAAAAGGAAAAGGATTATGCTACAAATGTGGATAGAAAGGCCATATTACTGGTGATTGTAAGGGAAATAAATACGCTACCAATGTTCAATGCTACAATTTCATAGAGATGGGATATTATTCAAATTAATTTCCTAAGCGTCAGGGAAACTTACCTCAGAAATGGACAAGGGATCAAGGCCAAGCTTATGCAATCACTACTGTTATGGTTGAAGCTCTGAAATACATAGTGGCAGGAAATTTAATGGTTTCCTCAAGTTTAGAAAATGCATTATTTGATTCTGGATCATCGCATTGTTTCATATCTTCCTAGTTTTCTAATAAAATTAGATATTTCAAATTTGATTTAACAAGGGCTTTGTCAGTCAAAACTCCTAAGGGAAGTATCATTGCAATAAAGTTTTGTGAATCGGTCCCCATTAGAGCACATAAATGTTCTTTATCTGCAGATCTCATCGTCATACCCATGATTGAATTTGATATAATTCTCATTATGTATTGGCTTTCGGACCATGATGCTAAAATTTATTGTAAGAAGAAAGAGGTTACGATTTTTGATGACGATGATAAAGAACACATTATCTTTAGAGTAGAATCGTCACCACCTGATTCTTATCTAGATCCACCCCCAGTAGATCAACTAAATTAAATTATTGGGGAGGAAGAGAATGAAATAACTGTGGGTGAGGAAAGGAATGTTCAAATAGAGGATTTACCTATTGTGAAAGAATATGTTGATGTGTTTCCTTAAGATTTACCTGGACATCCTCCAGAACGAGAAATTGAGTTTTCCATTGATTTAATTCATGGATCAAGGCCCATATCGAAGACCCCTTATAGAATGGCCACTGTGGAATTAGTGTAACTAAAGAAACAACTAGAGGAATTGAGTAATAAGGGATTTATTCACCCTAGTGTTTCTCCATGGGGATCCCATGTCCTTTTTGTGAAGAAGAAATATGGATCTATGAGGTTGTGCATTGACTACAAGAAGATCAATGTTATAAAAATAAAGAACAAGTATCCCCTACCTCACATTGATGATTTATTCGACCAACTTCATGGAGCTCAATACTTTTCAAAGATTGACCTTTGATTTGGATATCATCATTTGTGTGTAAATAAGGATGACATTCCGAAGACAGCATTTCGAACCAGGTACGGGCATTACGAGTTTATAGTAATGCCTTTTAGATTGACTAATGCACCCTCTATATTCATGGATCTAATGAATAGAGTTTTCAAGGAATATCTTAATTATTTTGTGGTGGTATATATTGATGATATCTTGGTATACTCCAAAATCTATGAAGATCATGAAAATCACTTGCGCATTATCCTGAAGACTCTTAGAAGACATGAATTATATGGGAATTTTAGCAAGTGTGCATTCTGGCTTCAGGATATTTCTTTTCTTATCCATATTGTCTCCAAGGATGAAATCTCTGTCGATCCTTCTAAGACCAAGGCAATCTAAGAATGTCCAGCACTGATGAGTATAACTGAGGTAAGCAGTTTTATTGGTTTAGCAGGTTATTATCGGCGTTTCGTCCGGATTTTTTTCCTGATGGGCTAACCCATTAACTAAGCTCACATGTAAAGGGGTTAAATTTGTTTGGAAAAAAGAGAGTGAAGAATGTTTTGAAGAACTGAAGAGAAGATTAGTCAATACTCCTATTTTGACTCTACCATTGGGGAATGATGGGTTTGTTATTTATAGTTATGCATCGAAGAAAGGACTTGGTTGTGTCCTTATGCAGAATGATAGATTTATTGCCTATGCATCACGATAGCTAAAAAATCATGAGCAAAACTATCCTTCTCATGATCTTGAGTTAGCATCTGTAATATTTGCTTTGAATATTTGGAGAAACTATATCTACGGTGAAAAATGTGAGATATATACCGATAACAAGAGTTTGAATTATATTTTCTCACAAAAAGAACTCAACATGAGGCAAAGGAGATGGCTTGAACTACTCAAGGATTGTGATTGCACTATACAATACCACCCGGGGAAGGCAAATAAGGTTCCAGATGCTTTGAGTAGAAAGGATCATGGAGTTTTGAACAAGATGAGAGTTGAAAAGGATCCTATATATATGGATCTAGTAAAGATGGATATGGGAATCACCATGGAAGGTGAAACATCAATACTTTTTCAAATGGTTTCTAAACCATCTTTACTAGAAAGGATAAAGAACTCCCAGACTAGTGATTAAGAGTTTCAAAATAAGATTAAAGCTATGAATGATGGGAGAGTGAGTGACTTTGTGTATGAAGATGGAATTTTGAAATTTGGGAAGAGACTTTGTGTTCCTAATATACCTGATCTGAAAAGTGAATTGTTAGATGATTCTCATAGCTCCAATTTCTCTATACAACCTGGGAGCACCAAAATGTATAGAGATTTGAAAGAACATTTTTGATGGGACAACATGAAGAGGGGGATTGCTGATTTTGTGTCAATATATATGGTTTTTTCAATAAGTGAAAGGTGGAAGGAAACAACCTGGAGGAGTCTTGAAACCTCTTCCCATACCTGAGTGGAAATGGGATAATATCATGATGGAGTTTTTCATGGGACTACCAAAGACTCCTAGAAGGAACAATGCAATATGGGTCATTATTGATCATCTTACCAAGTCAGCACATTTTCTTTCTATAAGAGAAGATTTACCAATTGAATGATTGGAAAGACTATATATTAATGAAAATGTTAGACTTCATGGAGTACCACTATCGATTGTTTCTGATCATGATCGACATTTTACATCAATATTCTAGAAAAGTTTTCAGAAATCCCTGGATACTGAACTTCATTTGAGAACTACCTACCACCCCCAAAATGATGGACAATCAGAATGGACTATTCAAACCTTAGAAGACATGTTGAGATCTTACTCACTTGACTTTCAGGGTATGTGGGATCAATATTTACCTCTGGTAGAATTTTCCTATAACAATAGCTTCCATTCAAGTATTCAGATGGCACCATATGAAGCGTTATATGGAAAGAGATTTTGCACACCAACTTGTTGGGATGATGTTGGTGAAAGAAAACTTGTAGTCCTAGAACTTGTGGAGGAAACGATGGAAAAGGTGAAGTTAATCCAAAACCACATCAAGGTAGCTCAAAGTAGGCAAAAGAGTTATGCTGACAACCGAAGGAAGGATTTGTAATTTCAGGTAGGAGATCATGTTTTCTTGAAGGTATCTCCATGGAAGGGTGTCATACATTTCGGTAAGAATGGAAAATTTAGTCCTAGGTATATCGGACCTTTCAAAATTCTAGAACAAATTGAAGTTGTAGATTATCATTTGGAAATACCGCCAAATCTCTCTCATGTTCACGATGTGTTCCACGTATCACTATTGAGAAAATACATGTATGACCCAACGCATGTACTCACCTATGAGGAAGTAGAACTGGAACCCGATCTGTCTTATTGCGAAGATCCCTTCAGGATTCTTGATACCAGAGAATAATTGTTGATAAACCGGACGACTCGTCTAGTAAAAGTTCTATGGAGAAAACATAAGATGGAAGAGGCAACGTGGGAACCCGAGGAACTTATGATGAAAAACCACCCGATTATTTTTATGCAGTAATATTCTAGAAATTCTGAGAAATAAATTATTTGAAGGAGGGGAGAATGTAACACCCCAAGCTTCCACGGTACGCTTCTCTTTGAATAATATAGTAGTGTGTGTTGTACGTAACTTTGAGTTCTAACACACACCACAACCAATCAAACTAGCCATTATGAATAGTAATACCCACTTTTTGAAATTTTATACATTTTTTATTTCAAAATGGACTTCATTTTTGGATTCAGAATATCGAAATTAGATTAGGGTGAATTTTTTGTACTTTTCTGATAACTTTCATATTTTGATGAATAGTGAAAATTACTAAATTTTAATTAAAAACAACTTTTTTAATCGAAATAATTAATAGTGATAAATTATGAATTTTAGTGGTTTTAAAGTATAATTAGATTATATTTTTACGATTTAATCCAATTTTGGTCATTGGACATAATTTCACATTTAAACTGGACATAAGCAAGTGTCAATCTTTTGATAGTTCTTATTTCTTAAAAACACGCTTTTTGTTTTGACAATGAGAATTAATTTTAAATTAATTTATACCAATTTTGTGTTTTGAATTTAGAAAAATGGATTCCATATTTAGAATAAGGAGTTCCACATTGTGTAAATAGGTAAATTTTATTTTTAGACATTTTGAATAATTACTTCAGTAAATATTTCATTTACCATGGTTAAAGGGTAAATTCGGTAAAGAAGGGTAAAAAAATAATATTATGATAATATTAAATTACCCTAAAATGTGTCCTAACCCTATTTGATGATACATGTACGACCATGGGAATCTTTGGGTCGATTTTGGGACCCCATGGAGCCACTTGTAAGTGATAATGACACTTTATATTAATGAAGTTAAAGTAAATACAAAAATAACATAAGCATATATCTTTTAGTAAAACAATGTTTACATAGGGTTATACATGTTATATATTAAACTATAAATGTAAATTATAAAGATAAAAATATTTCCTACATAATTTTATTTTATTTATAATTTTTAGACATTGAATAATTAAATGTATTTATGACACAATGATGATGCGGTATTTTCCGCACTAATGAAATAATCAAATAGTTGGTATTATAAATGTTAAAATAAATATAATTTGAAAGTTTTGATGACATCTATGAATTTTATTGGTTAATATGACATGTTAGGATTTAATAAATGAATTTTTTTTGAATTAATAAAGTTTTTAGGACTTTAAAAAAATCAATTATTAAATAGTTTCAAAATTGACATAAAGGAGTTTTTAAAACAAATATTATATTATTAATTGATATAATATTCTTAAAAATATAAGGTTTGGCCAAAGGACTTATATAATGATATATATATAATTAATGAACCACTTGGGGTTCTCTTATAAGTATAAAGTAAGTTTATTAACCATTTAATATAAAAATACAAAGAGACATGGTAAATGTCAAACTATTTAACTAAGAGTTAAATTTAAAAGATAAAGTTAATATAGTAACCCAAACCTGTCTAAAACCTATTTTTTGAGTGGTTTTAGACTCATACCCATCTTATCCTTTAAATAATCCATTTTGGAGCCATTAGAAACCGAAAATTATTTTATTATAAAATAATATTTCTATATTTTCCTAAGGTGCCCCTCACCCCTCTTATAAAAGGGCACTCCCCCTTCTCTCTAATTCACACCTTCAAAGCATTTTTTATCGGCCAAACCCTCCCCAAATATCATCTAAACTTCCCTTAATTCATCCAAGAGGAATTAATTTAGTCATAAAGCCAACTTAAGGAGCCCTTTTGATCAAATCAAAAGGAAGAACCCGAAAAGGAGGTTATAATTTCACCACCCTCTTTCAAGTTATTTTCCTCTTCCACTTCTTCTTTCTTTGTTATTTCCATTATAAAATAATAACTCTGGTATATTATATATAATTTTATTTTATTATAAATATGTTACATCCATATTCATTATTCTATCCATCCTTTGAATGACATGTCACCATACCTGCGTACGTACGGCTTACCGTCTCTACGTCATGGTGTAATTGTTATTCAATACATTATTACTTGGATGGGTATAATAATGATGTGTAATTCATGTAAATAATAAATATAACATGATAATTATTCTTTATATATGATATAACATCCAATTATATATTAATTTAATATCAAAAGAATTATATTGTCGCTCGTGCGTACGTACGGATTCCCGTCTCCACGAACGCGATGAGATTCATTCCCCATCGTATCCATTCAAAGAATAATTTTCATTTGATGATTAAAAATAATGTTTAAATACTTGATATAATTATGGATATTAATAATATACATCCCATCCATAAAAAATATGACTCACATAACAAATAATATAAAGGAAAACAAATCCGTTAACACCTGAAACAACAATAATACTAAGATATTATTAACAAATCAATGTTAAAAGATTATATATGATATCATATTAATGTATATGATTCTTGTATAATTTAATAACAATTATTTCACCATTATACAAGAGTTTAACCTACCCTCGACCAAGGAAAAGTACAATGTAAGGGTTAATTCTACAATCTCTTCATTATCCGAGGTTGTTTATACGTAATTATCTACTGGACCTCTTTATCATCCACATCCATGTTTCTTAAAATTGTATTTCAAAACATTTTTACTATTTACTATAAAATGGGTTAAATTCATTTATACCCTTATGTGTTTTGAAATGAATCTTTCCGTTGTTTTCCAAACAAGGTACTTTTTGACCTTTTCGACAAATTTAAGGTAAGAATTTTTTTTTAACTTATACGGTGGGTGCGGCTATTTTCTACCATTATAACATCATCAAAGCTTAACTTACAAGATTATAAGAATATTTTCAAAAAAAATGTTTTCTTTATAATTATGTGACTCTTAAATGATTTCAATATAGAAAGAGATATTTCTCTAAAAAGGGTTTTTATTTCATCTATGTCGACATCTTTTGACGGATCTTAAGTTTATTTGAAGTTGATTTATTATGATACAAAACTTCCAAATTGTATTGAAGGTTTTGTGATATGTTTGACTGTGGATGTGCTATTTTTATACCATTCATGGTTTATGGTTAATGTATTGACATTTTGTATGCTAATTTTAATATGAATGTTTATGATATGTTTAAACCTTTTCATATGAGGAATGTATTGGACTTAGTAAGTGATGGGTGGATCCCGCTATAGCTCCTCGATGCATCGGTAGGTCTCATGAGACAACTAGACGTGGAATTGGCCGAGGCCTTTCCCAATTTGATATATTGTTTTGGCCAATGCCTTAATCATTTTTAGATGTCTTGGCCGAGGCCTTTACAAAATGTTTCAGAATGTCTGACATTATACATTTCCTCATTATGAAAATAATATTGATGGTTTAGGTGGTCATTCAACTAGTATAATACCCATGATTATGTTTTGTTATGGAATTATTTACTCAGCTCATATTCCTTCCATAAAAGTATTCATTTTTATTATTGGTAAAAGCACGTGGTTTCAATTATTCACCATGCTTAATATTTATGTCATTTTTCACTGTATTTCTTACCCTTACTGAGCATTTGAGCTCACCGATTTCTTATGTTTCATTTTCCTGGGATATGAAGAAGTTAGTTATGAGTGACTTTCAGGAAAAATCTAGGAGGCTTGGATGTTTCTAATGAAATATATTCATGTTTTATTTATCTTCAAGCTATAAAGTTGAACTTATATATGAATCTTGTTTCCAATAATACTAAACTGATCGGTTTTTCAAGACACGATTTCCTTGTGATCATGCCAATGTTATGTAATAATGCACCGACTCGGGGTAACTAGGGCCGGGGTGTTACAACCTCTCTAAATCTGAGAAATAAATTCCTTCCATACCTTCAAAAGGGCCTTAGATATTGTATCGGGTCCTTGGAGGGGCATAAGTGGTCAGGATTCAAGAAGGTTTGGACCCGATGTCTGATGCAGACATGCTAGCACTCATTCCCTTTGACCTGGTATGGGATAGTACACTCTTTGAGGCTCCTAATATATGTAACTATTAGGTTTACAACCTATCTAGGATAGTAGTATCACTAGTAAAATGTTGTAATTTATTCTAAAATTGAACACTTCTGTGAAATTGAATACACCATCATGTATGTGTCATATTGTATAACCTGTAGAGATTCCTCCATTTTTTTATTGTCAATAAATTAAACCTTTTGGATTCCATGTTGTTGTTGACATTTATTCCTCTTCTTTTCTCATCCATGTAATCTTAACAAAACAATATTTATAAGTCAATGAATCATGTTGAGACTCTTCAAAAATATTAATTCAATCCAAGGAAATATGGACATGTAAAGGTTTTAACAAGTAACAATTGACATTTTATTAATTCATTCTTTCATATAAATGTTTAATTTATTTCATTATCGTACTACTAATATAATATTTTTTTTCTTATATATGTGATTTTTTTTCCTGAGTTTGAATGCTTTGTTCATCAACTAATGCCATGGATGAAAATTTTTGAGAGGGTATCATGGATGCAAAAAGGATGAAACATTAATGTTTTTAATTGTTTGTTGGATAATTGTAATTGTAACTATATTAAACATTGTTTGAAATGTATATAGAAGTGTGTTTTTTTGTATTCATGATTTCAAGTAAATGTATATAGTATTGTTTGGGAAACTCTTGTGCGTGCTATTTTGTTCTTCTATGCTTTGTTTGTGTGTAGGTGTTGTTTGTGCTAGGTGTGCAGGTGTTGTCTCAGGTGTGCAGGTGTTGTGCAGGTGTTGGGTTTGCTCAGGAAACTTAGCCTTTATCAGCGCTAATTAATCACTGACAAATGTGTATTATATCAGCGCTCAAAAAAACTCTGATAAAGGGGGTCTTTATCAGCGCTATTTTGAGCGCTGATATATTAGAAATTTATCAGCACTCAAAATAGCACGGATAAAGATTGCCCTTTATCAACACTTTTTTTAGTGCGGATAAAGGTGACCCTTTATCAGCGCTATTTTGAGCGCTGATAAAGGGTACCCCCCCCCCTTTCTTTTTTGTGATTAACAAAGCTTTTATAGTGCTATTAAAGGTGTTTTTTAGCACCCTTAAAAGCCCTATTTGTAGTAGTGGAAAATGTGTTTTTGGGTAATGAGGTTTTGGGGCGGCCTCCCCACCTGCGAGCCACACGTCCCCAACGAGGACCAAGGTGGCCAAACCTTAGGATTAGGCCAGTTCCCAATGGGGTAAAGGGGCCCATGAGAGGTTTTCTAGCATATAGTATGTGTTTATTTGCAAGTACTCGAACCCGGAACCTCGAGGTCAGGACACCACCGCCTTTAACCAACTCACCCACACCCCATGGGAAAACGTGTTGTTGGGGAACATGGTATTGGGGCGGCCTCCCCACCTACATGCCACACGTCCCCAGCAAGGCCCAAGGTGGCCAACCCTTGGTCTTAGGCCAGTTCCTAACGGGGTAAAGGGGCCCACGAGAGGATTTCTAGCATATTATGTGTGTTTCCATGTGAGGACTCAAACATGGAACCTTGGGGTCATGAGGCCACCACCTTTAACCAACTCACCCTTGCCCCATGGGGAAATGTGTTGTTGGGTAACGAGGTATTGGGGAAGCCTCCCCACCTGCACACCACACATCCCCAAAAAGGCCCAAGGTGGAAAACCCTTGGGCTTAGGCCAGTTCCCAACAGGGTAGAGGGGCCCACAAGAGGTTTGCTAGCATATAGGGCGTGTTGCCTTGCGAGGACTCGAACTCGGAACCCCGGGGTCAGGAGTAACCTCCTTTAACCAACTCACCCATGCCCCATGGGCCAGTTCACTTTCTTTGATACCTCTTATAATAGTATTTTCTTAAACACATTATGACACTTATTATATTAATTTCTCCTTTCAATTATTCTAGGAGTGGACAAAAAGGTTTCATACTACTGTTTTCATGGAAATATTCACTACTAATTTTTAGAAGCATGGGGAATCATCAATAGATCTTCTCTTAAACTATTGGAATATTCCATTAATCACATTTATAGTGGATAGTCTCTCCCTTTTACAATAAATTTCACGAATATTGTAACTTCCATCTCATTCTCTACTTATTTACCAAAATTCTAAATTTGAGTTTCAAGCTTAAGAAAATTCTTCAAATATATACGGAATCCTAAAATATTTTTATGGAGTAATCTTACCACATAGAATTATACTTTCAAAAAATATATTCAACTGTGTTATAATTTGATATATTCATAAATTTTTTATTTTATTATTTTTTATTTATAGGGGCCACAACAAGGACCATCAATGACTAACAACCATGATTTTCAGTGGGGTGTTTAGCTCGTACAATTCACAACATCACCGTCAATATCAAACTGTAATAAGTGAACCCAATGAGAAAGAGGAAAAAAATAACCACGGAGGTGTGGTACAGCATGCATAGAAGGTGCGTTCGCAGTGTAGGAGAGGAGCGATGGAGGAGAGGCCATGGTGGAGGAGAGTCGTAGAAAAGGATATGTGCGACGGAGGAGAGCCACTGGTGGATGAGAGGCGTGGAGAATGAGAGTCACGCGAAGAAGCTCGGTTCGTGAAGGAAGAGGATTCGGTTGCCGAGGAGGAGGAGGCAGGAGAGGAGGGAGGATAGAAGGCAGTGACGATGGCGGCGGAAGGGATCAGCTTCCGCGAGATCTTGAGAGGTGCGAGGAAGGAGGAGAAAGTTAAAATTTATTTATAAAACCTGACAGCACTTTTATCAGCGCTAGATAAAAATCGCTGATAAAAGTATGTTTTATCAGCTCTAAAATTGAAAGAACTGATAAAATCCCATCTTTATTAGCACTAAAAAATCATTGATAAAAGTATTTTTTATTAGAACTACAATTGAAAGTGCTGATAAAACATTCCCTTATCAGCGCTAAAAAATCGCCGATAAATGTATGTTTTATCAACGCTTTTTAATTAGTGCTGATAAAACATACCATTTATTCATAATTATAAAATTATAACCAATATATTTATTACATTTATAATTTTATAAATATATATAATTAATATATTTATTATAATTTAATAATTTAAATTATAGTTAAATATATATATATATATATATATATATGTTTGTGTTTGTGTTTGTGTTTGTGTTTGTGTTTGTGTTTATGTATAAATTATAATTAAATATATATATATATATATATATATATATATATAATTTTATAATATAAATTATAATTAAATATATATAAATATAAATTGATATATTATTTTTATTTTTATTTTCATAAGTAGTTAAATATATATATATATATATATATATATGTTTGTGTCTGTGTATATATTCATTAAATACATATATTTATAAATAAATATATTCAAAAGGTATTCATAAATATATATTTATCATTTAAAAAAAATATTTTGTAATTTTATAATTATTTATACATATTTATATTTAATTATTTATATATAATTATAATTATATATAATATATTTAAAAAGTATATAATTATATATAACTAAATATTTATATTTTTAAATATAATAAATACATTTATTGTTTATTTAAATATATTTATCGTGATTTTAAGTATTTATGAGAAGATGGAGCTTCATATATATAGGAAATGAATGAATACACCAAGTATATATAGTACTGTAGTATATATGGCCAACATTAGGGTAAACAATGAACATATATTCATGAGAATATGAACGTACACATCAATTGACACGTTCATTTGGAAAAATAAATTTAATTAAATATATATATGTTTAATAAGTGTTTATATATATATATATATATATATTAAAAAGTATTTATATATAATATTATAAACATATAGTATAATAAATATATAATAAAGATATAACTAAAACTAATAAACATAATAAACATAATAAAAATGCATTTTTTATTTAATGTATACATATAAACATTATTTTTGAATATAATTAAAAAAAATTATATAAATTAATAATATTTTCTATTAAAAACTTTTATCAGTGTCATTATTAGCATTGATAAAGTCTCCTTTTTATCAGTACTTTTTGTTAGCGCTGATAAAGGGAAGAATTTATCAACGGTTTTTTCTAGCACTGATAAAAGTATCACTTTTATCACTGCTTTCTGATTAGCGCTGATAAAACCCTAGTGCTTCCCTTTCCCGCATTTGAGGTAGTGAAAAAAACACGGACTGGCGGATTGTTCTGCACTCACGTGGGATTACCCGCTCCAGCCCGCATCTGCACAGGCTCAAAAAAACATAGTCTAACACTCTAAACAATTAAATTTTTTAGGGCTTCCCCACCCCATAACCACCACATATCCGCAATGTCTATGGGCCATGAGCCCATTTTTCATCACTATTAGTGCCCAAAGTGAATCTATCTTAGAATAAGATATTTTGGGGGATATATTTTCTAAGAGACCGATGGTAGTAAAACTGAACTTTTATAATTTCAAAATTTAAAAAATAAATTGATAAAGAAAAATAATCTTTCATTATATCAATTTAATCCAATTAAAAGTCGCTAAGAACATTTTTTGAAACTTCAAAATGGTTTAGGATGCATTGGTAAAATAAATATCACTATAAGAGTTATAATGATGTTTGTTTCTAAGTTAATTGGTCACCAATAAAGTTTGTATTTGTTAAATGGAATGACTCCAAAGGTTAATTAAAATGTTAAATTCATAGAAAAGTCTAATATATTTACAATTTTAGAAGAATAGAAATTTAAATACATAAAATTATTGGATATTATGACCTAAACTAATTTGGATAGAAAGTTCAAGTGTGGAACTTAACGATTGATAATCTCAATCTCACTGTTACCCAAATACTCTTTCTCCAGGTATGTTGTTTCACTAGTTTAGTGGGAAGGTTGATTTTCAAATTGGTCACATGGTGGTGCACTGGGTGATCATATAACAATGTGCACCAAATCATTTTTTTTAATTTTTTTATGTGTTTTTTGATTTTTGAATAAAACCACTTTATATGGTTTAGTGGTCACCATTACAAACCATCCAATGAAAAAGACACCACTAACCAAATCATCCAAACACCACATTATAAATTCCACTAAATAAAAATCTAAAAGTGGAAATTACTAGAAACATAAAACCCGAACAAAAACACTGTAAACTGGAATGACTCTCCAGACAACATGGGATTCTAACAGTACTATAACATACCATTCCAAAAACTTCATAGCGGGACCCCTAACACTTGTAGGTCATATCCATTTACTTCTAACCAGTAAAAACACAAAGATCTCCAATGAAACTGCAAATCTCTTGTAGCTATGTTTGGTGGAAACAAAACCCTACAAAAAATCCATCAACTGGGCTCTATTTCAAGCAATAATTAAGCAGTGGTCAAACATTTTCTCCATACCCAATCACCACTTGAGATTCAGACTGTAGAAAAAAACTAAATTAGTGAACCCATCTGGGCAAACTTGTACCATCTTCCTAGCCCTTCACCTTGAAAAAAAGGTAATTGGAATTATATAAGTTAAGGTCACTTAACTTCATTATTCCACAAGCTATATTTCTTGGAAGAAGATACTCCACCCAAATCACATTGAGTGTTGTAATGTTCCATGATAGATTTCATCATAGGTTATTCATTCTGAGATCTCATATCTCCTTTACTCTACAACAGATGAGAGAAAAAAACAAGAAACAGGTACCAACCCTACTTTAGATAGGACAGATTCATCATGACCATCTCTAGGAAGGGAAAATTCAAATTCTTGACTTCCTTCCATGGTAGATGGAAATAACATCTTCGTCAACTAACAGTTGTGTGTACTTAATCACTAGTGAGTGTGGGAGAGCCTTTGTTGTTAGATAAACCACTAGAATAACCTACGAGGGGCAAATACAACCAGCCCCCCTACTTAGAAAATGAGCATAAGGCACCTCGGGAAGGTGAAGACCATACTACTTTTGCTGGGAGGAACCACTAGACTCCTCCATAAATCCCCCTCCAGACATTGTCCCATGAGACTAGGGAGAGCTTATTTTCTTTATTGGTGAGTTTGAATTAGAATCACCCTTTATAATTTTAGAATGAGGTAACCTTCCAGAGGAATCCCAATCATTCTTCAACTCTTTGGAAGCTAGGTTATCTGATAAGACCTTGTGCACACTCAAGGCCTAATTTTCATCTGTCGCTAGTACCGTGAGGTTTGGATTCGCCTCTAAGATCAAACCAAAAGTCTAATTTTTCCTTGATCCAATAAAAAGAACCTGAGATCCATCCTTGAACTACACTTCCTCTTGGAAAACCACTGAGGCATGGAAAGGGGATGAGGGCCCTACATGTATACTGAGAACCTAAAGCCTTTTTCTTTCCCTTTTATAGAGTCCATATATCATGAATGGTCTAGATGAGGGTAGATGGGGGAAGATCCTTACAAGGTACATACCTATCCTCTTGATGATGCCGGTGAGGATCTAGGTTCCTTATGATAGACCAAGTTGTTAATGAGTCTAGAACCCAGGATGAGTAGAAATAGGAGGAATAACAGATGAGCAGTTGTGGGCATGCGTCTTGGACTTTGGTGGATCGTGGGCACGACACCTTCCCTTGGATGAGTTTTCTTATAATAATAAATATCACTCATCCATTGGCATGTCCCCATTTGAGTTTTTGTATGGGAAGCCATATCGTTCTCCTCTATGTTGGGAAGAGGTTGGGGAGTTAGCAGTTATTGGACCTGATGTGGTGCAGAGCACGATAAAGAAAGTTATTTTGGTTCAAGAGAGGATGAAAGAAACACAAGATCGAAAAAAGTCTTATGTCGATCATAGAAAGAGGTCCTTAGATTTTGAGGTTATGTGTTACATGCTCTTGAAGGTTTCCCATCGATGAGGGAAACAGAGGTTCAAAAAAGTGAGTTAGCTCTCGCCTCAATATTTTGGGCTCTTTGAGGTGTTGGAAACATTGGCAAGGTGGATTACTAGTTGGAACTTCCTCCTCAACTAGACTGGATCCATGATGTCTTCCACGTCTCTCGGCTATATCAGTATCTTCTAGATGACACTCATGTCATTGACTAGAGAGAGTTGGATATCGAGGATGATGCAATATTCATGGAATAGCTAGTGAAGATCCAAGACTGTCGAGAGAAGGTGCTTCAAGGATGAACCATTCCCCTGATTCATGTGTTGTGGAGGCATGGTGGCCTAGAGGAGAGTACTTGGGAGCATGAGATGTAAATGCATGGCTAGTACCTAGAGTTTTTTTGACTTTTTCCTCACTTTGTTTTGATTTGTGATGTGCTGTTTAGGGGATGATAGAAAATTATGATGGTAAGTCATTCAGGCGGTAGGTCATTTTTGGTGGTAGGTCATTTCTGGAAGGAGGTCATTCTGGCAGTAGATCATTTTTGGTGGTGGGTCATTCTGGAATTGGGTTATTCTGGAGGTAGGTCATTTTGGTCAATATGTAATTTCAGGGTGATAGGTCACTCTAATAGTGGCATTGAACAGAGTTTCTAGTTTTTTCAAAATTTACAGATTTTTCATTTTTATGGCTTTTATGAAGAAAAATGGGTTTGAAGACTTAATTAATGGGTTTGAAAGTCATTTCAAAGGGGATTAATCATTTCTTCAATTTATAAAAATTCTATAGACCTTTTAAATGTTTAAAACATGTGGTTTTGATGAGATTATCATTTAATGGTCAATCTAAGTCGTATCTAATTCCATGGGTCTCAAATATAATCTTTCAAAATCAGAGAACTTGCATTCGTTCTTTCAGTCTTGATTTATCTTGAGATGGGTGGTTCCACATACTTCTTCCCTCAGAGTCGTGGAGCCTTATTCCTGTAGTTGGATTGAGCTTCCCGAAAGAGGTTTCCTCCTGTACGTGCACCCCATGTTTTGGTGCAATAAGTTTGGGAAAATCTTCTTCTTCTAGATATAAATTCATTCATTTCTCTTTATGTGTATCATGCGGGATGGGTTATTATTGTTATATCTAGTAAAGATGGTTGCATGTGAATTAATAAAGATAAATGAACTGGTTTAAATTAAATAAAAAGGGGTAGGGGAATATGAAGCATGATCTTACAGCTTTGTTGTTGTTTTGATATTGTAAATTGTATGGGATTAATGTCGGCTGAAAATTGTGATCATTGGGGGTTCTTTTTGGCATTTTTATGATGTGAATTTTGATATTCATGTTGTGTGATTATTGAAAAAACTTAAACCATAATTGGATAATCATATACATTTGGGTAATGAATTGGATTCCCTAGGATCTAATGGCCTATGTGATAACGCTCATAAATAAATAAGTGGAATTGAATCAAAGCCCTTATCCCAATCTAGAAAATGTTATGTGTGTGTTGTAATATGTTTGTGGATGGTGTTGTGTTGTGGTTTGGCTATGATGATGCGGTGCATGGGTGGTGGCTATGTTGTGATGGGTGTGGGGGAAGTGGATGCGATATGCAGTGGGGTTGGGATGGTGGTGTGGTTGTGCAATAAGGTTGTGATTGTAGTGGTAGTGCGTTTGTGCAGCGGGGATGACATGGTGGTTGGTTACGCTAGTTTCTCGGGTAGTGATGGAATTAAATGCATGATGATGATATAATATGTGATTCTAATGAATGTTGAATACATAAATTAAAGCTGATTGTATCAATGAAATGGGTTGGTAACGGAAAATCTGAAAAATTCATTATTGAGAATTAAAAATTGAAATATGAATTGGGGATTGTGTTTTTCTTATGGGGGGTTGTGTTTTTAGTTTCTAAAGTGGAAATGGAGGTTCCTTTGAGATGTTTTGTGCCTTTTGAACCCTTAGTATATGGATTGTGTGTTGTAAATTTATATGTATATAACATGTATATTCTTGTGATTTCTATATGCACCTCACCCTCGTCGAGTATTATGTGTCGACACCCGCGTAGTCATGCAGGGGGTGTTTTTTCCAACATCTTGGTGGGAGGATGGATGGATGACTACCCGAACTTCCCCGTATGTGGAGAGATTGCTTACGGTGGGGGTCATGCATGGTAGGAGAGCACAAGTTTGATGTCATTCACATTCACAATACCCTAATACCCTGGTTATGAAATTTTATGTGATGTGATGACTCAGGTGTCTACGGGAAGGATGTGGTTTGATGTCCTGTGATGTTATTCGGAAGAGGTGGGAGTGTTGGGACGTACGAAGTTGGGGTGTGAGAGCATAAAATCAGCGGGGAAGCGGTGTAGGGCACCCTTCATCAATAGGATTCATATTATATTATTATTATTGGATGCATTATTTGGTGATCAAGCCTTGGTGAGGTTGGTGTTTTGGTTAGTATACTTGTATAGGTGTTGTTTGGTTCTGTTGTTTTTCTCACGAGTGCATTAATATGCTCTTTTCACATGTGTATGAGAAACTTTAGTTTTCCTACTGAGTATACTTGTATGGTCACACTATGTATATAATTTTTTTTTCAGGTTTCCAGGAGGACTTCATGAATCATGTTGGACATTACAAGCTCGAACATTTGGATAGTTGTTTTATCGCTACTCTAGCTTTTTTTCTTGGGGTATTTACTTTGGAAAATTTTGTATGTATCAGTTTTATTATACTCGCATTGTGGGATGGTTTGATTTTATTTTATATTATGTCATGGAGTTTGTTTTGGATGATTCATCTTATCTCCCGATCTTGCATTATTATAGAGGGTAATGTCTCTCATACATGATATTTTTATACCCTCAGTGCTAGTTTCCAACCTGAGGCCTACTGGAGATAGGACTCTGGAGGTCATTATCTCTCCCCCCTCATTGTGGTATCTTAGGAGGGAGGGGGTTGTGATAGAGTGATATGACAGTTGATAGTTTGGATATGGGATGGAGTTTGGAGTTAGGCATAGTGAGGATTGCATGGGTTAGTATGGAAAAAGTGTCTATTAACCTTGGAGCGTGACATGGTCCAGGGAGACCAGATAGGACACGAGATTTTAGGGCCCATTGTGACCCAATGCAGAGACTCTGAACTTATTGAAAGACCAAGTGATGTGGATATGTTTTCAAGGTAGAGACCTAGGAGAGGTGCATGCATCATGATGAATTGTATTCTTGTTTGAATTGAGTTGTTTTGGGAAGGTTATAATAAATAAAGTGAAATAAAATGAATCATAATAAAATTCTATACTACCAGCCTTAGGAAATCGTTGTTTATCCTTCAGATATGGATCCTAGTCATCATATGCATGTGGCTTAGGAAGTGGAGGTTCATCAGGATAACCCAGTTGATCACCAAAGGGTTGATCCAACTAAGGATGATGATCAATGGAAGAGGATGTTGCGATCTTTTCAGCATTAGTCTTTGGGAAAGAATGAGGAAAGTGTTTTTGATGTGGAGACAGAGGGATAACTAGAGGAGTTGGAGATCACTTTTAGTTTGATTTAGGCCCCGATGGAGTATTTGGTCCCCCTTGGTAGTTAGTCAGATGTGAGGAGTTGTGCGTCAGATTTGAGGATTGCCAATTTTATCATGTACCCTTGTTTGCGACTTGTTTCATTCAGGAGATTCGCACTCCTCTATTCCACCCTCTCTAGTCCATGATTGGGACTAAATATAGAGAGGCCTCTCATTCCCCTAGTGATGACTATGCCAGTAGAAAGGTAGACCAACTTGTTTGATGTATGCAGGGGATGTGCACTGATGATGGGGAAACATCAGTCATGTGTGGATCTTTTCTTACTTCAGTTGTAGTCATAGGATGTCATCTTCGACATTGAATGATTGTATTTTGTGTGTTTTTTCATTGATTGGTTCCATAGGAGAGTCATGTTCTTAGATGTAGATGGTCAGTGTGTGGTTTTCATTGGCGATAGGGGTTTCTAGGCAGGTAGTGAGTGTTTGGATCCCCTTCTTTCTTTGGTGTCTAAGTTGTCTGTGGAATCAGTAGAAACATGGGCAGAGGAGGCTCCCAAGATTGTCAGGGAGTTCCTGAATGTTTTCCACAAGGACGATGTGACACAACCCCCTTGACGTGACGTTGAGTTCAAGATAGACTTGCATCCAAATGCTTCTTCTATTTAGATGGATCCCTATTGGATAGAACCTTATGAGTTGTGGGAGTTTAGTATTCAATTATATGATTGGATGTAGAGGGGTTTCATCCAAACCAGTGTATCACCATGGGGTGCTCTAGTGTTATTCTCTAAGAAGGAGGATGGTAGTTTGAGGTTGTGCATAAACTACCAGAGGTTGAACCATATGACAATCAGGAATCACTATCCTCTTTCAAGGATCGATGATATTTTTGACCAGTTGAGGGGATAAATTTAGTTATCCAAGATCGATATTCAGTCTGAATATTATCAGTTAAGGGTGAAGGATGGAGATATCCAGAAGACTGCCTTCAAATGTAGGTATGAGAACTTGGAGTTCGTGGTTATTCCTTTTAGTGTTACGAATGCACCAATCATGTTAATGAGGCTTTTGAACTCGGTGTTATGTGTGTTTCTAGACTGGTTCATCATTGTATTCATCGATGACATATTGATCTACTCAAGGTCATAGACAGATTATGTCGAGCATCTCAGAGTTGTTTTACAAGTTCTTTGTCACCGCCTACTCTATGGAAAGTTGTTCAAGTGTAAGTTTTGGGCATGAGAGGTGTATTTCCTCATGCATGTGGTCTCTCAGAAGGGTGTGGCAATGGACTCATCAAAGTTTGAGATAGTTGTTTCTTGGAAAGAACCCAAGAATATGGCAAAAGGTTCGTATCTTCTTTGGTCTCTCAAGCTATTATCGTAGGTTCATGCATGATTTATCTCGAACATTGAATAACATTGAATAACATTTCTACACAAATAATCCAACTCACCATGACTGAATGGGGAACATTTCTGGAAATACATTGAATAACATTTCTTTTCTGGAAATACATTCAAAAACAGGGGAAGGGTTGCTTACGTTTTCCAGGCCTTCGTTGGGTTTTCTTGATCTTCACGTTAGGCGGAACAAATCATCTTCTCCGCCTTCGATTTCAGACATCAGCAGATCTGCCCAGAACAGAGTGTCGTCGTCGGGATACATCCCCATCTCCCGTCTCTGCACGTCCTCCCTCAGAGCCTCTAAGGATGCGCAATATTGCTCCAGCTCCTCCACTCCCATCCCCTCTATCGAACAATCCCACCATGACGGCGCCGGAACATCCGCGCTGTCCACCGAACCCGGCGCGGCTGTCTGGCACGGCGGGACACAAGGAGACATGGGTTGGGAGGAAGAGGCGGCGGCGGAGTCGTCTGCGAGGTAGCGGTCCACGACGGAATCCGCATCGGGGACGCCGAAGGAGAAGAATCGGCCACCGGGTGAGGAGAGAATGACGGCGACCTGCGTCCCCAAGAGGGTGGAGAAGCTGCTGGCGCTGTGGAAGAGGGTTTTCTTGCGTTTGGCGAAGGTGACTTGGCGGTGAGTCCTGGACTCGATACGCTTCATTTCAATCTTCCTGCGCCCCGCGGTCTTCTTTTGCTTTTCCTACGGAGAAGGAAATTCAATGTGAAAATGCAGGCCCTTGGGAAATTTGTCACTTGATCTCTTCATCAGCGGTTTATCATTTTAGAATAAATTTTAGATGCGCAAAACCCATCCACATAAAAGAAAAAGATGGATTTTATATACATTCCTTTAAATAAATTTAATTGGATACAATATAGTGGAAGCCCAATTCCCACTCCCCAAAATTTATTAAAAGAAAAACGGGGTACAATGGTGCAATGAAAGTTCATGAACATAAAATTCATTGAAAACAAATACACTTCAAGTGAAAATCCATTATTAGCACTATTGTTGAATCACAATAAATTATGATTGTAGCGATTATTCATATAATTTACCTGTCAATAGAATCGGTGATCTCTCTTGTTCCTCTGGTGTACCATAAAAATCATATATATCATCAATCATTGTAATAAAACATCCTTGTTTAGACACCGCCTCTCTGAATTTGCTATATTATGGCTCAAAAGGCATGGAACAACCCCACACGAGGTTTTGTTTCAAAGCGATTCTATGAAAATCATGTTTGTACAAATCAAGTTCCACCCACCACCTGTACGTAAAAATATATATGAAGAATATCACCATTTAAAGAGTTGTGTATGAAAATTGAAAATTTAAGGAGGGGGTCTTGCATACTTTTCCAAGTTTTCGAGCTTTTTTGGTGAATGGATTACACCATGTTAAAGTCCTTTGAAAGCCTCAGTAAGGTGGGGTTCCGATTCTCATGTTTCTCGTACTCCCCGATGAACCACCTTGCCTTGAACCTGGCAGTCGATCAGTGCAACGACAAATCCAAGTCTTACTCCACCAGTCTCTTCATAGTGCATGTGGGAATCTTCTCCTTGATGTTGGTGAGATGTGCAGTGGTACGGGCCTACTGGTGGGTGTTTAAGTGTTACTTAATTATTTTTATTAAGTTTCCCTACTTAAACAGATCCACCCCTCCCCCTTCTCCCCCCTTGCACTCTCCCTGGCAGAAGCTCTCCCAACAAAGGATCCACCTCATCAAGCTCCTCCCCCACCTCTCCAAGGTGGTTGCGGCTTCGGAGGATCGTTCGTGAAGCGACGGGCTACGCCCTGCGAGGTAGGTTCGTTGCGTTTCGTTTTTAATTTCCGCATCTACTTTGAACTCAATTTTTTAGAGTGTTGAAATGCTGTTAATTCGTCTAATGAAGGTCATAGATGTGTAGGGTTCGATCCGAGCTTCCAAACGCTATTTTCGGTTCGAAAATACGAGTCCCAGGGCGTCTGGGGTGGGCCTGGGAAGTTTTCCGGCAAAAACCCTCTGCTTTCCGGTGGTTCCAGGGCGGTCTGGCGGCTCCACGCGGCGGTCCGGCAAGTCCAGGCGGTGGTCCGGCGAGTCTCGGTGGTGACGGCTCCTCATGCGGTCCGGGAAGGTGGGCGAGTGGCAGAGGGAGGTGACGGCGGCGGCGCACGTGGGAGCCCAAGGGTGCGGGTCGGCCGGCTTTGCCGGTCGGTGAGCAGCGGGAGACCGGGGTCTTCGTGACCCCGGGTCCGGACCGGGACCCGTGAAACGCGGGTCCCGTGGAAAAAAAAGCTGGACCGGCTTAAGCCGGTCCGGGTGAGGCGGTGTAGCCTGCACGATGAACCGCAGATTGGATTGGATCGGGCGGTCCGAGCAGCTGAGCTGCGGACCGCCGGTTCAGGGAGAGGGTGGGCCGACCGAACCGGCCCGACCCACCTCCATTAGTACTAAAACGCCTCCTTTTTGCAAACCGAGTGTAGGATTCGCGTTCCGTATGTGGCGATGTGATCCTCAGATCGAGACGGAAGTTTTGATATGGTCTCGGGGATTTTTAATTCTTGAGATGGGGGCTCAATGGCGCGACACGCCCGTTAAGTGTTATTTAGCGCCTCGCCGAGATTCTTGTTTTGAATGGCGCGAGCACATCCCGAGTCTGTTTTAGGCGTCGTTAGCGGCATTGTGACCCTGGCATCGAGACGAAGTTGACCAGGGTGGTTTCAGGCATTGAAGCCAGAGTTGAGGCGTGGGCCCACAGGCTGTCATTCAAGCTGCGTGCAGCGTTTTTGCGACTTTTCACCAGACGTCCGTTCAGGGCGTATGAATAGTCGATTTGGCATGTTTTTCCGAGAAAATCACGATGGCGCAGTTTGATCGACCTTTTTCGGGATCGATGTGTGGGCCCCATGAGATTCTGTATGGGTATAAAGCGGTGTTGAAAAACTTTTTCGTCGGGAGTCTGTTTCCAACGAGTAAATAGTCTATCTCGCGTGTTTTTCTGCGAGGATTACAACGGTGTAATCTTTTTGGGAATGAGGAGTCTCTTTCGAGATATCATTAAATGTGGAAACATGAAAGGGCGTTGGCCAGAGGTTCCTTTGACGCACTCCGAACCAATACACGGTAACGATGCTAGTGACACCCAATAATGGTACGGGCAGTACAGAGTTATCGGACCAGTTCTGGGTTTAACCTCCAGTGGGGCTGGGCAGTGGGTTACCCACTAGCGTATCAGGGTTTACCCTCCAGCGGGGCTGGGCAGTGGGTTACCTTTTGACCTTAGGGTTTACCCTGGAGCGAGGCTGGGCAGTGGGTTACTCGTTGACCTTAGGGTTTACCCTCCAGCGGGACAGGGCAGTGGGTTACCCGACGACCTCTTAGGGTTTACCCTCCAGCTAGGCTGGGCAGTGGGTTGCCCAGTGACTTCTTTCAGACTCATCCCTTTCTATGAGGCTAATCAGTGACTTTTCTCCGTGATTACCGGAGTGAGACCCTTGGTTGTACGACTTAGCGATGAGACAACTTTGACGTGTGAGATTGTTGGGCATCAGTGATGGATATCCTTAGAACTGTTGGCAATTTTTCCTAGGCTGAGCTTGGAGATAGAGATCCCCTTACACACCTGTTCGGGTTTCTTGTTGAGCACACACACACACACACATATATATATATACACCCTAATTTTGTTCCCACTCCTTGGGTTCAGTTACTCTCCTTCTAGGAGGGGCAAAGACGCGCAGGGTATGCCACATGATTTTCGTGTCTAGATCCTCTTGGGTTGGACGAGTCTACTTCCTTCTTTTGTTGGGTTGAGCTGCACTCTATCTATTGTACTCTTACATTGTTATTTATTCTGTCTACTGCTCCCCGTTTTAATACCTCCTTTTTTTCTCCCTCGAGCTTTTGGGGCATCCTACTGAGTATCTTTATACTCACCCATGCTTGAGTTTTTCCCGCACTTGGTGTGAACTTGAAAATGACGGACAGGTCGATCGAGACTACGAAGGAGTGTAGAGGACACAGGAGCTTGGGTTGCATTCAGTGGTCGTAGTAGGACTTTCAGGTGTGAGACTCACCAGCTGTTTAATTTTGTTTACCTGTTACCGGGTTGTGGCACATTTCGGGTTGGGTGTGTGTTTTTCCATTTTTCTGTTCAGTTATCTTGTCAGTACTTTTCATCACTATATTTGTTCTATTTAGAAGTTGATGCATGACTGTGGTTGGGTTATAGTTGTTTGTACTTTGGGTTCCTTTTTACTCTGTACTTCTGCATTGAGTGGGTTGTGTGTGTGTGTACAGGTACTTAGGCAAAGGCCTCCCTGAGATTATTACGCCTTCGATGCTTGTCGCTAGCCCCTGGCCTATAGACGCGGGCTTGGGGTAGTTGCGGCTCGAGACCGGTAGGGTCGGGTCATGAAAAAATGGCATCAGAGGTGGTTCGTTCCTTAGGGAATTTTTCAGATGTCCCTAAAAAGGAATTGGTTGGGATTTAGGGAAATAGTTTCAATGTGTCTTGAGAGCGGCTCTCAGGCTAGGGAGTCCAGTAATGGTATGGGTGGTCGACGTATCCATTCACCAGGACCCTGATAACCTGCTTGTCGACTTGGCACGCTGAGACATTTGTTGCAAGGAACTTTGGAACATGCATCAGATAGGATTGAGTCTTTGACTGTCCTTTTTGAGTCAGCTCCCCTTTGTGATTACTGTTATATATATATATATATATATATGTGTGTGTGTGTGTGTGTGTGTTTATCTAATCGCAGTAATCCTTGATAATTTTTAGGATGCCCCCACGACAGCAGGCAGCCATGTTACCCTCTCCAGTTCATGACGATGACCTGGTGAGCGACGAGGCGTCAGTTCAGGGACCCTCACGTGATCCCCTTCCACCCAGTGGTTCAGCAGTAGCCCCTCCATCTGGAGAGTGGCAGTTAGTACTGACATCATAGGCCGAGGTTGAGCGCAGGCTAAGTGCACTCCCAGACTTCCAGCATCAGTGGCCGTAGAAGTTCCGCGGGGACCCGGATCCCCAAGCAGCGGAAGACTGGTAGAGTCCGTGGACCGGATTTTCAGGCTGGTATGGACACCATAGGATCAGATGGTATCCCTATCTGCTATCCTTTTCCTCAGGATGGCCAAGCATTGGTGGGGGTTGGTTACGCAGACCCACGACGAGTCGTCTCTCATGTGGGATAGCTTCCAGCAGCTCTTCTGGGAGGAGTACTCCCCCCTCTTCTTTATGCTCCATTCAGATTTAGGAGCTTCTAGAGCTGAAGAAAGGGGGGATGACCATGGTGCAGTACTCGGCCTGGTTTACCGATCTGACAAGCTACTCGCAGGATATAGTCCGCGATAGTTACTTTCGGGCACATAAGTTTGAGCAGGGTCTTCTCAGGGAGATCTGTGCTAGTGTAGTTCCCCTGTGCATCCCTACTTATGCCAGGGTGCTACAAGGTGTGCTCATGATAGATAGATTCTTGGCTAAGGGACGCCAGCTAGCAGGGCCTAGCAGTGGCTGCTTCAGAGCAGAGTCTTCGGTAGTAGGCAGGCGGCAGAGAGCAGAGCCTCAGTCGAGGAGAACCTTCCGTGAGTAGACTCAGGGGTATGCTCGTATACCGTAGTGGAGCCGTAGAGCACCAGGGAAGTCAGGAGAGAGTCGGTTCTATGCTTGTGACAGATGGGGTCACCTAGCACGGGACTGCCCGACCAGGCGTACCGAGCAGCCGTGGCAGGCAGTGGGCGCGCTGCAGCAGCAGAGGCGGCACCATGACCAAGGATCTCCCAGGTGAGGACAAGGTGGTCCTCAAGGAGGTGGTGCAGGTAGAGTAGCAGGACTTGGATGTGGGGGACAACATTTCGAGATCCTTCCACCACCACCACCGAGTGACCCACGCCAGGCTTAGGGAGCTGGTGGTAGGGTCCGCGGGCAGCTTCATGCTATGGGTGTTCGTGACCCCCAGCACAGGAGATGGTCTGAGGTACACTTTGTGTTTACTCTACGCTATTTTAGGTACTAGTAGACACATGCACCAGCCACTCTTTTATATCGATGATTTTGGTACAGGAGTTGGAGCTCCCAGTAGAGGTGCTGACACCTACGCTTATCCTCGAGGTTCCTACGGGAAGTGCCTCGTTAGTGACCTTTGTTTGCAGATAGTGAAAACTGTCGTTCAGAGGAGAGAGTTTCATGTGGGACCTACTCGTCATCATTATGGAACCTTATGATGTCATATTGATCATGGATTTTCTTTCTATGGTTCACTCCTAGATTTACTGTCGTCGCAGATGAGTCAGATGCGTGCATTCTGATGGGACGAGGTTCACCATTCTAGGTGAATGAGACCTCATGGTAGAGAAGACGGGTAATCTGAGTAGGAGAGCACGACCTTTTTCTCACCAGTTGGTGAGCATGGATCTCAGAGTAGTAGATGCTACAAGCACCTGGATCCCTACCATTGTGGAGGACTATATGGACATATTTACCGAGGATGTCCCGGGACTACCTCTGAGGTGAGAGATGGAGTTCTGTATTGACTTGCAGCCGGGGACTGCCCCGATATCATGTGCGTCTTATTGGATGGAACCCACAGAGCTTCGGGAGATACAAATTCAGTTTGAAGACCTTCATGAGAATGGATTCCTCAAGCCCAGTGTGTCCCCCTGGGTAGATCCGGTTTGGTTTGTGAAGAAGACATATGGGAGCCTACGGGTTTGTGTAGATTATCATCGCCTGAATCTGGCCACGATAAAGAACAAGTAACCTTTGTTGAGGATTTATGGCCTCTTCAACCAATTGAGAGGTTCGAAGTGGTTCTCCAAGATTGACCTTCGATCTGGCTACCACCAGTTTCAGGTTCGTGGGGCTGACATCCTAAAGTTGGCTTTCCATTGTCGTTATGGGCATTATGAGTTTCTGGTGATGCCCTTTGGCGTGACAAATGCCCCCTCAGTTTTCATGGATTTAATGAACCAGATATTCCAGCCGTACTTGGACCGGTTTGTGGTTTTCTTTATTGACGACATACTCATCTACTTTGCGATGGAGGAGGAGCACACGGAGCATTTGAGGATGATCCTAGAATTACTCATGGAGCACCAGCTATATGGGAAGCCCTTGAAGTGTTAGTTTTGGATTCATGAGGTTCACTTTCTGGGGAATTTCATTTTGGAACAGGGTTTATCCCTAGATCCCGCAAAGATAGAGGCAATGCTTGTTTGGGAGCCACCCAAGAATGCATCAGAGGTGTGGAGCTTCCTTGGTTTGGCAGAGTACTACAGAAGGTTTGTTGAATATTTCTCCAGGATTGCTGCCCCTTTGACCACATTGACATGGAAGGGATGACTGTTCACTTGGACTGATTAGTGCCAGAAGGCCTTTGAGGAGTTGAGGTAGAGGCTGACTAGTGCTCCAGTGTTGAGGCTGCCAGAAGAGGGCGTTGAGTTCGTGGTATATTGTGACGCTTTAGGAGCTGGGCTCGGGTTTATGCTGATGCAGCAACGAGAAGTGATTGCATATGGGTCGAGGTAGTTGAGGCCCCATGAATAGAATTATGTGACTCATGACTTGGAGCTGGCAGTGGTAGTCTTCGCCTTGAGGTTATGGAGACACTACCTTCTGGGTGAGCGTTTTGTGGTCTACTCAGACCACTAGAGCCTCAAGTACATCTTCACTCAGATGGATTTGAATCTGAGGCAGAGGCATTGGATGAATTTTCTACAGGACTATGATTTTGAGATAGTCTACACTCTAGGTAAGGTAAACGTAGTAGCAGATTCTTTTAGCAGGAAGTCCTAGACTCGTCTAGTGCGGGAAGTTTCAGAGCAGTTGGCTTCCCTACATCTGACCTTGGTGGAGTATGAGGGTACGACTTTTCTGCAGTCGATGATGCTGACTCCTTTGCTCCTTGAGCATGTGAGAGAGTCCCAGCTGGGGGATATCAACAATGAGGTACTTTGTGATCAGATATCCCCAGGTGATGCACTTGATGGGTATTCCGAAGGAGGGAATCACGACATCCTGTTCTAGGGGCGAGCTATGGTACCGGTGGAGATGTGGGAGGAGGTGATGCAGGAATTACACACTTCTCCCTTGGCTGTACATCCCAGTGTGGGGAAGATGTACAGAGACCTTCAACGACAGTTTTGGTGGTCTGGCATGAAGAGGAGCATAGCTGAGTTCGTTTCTCGGTGTCTTACCTGTCAGCAGGTGAAGGCAGAGAATCAGGTTCCGGCAGGGTTTTTGCATCCCCTTGATATCCCAGAGTGGAAGTGGGATGGAATATCTATGGACTTCATCACAAGGCTTCCATGTACAAAGAAGGGACATGATTCCATTTGGGTGATAGTGGACCGACTCATGAAGTTGGTGCACTTCCTTTCCATCAGGGAGTAGAGTTTGGTGGAGAGTCTAGGGCAGCTGTGCATTCGGGAGATTGTCCACGTTCATGGAGTACCCTTGAAGATCATCTCCGACCGTGACGCACATTTTACGTCGCGATTGTGGCGAGTCCTGCAGGAGGCATTCGAGAATCGGTTGTGGATGAGTAAAGATTTTCACCCCCAGACTGACGGGCAGACGGAGCGCACTATCCAGGTGTTGGAGGATATGCTCTGGGTGTGCATGTTAGACTTTGGCCTAAGCTGGGAGGATCACCTGCCCTTGGTGGAGTTCGCGTATAACAACAGTTACAAATCTACTATCGGCATGGAAACATTTGAGGCCCTTTAAGGGAGACCCTACAGGTCACCGTTGTGCTGGACGGAGGTTGGGGAGACCTCTCTATTGGGCCCAGAGTTGGTGCGGGTGATGACGAAGAAGGTGCAGGTCATTCATGAGTGGATGAGGATGTCTTAGAGTAGATATAAGTCCTACACAGACTGTCGTCACAGGCCTTTGGAGTTAGAGCATGGGGACCATGTCTTTTTTAGGGTCTCCCCGCGGCGTGGAACACATAGGTTCAGTCGGGGAGGCAAGCTATCCCCAAGGTTCATTGGGACCTTTGAGATCATGCACAGGGTTGGTGAGGTTGCCTACCATCTTGCTCTACTCCCACAACTGGAGAGGGTGCATGACATCTTCCACGTGTCGCAACTGAGTAATTACGTGCACGACCCCATGCACGTTATCAATAGGGGAGATCTGGACATTGAATATGGAGCCAACTTTGCGAAGAACCCAATGGATATTGAGGACTGGAAGGATCATACTCTGCATATATGGACCATTCCTTTTGTTCGTGTGTTGTGGTGGCATGGGAGGGTGCGGGAGAGCTAGATGTGGGCTTAGTATCCCGAGTTGTTTATGTAATTTTGTTTTTCAGGGATGAAAAACTTGAAGGATGGAATGATGTAAGAACTTGGGTTTTGAGCCTATAAGACTTTGAAATTTTCTTGATGTTATTCCAGAGCAGGGCGTTCAAACGGCGTGTGATTCCGAGCCCCGGTGTGGCCAGAATTAAATTTTATGTGCGTTCACACTAGACACGCCAAATAAATAGAATAAATCCTAAATGATTTCTAGGATGGTAAAACTGAGGGCACCATTGAGTCCAGAGCATGTTGTTTACCCTGGGGGTGTAACTTTCGCGGGCACGACCCTTCTGTGGAAAACGCCACCAGGGGAAGTTTCGTAATTTAGCGGCCTTGGGCGCGAACTTTATAACTTCTGAACAGAGACTTAGATTAAAATTCCGAGACAACTGTTGCGCTAATAACGTGGATTTTACCCTAATAGAGTCTTAACCTCGACCCCTTCGAGAGTTCGGGTACGGGCCTACTGGTGGGTGTTTAAGTGTTACTTAAGTTTTTTTATTAAGTTTCCCTACTTAAACACATCCACCCCTCCCCCTTCTTCCCCTTTGCACTCTCCCTGGTGGAATCTCTCCAAAAAAAGGATCCACCTCATCAATATCCTCTCCCCACCTCTCCAAGGTGGTTGTGGCTCCGGCGGATCGTTCGTGAAGCGACGGGCTACGCCCTGTGAGGTAGGTTCGTTGCGTTTCGTTTTTAATTTCCACATCTACATTGAACTCAATTTTTTATAGCGTTGAAATGCTATTAATTCGTCGATAAAAGGCCATAGATGTGTAGGGTTCGATCCAAGCTTCCCAACGCTCTTTTCAGATCAAAAATCCAAGTCCTGGGGCGTCCGGGGTGGCCCTGGGAAGTTTTATGGCCAAAAACCCCTGTTTTTCGGTGGTTCCAGGGCAGTCTGGCGGCTCTACGTGGTGCTCTGGCGAGTCCAGGCGGCGGTCCGGTGAGTCCCGATGGAGGCGACGACTCCTTAGGCGGTCCGGGATGGTGGGTGAGTGGTAGCAAGAGGCGATGGTGGCAGTGCACGCGGGAGCCCAGGGGTGCGGGTCAGCTGACTTTATTGGTCGATGAGTAGCGGGAGACCGGGGTCTTCGTGACCCCGAGCGCGGACTGAGACCCACGAAACGCGGGTCCCATGAAAAAAAAAGCCGGATCGGCTTAAGCTGGTCCGGGTGAGGTGGTACGGCCCGCATGGTGAACCGCGGGCCGGATTGGACCAGGCGGTCCGGGCGGTTGAGCCGCGGACCTCCGGTTCAGGGAGAGGGTGGGCAGGCCGAACCGGCCTGACCCACCTCCATTAGTACTAAAACACTTCCTTTTTAAAAACCGAGTGTCGGATTCACATTCCGTCTATGGAGACATGATCCTCGGATCAAGATGGAGGTTTTGAGATGGTCTCGTGGATTTTTAATTCCCGAGATGGGGGCTCGGTGGCGCGACACGCCCGTTAAGTGTTATTTAGCGCCTTGTCGAGATTCTTGTTTCGGATGGCACGAGCACATGTTGAGTCCATTTTAGGTGTCGTCAACGGAGTTGTGACCCTAGAGTTGAGACAAAGTTGACCAGGGTGGTTTCAAGCATTGAATCCAGAGTTGAGGCATGGGCCCACATGCCGTCATTCAAGCTGCGTGCAGTGTTTTTGCGACTTTTTCACCAGACATCCGTTTGGGGCGTATGGATAGTCGATTTGGCATGTTTTTTCGAGATCATCACGATGGCGCAGTTATCCTGACCTTTTTCGGGACCGAGTTGTGGGCCCCATGAGACACCGTATGGGTATAAAGCGATGTTGAAAAACTTTTTCATCGGCAGTCCGTTTCTAGCGAGTAAATAGTCTATCTCGCATGTTTTTCTGCGAGGATTAAAACGGTGTAATCTGTTTGGGTCTGCGGAGACTCTTTCACGATCTCATTAAATGTGGAAACATGAAAGGGTGTTGATAATAGGTTCCTTTGATGCACTCCAAAGCAACGCACGATAACGATGTTAGTGACACCCAGTAATGGTACGAGTAGTGCGGAGTTATCGGACCAGTTCCGGGTTTACCCTCCAGCAGCGCTAGGCAGTGGGTTACCCACTGGTGTATCAGGTTTTACCCTCCAGTGGGGTTGGGAAGTCAGTTAGCCATTGACCTTTGGGTTTAACCTCCAGTGAGGCTGGGTAGTGGGTTACCTATTGACCTTAGGGTTTACCCTCCAGCGGGGCTGGGAAGTGGGTTACCCGATGACCTCTTAGGGTTTACCCTCCAGCTGGGCTGGGCAGTGGGTTACCTGATGACTTCTTTCAGACTCGGCCCTTTCTATGAGGATAGTCAGTGACTTTTCACCGTGATTACCGGAGCAGGACCCTTGCTTGTACAACTTAGTGATGAGACAGCTCTGACGTGTGGGACTATTGCGCATCAGTAATAGATATCCTTAGAACTGTTGGCGACTTTTCCTGGGCTGAGCTTGGAGATAGAGATCCCCTTACACACTCGTTCGGGTTTCTTATTGAGCAGATATATATATATATATATATATATACACCCTACTATTTTTCCCACTCCTTGGGTTCAGTTACTCTCCTTATAGGAGGGGCGAAGATGCGCAGGGTATGCCACGTGCTTTCCGTGTCTACATCCTCTTGGGTTGAACGAGTCTACTTACTTCTTTTGTTGGGTTGAGCTTCAATCTCTCTGTGGTACTCTTACACTATTCTTTGTTCTGTCTACTTCTCTCCATTTTAGTACCTCCTTTTTTGCTCCCTCGAGCTTTTGGGGCATCCTACTGAGTATCTTTATACTCACCCCTTCTCGGGCTTTGCCCGCACTTGGGGTGCCCTTGCAGACGACGAACAGGTCGATCGAGACTACGGAGGAGCATAGAAGACATAGGAGCTTGGGCTACGTTTAGTGGTCGTAGTAGGACTTTCAGGTGTGAGACTCACGAGCTGTTTACTTTTTTTTACCTGTTGTCGGGTTCTGGCAGCTTTCGGGTTGGGCGCGTGTTTTTTCATTTTTCTGTTCAGTTATCTTGTCAGTACTTTTCAAAACTTTACTTGTTCTATTTAGAAGTTGATGCATGAATGTGGTTGGGTTATAGTTGTTTGTACTTTGGGTTCCTTTTTACTCTTCACTTCTACATTGAGTGGGCTGTGTGTGTGTGTACAGGTACTTAGGCAAAGGCCTCCCTGATATTGTTATGCCTTCAACGCTTGTCGCCAGCCCCTTCCCTATGGAGGTGGTCTTGGGGTAGTTGCGGCTTGAGACCGGTAGGGTCGGGTTGTGACACAAAATATTCATTATTGTCAAATAATTCTAACTGATTGAACTTGGAATTGTAGAAATCATTAAAATAGACAAAATGCCCAATAAGGTAAAAACTAAAAATACATGAAAAAACAAAGAGTGAACTTCATATTTGAGGGGATATGTTTGTTATACCTATCCAATGGAGTATATCAATAAAAAATACACTTTGATCTATCCATTAATGAATGATAACCACTCATTGTAAGGGAAAATAGAGAGGGGAGGGGAGAAATATGCACAGTTGTGTTGGGGAAGTCTAATGAGGAATTTTTATTTTATTTATATTTTATAATTCAATGTAAAACTAAAAAAAATAATTAATTAAAGCATGACCACAATGGTCATGGTGAAACACCCATACCAAGGTTACAAAGGTGGCATGTCCCAATTGATCTTGGCATAATGCGCAGGTCCAATATAGAACATGAGGGAGATGATGAATGTTACAGAAACTAGACCATCCTTGAAGTATTCATCCAGTGTTGGAATATATTTGTTTTAAAGAAACTTGGATTCTTTTAGGTATGTCTTAAACAATTTGGCCCACTAAACACAAATGGAAATAGAAACTATAATTAATCATATTATCACCATTTATAATAAAAATTATAATTAATCACAATGCCTATTATTATTTTTCATGAAATTGTCAGGGACATAGGGAGGGGAGAGACTAACTGATTTTTCTATGTGTGGTATGCCATTGAATCCTTGATCTCCGAGGAGGTCATAGTCGATTTGGTTGGTGGGGTTAAATGCATCGAGAACAACCAAAATAATATTTTTGGGTAATTTTTGAATAGCGTTGATGTCTTATGGGAATCATTTGATTGAGAATAACAACCAAGTGAAAATCCATTATTAGAACTATTGTTGAATCACAATAAATTATTATTGCAGTGATTATTCATACAATTTACCTATCAATAGAATCAGTGATGATATCTTGTTCCTATGGCATACCATAAAAATCATATATATTGTCAATCATTGTTATAAAAAATCCTTGTTTAGACACCGCCTCTCTGAATTTGCTATATTATGTCTCAAAAGGCATGGAACAACCCCACATGAGGTTTTGTATCAACATGATTCTAATAAAAATCATGTTTGTACAAATCTAGTTTCACCCACCACTTGTACGTAAAAATATAGATGAAGAATATCACCTTTAAAAGAGTTGTGTGAGAAAATTTAAAATTTAAAGAGGGAGTCTTGCATACTTTTCTAAGTTTTCGAGCTTTTTTTGGTGAAAAGATTACACCATGTTAAATTACATCTTTTAAAGCCTCAACAAGGTGGGGTTCTGGTTCTCATGTTTCTTGTACTCCCCGATGAACCACCTTGCCTTGAACCTGGTAGACGACCAGTGCAACGACGAATCCAAGGCTTGCTCCACAAGTCTCTTCATGGCAGATGGGGGAATCTTCTCCTTGATGCTGGTGAGATGTGAAGTGGTAATGTTCATAGATGCTTTGGTCAGTGGTTTTGAATGCAACAAGAACAACCAAACTAAGTTTTTTGGGTAATTTTTTAATAGAATTGATGTCCCACATGAATCATTTGATTGAGAATAACAACCAATAGAAAATCCATTATTAGCACTATTGTTGAATCAAAATAAATTATGAGTGCAATGATTATTCATATAATTTACCTGTCAATAGTATCTGTGATGATCTCTTGTTCCTATGGCATACCATAAAAATCATATATATCATCAATCATGGTTACAAAACATACTTGTTTAGCCACTGCCCCTCTATATTTTCTATATTGTGGCTCAGAATTCATGGTAAGACCCCATGTTAAAGTCCAAATTTGAAAGCCTCATCAAGGTGGGGTTCCATTTTTCATGTTTCTCATACTCCCCAATGAACCGCCTTTCCTTGAACCTGACAGCCGACTAGTGCAACGACGAATCCAAGGCATGCTCCACCAGTCTCTTCATGGTGTATGGGGGAATATTATCCTTGATGTTGGTGAGATGTGCAGTGGTGAAGGCCTTTTCCTCATCCATCACCCACTCACCTTCCCACCCTAGGAAAGACTCATCGTACAAGCTCAACACTCCCCAAACGTCCTTCACCACCTCATCCCTGAACCCGCCATTGTCGTCTCTGAACCCTTCAAATAAATCATTTTATGAAAAAATATTAATCAACATTATGGTTGAAGACCAATTTTTTTAATGGGGGTCATGTAATATCGTACATACCACGGGGAAAAAATATGAGGTTTTGGTGAACGAGCCTAAAGTGAAGGTCTATGGCATGCAAGTTGTAGAGCCACCATGCGTTGTTTCCATCCTTATAAATCTGTAACATATTTTACCATGGGGTTTGAGTGAGTTAAATGTTGAATATCACTATTTTATGATTTTCATTGGAAGGTGAAATAATGAATTCAAGGCTCCTCTCAAATAGGAAATTTGAGAATCTTAAAAAAAAATCACAAGGAGGGGATCAGTTTCTGAATCCTCACTAAAGAAAGGAGTTGTGTGGGTTGGTTTGACATACCCAAGCCCCAAAATCATTGTTAATGACCACATAGACCCAAAATACTCATTATTATCAAATAATTCCAACTGATTGAACCTGGAATGGTATAAATCATTGAAACAGACAAAACCTCCAATGAGGTATAAACTGATAATACATGAAAAAAGAATGAGCGAACTTAAAATTTGAGTGGAGAGGTATGCTATCCCTATCCAAAGTAGTTTATCTATAAAAAATACACTTTGATCTATCCATTAATGAATGATAACCACTCCATGTAAGGGAAGAGAGAGATATATATAGAGAGAGAGATAGAGAGTGGAAGATGCACACTTGTGTTGGGGAAGTATAATGAGTAATTTAACTTTTATTTATATTTCATAATTCAATGTAAAACCAAAAAATAGAAATAATGAATTAAAGAAAGAAAAAAATGGTCAAGGTAAAACACCCATACTGTGGTTACAAAGGCAACATGTCCCAACTGATATTGACACAGTGTGCAGGTCTAGTACAGAACATGAGGGAGATGATGAATTTTTTGGAAACCAACCCATTATCCAAGTATTCATCTAGTGTTCGATTGTATTTGTTTTGAAGAAACTTGGATTCTATTAGGTATTTATTTCACAATGTATCCCACTGAAGAAAAATGGAAATAGAAACTATAATTAATCATATTATCACTATGTCTAAGAAAAATTATAATTAATCCCAAAGCCTATTGTTATTTGCCTAGAAATTGTCATGGATATAGGGCGGGGAAAGACTAACCACTTTTACTATGTTTGGTATTACATTGAATCCTTGATATCTAAAGAGGTCATATCTTCTTTGGTTGGTGGTGTTGAATGCAGCAAGAACAACCAAACTAACATTTTAGGGTAATTTTTTAATAACATTGATGTATCACATGAATCATTTTATTGAGAATAAAAACCAAGAAAAAAATCCATTATTATCATTGTTTTTGAATAAAAATAAATTATGATTGTAGGGATTATTCATATAATTTACCTATCAATATCATATGTGATTATCTCTTGTTTCTCTGGCATACCATAAAAATAATATATATCATTAATCATGGTTACAAAACATCCTTGTTTAGCCACTACCTCTCTGAATTTTCTATATTGTGGCTCAAAAGGCATGGTTTAACCCCTTGCTAAAGTCCAACATTTAAAGCCTCAGTAAGGTGAGGTTCCATTTCTCATGTTTCTCGTACTCCCTGATGAACTACCTTGCCTTGAACCTAGCAGCCTACCAGTGCAATGGTGAATCCAAGGCATGCTCCACTAGTCTCTTCACGGTGCATGGGGGAATCTTCTCCTTGATGTTGGTGAGATGTGTAGTGGTGAAGGCATTCACCTCATCCATCACCCACTCACCTTCCCACCCTAGGAAAGATTCCTCATATAGGCTCAACACTACCCAACCGTCCTTCACCACCTCATCCCTGAACCCGCCATTTCCATCTCAGAACCCTTTATACACATCTGTTTATGAAAAAAATTAATCAACATGATGGTTGCGGACTAAAAATTGTTTTTAATTGGGGTATCATAATATTGTACATACCACAGGGAATGAATATGAGGTTTTGGTGAAGGAGCCTGAAGTGGAGGGCCATGGCTTGCAGGCTGCAATGTCATGAACCAACCCAGGTCGACCCTGAACCAGTCACCCGAGCCGGTCTGCGGAAAGTCCCGAGGGGTGTTCCCAATCCCCACAGTTTGGAAACCAGTGTTGGGCATCAAAATTTGACTATTGGGAACGATTTGGCCCAAGAAAAAAAGAAAATTAGATAAAAAACTAATGATAGCCAAATAAAACTAGCAGTAGAAAGAACATAAACTGCACATACCTCCTTGGGACCCTTCAGGTCACCACCCAACTCAGAAAAAAGTTTTCTCCAACATTGAGTAGCTGAACCAGGAACCTGAATAATAAATTGAACCTACAACTGGAAATATATAATAGGCATGAGCACCAAGATGCTCAGTAGGGATGCCAAGAATAAACTACTGAATCCAACGGTTCTATTTTCCAAAACAGTCCACTGACACAAGTTTGAAATACAAATATAAAAGTAGGGTTTTCACATTTTAAAACATGAAACATATTGTTCTCATTTAAAAACCCAACACACGCTACACACCATTTCCAAAATCATTTTCCATTTTATAAATGAAATCCAAAATAGGAAATACCAAAGCTGGGCTAGAGTAATGCAAGTAAAAGGGAAACTGAAAATAAACCAGTGCAACAAAAATTAAACAAGCAATGTAAGTAAATCAGTAACCATGGGTGATCCTAAACATCGCTAGAAGACCACTGGACGTACTCAGTTTCGGAACCACCAGCCGGTGTATAGTGAAGCTCCTAAGTCTATAACCAACTAGTCTCCCTAACTGACCAATCCAGTGGAAAAGCCCGCCTGGCCTAACAATAAATCCAGGGGGTACCAACCCATCTAATTGGGGTTGGTCAGCAACCATCATTTGATGATCTAAAAGACGCCCAGGAACTCATGGTGGTTATAATAATGTTGTGTAAGTAGGAATGCCCTCGCATGCATGACTCATCTCACCACACTTGCCTACCCCAAACACGGACACTTCCTATGTGTTCGCCCATAAAGGGTTACCCTAGATAGGAGCACCCCATATATATATATATATATATGCATACATGTCAAACATACAAAGTTCCAACTGGGTCGTCACATCATTTGGTAATCAAAACCACTTTATTAAACACTTGGAGTTGTAAATCTGGCATCTAGTTTTACATAATCAAATGCCTTTATGAAAAAATTTCACAAGCTCTTCCAAAAAAACTCTAAACACCACTTTTTTATTTAAAAAGACAAACGGGCCCTTAGGTTCCAAGTTTCAAAGCATTGCAATAAAAGTCATTAGTGATACTACGTTCAATTTTGTAAAAATAACAAACCAAGCGTTGCCTTACACTACACACTCAACAAATATATACACCAAAAGACAAATGGGAATATACTCATGGATTTCTTTTCAAACCAATTTAAAGAACCACACGAATAGACCCACGTCATTTAGAAAACAAGAACCACTTATAAAACCAAGGATTTGAGAAAAATTCCAATTCAAATAGATGTGAAATCATTTCTTTAAAAGCACTAAGTTCCATAAAAATTTTCTACCAGCAAACACCACTCAAAACTTCCAAAAATACCATTTTAAAATAAAGGAAATTAGTTCTAAACAAGTTGGAAAGGTATAAACATGTGCATAATTAAAGGAACATCCAAAAATCCATTTTTGATCAAATATTTCAACAGGAAAACACTGCCATTAGTTAACTACAAACAAACTAGAGGTGCAAAACATAATATAATATTTAATTAAAAAAACACAAACATTAAATGGATTAAAACTGGGAGCAAGGGCATGAAAAAACCTACACATAACCAGGGAACTATTTCAAGGATATTTGTAACACTTTTAACCATCAAAGAAACACTTCAATGGATAAACTATCAGAATTATAGGGGTCCGAATAACATTTATAAATTAAATGAAACCATGCAAGTGCCTATGTAAAACTTTGGAAATAGAGAAGGGATGGAAACGCCTACCTCAAGAGCATGACCCAGCCAAATTTTTCTAACTCAAGCAACAGCTCGCTCACTGCGCGCACCTGGAAACTATCACCACACCCTAATGACATTCAGCAAAACAAGTCAGTGTGTCGAGGACCATCTCACAACCAACTAAAACTAGGGACCCTCAAACATCATAAAAAGATAGACGAGAAAATAATAGGGATGCGAATTACATTTTAAAAATTATCAAAATAAGATTTGGCACTTAAACAAGCATATCATCATAGATGAATGCTGATATAAACCAGGAACCGACTAAAAACATATTTTTTAACCAATTATAAAAATTTCAAAACTCTATAGAAAGATAATTAAGTGCATAACAAAGCTATGAAACAAGTTTTAAAAATAAAAGATAGAGTGAAAACTGATGTGAGACGCACGGGGTGGCCCGATCTTCACGACGCAGGGCAGCGGATGTAAGATGCGGTTTGTGGCTAAGTGGCGGATGATGGGTATGGATAGCAGATGCAAGTAGTCAATCAACGTTATAAGGAGCGCGACCTACTACTTAGACAACACACTCAAGGGAGGGATGTGATAGCCAATCCACACAACAATGCACTTGGGTTGAGGCACGGAATTGGGGGCTTTGTGATCTTGGATCACCAATCTAACTTGTAGATTGACAAGGCAATAATGCACAAGATCAAGGGGAAACTCAGAACAATTATCACACAATGGAGAGACACAAATCATAATCTCTCAATTAATTCTTCGATGAAAATAAAATGCCATGGGGTGGCTATTTATAGCCAAGGGGGTGATACAATGGTCAAGGGTCTAATACCCTAAAGTCATAAAGTCTAAACCTACCTTTTCCCCTTATAATTCAAAAAGATAAAAGCCAATAAAGACTTTTGGAAAAGTAGCACACAACTTTCCAACATAGCCCACTAGATTTTACTTTGAGTGCATAGCCCACCGGATTTGACTTTGGTGTCCAAATATGCCATTTTTAGAATCCTCCATGTGGGAAAGGCATCCAAATTCATGCAACCATGTGGGACAAGCTTTAAAAATCAATTTTGGGCTTTAATAAGTGATATTATAGGCCCATTTCCTCCATCCATGCAAGGAAAGATCCATTGGCCCTTTAATGAAGCAATATGTGCGCCCATTGTAGCATTGAGCCTCTTTAATCCCCCTCGCGTCATTGGGCCTTGAAAATCCAACTCTTCCTCCCGCACAATCGACTTGGTTCCTTCGACATGGATCTCATCATCCTCCCCCTCTTGAAAAGGATTTGTCCTCGACTCTTCATCCTCTGCACCCAAAAAAGGAGAAATATCAGAAACATTGAAGGTGGCACTTACACCATACTCACATGGAAAATCTATCTTGTAAGCATTGCTGTTAATATTCTCAAGCACTCTGAAAGGTCCGTCTCCTTGTGGAATGAGTTTTTATTTCCACTTTTCAGGAAATGTATCCTTTCACATATGAATCCAGACCAAGTCCCTGGGCTCGAACAACACTTTTTTGCGACCCTTGTTTGCACAATCAACATATTTTTTAGTCATCTGCTTGATATTTTTCCTTGCCTTTTCATGGAGTTGTTTGATGAATTCTGCGCGCCCTTTCGCATCCATATTAGTTGCTTCCTGCAAAGGCAAAGGAACTAGATCAATAGGGGCAAGAGGGTTAAAACCATAAACAATTTCGAATGTAGAATATTGAGTAGTGGAGTGCTTGGCCCTGTTATATGCAAATTCCACATGGGGTAGACACTCCTCCCAATTCATGATATTCTTCTTGACAATTGTTCGCAGAAGGGATGATAATTTCCGATTCACCACCTCTGTTTGCCCATCGTTTTGTGGATGATAAGTAGTGGAAAAGAGTAACTTTGTACCCAGTTTTCTCCACAAGGTCTTCCAAAAAAAACTAAGAAATTTTGTGTCTCGATCCGACACAATCGTCCTTGGAATTCCATGGAGTTTGACTACTTCCTAAAATAATAGTGTTGCAATGTTAGTGGCATCATCTATTTTGTGACAAGGAATAAAATTTTCCATTTTAGAAAACCGATCCACCACAAAAAAAAATGGAATCTCTCCCCCTCTTGGTCCTTGGTAATACCACAATAAAGTCCATTGATATATCCTTCCAAGGGTTTTTGGGGATTGGGAGAGGAAGATATAATCCATGTGGGTTCAGTTTCGATTTGGATTTTTGGAAAACAATGTACTTTCCCACAAATTTTCCAACATATATAGATATTATAGGCCAATAAAAATGCTCACTAAGAACACTTAATGTTTTTGCAACACCAAAATTTCCCATTAACCCACCAGAATGTGACTCCTTTAGTAAAAGTAAACGGATAGAGAAATTGGGAATACAAAGCTTATCAATCCGGAATAAGAATCCATCATGTAAATAAAACTTTTCCCAACTAACTCCAGGTTTACAATGTCCATATGGTTCACTAAAATCACTATCTGTGGCATATAATTCCTTAATGCATTAAAAACCAAGGAGTTTTGAATCCAACAAGGATATAAGAGAATATCTATGTGAAAGTGCATCTGCCACATTATTTTCTTTACCCTTTTTATGATTGATGACATATGGGAATGATTCAATGAATTCCATCCATCTAGCATGTCTCCTATTTAGTTTATGTTGGCTTCTAAGGTATTTAAGAGCCTCGTGATCAGAATAGATCACAAATTCTTTAGGCCAAAGATAGTGATGCCATGTCTCTAGTACTCTAAACAATGCATACAACTCTTTATCATATGTAGCATAGTTTAGAGTTGGTCCATTTAACTTCTCACTAAATAAAGCAATAGGCTTACCTTCTTGCATGAGTACTTCTCCTATGCCAATTCCACTTGCATGACATTCAATTTCAAAGGTCTTACCAAAGTCCGGAAGTGCAAGTAGAGGGGTGTGGGTGAGTCTCTTCTTAAGATCATGGAAGGCCTTCTCTTGAGTTGTCCCCCATTTTAAAGGAACATTCTTCTTTGTCAACTTGTTCAACAGTGCTGCTAGTGTGCTGAAGTCCTTGAAAAATCTCTTGTAAAAACTAGCAAGCCCATGAAAACTTCTTACCTATCCAACAGAGGTTGGAGTTGGCCATTCTTGTATTGCTTTGATCTTCTCGGTATCCACTTCAACTCCACTGCCACTCACAACAAATCCAAGGAAAACAATCTTATCGAGACAAAATTCACACTTATTTATGTTTCCAAACATGTTTTCTTTCCTTAACACCTCTAGGACTTTTCTTAAGTGATCTACATGTTCATGAAAATTCCTACTATACACAATAATATCAACAAAGTAAACTACCACAAATTTTCCAATATATGCACGTAAGACATGATTCATTAACCTCATAAATGTTCTAGGTGCATTGGTGAGACCAAAGGGCATGACTAACCATTCATAAAGTCCATGTTTTGCCTTAAATGTTGTTTTCCACTCATCTCCTTCTTTCATCCTAATTTGACGGTAGCCACTTCTTAAATCAATTTTTGAGAAAATAGTTGAACCATTTAATTCATATAGCATATCATCTAACCTAGGGATAGGATGACGATACCTGATTGTGATGTTATTGATGGCTCTGCAGTCAATGCACATTCTCCATGTTCCATCCTTCTTTGGTACTAGAAGCACCGGTACCGCACAAGGACTAAGGCCCTCTCATATATCCCACATCCAACAACTCTTGAACTTGCCTTTGAATTTCTTTTGTCTCTTCCGGGTTGGTGCGATATGCAGGGCGGTTCGGTAGTGATGCTCCAGGTATGAGGTCAATTTGATGCTCAATACCTCTAATGGGTGGCAAACCTGGTGGTACCTCTTCTAGAAAGACATCATTATACTCCTGCAACAAGGAATCAACAACATTTGGAAAATGGGGTAAGTCTTTAGTATTTAGCAACACCTCTTTGTACATGTGTACTAGGAGGGTTTTCTGTAAAAACAAATCTTCCTTAACCTCACTTTTTTTGCCAACATCACACTTTTATCTTTTCTCAAATTCTTTTTCCCACTTGATTTTTCTTTTCTCTCCATTTCTTTTCTTCTCTCATTTTCTCTCTTTCCCTCATTCTCTCCTTTTTCATTTTCACTCTTTTTTTCCTCATCACTCATTTTTTCTTTCTCTCTCAAAATGTGATCTTCCATAATTTGTTTGGGGGACATGGGGTTGAGGGTTATAGGTTCCCCTCGGAGTACAAAAGAGTGACGATTCAATAAATCGGCATGGGTAACACGTCGATCATACTGCCACGGTCGTCCCAACAACAAATGGAAAGCCTTCATAGGAACAACATCGCAAAATACCTCATCTTTGTACTTCCCAATGGTGAATAGTACCTTCACTTTCTTGGTGACCTTCAGCTCCCCACAATCATTAAACCACTAAAGCCGATATGGATGTTGATGCTTCAATGTATGAAGTCCCAACTTCTCTAATAACTCGGTGCTCGCAACATTACTACAGCTTCCTACATCAATAATAACACTACATACCTTCCCATGGATCTTTCACCGTGTATGGAAAAGGTTCTCCCGCTACTCCTTCTCTCCCACAGTCATTTGTGCGCTTAGAACTCTTCTAGTGACAAGAATCTCACCATCTTCTGCACACTCTCCACTATCAATTTCTGGAGATTCTTCCTCCTCCTCTTTTGATCTCTCTCCATCGGTCTCCCATTCTCCATACCTGTTGATGGTCATGGTGCGCCGGTTTGGGCACTCACTAGCAATGTGACCCCTTCCTTGACATTTGAAACACCGAATATCCCGATTCCTAGTTTGGTTAGCCTCAAAAGTAGGTTTCTTAGGTGGAAGAATTACCTTGTCACTTTTGTGATCAACCACCTCTTTTTCCATTGATGGTTCTCTAATATCCTTCCTCGGATTTCTCCACGGTGTGAAAGAGGTAGTGGGTTTCCTCATGTTGCTCCTCCTTTTTATTTGTTGTTCAATCTTGGTGACTTGGTGGATCATATATTGTATCTCTACATGGTGGTACATCTCCACTTGATCCGCAATCTCCCGATTGATCCCATGTAAAAACCGTGCCATGTTTGCCTTCAGATCCTCCTCAACGTTTGCCCGAATCATGGCAATTTGCATCTACTTGTAGTAGTCTTCTACACTCATACTCCCTTGGGTGAGGCGTTGAAGTTTGTTGTGGAGATCTCTGTGGTAATGTGTGGGAGCAAACCGCTTCCGCATGGTGAACTTCATGTCTTCCCAAGTGTTGATTAGACGTCCACCATATCTAGCCCGCTCCTTTTGAACTTGATCCCACCATATTAATTCATAATAATAAAATTCAAGGGAAGCAAGTTTGACCTTTTTCTCCTCGGAATACGCATGGCATGAAAATACTTGCTCGATCCGCATCTCCCACTCTAAGTATGCTTCTGGGTCGCTTTTCCCTTGAAAAGAGGGGACCTTCACCTTGATCCTTCCAAGTAGGTCATCGTCATGTTGTCTTCTTTGTCCTCCTATCGGTTGTTGCTACAACCTCCTCCTTTGTGGGACATAATCAAGATCATCATCAAAGTTCACCATCTCCTCCTCCATGATGTGGGGATGACGTGGTGCCAGAGCGCGTCGTGGGTTATCATGGAACATCCTTGGGCTTGGTTTATTCTCCAATTAATCAATCCACTCATGTAACACCTCCAAATTTCAATCAAGAATCTTCTCAAAGTGGCTCACCAAAGCTTGCATTTGGAATTTTGTAGCTTTGGGTGCGAGAGATCTACTTCGACTTCCTTCATCGCTAACATGAGAAATTTTCTTCCCATGATCTTCTGCCATGATATGTTATGCAAACACAAACACACACCAGGGGGGAACACACACAATGATACACACTCACTCACACATGCGAGATATACACACACACACACAAGATGTACACACTCACACACACAAGGAGACACACTCACGCACACAAGGTATACACACTCACACACACAATATGTACACACACACACACAACAAGATGCACACACTCACACACACAAGATATTTTTTTTTCTTATTTCTATCCACTCTCAATTCTCAATTAAAATTCCAATATCTTATGAAATATAATACCTTGTTTTGGGAGATCACTTGCCACCAATATTTCCCCAATCAATATTGTGTTGGGGGCTGGTTTATCACAACCCGTTTGAGTGGTATTGGCTAAAGGGTGAAAAGAGGGTAGAAAAATGGATAAGGGTGGGTGGAAAAGGGGGTAGAAAGGAGGTATTTGGGTTTTTCCCGATTGTGCAAGATAAGAAAAATTAATAACAATATGAGCCAAATATAAAATAGGGATGAAGAAAAATGATGGAGAAAGTGATATACAGATTTGGAAAGTGAGAATAATGTAAAGCACGATGATGAAGTAATTCTATCCGCTTTTTTTCATCAAATCTCCCCAAAAAGTGTTGTTCTTGGAGTTTTAAAGCACAAGATGATGAACAGAGAGTAAGACAATTTTTTTATGAAATCTCTCAAAGAAAAGGATGTGCTTAATTTTTAGAAGCAAAAAATGATGAGTTGAGATAATTTGATTTTTTTTTGTTTTTTTTTCAGATACAAATCACATATAGCGAATTTAAAGTGAAAATAAGATGGATGAACAATTGACTCAATGTGAAAAATATTTCAATCTTGCACAAAAAAGGCTAATTCTGGAGGTTTTCAAAGAAAAGTTTTTTTTGAATGGGTGGATAATAAGGAAAGATAAGAAGGGTAATGGGTAAAATAAATATAAATGAAGGGATAGATGCCTACCATGTCAACCGGAGCTCTGATACCAACTGATGTGAGACACATGGGGTGGCCCGATCTTCACGATGTAGGGTAGCAGATGTAAGATGTGGTTTGTGGCTAAGTGGTGGATGATGGGTATGGATAGCGGATTCAAGTAGTCAATCAACTTTATAAGGAGCGCGACCTAATACTTAGACAACACACTCAAGGGAGGGATGTGATATCCAATCCACACAACAACGCACTTGGGTTGAGGCACGGAATTGGGGGATTTGTGATCTTGGATCACCAATCTAACTTGTAGATTGACAAGGCAAGAATGCACAAGAGCAAGGGGAAACTCATAAAAATTCTCACACAATGGAGAGACACAAAGCATAATTTCTCAATTAATTCTTCGATGAAAATACAATGCCATGGGGTGGCTATTTATATCCAAGGGGGTGATACAATGATCAAGGGTCTAATACCCTAAAGTCATAAAGTCTAAACCTACCTTGTCCCCTTAAAAGTCAAAAAGATAAAAGCCAACAAAGACTTTTGGAAAAGTAGGACACAACTTTCCAACATAACCCACCATATTTGACTTTGAGTGCATAGCCCACCGGATTTGACTTTAGTGTCCAAATATGCCATTTCTAGAATCCTCCATGTGGGTAAGGCATCCAAATTCGTGCAACCATATGGTCCAAGCTTTAAACATCACTTTTGGGCTTGAATAAGTGATATTATTGGCCCATTTTCTCCATCCATGCAAGGCAAGATCCATTGGTACTTTAAGGAAGCAATATGTGCGCCCATTGTAGCATTGAGCCTCTTTAATCTCCCTCGCATCATTGGGCCTTACAAATCCAACTCTTCCTCCCGCGAGATCGAATTGGTGCCTTCAACATGGTTCTGATCAAAAACATTAGCAGAGTGCTACAAAAATAAAATATGCAAATTCACCTACCCCGGAGGTGCGTGAATACAACAACTCATTGATGGAAGGAATAATATCACTCCGCATACTAAACGCATACCCTAGATACCGAGAAAAATGCACAAAATTGAACCTCGGTATTAGAGTGATGATAGATTTGAGAAGAACACCAAAAATAAAAATAGAAATATATCAGAGGAGGAGAACACCGGAAAATGAGGTCGCGCGAGGAGGGGCCACACAAGGAGGGGCCGCTGGATGGGGCTAGGGCATCAGATAGCAGCAGTGTGAGGTGAGGGTGATGGGGACCCGCTGGGGCATGAGGCCGGTTGTGCGGAGGATGTGGCCAGAGTAAGGAGCCTGTGAAGCTGGAGGTGCGGCAGGGCATAGGATCTTGAGGGCGGGACAAGGTCGGCAGGGACCTACAGGGGAGGGCGAGCGGACAAGGGCGGAGGCCGGAGCTGGACAGGGAGGCAGGGTCGACGACAACGGCCTGCAGGTGTGCAGTGCGTGGGAGGAGACCGGTCGGGGGTGGGAGGGGTCGGATGCGGGTGCTGGCATGGATGCTGGACACACGGGAGGGGGATTTGCAGAGTCCAGGGGTTGAACGCGTAGGGGAAAGGTAAGGGGAGGCACTACCAGAGTGGAAAAACACCGGGGAATGAGGCCTCCGGGAAGGGGGTGGCGGCGTCGTGCAGGCCGAACATAGAGGGCAAGGGCCTGGGCAAGAGGGGGGCTCGCGGCACAGAAAAGAGAAGGGGAAAGGGGGGGGGAGGTGGCTAGCGCAGGTCACGAGAAAAAAATGGGGTGGGGGTGTGGGAAAGGGTAGTTCTAGGGTTTAAAATAATAATAATAATATAATAATGATAATGATAATAATAATAATAATAAAACTAATAAATATTAATAAAACAAATAATAATTATCATCATTTCTTATCCATTTTATTTTGAGTAATAATAATAATAATATCAATGTTACAATAATAATATTAGTAATAATATTAATAGCAAAATTATAATAAAAAATATTTATAACAATAAAGGAAATTAATAAAAGACTTAATGATAATTAAGGTGATAATTTTTTTATGTTTCATTAATAATTATATTTATAAAAATTTAATAATAATAGTATTGTTACAAGATTAAATAATAATAAAATTACCATTTTCGTGAACATATTCTCATTATTATAATTTAAAAATTAACCTTGTTTTACCAATATAAAGTTTTATTTAACTTTTTTTTTCAATTAACTTCATTTATTTAGTTAATTTATTATTTCTTTGAAGTGTCGCGCCACCGTGCATTCACCAAGACCAAACTCTCGGTCGCCGCTAACGGTGCGGTGATCGTACACCAGCCCAAGACCCACCAAAAACATAAAACTTCGAAAATTTCAAACCGGGACCCAACTAAACCTCATCCAAATGACGCGAGACCGAGTAAAGAATAAAAATAAAATAAAATAAATAGGCATCCGAGGTCGGGGTGTGACATGCAAAGCCAACATGCATTGTTTCCATCCTTGTAAAGACAGAACATATTTTACCATGGGGTTTGAGTGAGTTCAATGTTGCATATCCCTATTTTAGGATTTTCATTGGAAGGCGAAATGATGAATTTGAGGCTCCTCTCAAACATGAAATTTGAGAAGTTTCAAAAAATATCACGAGGAGGGGATCAGTTTCTAAATCCTCGCCAAAGGAGTCTCATGGGTTGGTTTGACATACCCATACCCCAAAATCATTGGGAATAACTACATAGACCCAAAAAACTCATTATTATCAAATAAATCTAACTGATTGAACCTAGAATGGTAGAAATCATTGAAACAAACAAAACCCCCAATGAGGTGTAAACTGATGATACATGAAAAACAACGTGTGAACTTAAAATTTGATGGGATAGGTATATTATTCCTATCAAAAGGAGTTATCTATAAAAAAATACACTTTAATATATCCATTAATGAATGATAACCACTCCTTGTAAGGGAAGAAGAGAGAGAGAGAGAGAGGAAGATGTACAGTTGTGTTGGGGAAGTATAATGAGGAATTTAAGTTTTATTTATATTTAACAATTCAATGTAAAACCAAAAAATAGAAATAATTAATTAAAGCATTACCAAAATGGTCATGGGGCAACACCCATACTGAGGTTACAAAAGCAACATGTCCCAACTGATCTTGACACAATGTGCAGGTCTAGTACATAACATGAGGGAGATGATGAATGTTATGGAAACTAACCCATTATCCAAGTATTCATCCAGTGTTGGATTGTATTTTTTTTAAAACAACATGGATTATATTAGGTATTTCTTTCAAAATTTGGTCCACTAAAGACAAATATAAATAGAAAATATAATTAACCATATTACCATTATGTCTACGAAAAATCATAATTAATCACAAAGCCTATTGTTATTTGTCCAAAACTTCTCATGGACATAGGGTGGGGAGAGACTAACTGCTTTTACTATGTGTGGTATTCCATTGAATCCTTGATCTATGAGGAGTTAATATATGATTTGGTTGGTGGTTCTGAATGTAGAAATAATAACCAAACTAATGTTTTTGGGTAATTTTTGAATAGCATTGATGTCCCACCTGAATCATTTGATTGAGAATAATAAACAAGAAAAATCCATTATTAACACTATTATTGAATCACAATAAATTATGAGTGTAGTGATTATTAATATAATTTACCTATCAATAGCATCTATGATGATCTCTCGTTCCTCTAGTGTACCATAAAAATCATATATATCATCAATCATGGTTACAAAACATCGTTTTTTAGTTACTAGATCTCATAATTTTATATATTGTGGATCAAAAGGCATGGAAAAACCCCACATGAGGTTTTATATTAGCACACTTCTAAGAAAAAAAAATTTGTTCGAATCGAGTTCCACCCACCACCTGTACATAAAAATATAGATGAAAAATACCACCTCTTAAAGAGTTGTGTGAGAAAACTAAAAATTTAATGTGGGAGTCCTGCATACTTTGCTATGTTTCCAAGCTATTTTTGGTGAATGGATTACACCATGTTAAAGTCTATATTTGAAATCCTCAACATGTTTCTCATACCCCTCGATGAACCACATTGCTTTGAACTTGGAAGTCGAATAGTGAAATGGTGAATCCAAGGCATGCTCCACCAGTCTCTTCATGGAACGTGGGGGGATCATCTCTTTGATGCTGGTGAGATGTGTAGTGGAGAAGGGCTTCACCTCATTCAGTAACCACTAACCTTACCACCCTAGGAAAGAAGCCTCGTACAAGCTCAACACTCCCCGAACTTCCTTCACCACCTCAGCCCTGAAACCACCATTGTCATCTCAGAACCCTTCAAATACATCTGTTTACAAAAAAAATTAATCAACAAGATGGTGGAGACCAAAAATTGTTTGTAATGGGGATCATGTAATACCGTAAATACCACTAGGAATGAATATGTGGTTTTGGTGAAGGATCATGAAGTGAAGAGCCATGGAATGTAGTTTTTAGAGCCACTATGCATTGTTTCCATCCTTGTAAAGTCGGAACATAACCTCTTTCATATCCAACTCGAACTGATACTTGATTCCAAGACGGTGGATCGTGTTGATGAGCCCAATCCTAGCCAAGGGATTCATGGTCCCTCCCATGATCATAGAACTCACCAACCCCTTCAGCCCCTTCACCTCCCTCACATGCCTTTCCTCTGGAGAATTATGGTGGGATGTGAGTTGCTAAAGCAATTAGTAGTCCCAGGTTGTGGGTTTTTATACATCGGTGGGTGAAGAATGGGGAGGCGGTGATGATATCCATGGAAAAGGGTTTGTAGGGAGGAGAAGGTGATTCAGTGAAGCAATGAGTGAGTTGAATGGGTGAAGTTGTTGGGTAGATTCCCTATCGATGTCATGTTTATAGGCCTTGGGGGAGGTGGCTTTGAGTTGATGGGAGTCTTCGCACATCATTCTCCCAACCCCGTCAACTGGTTAGGAGATTCAAAGTCTGCCTTCAATTATATGATTTTAGACGCTGGATCACCTAAAAAATGAGTTTTTTTAATACTTTTTTTGGGGTTTAGGTTTAAAAATTTTTGGGGGATGGGTATGTCAAACCAACCCACATGACTCCTTTCTTTGGTGAGGATTTAGAAACCGATGCCCTTCATATTATATTTTTTTTGAAACTTCTCAAATTTTCTGTTTAAGAGGATCCCTGAATTCATCATTGTTCCTTCCAATGAAAATCCTAAAATAGTGATTTGCAACATTGAAAACATAATGAAAATATTAAAACATGGGCTTATAATTTAAAGGTTTTTTTATTATCAGGTGCTTCGATAGTACTGCACTTGGATTATGGAATGTGATCAGTTTTAATTGTAAGAAAAAGTTAATTAAACAATTTGTAAAATGCTTAAAGTCATATCTATAAATCATTATCATAATTATATGGCATACTTCATTTGAAAGAACTAAAATTCAAAACAAAATGCACCCAAATAAAAAAATCAATTTTATTATGTTTTAAAAGTTTAAAATTGAGGAAAAATAGTATACACATAGATGGAAGGTCGAATTTGGAACCGAGATGTGTAACTATAGTAGTTGGAAGATAGATCAGTAACTCGAAGCTCCTATAAGGGAAGGATTGGGAATGAATTGAAGAACCCCCTACTACACTCATTATTGATGTCTTTAAATGATATAACTAGATCAAAAAAACTGTATGCTTGCAATTCTATTCCTAGAAAATAGATGACTGATTAGAGGAAATAATATGAGTTATTAGGGGAGGAAAATAAATTAGAACAGATTGAAAGATTAATGGAAAGATAAATATAAAGGAAAAAGTATCCTAAAATTGAAATAAATGTTATATAATTGGTAAAATCCATGTACCATGGGTAATTTTTAGTTTTAGAATGACTAATTACAATTCACACTTGATACTTTAAAAGAAGATAAAAATTAAGAGAAGCATTAAAATAAATAAGTAAAATACATACCATTAGTATCCAAATAGAATTATTCATTAAAGGAGAAGTAGGAAATCACTACCTCTTTCATGACATACTAATACCTCCTAATTTCAAAATCCCTAAAGTAAGAAATAATTATAAATTTAATTGATTAATTAATTCCCAAATGTGTTTGGTATTTCAACACTTAAAAGGAAGAAATGAAACATACATTTAAAATTACTCATCATTGTGGGTTCCAACATATAACTTTTTTTTTCAATCTACAAAAGAAGTAACGAACATTATAAAACAAAAAAAGATGAATAGTTGTATGAAAAGAATCTATAAACAAACTCAAAATAAAAATTATAGTAAAAAATTCTCTATATTTTCAGGAATAAAATGCACAATGACCCAACCCCTAATTATTTCCCCTTAAACATTTTTATTATACACAACGAACCATTGAACCCTTAAATCTTTCCCCTTCAACCATATTTTTATTATAATCATAAGATTATTGAACCCTTAAAAAACATTCACCCCATCATCTATGACTCACCCCTATCTCTGTATCATTCATTTCTACAAATTCACACTAATAAATAACTACCATTGCATATTTTTATAAACTGTACGCAGTTATAACAAAAAAAAATAACATCCCACTTAATCTCAAAATTTAACTCATAATACATATAAAAAAATGGATAGTAATACATATGATGCAATGTATTTTTTTATAAACTACTACAAATTAAAAATTAAAGATGGGAAATAAAAACCTACCTTATTACATTTCATTCCACACAAATTCGATCAATGAAATTCTATACAATTAAGTAGGATCTACTCATAATGGAGAGAAAAAAAGTATTTGGGAAAGAACCTGATGTAAACATTTCACTGCCCTATAATAAATAATAATATATAAGAAAAAAACAGAAGGGGAAACAAATTCTAGAATACATATTAAATAATGAAAATGTAAAATATGGAAAAATAGACAGATAATTTATGGAAGAGTACATAACAAAATTGGTTTACTATCTTTCAGAACTTTTTTTCTTACATGCAATTTTTGTAGAAATACACACTAAGAATGAACTAAAATTGCATCTTTTTATAAACTATACACAATGATTACAAAAAAATCATTCCACTTAATCTCAAAATTGAACTATTAATACATATAAAAAATGAATATTAATACATATGTTGCAATGTATTATTTCTTTTTATAAACCACTACAAATTAAAAATGAAGGATAGGAAATAAAAACCCTACCTTATTACCTTTAATTCCACAAAAATTATATCAATGAAATTATATAAAATTTAGTAGGATCTACTCATCATAGAGAGAAAACAAAATTTTTAAGGTAGGACCCTCATGGAAATGTTTCACTCCTCCAGAAGAAATAATAATACATAAGAAAACAATAGAAGGGAAAAAATTCTAGACTACATATTAAATAAAGAAAATGTAAAAGATGAAAAAATGAACAGATAATTTATGGAAGAGTCCAAACCTAAATTTGTTTATTGTCTTTCATCCCTTTTGTTCTTACTTGTAATTTTTTCATCCAAAATGATTTTTTTACTTCTTTAATTTTTTTCTCAATATACGAGGGAACATGTTTGGTGTGAAGCTATATGAAACCATAAATAATAACATCATAAAAATGAAATAGGGTTTCAACTACAAATTTTAGACTAATAAAAAGTTGAAGTTCTCAATTTTAACTATTAGCTTATCCAGTATAATAATAAATGAATTATTTATAAATTAAGTTAGTATGGGTTGAATCAGTTCCAATTTTGATGATACTATAATATATCTAAACCATTATATTCATTTTAATTGTAAATATAAATCCATTGGAAGGGACTTAATTTCTAAACATAGAGGAGACTTCATTGAATTACTTAATCCTTTCATATGATCAATAGATTCTATTTCCTTAAATCATGAAAGGGAACTAACTAATCAGTATTGATATTATTTAATAAATAAAATTTAATTGACACAATGCATGTGTGGTCCTACTTGGAAACTTGGATCAGCAAGTTAATACATTGAATTTTGTAGAAGTATTATTCTCACTGATTTGCAAATTGATGTCAAATACAGCATCACTGGAATACTTAGTGATAGGATCACTAAAGTCATATTTAGTTAGCTTATATGGAGTTATAATAATAACATCAATGCATCCATAAATAGAATAGTGATCTATAAAAATTATACGGCTAGTTGTAAATTAAAAATTATAATTAGATGCAAAGGATAGATTCAAAATCATAAACAGTTTAATGAACACACTGAAAATAGTTTACATAAATTGTAATTCAATATAATAATGATGAAATAATAAATTATTGACGAATACCTAAATAATTAGTTATAAATAACATACATATAAATAACAGATTATGAGACACATAAATAGCATATTATCAGACACATAAATAACAGATTATAGTAATTAAAAAAACAGATGATAAATAACATATTAAGTTATTGAATTAAATAACTGATAATAAATAAATTATTAGTATATAATAAATAACATATTAGTAGTAATTGAAATAATAAATAACTATATTATTTAATGTAGGGAAAATAAATATTCTATATTATAATGGACTGATTATTATAAGAAGATTATAATTCCCAAATCATTTCATTGTAACTGCATATTAATAGTAAGGAAATTATAAAATAGATTTTGTATTAATAAGATGTGAAGAATCCATTAAAACATTTATTTAGACAAAACCAAATTATCTACAAACATCTATGTTGACTTAACCAAAAATTTATGTAAAAAATGATCATTGTAATTAAAAGAATCATTTATAGGTAAATTATAATTCCCACATCATTTCATCATTGTTGAAATTTATTAATAGGAAAATTATAAAACAGATGTTGTATTAATAAGATGTGAATACAATATTGAAACATTGATGCAGACTGAATCAGATTACCTATGAATAATGATGAAGTATAACCCCTTGAATAAATATTTCTTAATTTGATGATGAATTAAAAAAATCATAGAATAATAGGATCATAATTTAATTACTATAATTGTAGAACAATATATTTATCAGTTTATAGGGAATTTGAGATAATAATTGGGAGAGAGTATTTCAGTAGTTAGTTAAAATAAAGATATACCTTCTATAGAAGTGGTAGCATGGGCCTACAACAATGATAGAGAAATAAGAATAACTGTTTACCTATAATATAATTACAGTACAAAATTCTATATGATAATTGATCAATCATGGTGTAAAGGGAAAGAAAATATTTAATGGAAACTAATATACAATAGTTTTGATAGATTAAAAAATGTAATTAGAGGTACTCAATAAAATAAAAGGAATAGATCAAATTAAAAAACATAAAGGGTACTGGTACATGGAATATGGAACTGGCAGATTCGTGTAAAGATTTCTAAGGAATAATTAAAAAACCATTAAACTATAAACCTAGAATCTACTGATTCATGTAAAAATTTTTACAAGACGAATGTGATGACATCAAGAAATAAGATGGTGTAGTAGGATCTAGACTCACCTGTATCGTTCGTAGAAGGAATCACTTCTAGGGGATGAATGGTATTTCCTATTGTAGTGGTGGTCCTTGTATTGAATAAGTATAATAATAATAATAAAATGTTTGATATAAAGGGAAATGCAGTGGAAAAATTTGTACATGGGATATGTATATAAAAAAATATACATATTGGTAATAGAAATTATTAAATATTTAAACATCAACTCAGAGAGATTCAATATGTTAACAAAAAAATTGAAGTGGAAAAATGCATATGTGAAATTTGATAGAATGGACATTTAGAGACTATTTATAAAAGTTTAATGAAACACACATATAGTCTATATTTAGAAAAATTCCAAATCAAATAAGATAGTTGGAATATAAAATGAATTAAATTACCCTAGTTCACTAAAAACCATCTAAGTGCACCTCCATAACCAACATCTCCATAGCTTGAATTAAAAAAACCAACAATATAAATTAAATCATACATAAACTATATTTTCACAACCCAAATTAAATCATCCATAAACACCTCCTCAACCTCCATATGAAACTATCCAACTGCTTAAAGATTCAATAATTTAAAATAAAAATCAATTATTATAACATAGGATGAACAATGGAAATATTCTAGAACACAAACCAATATTATAGCACCCCAATAAATATTTTTGATGAAACTAGAATAATGCTAAAGAAACATGATGTCAATCAACATCACTCAAATGTTTTAATGAACACTATAAATATTTTCAATTTAAATCAAGAAGTGCTGACCATTGAATTTCATTTGTGAGATAAGATTTATAGAAAGAGGTACAAGAATGACCTTCCACTGCTTCTTATTCCACTTTGTCTCCCTTGATAAAAGTCATAATTTATATAGGAAACAAAAAATCAAAATCTAACAAAAACATGGATTAATCCATTAAGAGTAGCTTACCAAAGGGGCATATACTTGAGGATATATGAAGAAACATGAACATGAATACATTACATTACCTTCATTATGGGATTATGATTTAGATTTGTCTTACAGTGTGTAGTTTAATATTAATAACATAGAGAACGGATCCGCCCGAAAGATATTTTGTCTTTAGAAGATTGACACTGAAAAAGAGTGATTGTATGTGCAAGAAGAACAAACCTAATGGAATCCAAAATAATATAATCTCATATGGTTTCATGGGTCTGTTGTGGAGGAAAGGACATGTAGGCATAGCGCTTTGAAACATTAAATCTTCGAATGAGAGCTCATATGTGTGAGAAGAATAATCTTCAAGGACGTAGGAATAAGAAAAGAACCTAGTGTTTCATAGGTGTGAGTCAAAGGATAAGAAAAATATTGATTTTGATAAGAGATTATCTAATCATCATGGAGAGATACATATAGATTGAAAGTTATGGTTTGGATGTAGAATAGGGAATGGGGAGTTGGGAATGATGAAACTGTGTGGTGGATGGTGGCATCAGGACAATATTGGAGGATAAGGAGAGGTAAAGGAGTAGGCGTAGACTAAGGTCAAGGAGGATACCAAGGTGGAGTCATATCCAGAGTCATAGGTGGAATAGGATACAAGTTATAGGTGAAAGTATAGGTGGAGTCGGAGCCATAGGCGGAGTCGGAGTCAGAGGTGTAAGCAGAGGGAGATGAGTTTGGAGGAGAAGAAATCACAGAGAGAAGACTAGAACATTATTTAGGATGAGAGAGAGGATGATGGAGTTGGAATTTGTGGATAGAATAGTACATAAAGAAAATTAATATAGTGTCAACACATGTACTGAAAATGCATAGTCTTTAGTATATATAATAGATACTATTTTTATGTAAAATTGTCATTTCTTTTTATAAATTAATTTATTTAAAAGTATAATTATTATTTTAATTTGATTTAATGGTAAAATAAGTTTTTTTTACTTATATTTAATTAAATTAACTACATTTAAATCATTATTATACCAGATTTAAATACAAATTTATTTTTAGGATTTAAAACACATTTTTTCCAAAAATTATTTTAAAATGCATAATGTTTCTCCATTATAATTAATTAAAATAACCCCTAATGAAAAATTATATAAATTAAATAAATAAATATATATATATATATATTTATGAATTAAAATTATTTAATGAATATTACTATTTATATATTTAAAGTAAAATCATCTTTTTCGTAAGACATGTATTTTTCAGAAAACTGCTTTCCATCATGCGTGTGGATATTATATTAAATTAAACTCTTCCACCTATGTGAATTGATTTTGATAAAATTTATTCTATATTTTTAATCATCATAATTAATATTAGTTAATAGGTTCAACTTAATTTTTTGAACAATCTGAATAGTAATTGTAGTAAATATTAATTACCATGGTAAAAGGAAAATAGGTTAATTAAGGGTAAAAAATAATATAAAAAATACTAGAAACAAAGAAACCATAATATAATGATTTCTATATTTCATTTTCATTTAAATGGTGATTATTTTTATTCTTTATTTCCTTTACTTTATAAATGATTAAGTAATCAATTAGATAAAAATTATATTTTTATACGATAAAACACAAATTGTATTTTTAGGTAATATGAAATTTCAATTAAGAAATTATTTTTTATGAATTAATGTATTTTTAAAATAGATAATTTTTTTATTAAAATATTATTATTAAATAAGTTTTATTAAATAAAAATGGTCATATAATTTTTATGAATTCAAATGTAATTTTTATAAGGGTTCTAAAACTATTATTGTAAAAAAACCTAGCATATCTCAATAAATATCGATTATTATTTTAAAGGAGAAAATAAAAATATTTAGAAAATTATTTAGATAAAATGAATGTTATTTTTTGGAATCATAATGTGGAAATTATCCAATGGTAATTTTTTTCATAATTTTCTGAGATAATTGAATTTTCAATTAAAAATTAAATACTGTATAAATATATGGTCTGTATTATGACATCATAATGACCCAAAAATGATGTAATAAATACTATAATGGGTATCAAATACCAAATTTATGTTTTAAATTTAAAATAATTTAATATTATATTTATTTTATTAATTTTATAAAGACTTTATGAATCCTCCAAAACCATTAATATATTTTAAGGTTTCAAAATCATTTCATTAAGAGTATGAATCACTCCCACATAAGAAAGGTTATTATTTTATTATTTTAACTCTTGGAATTATAAAATAATAAAAAACAATTCCATTTGGATGAAACCATGAGAAAAAACCATGGAAAGGTTTGTGGTTTTGGTTATTTTATTATATAGAGTCCAAAAACTAAGTGTGAGAAATATTAAAGAAATTCCCACTCTTTTCTGATATAAACCCACCCAATCACCCATTTCACATCAATAAAAATACTTGGAGAATGTAATTAATCTTACCTATACCCTCTATATTCCTCTAAAGGTTCCCTAAGCTCCCAAGAATCTCCTCCCAATCATTTGGAGACACACACTCAAGTAAGGGATTTCTCTATTCTCATTTCCATTCAAATGCCTATTTTATGTTATACTACTTAGTTTCAACTTGTGGATGTTTGGGTATATATTCCTACATTACCCTTAATATAAATTTTATTTAAGAATTATTATACAATAATTTAAATCTCACTAATCCCTCCCATGAACTTTTATGTATACCTGTTACTATGCTAAAATTTAGTAAGGGATCCTCACCTTTTTGTCTTTATTCAAGTTTCTTTACTACCTTATGCCTTCTATTTCCAATTCATAATGTTTGGAACTAAATTTAAATACACCTATTAATAAACATTCTATTTCCAAATGATGATATAACCCTTTAACCATCATCAAACCATTTTAAAAAAATTCAAGTGACGTCATTATGCTGCTGAAATTTCACCACAATTTTCCATAACAAAACAATTATATAGTAAATACCATACCCATTTCCTATCAAGGGTGTTCAAATTTATATAATTATACTTATTTTATTAGGGAATTACATGTATTTATTCCATACTCATTTATCAGGGAATAAAATATGATTATTTATGAATCCATGTTGTATGATCTATGTGGCACACTTAAGCATGAAAATGAAATGAATGTGACAGGTGTGCCCAGAATTATATAGTGCTATAATACATTTGGTAATGTTTATTCACATGAGATATCTTGTTGGGATAGAGAGAGAACAAAATTCCTTTATGGGACTTTGTCTGTCATGATGTCTTAGTAGTTATCCTTTACCTTTGTTTATGATGCAGTGTTTTAAGTTTTTGCCACATTTCCCATGTTACCTTTATGATTATCATGCTATATCATGTATCATTGTTCATGTTTATTATTCTCACTCCTTTATGACTATTGTCTAACATGTATTAATTTCATCATGTTATGGATTTTTTATTCCATTACTAGGATTTATATCTCACCCCTTTCTTATGCATTTCCCCAGGTTATCCCATGCAACACTAAGTAAGAAGGAATATTATGATCAAGTTAAAGAAGGTTTCAATAAAGATGTTGTATTCCCTATTTTAATTTGTTATGTAATGTACTTAATTCACAAATACAATAGTATTCTCAATCTTCCATGTTGTTTTAAGTTTAATCTTATGTAATAAATCATGTATTAATATGAAATAATGAGCGGAGCTATTATAGTTAGTATCAAGGGAAAATTTTAGTAATTTTTGGGATTAAGATTAGAAAACTCTACTGAAATAATTAGTGATGAGGATAAGTATAAGAAAACATTCCTAAATTTTGGTAAGTATAGATTAAGTGGCTTATCAAGAAAATACATACATATCTAGATACTACTAGTGGATATGGATATCACACAGATGTACATAGGGGTAAAACCCAAAAACACCATGTTGAGCTAGACTCGACTAGGAAATGGTGCATGAAAATGGTCCTTACTATGCACCTGGTTTGAAACTTATGGGGGATATGCTTTGGTAAATTCATAATCTCATTACGAACCATTTTTAAGGAAACAAAACAAATGCTCATAAGAGTATATGTTAGGAAATAGATCATGGATAACATATATTGAGGCGCATAAATTCATAAGCTATGAAGATACATGTAATTTATATGTTATCCATTTAATGTTTTTGGATTCCCATTTATGCCTTTAGTAGTTTAAAATTACTCATCCCTTATTTTCCCTTTATTCTAGTCAGTGGATGGAAAAAGGAAGAATCGAGTTCAAGTTTAAATTGAAAGGATGGAATTTATTAAAGGGGAAATAATTTAATACTCTGAGTTTTTAAAAGAGAAAAATATGTTCGATGGCGTATGTGATACGCAACATCAAACACAAACAAAAAATGATTGTTTAAATATAACCATTTTAACCTTTTTATTAAATTTGCGTACATGATTAGGATTAAATATTTTTTGAAATATATATATATATATATATGTGTGTGTGTGTGTGTGTGTGTGTTTTAAAAATATTGATAAATTCTTAGTAAATAATCAATTAATGTTTTATAATGTCATTTTATTCTTCAAAATATGATTTCTTCTAAAAATGATTTTTATTTCTTTTTATAAAAAATATTATAATTATTTTATAGAAAATTTATAAAATTTATTCGATAAAATGAAATCCATTTTTTATATCATCATATCAACATTAAATTAGGTTGAAAGTTTGGGATTTTTATGAAAATATAGATTTTTTAGTGAATAGTGAATAATACCATTTTTATGTAAAATTGTAATTTCTTTTGATAAATTAATTTATTTAAAAGTATAATTATTATTCTAATTTTATTTATTGGTAAAATAATTAATGGTTACTTATATTTAATTCAATTAACTACATTTATGTCATTATTATACTATATTTTAATACAATATTTTTTTTAGGATTTAAAATGCATTTTTCAGAAAACTATTTTAAAATGCATAATGTTTATCCATTATAATTAATTAAAATAACCCTTAATGAAAAATTATCTAAATAAAACTTTTAGATTATATATCTATATTTATGGATTTAAATTCATATAAGGAGTATTACTATTCATAGTTTTAAAGTAAATTCATCTTTTCCTTAAAAAAGTGTTTTTTTGGAAAACCGCTTTCCATCATGCTTGTGGGTTTTATATTAAATTAAACTATTACAACTCATTGAATTAATTTTGATAAAATTTATTCCATATTTAGAATCATAATAATTAATATTTGTTAATAGGTTGAATTTAATTTTTAAACATTCTGAATAGTAACTGTAGTAAATACTAATTACCTTGGTAAAAGGAAAATAAGTTAATTAAAGGTCAAAATTAATATAAAAAATACTAGAAACAAATTAACCATAATATAATTAATTTTATACATATTTTTCATTGAAATTATTATTATATTTATTCTTTATTGTCTTTTCTTTATAAATGATTAAGTAATCAATTTGATAAAAATTATATTTTGATACGATAAAACACAAATTATATTTTTAAGTAATATGAAATTTCAATTAAGAAATTATTTTTTATGAATAAATGTATTTTTTAAATAGATAATTTTTTTATTAAAATATTATTATTAATTTTTTTTAATTAATTAAAACTGATCATATAATTTTTTTGAATTCAAATGTAGTTTTTATAGGGGTTTAAAAACTGTTATTTTCAAAAAACCACAATTTCTCAATAAATATCAACTATTATTTTAAAATTGAAAATTAAAATATATATAAAATTATTTTTATTAAATGGATATTATTTTTGAAATCATAACATCGAAATTATCCAATATTGAATTTTTCATAATTTTCTAGAGACAGACGAATTTTCGGGTAAAAATTAAATACCGTATAAATATAATATGTGGATTATGACATCATAATGACCAAAAATGATGTAATAAATACTATAATTTCTATTAAAGAAAAAATATATTTTTCCCTTTAAAACAATTCAATATTAATATTATTTGAGTAATTTTATAAAGCATTTATGAATCCTCCAAAACCATTAATATATTTTAAGGTTTTACAATCATTTATTTAAGAGTATGACTCACAACCACATAAAAAAGGGTAGTATTTTATTAAGTTCAGACCTTTTACTTATAAAATAATTAAAACAACTCCCATTTAGTAGAAACAATGAAAAAAAACAAGGGAAGGTTTGTGTTTTTGGTTATTTTATTTTATATAGTCCAAAACCTAAGTTTGAGAAACATTAAAGAAATCCCCACTCTTTTCTTATATAAACAAACCCAATCACCCATTTATTTTCACTAAAATACTTTTAGAACGTCCTTAAACTTCCCTAACATCTCTAGAGTCCTACCAAGGTTCCCCCAAGCTCTTAATAATCTCCTCCTAATCATTTGGGGACACACACTCAAGTAATGGATTTCTCTCTTCTCATTTCCATCCAAGCACCTATCTTATGTTATACTTCTTAGTTTCAACTTGTGTATTTTTGGGTATGTATTAATAAATTACCCTTAATTTCCATTTTATTTAAAAATTATGATATCCCCCTTTCACTCTCATTTATCCCTCCCATGAACCTTTATGTACACCCGTTACCATACTAAAATTTATTAAGGGATCCTCACATTCTTTTCTTTATTCAAGTTTTTTTTATTATCATATAAATTATATTTCCAATTCATAATATTAGGACATGAATTTTCATGTCCCTATTACTTATAATTTTATTTCAAAATGATGAGATACCCATTTCTCTCTCATAAACTCATTTTATAAATTTTCAACTGATGTCGTCATACAGCTGAAATTTCACTGCGATTTTCCATGCCAATAACATTGTGTGGTGAATACCATAACCATTTACTATAAAGGGTGTTCTCATTTATATAATTATACTTATTTGATATGTAATTACATGAATTTATTCCCCACTCCTTGATCATGGAATAAAATATGATGATGTATGAATCCATGTTGTATGATATATGTGGCACACTTAAGTGTAAGAATGAAATGAATATAAAGGGTGTGCCCAGAACTATATAGCGCTCTAATAAATTGGGTAATGTTTAGTCTCATGATATGTCTTGTTGGGGTAGGAAGTGAACCTGATTCCTTTATGGGATTTTCTCATCATGATGTCTTGGCAGTTATCCTTGACCTATGTTTATAGTACAATGTTTTAAGTTGTTTCCATATTTATAATGTTGGATTTATGATTATCATGATATATCATCCCTCATTCATGTTTATTATTCCCACTCCTTTATTCCTATTTTATAACATGTATTAATTTCATCATGTTATGCCTTGTTTATTCCCTTACTGTTCTTTATATCTCACCCCTTTATTATGTATGTCCCTAGGTTTTCCCATGTAGTGTTAAGTGTGAAGGAATATTATAATCATGTTAAATATGATTTCACTAAAGATAATGCATTCCCTATTTTAAGTTGTTATGTAAGGTACCTAATTCCCAATGAAACTAGACTTCTCAATCTTTCAGTTTGTATTAAGTGTAATATTATATAATAAATCATGTATTAATGTGAAATAAAGAGTAGGGTTGTTATATCATCCATGGTACGCACTTTTAACCTCCCAAAATTCATGGAAAAAGATTCCAGTCATTGATTTAGTCCCTCCGATAGCCAAAAATTAGATCCAGATCTCCTGTGGTGGTCCGCTGCACATCCCTCACACCTCCTATGTCACTTCCATTGCTACTTAAAATCCTAGATCCATGAATATATCACTCCTACGCTCATTCCTCTCTGATTCATACTCAAAACACTAATATGGTCTTTTTTACACATCCAATGTGAATATGGGGGTTTGATTATGCTTGTATCAACTACAAAATTGTTGAATCATGACCCTATGGTATAACGATTAAGAACACACAGAACATTTGGAGTAAAGACATTGGAAAAATGGTGACATTTTCAAAAGACAAGAATTCATTACCAATGATCATAGAATCAGGGATTCTTAGGGGTGATTTCATAGAATATAAGATAAAATTGAATCAGCCATTTAAATTATCAAAAATGATCTCATGTAAAGGCTAGAAAAATCATATATCAAAATTAGATTAATAAAATCCATGATAAAAAATTTAATCAAGGTTAGAAGCTACACATTACAAGACCTACCTCGATTTTCGATCATTCATTGGTCAAGAAAACATTCTCTAGTGATGGGGAAGATCCTTTTCAATCACTATTTGTCAATCCATCTTGATCTGATTGTTATTCATCATCTGATTCCCATTCACCAATAAATAATGCTTTGAGTACCCTCTCAAGGCTCAAAATAAAAGGAGGATAACCCTGTAGAATTTTCATAACTGCTATTTAATGAGGAAATTTTGTTATGGGTATTAATTGAAATAATTTAAAAAATTAATTAATCAATCCACTAAACGTACCCACCAAATACTTCCTTATATGAAAATTTTTCATCAGCCAAATTTAGGTATCACTTAGGGTAAAAACCAAGTTCCAAATTCAACCATGGTCTCATATTTTTGATCTGAGACATTATATAAGAGATATTTATTTATTTTTTAAAAATTACATGTGGGTGATATTAATATAATTAATATTTTTAAAATATCCATTCTGGTCTCACTCGGTCTCGGAATCACACATTTTCTAAGTTCCTGACTCAGAAAATATTTATTAATATAAATAAAATGATTTCAAGGGATAAAAAGATTATTTAAATTATTCCTCACCTCAATTGTTTTTTTCCTTGACATATAGAAATGAAAAACGGTGGGGGAACCGAGCCTACATTTGGATCTCCCTCTCCCAGGAGCTCTCTTGTATTTTCTCATTACACCATAGCACATAAACCAAAGGAATGGTCCATCCTCATTGGATCCACTCCTGCCAAAACTTGATCTCTACCCAGTACTCTGTGAAGGTCGGTCCATCATTGATGCGCAACTCACCCCTGTCAATAACATGTGTGATACATGTATCTCCTTAGTTGTGACACATGGAACACACCATGCACCCAATCCAACAACGTGGGAAATTCTAGGTGGTAAAAAACTCACCAAACCAATGTAGGATCTCGAACAGCCCGATAAACCTTGGGGATATCATGCCTCCCTGCCTGAATCTCTATAATCCTCATCATGGTGATATTATCTAGAAAACATGGTCTCCCATATCATGCTCCAAGGGACTATGATATTGATCATAATAAGATTTCTTCTTTCTATGGGCTATCCTCATCTATTCATGGATAACCTAAACCTTTTCCATCATTTCTTGCACCATCAATGCCATAAAAAGAGATGCCTCAATGATATTCATCCAACATAAAGGTGACCTACAGGGTATCCTATATAGGTCCTTGAATGGTTCAATGAAAATAATATATTTATTATTATTATTATAAATAATCTATACCATATGTAAGTGATCCTCCAATCTCTTGAAAAAGTCTAACATGAAAGACCTAATAATATCCTCCAACACATGGATTGTGTGTTCAGTCAGCCCATCTTCCTAGGGGTGAAAAGCTGTACACATCCTCTAATGGGTATGTAATGACTCTTGTAGGAATTTCCCCAAAAAAACATTAACTGCACATATTGGTTGGTTATAATCATCTAGAGGAAATCATGTAGGAAGAAAATATCATGCACATCAACTACCAAAAACTCTCCACTGAACTCTTCTCCTAGATAGAAAGGTAGTGTTCTAACTTGGTAAGTCGTTCAACTATCACCTAGATGAAATCATGGGATCCTTCTATCCACATAATATCTATCAAAAATTACATGGATATTCCATCCCACTTCCACTCCAGGATCTCACGAGGGTGTAAAAAAACAATCAAAACCTGGAGCTTAGCCTTCACTAGAAAACAAATGAGAAACTGAGATACTAATTCAATAATTCTTTTCCATATAGTATTCCACCAAATATTCCTCTAAAAGACCATGTACATATTCTCTACATTGGTATGTACAACTAAAGGATAAGATTAAAACTCCCTCATCACCTCCTCATGCAATGTTACCCAAACCATCATCCATCTATTGAATAGGATGATGTGATTACCTCTTTCATAGAATCCATAGGGTGGATCTATTGAGGATATATGTTCATATAGGACCATAATGTATATATCTCATAAATTATACACCCTCAAATTTTGAATAAGAAGAGGGGTCAACCCATCAACTAAAGACAAGATTGACCCCTCTCCTTCACTAGGGTCGGCTATAGAGAATCCAATAGCACATATTCTTACTCCACCAGAAGAGAACGAGACTTCCTACTAATAGAAAATATCACCACATTTCCCTTCATAGGAGTATAGACTATATCAAAGTAATATTCTTGCAAGACCTACAACCATATCCTTTATCTTAGATTCAGATCTCTCTATGTGAAGACATGCCTGAGACTCTTATGGTCTTACTAAAAAATAATACACTCTCCAATAATATAGTGCCACTACATCCTCAAAGTGAAGACTACCACTACCTATATCTGGTCATGATTCATGTAGTTCTTCTCTTGGGGTATCAACTTCCATGACCCATATGTGATCACTGCATTCCTATTTATCAAAATTTAGCCAATCCTAGCTCCATATGCATCGCAATACACTACGTACTCCATGTCCTCCTCTAGTACTCTCAAAAAAGGATCATTGGTAAACCTCATCCTCAATAACTCAAAGGATCTCTGAAAATGCACATTATAGGTAAACATAAACCCTTTCTTCTTTAGGGTGGTCAAATAGGATAAAATATTAGAGAATTCTTAAACGAACCACATGAAGTACACCTCCAATATATGAAAACTCCATATCTCTAACACACTCTTGCGTGGATCCAAAGAAATAACTACATAAATATTAATTAGGTCCACAACTAATCCAATAAAAAAATAACATACCCTAGAATTTAAACCTCATGGATCTATAAGTAGCACTTCAATATCATACCATAAGAATTATTCTCTTAAAGAATGTCTATAACCATCCCCAAGTTCCTAACATGATCCTCCACTAATGTATAGTAGTTGAGAATGCCATCAATTAAGAAAACCACACAATTGTCTATGTATGGATAGAAGATATGGTTAATCAATGATATAAACATAGAGGGGAAATTCATCACACTAAAAAACATCACCAAAAACTCATAGTATCTATAGTGACATCAGAATGTCGGCATTGGTATATTAGCCTCGCGAACCCTCAATTGGTGGTAGCTGGACTTGATATAGATCTTTGATAAAAATATCATGACTCAAAAATAATCAGTGTGTTCATAAATTCTTGGAAAGTGGTACTTTTCTTTATCATGTAATGTTTCATGGGATAATAATCAACACACAACCAAAATCTACAATCTTCCATTTTCACAAAAAAAACTAGGGCTACCTAGGGGGACATAATTGATTTGATAAAAACCTTCTCTTAAAGGTTCAAAAAATGAACCCTAAACACCCAGATCTTGGTAGGTGCCATCTGATATGTTTCAAAAGTTATCAAAGTGGTCATGTGTTGAAAGTTGATGCAATAATCCATCAGTCACCTCAGAGGTACTCTTGATATTTCCTTATGGAATATGTCTATATAATACTACTTGACTGAAGGAACCCATATTCTTAATGATCCTATTGAACCAAGTGATAAGCATTACAATTTATGGGTGATTGGTTTCAACATCCTCAAAAAACCCACTCACTCCTCTATGATATCTCACTCTCCCATAAAAGTGAATCTCATCCTATATATCTAATGGCATTTGACATATCTGTGGTAGAAGTTAATTTAGGATTGGATCATGGAAAACCAGTACATACCCAATATAAAAATATAAGGTCTCATCTTGGAGACCATAAGGTCTCATAAGAAACTCTCTCCACCAATCAATAGCTCACACTACCGAGAGATAAGTGATAACGAAGATGCATTCACCATAAAAACCTTATGACAATGCTACTAGGATAAAGTATCAACCAGGAGATCCATCTCTCACACTAAGAGAAAGGAGATGAATTAATAAATCACACTTGTGTCTACTAGTACTGAAGAAAGAGTATAATAAACATATATCATACCTCTAATCATCTCATGAGTTGCTGGGTCAGAAGCATCCAAAGCCTGTAGTTGCCTGTGGCCTCAACCAACAGCTCCCTAAGCCTGAAGTGGGCTGCCTAGTAGTGGTGGTGTAAGTATCTCATAATGTCATCTAGCACCATAAGATCCTCCTTCAGTAACCCCGCCTACTCCTCTTCCAGCATCTCCTCCCTGGGGGCCACCCTGGCCCCATTGGAGAGAATCCATATCAAGGCACTACCTCAAGCATGGTGGTTCATCCCTGGTATGCCTTCCCTGACTAGTGTATCTATTTGGGTAATCATGTTCCATGTGAAATCACCCCTCACATTCATATAGTCTCCCAATTTTGGGATTCCCTATTCCTCTACACTATACCTTAGCTGCATGACCACATTCCTAAGTCAAAGAATGAGGTTTCATCATATAAATCAACACCTATAATATTATAGCCTCTATGGATGACTCATACCTAGGATTCATATAGATGGAACCAGTCACATGGAATCTTATAGATAGGAAGATCTCTATCACTAGAACCCACTCCAATACTCCAGCATATGTCGAAATGCATAGGGGTATCGTACTAGAAAAAATGTCTCTTTAGATACCCTAATAAAACATCAATTCCTGGAAGTATCCATCTTGAATAATTTTTATGGAGTAATGAATAAGGTATGTGAAGCTCATAGTATACTCCACAATTGTCATCCCACCCTACTACAGATCGAAAATATCTTGAATTTGAATGGATCACATGAATGAGGTGTATTACTCTTCATGAATCAACTTCAAGAATTCAGACCATGACAATGTCGAATCATCATATGTCTATGTGACTAGACTCTAATAGATCCCTACTACTCCACAAAATAAACTGGATACCAACACAACCATCTAATAAGTCAGGGTCCACACAAGCCTAATGACTTGAATCACCCACTCAAGACAATCCTCTACTGCATGGGGATATGGCTCACCATGCAACCTCAGTGGCCTCTAGCATTGGAATTAGATGAGTGCACTAATCCTATGTGTAACCTCATCATACTCTACTATTATAATCTTATACTCTATAGTCTTGGGTTGTAATGACCCAAACTTTTATTAATGAAAATTACTCTTGATCTAATCAAATGTATTATTATGTAAAATGGTTATATAAAACATATGAACTTTCTTGATTTTATGTTTTTGGATTTTAAAATACCGTTAATAATTGATACCATTTCTAATATAGTCGTTGAATAGTGATCACATGATTAGTATAAATATAGGGCTTTAACAAATCTAATTTACTCTGAAAAAGGAAGCGATGAACTCAGCCAGTATAATTGCTCCATACAAAGCCCATTTTTCAGAGCTCGAAAAGAAGGTATCATCATCGGGATTCTCTCTTGACTAATCCCAAGCCGAGCTTCAACACATTAAGCTTGAATGAAATCACCTACGGAAGAAGTGGAAGTTAATAGAGATTACCACCCGAGCGATGTTATCTGAGCCACCCCAAGAGTCTGTCACCATCATGCACCTTACCCTTAGGTCTTATGATAGTGTTATAAGGGGTTATGTAAAAAGACCCTAACACTATTATTATGTGGATTATTTTTGTATAAAGAATATACATTAATTTTATCATTGTTACTTTGTAAATATTTTTTAAAGAACAAATAGTTTTTTAGTTAATATTTAAATTCAATTAAGAAATATATTTTGATGAATTAATGGTTTTTTAAATTAAATAATATTTTAATAAAATATTATTACTAAATTAATTTTTATTAAATATAAATTATCTTATAATTTTTATGAATAAAATTGTAATTTTTATTAAGGTTTGAAAGCTTTTTCTGTCAAAACCCATGAATTTTTGATAAATGTCAGTTTTTATTTTAAAAGTAAAAATTCAAATATTTAGAAAATTATTTATATAAAATGAATATTATTTTTGGAATCAGTATGTCAAAATTATCCAATGGTGAATTTTTCACAATTTTCTGAGACAGTCGAATTTTTGGGTAAAAATTAAATACCATTTAAATATATAATGTGTATTATGACATAGTAATGACCCAATAGTGATATAATAAAATGTTATAAAATTTATATTTGGACAATATATGTTTTAACTTTAAATTAATGTGATTTTATATTTTTTTTTATTTTACAATGCCTTAGTGGACCCTCCAGACTTATAAAACATTTTAACATTTTAAAATGATTTTCTTGAGAGTGTGACTCACCTCCACATAAGCAAGCCTAATATTTTAATAAGTTCGGCCATTTTCCTTATAAAATATTTTTTTCCACTACACTTCATAAAAACCCATGGGAAAAAACATGGTATGGTTTGTGGTTTTGATTAGTTTAATGTGTAGTGTCCAAAACCTAAATAATAAAGAATTCCCTCTCCTTTCCTATATAAACCCACTCAATCTCCCATTACTCATCACTCAAAACATTTGGAGCTCGACAAAACCCTACCCTACTCTCTCTATAATCCTACCAAGTAACCCTGAGATCCTAATAATCCTCTCTCAATCCTCTCCCAATCCTTTGGTATCACACTTCCAAGTCAGGGATTTCTTCCTTTCTCATTTTTGTCCAAGTTTATTTATGTTGTTATTCCCTTTTATTTTCAAAAAAAAATGTTGGAGTATGATTTATCACTTAACACATAGTTACCTACTTATGTTTGAGTGATTAGAGACCTATTTCTCTCTCATTAACCCCTCCCATTTACACCTGTTACCATGCCGAAATTTCATAAGAGTTATTCCATTTCTCCTCTTTCTTCAAGTTTATTTATTACGTTACACCTTATATTTCCAAATTACATATGTTGGAAAATGCATCTATATGACCCCCTTACTTTCCATTTCATTTAAATATTATGATATACTCATTTCTCTCTCATCAACCATTTTATGAATTTTTATGTCACACCGTTATGCTACTGAAATTGAACCGTGATTTTCCAAGACAAAATCATTGTGTAGTGAATACCATACCCATGTCTCCATCAAGGTTATTCAACATTATGAACATATACATATTGAATGGTACTTAAATGTATGTATTCCACATTTCTTAATCATATAATAAATTATGATGTTGAATGATTCCATATTATATGATCCATGCGGCACACTTATGAATGAAATGAAATGTTTATAAAGGGTGCGCCCTAATAGCACTCCAATGCATTGGGTAAAGAATAGTATCATGATACTCCATGTGAAATTAGGTTTTACTCATTATAATTCAAGTTTAATGAGGGTTTACTCATGATAATTCAATTATAATGAGGTTTTACTCATTCTCCATGTGAAATGAGCCTTGGCTCATGCTAATATCATGTTAAATGTTGTTGTCACATATTCATGTTATGATAATCATGCTATATCATGCATTTATGTTCATGTTTCTCTTATGATTCATTTATATTCCTATTTCCTAACATATATTTTATTATTCATGTTATACCTTGTTTACTCCCTTAATGGTCTTTATAGATCACCCTTTTTTTTCTATGTCCTCGGGTTATCTTATACAATGCTAAGTATGAAGGAATGTTGTGGTCATGTAAAAGAAGTTTTCAATAAAGATATTTTATTTTCTAATTTGTTATTTAATGTTCCTAATTTTTCAATACATAATAAATATCAATCCTCATAGTTGTCTTAAGTGCAAGTTTATGTAATAAATCACGTTTAAGTGTGTAATAAAGAGTAGGGTTATTATAGTTGGTATCATAGGATAGGTTTAGTTATTTTTGGGATTAGGATTAGAAAACCCTAGTGAAAGCTTTAGTGATAATACTAAGTATAATAAAAACATCCCTAAATTTTTGTGAGTATAGAGTAAGTGGTTTATTAAGAAAATACATCCCAATTTTGATACGAATAAGTAGAGGTGGCTCTAGCATAGATGTATCTACGGGTAAAACCCAAAAACACCACTTTGAGCTATACTCGAATGGGAACTGGTGAAAGACAATGGGCCTTACTACACTCTTGGTTATGAAACTCCCAGGGTATATGCTTTGCTAAATTCATAATCTTAGTATGTACCATTATTAAAAGAATAAAAAAATTCCCCTAAGAATATATATTGGGAAGTAGATCATGGATAACATAGATTGAAGCCTATAAATTCATAAGGTAAGGAAATAAATGTAATTTATTAGTTATCCCTCTTTTTATTTGGGTTCCCCTTTATGTGTTACCCCTACCATTCCTTTTATTCCAGCCAATGGCCGATAATAGGAGGACTCGGGCTAACAACCAATGCGAAGATCAATGTGATGACTGTTCTAATGAGATGCCCAATCTGATGGGAGAAGGAATCGCAAACTTTGTCACAATACTCTCTTAATTAACTCACATTTGGAATTGAAACATGGGTCAAGAGGAATTTCCAACCCCCTAATAAATAACAAGCCTCAATCAAGAGCTTCATGAGACAAAGTCCTCATACTTTTAATGGATCATCTGATCCCTCAATCGTTGAAAAATGGATCAACTCCATTGAAAAGATCTTCTTCATCCTTAAATGTTCCAAACAAGATAATATTATTATGGATTATTATCATATGGAGAGTGAAGCTGATCGATGGTGGACATTGATTAAAAATACAAAGCCTGAGGAAGAGATCGAGGCATTGAAATGGAAGGATTTCTAGAAAATGTTTTTTGACAAATATTTTCCACGCACCCTCCAACTTAAGATGAAAATGGACTTCCTTTCCCTCAAGAAAAAAGATGATGAATCCATTGGATCATATGGGGAAAACTTCACAAGGCTTGCACAATAATCCTCCAGCTTCATTATTACCCCCAAATGCAAGGTTGACCGCTTCTTTGGTGGGCTAAAACCTAGCCTATAGAAATACCTGGCGATCTGTGACTTCGATAACTATGAGGAAATTGTCCAATGTTCCCTCAAAGTCAAAATGGAGATTGGATAATCTTAGGGGTATCATGGGGATAAGAAGTCAAAAATTTGAATTTAATTTTGGCAGTCCGATGGATAAATCTAATGGTGCTAAGAAATTACATCACCCCACTTACCAAAGGTGTGGATAGAAGCACCTCAGAAATTTCCTGAAGGGGACAAGGAAATGCTTTAGCTGTGGAAGAGAAGGGAACCTAGCCATTAACTGTTAACAAGAAAAACCCACTGTTATGACAGAGGAGAGGAACACTCCGTTCGACTCCCAATGCATTGTTCATTGCTTCAACTACAAATAACCAAGGAACTTTTCAAATAAGTTCCCTAATCCAAGGGTTTCTTGAGGCAACCAACAACCTCCAAGGCAAGAAGGGTGAGTTTTTTCCATCACTACTACCAAAGAAAACCCCAAAAATGAAGTGGTGACTGGTACGCTAGTTATTAATTCAAGAATAGTGAACGTACTTTTTGATTCTAGTTATACGCATTCTTTTATATCCTGAAATTTTAGTAGAATAATCCCAATGCCACCACAAATCATGGAAGTAGAGATGTCGGTGAGAACAGAAAATGGGGGAAATCATTGCATCCCATGAATATAACTCCTCCCCTATCACAATTTGTGGATTGAACTTCCAAGTGATCCTATTCATACTACCTATGGTGGAATTATATGCAATTATTGGCATGGATTTTCTTTCTCTACATGGAGAAAATATAAATTTATGTGAGAGGGAAATCACTCTCTATATAGAGAAGTGACCCCAGATTCTATACAAGTGCAAGGAGGAGGATGAATCTTCTTTATCACTATTATCTCAAGCATGGATATTATTGCCCTATAAGCATTAATATCTTGCTCAGATGATTGAGTCTAAGGAAGCAACCATTTTTGAAGACATTCCTATTGTGAAGGAATTCGCTGAAGTATTTCCTGAGGAATTTCTTGGTCTTCCTCCTATAAGAGATGTTGAATTATCGATTGATCTTATACCTAGGGTGTTTCCAATATCCAAGACTCCAAATAGAATGGTTGTTTTGGAGCTTAAGGAACTAAAGAAACAACTACAAAAGAATCTGGATAAAGGGTTTATACGCCCAAGTGCTTCACCATGGGGTGCACCAATCCTCTTCATCAAAAATAAGGATGGGTCAATGCGCCTTTTCATTGATTATCGTGATCTAAAAAAAATCATGATAAAGAACAATTATCCTCTACCATGAATTGATGACTTGTTCGATCAGCTATGTGGAGCACAATACTTCTCCAAGATGGATCTATGGTCGAGATATTACCAAGTAAGGGTGAAGATGGAGGATATCCCCATGACTGCTTTTTGTAAAAGTTACGAGCACTATGAATTCATAGTAATGCCATTAGGGATCACTAATTATCCATAAATCTTTATGGACTTAGTGAATGGAGTCTTTAGAGATTACCTCAACAAATTTGTGGTAGTCTTAATAGATGATATTCTAATATACTCAAAAACCAAGGAGGGGCATGAGGAGCATCTATGCACTGTACTAGAGACCATTCAAAAGGATAATATCTATGCAAAGTACAACAAGTGTGAGTTCTGGTTTAAGGAGGTCTCATTCTTAGGTCATATCATCACAAGCAATGGGATATCTGTGGATCCCTCCAAGATAAATTCAATTGAGGGTGGATGAGGTCAACATCTGTGGTGGATATCTATAGCTTCATTGGGTTAGCTGGATATTATCTATGATTTGTGAGAAATTTCTCACGATTTTCAAACCATCTTACCAAGATAAATTGGAAGGGAGTCAATTTTTATTGGAGTGATGAATGTGAAGATAGCTTCAAGGACTTAAAAAGGAGGCTTATCACTGTACCCGTGATCACACTACCCACAAGTTGATAACTTTTTGTGGTATTTAGTGATGCTTTGAAGAAGGGCATGAGTTGTGTGTTGATGCAAAATGACAAACTCATTACCTATGCTTCAAGTAAATTGAAAGTTCATGAGAAAAACTATCCAAAACATGATCTGGAGTTGGTTGTAGTAATCTTTACTTTATTTTATTTTTTTTGAAATTAACTCTTTGTGGAGAAGTGTGAAATATACACATATCACAAAAGCCTCAAGTATATATTCACACAAAAAGAGTTTAACATGCACCAATGAAGTTGTTTAGATCTGATCAAAGACTATGACTCCTCAATCCATTACCACCATGGGAAGGCGAACAAGGTGGCAGATTCTCTAAGAAGAAAGAACCCAAAAATTCTATTATTGATGATAATTGAAAAGGATCCAATATTCTTAGATTTGATGAATATAGACATGGGAATCATAAATAAGGGAACATAATCAATCCTTTCACAAATTATTTCTCAATTATCTCTTTTGGAAAGGTTAAAGGACGCTCAAAAGAATGATGTGGTAATTTAGAAGAAAGTAGAAACTATTAGAAAAGGGAAATACTCAGAGTTCAATGTTAATGAAGAAGGAATTGTGATATTTGGGTCAAGACTATGTGTTCCATAAAATCCAGAGTTAAAAAAAGAACTTTTGGATGATGCACATAGTTCAAATTTCTCCATTCACCTAGGAAACACAAAGATATATCAGGATCTCCAGGAGAATTATTGGTGGGATAACATGATGAAGGAGATATTTGAGTATACATAAATGTGCCTAATATGTTAGCAAGTGAAGGATGCCAGATATAATTCTAAGGGTATGATGCAACCATTACCCATACCAACATGGAAATGGGAGAACATCACCATGGGCTTTGTCACCAGACTTCTGAAGACATCCAAAGGAAACAATGCTATCTGAGTTGTTTTATATCATCTTACAAAGACTACACACTTCATTTCAATTAAAGAGGATTTCTCATTGGATCAACTAGAACAGATATACATCAGAGAAGTGGTAAGGATGCGCGGAGTACCACTATCTATTATATCCGATCGAGATCCAATATTCACCTCTAAGTTCTCGAAGAGTATCCAACATGCTCTGAATACTGAGATAAACTTCAGCATTGATTATTATCCTCAAACTGATGGCCAATCAAATCAGACAATCCAAACACTTGAGGACATGTTGAAATCATGATAAATGGACTTAAAATGAGTACGAGATCAACATCTTCCTCTGGTTGAGTTCTCTTACAATAATAGTTTCCACTCAAGAATCCAAATGACTCTTTATGAAGCCCTTTATGGGAAGAGGTGAAGAACACTGGCATGTTGGGATGAAGTTGGGGAGAAAAAACTCCTAGGTCTAGAAATGGTTGAAGAAATAGTGGAGAAGGTTAAGACCAACCAACAACACATTAAAGATACTCAGAGTCGACAAAAGAGTTATGCTGATAATAATCGACGAGACCTAGAGTTTGATGTTGCAGACATGGTATTCCTTCGCATATCACAATAGAATAGGGTTATGAGATTTGGGAAGAAGGGAAATCTTAGTCCAAGGTACATTGGCTCTTTTGAGATCCTTGATCATATTGGAGCAGTGGCCTATCGAATAACGCTCCCACCAAACCTTTCTCAAGTACATGATGTATTCCATGTATCACTCTTGAGGAAGTACATACCCGACCCATCACATGTACTCAATCTATAGGTGGTATCATTAGAGAATGACCTCTCCTATTAAGAGAAGCCGGTGAAGATCTTAGATTATAAGGAAATAGTTCTACAAAATATGACAATGCCCCTCATCAAGGTATTGTGGCGAAACAAAAAGTTTGAAGAATCAACGTGGGAATAAGAGGAAGTGATGAAGCAGAGTTACCCTCATATATTTTAGTGTGGAAAAAGGAAATTTTGAGGGTGAAATTTCTTAAGGAGGGAAGATTGTAACGACCCAAACTTTTATTAATGAAAATTACTCTTGATCTAATTAACTTTCTTATTATGTAAAATGGTTATATAAAACATATGAAATTTCTTGGATTTATGTTTTTGGATTTTAAAATACTATTAGGAATTTTTACCATTTCTAATATATTAGCTGAACAGGGATCACATGATTAGTATAAATACAGGGATTTAAAAATTCCAATTGACTCAGAAAAAGGAAGCGATAGCCACATCCAATAGAATTTCTCCATATGAAGCCCATTTGTTGGAGCTTGGAAAGGAGGTAGCATCACTGGGATTCAATATTGACCAATCCTAATCCAAGATTCAGCACGTTAAGCTTGAATAGAATCGCCTTTGGGAGAAGTGCAAGTTAATAGAGATTACCACCTGAGTGATGTTATCCGAGGCTCCCCAAGAGTCTGTCACTATCACACATCTTACCCTTAGGTATTATGAAGGTGTTATAAGGGGTTATGTAATAGGACTCTGTCACTATTATTATGTGCATTATTTTTGTATAAAGAATATACATTCATTTTATTATTGTTACTTTGTAAATTGTTTTTAAAGCGTAGAGTGTATTTTTAGTTAACATTTAAATTAAATTAAGAAATCTATTTTGATGAATTAATGGATTTTTGAATTAAATAATATTTTAATAAAATATTATTACTAAATTACTTTCTATTAAATATAAATGATCATATAATTTTTATTAATACAATTGTAATTTTTATTAAGGTTTGAAAGCTGTTTTTGTCAAAACCCATGTATTTTTGATAAATGTCGATTTTTATTCTAAAAGTATAAAATTCACATATTTAGAAAATTATTTAGATAAAATGAATATTATTTTTGGAATCAGGATGTCGAAATTATCCAACAGTTATTTTTTCATAATTTTCTGAGACAGTTGAATTTTTGGGTAAAAATTAAATGTCGTTTAAATATATAATGTGTTTTATGACATCAGAATGACAAAATAGTGATGTAATAAAATACTATAAAAGGTATATTCGGCCAATATATATTTGAAATTTAAAATGACGTGATTTTAGATCTGTTTTATTTATTTTACAATGCCTTAGTGGACCCTCCAAGACTTATAAAACATTTTAACATTTTAAAATGATTTCCTTGTGAGTGTGACTCACCACCACATAAGAAAGCCTAATATTTTAATAAGTTAGGATATTGGACTTATAAAATATTTTTTTATACTCCAATTTAGAAAAAAAAATGGGAAAAAACCATGGTATGGTTTGTTGTTTTGATTAGTTTAATGTGTAGTGTCCAAAACCTAAATAATAAAGAATTCCCTCACCTTTCTTATATAAAGCCACTCAATATCCCATTCCTCTTTACTAAAACCATTTGGATCTCAACCAAAACATGGAATCCTCTCTCTGGAATCCTCCAAAGGTTCCCTAAGATCCCAATAATCCTCCCTCAAGCCTCTCCCAAGCCTTGGGGATCACACTTCCAAGTAAGGGATTTCTTCCTTTCTCATTTTTTTCCAAGTTTTTATGTTATTATTCCCCTTTAATTTCAATTAAAAATGTTGGGGTATGATTTATAACCTCCCCCATACTTCCCTACTTATGTTTTAATTATTATATACCTCTTTCTCTCTCATTAATCCCTCCCATGTACACACGTTACCATGCCAAAATTTCATAAGAGTTATTTCATTTCTCCCCTTTCTTCATGTTTCTTTATTATGTTACACCTTCTATTTCCAAATTCCATATATTGGGACATGTATTTACATTACCCCCTTAATTTAAATTTCATGTACATATGATGAGATACCCTTTTCTCTCTCATCAATATTTTTTATGAATTCTTATGTCACATCATTATGCTGTCGAAATTGCACAACGATTTTCCAAGCCAAAATCATTGTGTAGTGAATGCCATAGCCATGTCTCTATCAAGGGTATTAACCTTTATGAACATATACATATTTAATGGTACTTAAATGTATGTATTCATCATTACTTAATAATTTAATAACTTATGATGTTGAATGATTCCATGTTTTATGATCCATGTGGCACACTTATGCATGAAATGAAATGTTTATAAAGGGTGCGCCCTAATAGTGTTCTAATGCATTGGGTAAAGAATATTATCATGATACTCCATGTGAAATTAGGGTTTACTCATTATAATTCAAGTTCAATGAGGTTTTACTCATGATAATTCAATTGTAATGGGGTTTTACTCATGCTCTATGTGCAATGATCCTTGGCTCATACTAATATCATATTAAATGTTGTTGTCACATCTTTATGTTATGATAATAATGTTATATCATGCCTTTATGTTCATGTTTATATTATGCTTCATTGATATTCCTATTTCCTAACATGTATTTTATTATTCATGTTATGCCTTTTTTACTTCCTTACTGGGCTTTACATCTCACCATTTCTTATGTATGTCCTCACGTTATCCTAAGCAATGTTAAGTATAAAGGAATGATGTGGTCATGTAAAAGAAGTTTTCAATAAAGATATTTTATTTTATCTTCTAATTTGTTATGTAATGTTCCTAATTTCTCAAGACACTATACCTCTTGATCCTTATAGTTTTCTTAAGTGAAAGTTTATGTAATAAATCATGTTTAAGTGTGTAATGAAGAGTAGGGTTGTTATAGGGGTGATATTACATACCCGCTTGGAGGAATGATCCCTTAATATGGCCCCTAAACTAATTACTCATCACTCATATGATATTTATCATGATCCTAAATCATTAACCTGGCTGGATTTCTTCATGGAGGCATCCTAAAAGTAATAAATATGTATAATGGTTATATGGGCATATATATATATATATGTCTAGTTGACTCATGATGGAAAATCTGAGGTCTCAATCCTATATGATGCATGTACCATTGTTACCTATATCCAATTTCTAGGTATGATGAGTCAAAATGTATCTAATCAAATTCTTGGTGAATGGATTTTCCATCTTTCACACTAACACTATTTTCCTTGGCCTGAATTCTGCAATTTAAAAACATTGACACCAATTCCTTAATTTCACAAGCAATCCTTATAAGGGTACAAATCTTAAAACAACTTCCCAAGGTCGAGCTACATTTTATATTAGTCTATAACCACTTAAAACATTTAGGTACTCTTGGATAGAATAAGACATGGTCAAAACAACCATGTTCCCTCCTCTGTAGGCCAGGGGCTGGAGACAAGTGCCCAGAAGGCATAAATAAAATGGGAGGCCTTTTCCTAAATTACCTATATAGACACACCCAACCATCTATATGAATAATTATAGAGTAATAATAATAATAATATATAGTAACATATAGAGTAATAACAATGAATTTAATAACAAATAGGAAATAAAAAATTGTATGAAATCATAATATGAGAAGAAAAGAGGGAAAAGATACTATCAACCATAAATAATTTTCCAACAAGACAAAAACTGGAAAGAAAGAAAGTTGAGAGATACAATCTCATAATCTCCAAACCATGACAATATTATACGTTCTATGCACTATATTATCCCTATCATCCTCTAAAATTAAGGTCAATCTATTAGTCATCCTTATAAGACATGACACATGCGGGCAATGCCCATGCAAGTGTGAGTATATAGATACCCAATAAGATGCCCTAAAAACTGAAGATGGAGCTATTGAGGACACAATAAAATTATTCATCTCAAGCCAAATAAATAGGGTAATAAAACCCAAAATCATTGATATGTGCTAATATAAGAATCCCATATAAGGGAGAAATGGAATCCCCATCACACACCCAACCCAGGATGACGAGTCTTCCTGTAGCTCTAATGGTCATTAATTGATGCCCAACATCTCATGTGTCTGTTTAAAGAAGTCACAAGGAGGGACCTAATCTCTCCACTACTCTATAGACCAAGGTAGTGAAATTCTAAAAATATAGAGGACCCATTACCTGGTAAAATAGGCCGATACCACTCTATATATAGAGGACCCTCACTCATACAAGGGAGTACAGTCTCTATATTTTTGTACAAAATATATAGGACCTACACCATGGGGCGACATGGGAGTTTCATCCTCATTAATAGAGGATTCACTCCCCGGTGTGATAAGGAAGTACCTCCACTACCTATATAAATGATTATAGAGGACCTTCACTCTAGTACGACAAGGGGTTACTATCTCCATGGATGAGGACTAATTCCCTAGTATTATAGGGGAGTACAACCTATAGCTGGAATAAGGAGTATGGGGTACCCACACCTTGGTGTGACAGGAGAGTACCACCAACATGTATATAGGACCCATACCCTTGTATGATAGGGGAGTACTACATTTACCTAAATAAAGAATATGGAGGATGCAAACCATGGTATAATAGGGGAGTACTGTCTCCATCTAAACACTCTGATGGTTATACCTGGTCACTGCCATCATCAAGCATAGCCTAATGAAGCATCACATTTCAAACATATCACATCATATCTCAAGATCCACTATAATGGAAAATATCTCATTCTATTTGAAAAAACACTCTAGATAGGCTACTCGAGGTCTATAATATGATTAATTATGAAGGAGATATGAGAGGTAGATGTTGTATATGGAGGTACATGGCATGTGTGGGGGTATAAAGGGTGTGTTAACCCATCTCATTGCCTATAATTATCTCCCATGAACATGGATCAGTGGATATGTCACCATACATGGTGTGTATGGGGACCACACATCTGTCTCAACAACCTAGGGTCTACCCATGTGCTCCTAATCATACCCGTGTCTATCAGGCCATGTCGTGTACCTTGTAGTGTACCTAGCTGTTCTTAATTACAATAAAAATACAATGTCTTACTAGTCATTTTGTGTACCTATTTATGTATCTATTCATGAACCTATCTATTCTAGGGTACCATAATAGACCCATGTACTCCCAAAGTACACAGTGTGTATTCCTACATGGGGCCCTAGCCATGCACAACTGGAACATGGTATAGCCACCCTAGGAGGGTCACACAACATGTATCCTAAACACATGTATTGTAGCCATTATCTTTTCCCAAAAACCATTTCCACCATATTTGGGTGACTTTATGTCCTGTGTTTATCCTAATACCCACTATTTAGTTAGTTTTTTTTCATAAAGATAGAACTATCACAGAGCTTCCATATCCACAGCCGCCACTATGATTCTCACTTGTTGACCACCCAAAACTGGTGGTAAAATCCTATGATAGTTGATTATGGGCCTTCGTTAGCCAGAAATAGGATCCATATCTCCCGTTGTGGTCTTCCGCCTATCCTGCACGCCTCATGTGCCACTTCCATTGCTACTTTGGATCCCAGATCCATGAAGATATCACCACTACCTATAATCCTCTCGTATTCATTTGAAAAACCCCTATTTGTTTGATTTACACACATACACAATGAATTTTGTGGCTTTTTCATTCTTCAATACACCCAAAAATAGTTGAATCAGGACCCCATGGTCCAACGATGAAGAACGTGAAGAACATGTGGGTGAAAGGCATAAGAACAAAGGTGATATCATCATTTTCCATGTGTTATTGGCCAAAATTTAAAGAATAAGGTATTTATAGGGGTGATTTTATGGTGTAGAAGATAAAAAAAATCAACCATTTAATTTACCATAAATGGGATAATGTAAAGGGATAATAAATTGTAGATTAAAAGTAGAGTAGTAAAATCCATGATAAAATTTTTAATCAAGGGTGGAAACCACAATTGATGATCCCTAACTTGATTTTGGACTCATAATTGGTAAATAAAATGTTTTATTATGATGTGGATTATTTGTGGTATTTTCTATCTATCAATAAACCTCAATCTGATTTACATTTATCCTCGGATTCTGATTCGCCAAAGAAAAATTCTTATAATCTCCTCTCAAACTCCTAGGGTTATGCAGCTGGCCCTATAGAATTCCCATAACATATTATTTAAAGAGTAAATTTGGTAATGGGTATTAAATTAATTAAATAAATAAACTATTTAATTAATCCACTTAACTTACCTACCAATGGATACCTTATCAGAACATCTGACACCGACCAACATTATGCCATGCCTATGGTAAAACCATAGTTATATATTCATGCATGATCTCATATTTCTTACATGATACTCCTTTCAAGAGTTATTCCATTATTTATGAATAATAGTGTGTGTGATATTAATCTATTTAGTATTTTTAAAATATACATTCCAGGCTCACTGGGGATCATAATCACACATCGTCTCAATACCTACCTCTAAAAATATTTCATAATATATTTCAATGTCTTAAAATGAAAAACTAGAGTCTCTACATAATTACCATTATGTTTAAATATTAATATTAATATTTTTTCATTATTCGTTAAAATCAGTGTTGCATGTAATGTAAGCTATCAAATAATTTTACATTATTAAAAAATATTTCATAAAATCTATGGGTGTTACATTCTAAACCCATTAAAAATAATTCTTCCCTTGAAATTACATCACACCAATACAAAAAGATGAGGATTCTTATGCCTCATCATTTACTCAAGTCCATATATATATTTCTATAAAAAACCCTTCTTCAAATACTATATGGATGGAACACATACATGGTTCAAGAGCCTTATCTTTCCATCATGATCAAGGTTAAACTCTGGAAAATTTCTAACCATATTTCACATCTCTACATATTCCTTCTACTCATATTTAATATTAAACTGGATAGATGATTGAAAATTCAATTGAGAAAGATATTAAGTCTCTCCTTCCAGTAGGATTTGAAGATCCATGTTTTTTAATTCTAGAAATATTTAATCTTTTATGATCCTCATCATGGATAAGATAACATGATTCATTCAACTCAAATCATCATCCACCTTGTTATCTTTCCCATTGTAGTAATTTATTGAGAAATCAAAATCATTAATCACCTCTAAACATCTTCTTTGATGCATATTAAACTCCTTCTATGTGAATATATACTATAAAAAATATTTATCGGTATATATTTCACAAATTTCTCTATAAAGATAATTCCTCCATATTTGTAATGGAAAAATTACTACATCTATCTACAAATCCTAATTTACATAATTTTTCTCATGAACCTACAATTTTTGTGAGACATAATCTATAATAAATTCATTATCCATAAGAACACATCCTATTCACTTCATAGATGCATCACTATAAATTACAAACCCTTATCCACTAAATGATAATATGAGCACAAGTGAGATGACTAATATTCCCTTTAGTTCCTTGAAATATCCCTCACATTATTCTATCTAGAGGAACTTAGAACCCTTCTAAGTTAACTTGGTCAGTGTATTAGATATTCATGAGAAATTTTACACAAGTTTTTGATAATATATATTTGATCCATGAAAATAATGGATCTTAGTCACTGTGGTTGGTTTAGGCCAACATTCAATACCCTTCATCTATGAAGAATATTTCTATATACCCTTTATTGGGATTATATGACCTAAAAAATGAATCCTTTTGCAACCAAAATTCAAATTTTGTATAATTTTCATATAGATTCTCCATTATTATGGTATTTATTATAATTATCAAGTGATATTAATGCTCTTAATTTCTCTTTTAATAGATAGGAATATCATCTATAAAGACTACGACAAACTGATCAAGGTAATATATAATGAGTTTATTCATTAAATTCATGAAGATAGAAGGGGAATTATTAAGAATGAATTGAATGACTATATATTCATAGTGATGATTCCATTTATGAAATGGTTTATTGGGTAAATCGTCACTCATGAACCTCAATTGATGATATACAAAAAGAAGGTCAATAATGAATATGTATTGAGATTTATATAGTTGATAAAACATGTCATCATTACGGGTTAGAAGATACTTGTTCTTATTTTTTATCATTTTTAGCTCCCATTAATCATTTAAAAGTCACATAAATCCATTATTCTTCAAAAAAATACTAGGTGCACTCCATGTTGACAGAATTGGAAAAATGAATCCATTCTAAAGGTTTTCTTATTTTTTTTTCTTATTTAATTCATTCAACCTAATCAGGACCATTCCAAATATGTCATTAAAATTATTGTGGAAAAAGGTATGTGTTCTATTGAAAACTCAAATTCATGATTCATTTTAAGACATGGGAAATTATTCCATAAATACATCAAAAAATTCTTGGAAAATATATATATCATTGATGTCAATTTTCACCCTAACCATTTGAGATAAACACCCCTTATGAATGGGGATCAAGACCCATAAAATTGATTTGATCTCCATCAGATTTTCATCATTATCATCACATTGATATAAGATCATAGGTTGGATTAGAATATCAAACATGACTTACCATCCTTGAAAATTGTTGTGGGATTTATTTAGAGGGAGAAAATCCATTCCAAAGATAATATCAAATTCAACTACAGGAAGAATGAAAATATTTTCAAGAATCACATTACCATAAATGTCAACTAGTGATGAATCATATACATGAGGTGAAATAATCATACCATTAGGGGTTTTAAATGATAATTATTTATCTAATAATTTTCTTTGGATCATGATACCCTTATAAAATTCTTCAAATATGAATTAATGGGTAGATACAAAGTTAAATAAGAAATTTAAAGGTCTAGAGTTGATGGTATGTGTACCTTTCATGAATTTGTTGTCACACCCCTCGTTAGAAATAGTGATCACATGGGATCTCACCTTTTCCCTTGTCTTAAGAGGTTACTGAAATAGATCATCATAATTAACCTTCAATTTTGGGAACTGGTTAGCATACTTCCCATGATCCTTTCATTTGAAACATAGGATTGTGGTCGGTTCATTATGTGAAGCTTTCTCTCTATTTTCATTGTTAGATAACTTCTTCCCATAACTTCAAAAATAAATTTCTCGATGGCCTTCCTTCCAACACAAAAAATATTTACTAGTCCCCTTAAGAAAATTTTCTCCTTATTTAATTCCACATATTGATCATGATGGAAATATATTCTTATTATCTCAATGGTATTTATAGTTTCCATTGAACTCTATATACCTTTTCTTGTCAAAATCATGAGATTTAAGGGTAACATAAATCTCCATTTCCATAATGAGAGAACATAGAATGATTTATTCATAGATAATTAAGTCCATTTTAGTGAATTCCTTTCTTATAATTGATTTTAATATATGAAATAATGGATCAACATTACATTCATGTTTGATGATAAAGACAGAATCATACCTCCCATGTATTGTAAAATTTTCCTCATAGGCACCAACATATTCATCATCCTTCTACTTTAGATCAAAGAATTCATTCTCTATTTTTATACAAAGGATAAGAGGGGAGTAATTATTGAAAAATATGATATTAACTCATCACACTCCATGGATTTAATTTCATCATTTTCCCTTATATTCTTGATGACATCCCACCATTGAACTACTTTACATTCTAAACAATAGACAACCAAAATGACTTTTTCATGTTCTGAACACTATAGAATGGAAAATTTACTTTCATTGGTACTCATCCATTATATAACAACTATATAATCAATATAACCACTAAATATTGGTGTATTTTTTTTCTCATAAAGGACTCAACATAATTTCATTCCTTGATTTATTTTTTGGAGGTTTAGAATGATTCATAGGTTGAGAAAGTTGGGTGAGCATAGAAACATGATTTTTCATTCCATCTCCCTTAACGTTTGGATGATCAGGAAGACAATAATTTCATTCCCTTTCATACTCAAAATTAACATGGTTCCTTTGGTTTATAAACATTAACTAAAACTAAAAATAATAGTGTATGAAACAATAATAATAGTGGGGAAACACATAATGTAGAAAAATAACTTATAGGATCTATAAATAAAGAAACCTTGTTTTTAATATATGAAACCTTAGGCTAATCAAATTTCATTCATAGTAATCATATATTTAAATAATTCTTGATGGTTTGTAAATTTTTTATGAATTTCCAAATAATATCCTCAAGGAGTGTCAAACCAAGTGTGCAGTATGTCATGTTTTATTATACTAGGTGATGATCGAGTCAAGCTCGATAAACCCTTTCCAGTGTTATTACACCTACAAACCTCTATTATAGAGCCACATACACATGTATTATTTTGATAGGGATTAATTATCATTGAAACCAATCACTATATCCTTTTCTAAAACTTCAGAATATTTACCTACACTTTCACTCATCCTTAGAATTAACATTATAAATCTTATTAGAGTTTTTACAAATGTTTTTATATCCTATTCCAAATGGTGAACTAAATATATCCTCTATTACCAAATTTAATAACCCAAACTTCTCAAACATAAATATTATATCTAATTAGATTAATATTCAATACCCGACATAATGATCCAAACCAAAATCTTTTGGGTCTAGTGCCTTTGGAAACATGGACACATAAACAACTAGTCCATAATTGAGCTACATCATCTCCCACTATGTTCTTCATAACTAGTAACATTATTATACATATCATACATAATACCTTTCACTATAACCTAGGGAAAGGAAGAATGATAATGGTTTATATAATATTTTTAGTAATGGTAGAAAAGGTAGATATCAACATATGAAGAGAATAAAGGTACGATAATACGAGAATAACATTTTAAAATAATACCCTAAATATCATAGATCATAAAAATGAGTAATGGGAAAATCATGGAATTTCGTAAGATGTAATTTATAATGGAATCAAAGAACATAAATTTTGAGAACATACAATTGGAAAAATTTATATATTTATGGCATATACATGAGCATCAAAAATCATTTCATTAGTAGTTCAAGTCCCATTTCCAATAATATCATAGTGGAGTGGATTCACTCTCCAAACCAACATATTATTCATGGTTCACTCCCAAGACTATCATAGTGTACATAGTCCCTTACAGAAGTGGGTTCAATCCCCATTCTAGTCATTTTTATATCATGAGACATCAATCATTACCCAATACATTAGAGGGAGATACATGTCCCACCTATCACATAATGAAAATAATAAAAATGTGTTCCACAAGATCATAAAAAAATCATCAAATTTAATACCATGAATATAAATGGGTTTCATATACATTAAATCATAACTTAAATTATTGAAAATAAATAGATTTCATAATCATTTCATAATTCCATCATTCCATTAACACATAAAACATGTACAAAAAAGTGGGTTTCATAAGAATTATGTCATAATAATCATAAACCATTAAGAGAGAATATAAATGGTATCCTTGGATCATATCTCTAGTAAATAATATGTAAAATTAAAGGATGTAATATTATATTGAAAATTATTTTGAAAGAAAAATTACCTAGAATGTTTCTTGAGAAAAATATCCATTCATTGGAAATAATATTTTAAAAAAATGAAAAACAAATATTATGGATATCATTTTCAATGAAAATGAAATTGAAAAAATTATAATGTATGATTAATAGAAATAGTTTCCATGACCTTAGTAAATTTTTGTTAATTCCTTACACATTAAAACAATGAATTATTTCACATTTTTAGTAAATTCATTGAAATTAAGATTAAATTAAAATCATTTTGAAAAAAAAAATAAATCATAGGTAATATTTTCATTAATAAATCATGTTTACAATATTTAAAAAAATTGAAAACTTTTTTAGAAAACATGGTTATGGAAGAGAAAGTGTTTTCGATTAAAGAGAGAAAAATATGATTTTTCTTATGAAAAATAATTTTGAAATATTGAGTATATAAAAAGAGGAAAATGAATGGAAAAAAATTATTATCTATAAATAACTATATGAGATGAAACTTTATGACTTTCTTGACTGATATCTCATAATATATGAAAATTGGAAACAAATTCATGAGAAATTCTGATAAACGATGAAAATGTGTCATAAAACCCATACAACATTGGTAACATTGAATCCTAAACCCCATTAAATAATAATGTTAATTGAATCTTAAAATATCATGAGAGAAAATAATTTCATTATATTACATAGAAAAGATGATTTGTATACACCTCATAATAAATATAATTTTATTATAAATCTATTAAATAACCATAATTATATATATCATACCATATATGTTTTACTTATGACCTTTTATTAATAATTCCTTGTGAAAGTCATGTTTCAGGAAATAATTACTTTGTTTTTCTTATATGTTTCGATTTGTTATTTTTTCATCTTACTTTGATCATGGTTATACAATAACTAAAATATAAAACATGATATAAATATCACATATAGTCATTATATATGTATTTAGTCCAATCTATAAAATTTATATATATAAAATTAAATACACATTTCATGGAGACGGTAGGCCTTATGTACTCGTTAACTCTGTTTCCATTTTTTCAAATGATTGAATGAAAGTATGGAAAATAATATATTACCATTAAATAATATTTTTTACGTAATATATATTATATAATTTTATTAAAGACGTCTTTATTACCTTTCATGTAAATACTAAAAGAATCACATTGCTTTGTGTGGCTATAGTTCACCGTTCGCATGAGCGACGTCATCGTATTCCCACAGAATTGAAAGTAAGATGATATATGTTATATAATAATTAATGTATTATAATACTGTTATAAATATAATATATAAAAATTTAATCTATCATTATATCTAGCATTGAGAGGTGGTTATGGACAATGAATAACATTGCTTCGCGAGGAGGAAGTATGTCGTACACATGAATGAAGATTTCTTATCCCATTTGATTGAAGTGGACATGGTTATAGGTCATTCACTTAACATAAAAACATATAAATATATGGGATATACTAGGGATATTATATATCTATGTTTTAATAATAATTTTTGGAGGTGGGGGATGAAATACAATAAAATGGATGGTTAGGGATGTTACCTATTCTTTTAAAAACTTCTTTTGGTTTGTGCCAAAAGACTTCCTAAGATGGATTTATAAAAAAAACAAGTCTTTTAGTATGATAGGAGAAAATTAGGGAAGATATTTGAACTATAAATGGATGAACCAAATTGTTTTGGAATTGTGAAGTGGATAGGAGAAGGGTCATCCTTTTATAAGTGAGGTGAGTGCACTACTGGAAATTGGATTATTTCTGACGGGGTCCAGTCGCAAAAGGTCATTTGCGACGGGACCCCATCACAAATAACCCATTGTAGAAAAGGGTGTCGCAAAAAAATATTATTTGTGATGGGATGTGGATCCATTGTAAATAGTTTCCTCGAGATTATTTGAAAAAAATAGTATTTGCGATGGGCTGTCACAAAAGGGCCCGTCACAAATATCTTAAAAAAATATAAAAAATAAAATTGAATAAAATTATATTATTAATAAAAATAAAATAATATTATAAAATAATAATAAAATAATATTGGAAAATAATAATAATAATAATAATAATAATAATATTAATATTAATATTATTAGTAAAATAAAAAAATAAAAAAATAAAAAATAAAAAATAATAATAATAATAATAATATAATAATAATAAAATAATATTAATAATACAAAAATAATAATATTATTAATATTAATGAAATAATAATATTAATATTAGTAAAATAATAAAAAAATATAAAAAATAAAAACCTCAATATTCGTAAAAATATAAAAAAATAATAAAAACAAAAAAATAAAAAATAAAAAATAATAAAATAATAAAAATAATAAATGAATTAAATAAAGTAATAAAATAACAAAAAATTAAATAAATAATGAAAAACTAAATAAATAATAAAAAATGCAATATTTGTAACAATATAAAAAATACACTATATAGTAATATAAATAGTTAATATTACAAAAAAAAGCTGCATTCAAATGTTTTATCATAAAAAATATATATCACTAGGGGGTCCTTTAGAGGAAATGGAGGAGATTGTGGAGGGAACTCCAACCCTAAACCATGAGTCAGACATCGCATGTGCTCTATCTGCTCATACTGCTGCTGCTGCCATCGACACATCTCCTCCTCCTCCTACTACTGTCGTCAGAGCTCTTACTATTGTTGTTGCTGCCATAGGTGCATCTCCTGCTATTTCCATTGACACATCTCCTCCTTCTCCCTACGTATACTCTCTATAAGCTCACTTTGACCTCACAACTACTCCTAATACTGTGCAACAGATGATGATGACTCTCCACGAGATCCTCTCAAGCTGGACACCAACATCACAGCGGCACCATAATAACTCTCAGGTGTCAATCGAGATCTGATGCTAATAACTCAGCCTTTATCAAAGGCATAATGGGTCACCTGCATCCATGCTGCCTCATCAAATCGATGGGCACTGGTCCGACCCTCAGTCTCGGCCTAACTCTTAGTCTACCTATGAGACTTTGCGGCCTCATAGGACTCCTTTAATTGCAATTTAAAATTAAAATAGTTAAAATGTTATTTCTCGTTAATTTTAAAACTCAAAAAGAAATTATACTAACCACACAATGATGTTAGAGATCGCCTATAATATCTCTAGTGATCGAATCACTGTACATCCTCCTATAAACATCAAACTTCATAACATCGGGCTATTCGAATGCCTATTTGAATATAAAATAATCCATTACATTTAAAGTTATATAAATTATTTAAAAAAATCACTTACCATATGTTCCCTATGCGTAATGAATGTATGACTACCAGATCAATGTGTCACCTCATGTCTCTCCCAATTTTGTTGACCTATTGATGATCTCCTCTAAAAATGTCCACCCAACCTATGTGAACATAATCCATCTCAAACCTAAGATGAAATGTAATTAGGTCAGTAGGAACGACAAGACTCATCAAACTTTTTCACTCCTACTTTTTTCATTGCTTTCTTTCTCAAATTGTGCAAAAACTGATGGAAATACTCACACATAAACCATTAACATGCCTTCCAGATAGCGTCATGCATGATCTCATTTATGGGATATTATAAAACCTAAAAATAATTTATAATATCAAATTATTAATTAAATAAATTTCAAAATAATTATTATTTATTTACGTACCATCCAATGATCGAACATGTAGTGCTGAACATCAATGGGAATATCATCTCATGTGACCTATGATTCAGAAAAATAATTGCACAATATAGAACTCTCTTTTCCAACAGCTATATGAAAAAAACTATGAAAAAAAGAACAAATAATCAAACAATTAGTATATAAATAAATTAATGAAAAATAACTAAAATATATAGGTAAACATACCTTTTCATGCATGGATCAAAGCTAATATGTGGACGTCGCTCGAGGATAGGGTCAAGAATCATCAATTGCGTAATACCGTGACCCCTTCGAGTACTCCCTAGACTTCCAGCTGTCTGAGGGTAAGATGATCCAACATCTTACTCGTTTGAAGGTAGATCATCCTCCTACAAATGATGAAATAGGTCCTCATCCATCTGAAATACAAAATGATTATTGTTAGAAAATAGTTAAAAACAACTATTATATATAGATATATATTATATATAATTATAATTAGCATTTAACTATGTCAATGTTCATCTTCATCCTCATATTTATATATGACGATGTCAATGTCTTCATATTCCTCCTCAGCATCATCAATTTCCATATGAGTTTCAATTTTATCATCTCTTGTCATTTTAAATTCATTTATAACATCATTAACATCATCTTCACCAGCGAACCTTAACTGTGGGGTGTTATCATCGATATTCATGTTTCTTCATGAAAAATATGGATTTGGAGCAGTCTCTTAAAAAATTTTGATTCCTTGAACTTCAGCAGAACCACATTCAATTTGAGTAAACTGATTTTCCCAATATTTAAACTTTATTATGCTCCACCAATCACCCAACTCATTTAAAGTAGCAAAGTAATTTTCATAATAAATTTTATGTGACTCATTATCTAATAAAAATGGTTCATTTACTACAAGAAGACTTTTATATTTAATATCAATGATTCCATGGGTCATATGATCATGCAATCCTCTCTCAGTATCTAACCACTGACATTTAAACATCGTTATGTAATTCTATCTCAGATAACATAATTCAATAGTTTTTCCAGCATGTTGTGAAATTTAATTTCAGTTTCTCCATGATGAGATCCTCTCAAGAAGACACCACTATTAATTGTTTTTTTATTCCTCATATGCACATTTATGAAATCGAAAACCATTTACAACATATTCATTATAATATTTAACCATTTTGGATGATGAATTACTCAATACATACAATTGATTATCAATTTTATCAACATGTTGAGATACCTATTTTTTTAATATTATCAATATAAAAAGTAATAAATTGATTTTATATGTTAAACCATAAATAATTTATGTTGCCAGTTTTTTAAACCGGTAGGAAAAAATATTTTTTCGAAGTTCTTCAAGAGCAGCTACTATAATTTGTGGAAGTTGTTTTTTGATATGATTATCATATAACCTACAAATAAAATACGATTAATTTATTGTATCAAATATTATAGAATAAGTGATAGGATTACTCACAATACAAATGGTTTCATTTCTTTATAGTTGAGTAGAACATATGTATGAGCTCTGTGATGTTCATCATCTAAAATCCATCGTTCATAAACTCCACTAAATCCAAGTTCGATCTGATTAAAACTGATAATTTATTTTTCATTTTATCTTCAAAATTTCCCTTGTTATGTACCATGTGGTTTTGTTTTGTGGGATATTCATATTCAAAATAATGTGAGTAGAAAAAAGAAATTTATTCTTGAAAATAAGCTTTTCCAATTGATCCTTCAACTAATGCTTTGTTATGTACTTTTTTCTTTAATTTATACATGAATATTTGGAATAGGTATATCCATCGGAACTATACTAGACCTCCACATTTTGTTTCATATAGAAAATTTAATATCAAATGTTCCATTAAGTCAAACAAATCTGACAGGTAGATTTTTCCCAGTTTACAAAAAATTAAAACATCTTCTTACAGTCTTCTTAGTGCATTGTAGTCTGTTTTTGACAAAAAATGTCTTAGAAGAAATATTATATTTCCATTATTTCATCCCAAATCATAGAATTCAACAAACATATTAATCTAATCAATATAATTATTTCCATTATAACATGACAGTCATGACTTTTTAATCCAGTAATATGACCATTTCAGACACATCTATCCAAATTGAAAGCATATCCATCTGGAAGTCTCAAATCTACAATCCACTAAAAAAAATAATCGGTTTTATTTATATGGTGTATAAGTTGCTTTTGGATTTATTAACTTCTATGATCTGAAATTTTTAAATAGCTCAAGTTCCAGTAACCTGCAAATTTGGGTAAGATCTAATCATGCCTTTACATTATCTTTGGTTTTACCTGGTGTATCTAAAACTGTATAAAATAAATTATCAAAATAATTATTCTCAATATTAATGACATCCAACATGAGACGGACCAAAAAATCATACCAATATGAAAAATCCCAAAAAATGCTCCATTTTATCCAATTGTGTTCTTTCCCAAAGCCATCAGTTTTTTGTTGGTTTATTTTTGGTCCAAATGTGATTGGAGGTAATAAAGAGACAATTGATCTTACCTATGTACCAGAGATCATTGTTGGAGGTTCATCACTTTCAATTATTCCTTTTCTAAAATGATATTTGTTCCTCTAAAAAGAATGATTTGTTGGATGGAATCTGCAATGAAAATAAAAAAAAACAAGGTTTTTTTTCATTGAAGAGCATAACCACTTTGTTGTATCTCATACAGTATAGACATGATTTTGAACCATGTGTAATCTAACCCGATAACATATAATATACTGGGAAGTCACTAATTGTCCACATCAATACATATTTCAGTAGGAAATTCTATTTTTTAGCAACATCATATGTATTGACAATATTACTTCACAATGAATTTAACTCATTAATAAATGGTTTCAAATAAACATCAATATTCATTTTCAGATGTCCTAGAATTAATAAGGTCAGAAAGATATATGTCTCCTTCAACAACATCGAAGGAGGTAAATTTTATGGAGTTATAAATACAGGCCAACACAAATACTGACTACCATAAGAACCAAATGGATATAAACCTTTAGTAGAAATACCCAATCGCAAATTTTGGGATTCTAAAGAAAAATACAGATTCACTTTGTCGAAAAATTTCCATGAATCACCATCAGTGGGATGATTTAAGCTTTTACTATTTGAAATATTAGTTTTTTTCCATGAAATCAATGTTGCTATGTTCTAAGACATAAATAAATGTTGTAATCTAGGTGTAAGAAGGAAATATCTCAACTGTTTTATAGGAATCAATATAGACTTCCCTAGTTGAGCCTCTTTATACCTCAATTTTCCACATGTGGGATAACTATCCAACAACTCATTTTCACTATAATATAAGTTTCAATCATTTGAACATGAATGAATCTTCAGATAACCAAGACCTGGATTACAAACCAACCTCTTACTCCCATAGAATTTTTTAGGCAACACATTTCCTTTAGGTAACAGTGTTTTAACCAAAGAGAACATCTGATCAAAATAGCTATTTGACATTCCATTTTTTAATTTAATAGACATAAAATTTTTAACCTCTTAAAATTTTCTTATCTTGCATCCAGGATATAAGGATTCCTCAGTGGACCTCAACAACTCATAAAATTGAGATGGTTCCAACTTAGGAGTTAATTCAATATCATCCCAAATTTTAGTTTTTTGAAAAGATAAACCTGCCACATTATGTACTAAATTTTGAAACCATGATAGATTTAGAACTAAATTATTAGTATCTTCTTTTGAACTGCATTCACCATTTTGATACCAAAAAACATAATCTGGTTGAAAACCAAAATGCAATAGATGACCTCCAACATTGTCAAATTTGTGAAACGTCCTCAGAGTACATTTTTTATAAGGAAACTTAATTGTCCCTTATGAAAAAAAATCTAGTTTTGATGATGAAAATGCTAAGAAAGCTTTAACACCCTCAATATATATAGGATTTAAACCAGAACCATTTGGATTCCTGTACTGATTTATCCAAGTGTGATCATCTAATAATGACTATTTTCAACTTCCTTGTTCCATATTTCTCTAAAAAATATAAAATAATTAGTTTTTTTTTGAATAATTTGATATAATACAAACACTATCCAAAAAAAGAGAAGAAATTTAAATTCACTTTTCTAGAAATTTATAATAATTTCCATTATTTCATAGTTATTTATAGTATTTTTTAAAATTAATATCAATCTAAACTAACTTATAACAATGTATACTAATTACTTCTAATTATTAGTAATTTCAACTAATTTATAGTAATTACCACTAATTGTGAGCATCACAATTTCCAGTGAATTGGAGAAAACTCTTTTTCCCGATGACTCATCTCCTTGTAGCTTTCTCTGACCAAAATCACTATAAAACATCTTCTCTGATGTATGAATATACATTTTCTTATGCACGAGAATGGATAGTAGAGAGGCCTCACTGTGCAGTTCTTCATTCTCATGCATACAAAAATGGATATCCGTACATCAAAGTATATTTTTTATAGTGATTTCAGTCTGAGAAAGTTGCAAGAAGATGAGCCGTTAGGCAAAAGAGCCTCTTTTTCCCAACAGCTCATCTCCTTGAAACTTTCTCTCACTGAAATTAGTATAAAAAATCTACTCTGACGTTGCATATCAATTCTCATGAATACGAAAATGGATATCTGTACGTTGCAGCAGATTTTCCATAGATATTTCAGTGAGAGGAAGTTGCAAGGAGATAATCTGTCAAGAAAAATTAATGTCGCCAATCCGTTGGAAATTATGCCAATTTTTTACGATTATTATGAATTATTACTAATTATTGCTAATTATTGGAAATTATTACTTATGATTACTAATTAATTCTGATTATTTCTAATTATTTCTAATTATTTCTAATTATTTCTAATTATTTCTAATTACTACTAATTATTGCTATTTATTTCTACTTATTTTTATTTATTGCTAATTATTGCTAATTATTTCCAATTATTACTAATTATTTCTAATTATTTCCAATTATTACCGATTATCTCCAATTATTGCTACTTATTTCCAATTATTTCTAATTATGGCTAATTATTATTAATTATTGCTAATTATGGCTAATTATTGCTAATTATTGCCAATTATTGCTAATTATTGCTATTTTTACTAATTATTACTAATTATTACTATTTATTACTATTTATTTCTATTTATTATTATTTATTACTAATTATTACTAATTATTACTAATTATTACTAATTATTACTAATTATTACTAATTATTACTAATTATTACTAATTATTTCTAATTATTTCTAATTATTTCTAATTATTTCTAATTATTACTAATTATTACTAATTATTACTTATTATTACTAATTATTACTAATTATTACTAATTATTACTAATTAATCCTAATTATTACTAATTATTCCTAATTATTACCAGTTATTTATAATTATTACAAATTATTCCTAATTATTACTAATTAGTTCTAATTAATCCTAATTATTACTAATTAATCCTAATTATTACTAATTAATCATAATTATTGCTAATTAATCCTAATTATTACTAATTATTACTATTTATTATGATTTATTACTACTTATTACTAATTATTACTAATTATTACTATTTGTTACTAATTATTACTAATTATTACTAATTATTGCTAATTATAACCAATTATTACCAATTATTACCAATTATTACCAATTATTACCAATTATTACTAATTAATCCTAACTATTACAAATTAATCCTAATTATTAATAATTATTAAAAATTATTACTAATTATTACTAACTATTCCTAATTATTACTAATTATTCCAATTATCTCTAATTATTACTAATTAATCCTAATTATTACTAATTAATCCTAATTATTACTAGTTAATCCTAATTCTTACTAATTATTACTAATTGTTGCTAATTGTTACTAATTATTGCTAATTATTCCTAATTATTGCTAATTATTACTAATTATTGCTAATTATTACTAATTATTCCTAATTATTACTAATTATTCTTAATTATTGCTAAATATTGCTAATTAATCCTATTTATCCCTAATTATTACTAATTAATCATAATTATTAACAATTAATTGTAATTATTACTAATTAATCCTAATTATTACTAATTAACCCTAATTATTACTAATTAAAACTAATTATTACTAATTAATCCCAATTATTAGTAATTAATCACAATTATTACTAATTGTTACAAATTAATCCTAATTATTACAAATTATTACAAATTTTTACTAATTATTACTAATTATTGGCAATTATTCCTAATTATTGCCAATTATTACTAATTATTCCTAATTATTACTAATTATTCCAAATTATTTCTAAATATTACTAATTAATCCTATTTATTCCCATTTATTACTAATTAATTCTAATTATTACAAATTAATCCTAATTATTTCTAGCTAATGCTAATTATTACTAATTAATCCTAATTATTACTAATTAAAACTAATTATTAGTGATAAATCCTAATTATTAGTAATTAATTCTAATTATTACTAATTAATCCAAATTATTACTAATTAATCCTAATTAATCTAAATTATTACTAATTATTCCTAATTATTACTATTTATTACTATTTGTTACAAATTATTCGTCATTATTACTAATTATTCCTCGTTATTGCTAATTGTTACTATTTGTTTGTCACGACCCGTCTCCCGGGGCCCGTGCCGTGACTGCCCCAAGCCCGCCTTCCATAGGCCAGGGGCTAGCGACTAGCACCAAAGGCGTAATTCCCTAAAATTGGGAAGGCATTGCCTTTATGACCTGTAAGCGCACACAGCTAGATACAAAACACTAGGTAAACTGTATAACAAAAGTGTGTTGAAAAGTAAAGGGGCCGGAAATACAAGCCCAACCGTAAAGTACAAGGAACTAGAAGTACAAGTACAATTGAAGAAAGGAAAAACAGTTGTTGGGTCGTCCTCCGGAATTCCCACCTGAAGAGTAGGTACATATAGCCTCCTCAGCACTCCACATCCATCAGTCTCCTCCGTGTACCGACTCGTCGTAAGGTCCACCTCTGGGTATCGTCCAGTCCTGATACTCTCAGCCTCGATTAGCGTTATCCGTCGTCTGCATCCAACACAATGAGGTGCGGGCATAACTCTTGCATAGGTGAGTATAACGATACTCAGTAGGGACCCCGAGACCCTCAAGGTCTCACAAAATCCAACATGGATAAACCACAATGTATGAAATCAACAGATAACCCCACTTAGGTATATGCCCATACATATACCTAAGTTATCAAGTAATCCATCTCAATCATGAGGTAAACACAAAAGTTACTGACTCAGCTCACACAGGTATACAACTTATGTAGAGAGATAGAGATGATTAGATGTAGCCACTGAAACATCTTCTCTGTCGAACCCACGTAGGATCCTGGTACAATAATCAGAGCTGTCGAACCCACGTAGGATTTTGGAACAGTAGTCAGAGCTGTCGAACCCACGCAGGATCCTAGAATAGTAGTAAGAGCTGTTGAACCCATGGAGGATCTTGGAATAGTAGTCAGGGGTGTCGAACGCACATAGGATCTTGGAATAGTAGTCAGAGCTGTCGAACCCACATAGGATCCTGGAACAGTAGTCAGAGCTGTCGAACCCACGTAGGATCTTGGAACAGTAGTCAGAGCTGTCGAACCCACGTAGGATCCTGGAATAGTAGTCAGAGCTGTCGAACCCACGTAGGATCCTGGAACAGTAATCAGAAATCAGTCAGCCACAGGGTTCCCGCACAAAGCATGCTTGATTCCAGGAGGTTCCGCTCCTCAAGCCAAGTGTTGATACATCAACTGCCACGAAGTCCCACGAAGAAGTATCCCAAAGGTCCGCCACGTTATAGGGGTCTCAACGCAACTGACGACGCGTCAATCGGACGCCCAGTCTGTGAGTTATTAGCCTTTTAGTCTCAGAGGCCCGGTTGGATTTGTGCTCGATCCAACCTAAATGTATCTCAAATATACCAAAAATCCAGTGGGGTATACACAAAGGGACTGTCGCACTCCAGGAATACCAGCGTCGCTGACAGTTCGTCAAACGGATGTCTGGTACCAAAGATATGGCCAAAAGAAAGTAAAGGGTAGGTAGTAGGTCCGGGTCCGGTCTGACCCGGTCGGACCGACCCGACCCGAATTAGTATGGGCCGACCTGGTTCGGGTTCGGCCCGACCTGACCCGTTAGGTTCGTCCCGTCCTGACCCGTTAGGTTCGGCCCGGCCTGACCCGTTAGGTTCGGCCCGGCCTGACCCGTTAGGTTCAGCCCGGTCCGCTGGGCCCCGCCCAGCCGGCCACGAGTAGTGCGAGGGCGCAGACCGGTCACGAGGGCGTGGACCGGTCGCGGGTTGGGGTAAAGGCAGTTCATCCCGGAGGCACTGCGAGGGGTGTGGGAGGCCGGCTCAGCCAAGTGTGCGTGGGGCGCGGCTTGGCGGCTCGACCAGGGAGGTTGGGGCCGGTTCGGCCAGCGCTGCTAGGGGCGCGACTCGGACGGCTCGTCCCGGATGGCCGAGGCCGGTTCAGTCGGCGGCGGTACGGGGTGAATGGGGTGCGCAGATGCCAGAGGCCCGTGTGGCTCAGGCCGGCGGGGTCGGTGCGGTTCGCCCGGGGCACCGCGATGGGGCCGCGGGCCGATGCGGTTCGGTCGGGGCACCGCGAGGGAGGTCATGGGCCGGCGCGGTTTGACCGAGGCGCCGTGAGGGGGGTCGTGGGCTGGCATGGTTCAGGCCGGTGGGACCGGCGTGGTTTGGCCGTGGCGAGGCGGGCCGGCGGGGCTGGGAGGCACGGGTGTAACACCCTGACCCCAGTTACCCAGAGTCGGTGCATTATTACATAACATTGGCATGATCATAAAAGATTAAGTCTCGAAATACCGATTAGTTTATTAGCCTTGGAATCACTAGATACATTCATAAAGTTTACATTACATCATAAAGTGAACAACTACAACAACATAGTCTCCATAGACCACACTCATATCCCCTCATACTATCTCTGCAAGTCATTCATAAAATACCTCTTCACATCCTAAGAAAAATAAAACATAGAAAGGGGTGAGTTCAGATGCCAAGTAAGGATAACAATATAGAGGAAACTTTTATAAATAAGCATAAACATTTAAGGCAATGTATAACTAAAACAAAAGCCTTTTATACTCGAACTTTATCATAATATAGCAGAAATAAAATGAAATAATTCCATTTACTTATTCACATGGGTATTCTACTAGTCGAATAATCACATGCAATATCAATAACCACTTTCATAATGATGGAATACATAATGACAGACTATCATAACCACATAGTCAAGGCCTTGTTCCAAGACTAAAAATAAGATTTTGTCAAGGCCTTGTTCCAAGACACTAGTTTGTCTCATGAGACCTACCGATGCATCGAGGAGCTATAGCAAGTTCCACCCGTCACTTATTAAGTCCAATGCATTCCTCATATGAACATGTTTAAACATAACATAAACATTCGTATTAAAACTATCATATGAAATGTCAATACTTTTTCCATAAACCATGAATGGTATAAAAATAACACATCCATATTCAAACATATCACAAAACCTTCAATACCATATGGAAGTTTTGTATCATAATAAATCAACTTCAAACAAGCTTAAAATCCATCAAAGGATGTTGACATAGATGAAATCAAAACTATTTGAGAGAAATATCTCCTTTTTGAAATCATTTAAAAGTCACATAATTATAAAATAAAACATTTAATTTGAAAATATTCTTATAATCTTGTAAGAGAAGCTTCGATGATTTTATAACGGTGGAAAATAGCCGCACCCACCGTATAAGTTAAAAAAAAGACATTCTTACCTTAATTTTGTCGAAAAGGTTAAAAGGACCTTGTTTGGAAAAAGACGGAAAGATTAATTTATAAAATTCTTATAAAAAGTCAAAAAAGGGTATAAATGAATTTAACACATAGTCTGTAAAATAGTAAGAATGATTTGAAATACATTTTTAAGAAACATGGATGTGGATGATAAAGATGTCCCAGTAGATAATTACGTATAAACAACCTCAGATAATGAAGAGATTGTGAAATGAACCCTTACCTTGTACTTTTCCTTTTTTGAGGGTAGTTTAACCTCCTGTATAATGGTGAAATAGTTTTATTAAATTATACAAGAATCATATACATTAATATGATATCATATATGATCTTTTAACATTGCTTTGTAAATAATATCATATTATTATCGTCGTTTCGGGTGTTAACTTACTCGTTTTCTTTTATATGTTTTGTTACATAAGCCATGTTTTTTATGGATAGGTTGTATCTTATTCATATCCAGAATGATATCAAGTCCTTAAACAATATTTTTAATCATAAAATGAGAATTAGACTTGAAAGGATATGATGAGGAATGAATCTCATCGCGTTCGTGGAGACGGTAGTCCGTACGTAGGCACGAGCGACAATGTCATTCTTTTGATATTAAAAAATTATATAATTGGATGGTATATCATATATACAGAATCATTATAATGTTTTATTTATTATTTACTTCAATTACACATCATTATCATACCCATACAAATAATAATGTTTTGAATAACAGTTACACCACGACGTGGAGACGGTAAGTCGTACGTACGCACGTATGGTGACATGTCATTCAAAGGATGGATAGAATACTGAATATGGTTGTACCATATTTATAATAACATCAAAATATATAGAATATACTGGATTTATTATTTTATAATGGAAATAACGAAGAAAGAAGAAGTTTAAGAAGAAAGGAACTTGAAAGAGGGTGGTGAAAACATTACCTCTTCTTCAGGTTCTTCCTTTTGATTTGATCAAAAGGGCTCCAGAGGTTGGATTTATGATCAAACTAATGCATCTAGGTTGAAGAGAGAGAAGTTTAGAGAATATTTGGGCAGGTGTTGGCCGAGACAAATGGCTTTGAAGGTGTGAATTAGAGAGAAGGGGGTGCCCTTTTATAAGAGGGGTGAGGGGCACCTTAGGAAAAGCTAGAAATATTATTTTATAATAAATTCATATTCAGTTTCTAATGGCTCCAAAGTGTATTATTTAATGTTTAAGGTGGGTATAGGTCTAAAACCACTCAACCAATAGGTTTTAGACAGGTTTGGGTTACTATATTAACTTTATCTTTTTGATTTAACTCTTGGTTAAATAGTTTGACATTTACCATGTTTCTTTGTATTTTTATTTTATATAGTTAATAAATTTTCTATAAACTTCCAAGTGACCCCTAAGTGGTCCATTAATGATAAAAATATCATTATATAAGTACTTTGGACGAACCTTATACTTTTAGGAATATAATGTTAATTAATAATATAATATTTTTTTAAAAAACACTTTTATGTCAATTTTGACATTATTGGGTATTTTTTTGATAAATTCATAACATCATTATTACTTCGAAAAAAATTCATATAACCAATTATAATATGTCATATTAACCTATAAAATTATTTTAATTCATAAAAAGTCTCAAATTACATTAATTTGGATATTTATAATATCAATTATTTTAATATTTAATTAATTAGGTAATTACTGCATAACCATTGTGTTAAAAATAAATTAAATTATTTAATATCTAAAAATTATAAATAAAATAAAATTATGTAGGAAATATTTTTATCTTTCTAATTAATATTTACAATCAAATTTATCTTATGTATAACCCTATATTAAAAATGTTTTAGTAATTAAACGTTGATTTTAACTCTTTTAACTCTTCTTTGAATTAAATAATAATAAATGTCCTAATCTAATTCAATTAGACCTAAATGATAATATTTTATTCATAAGGTTGTTTTTGGTCGAGATACACTTGTCCAATAGAATTAGGACATGTGTTAGGGTAATATTAATATCATTTTTACCCTTAATTACCCTATTTACTTTTAACTGTGGTAAATAAAAGTAAAAAGTTAGTATTCACCAAAAATTATTTTCATATCATTGAACCAAATTTTACTTACTGATATCAACCGTGTCTCTAGGATTTTTGAAATTCCACTCATAGAAGCGGTAAAATTAAGTTTTATGTGAATTTGCAAATTCTCCTAGGAGATGGGTAAAAGATGGTGAAAAGTTCTAAGAAAATTTTATATATCTAAAATTATTATAAATTGACTCCAATGAATTAAATTGAACTTATATAGGTATTATGTTTCTATTTTGACCTTAATTAAATTTAAATAAAATAAATAACTATTTAAATATAAAAAATTGGTTTTAAACTATAACTTAGTGTTTTTCCCTATTCATCAAAAATTGAATGTTTTCAGAAAAATACCAAAAAATAACCCTAGGCTAATTTCGATATTCCGAATCCAAAAATGAAGTCCATTTTGAAAGATAAAATTTATAAAATTTAAAAAAGTGGGTATTACTATTCATAACGACTAGTTTGATTGGTTATGGTGTGTGTTAGAACTCGAAGTTGCGTACAACACACGCTACTGTATTATTCAAAGAGAAGCATACCATGGAAGCCTGGGGTGTTACATTCTCACCTCCTTCAAATAATTTCATCCTCGAAATTTCTAGAATACTACTACATAAAAAGACTCGGGTGGTTCTTCATCATAAGTTCCTCGGGTTCCCACATTGCCTCTTCCATCTTATTGTTTCTCCATATAACTTTTACCAGACGAGTCGTCTGGTGTCTCAGCACTTGTTCTCTCATATCAAGAATCTTGACAGGCTCTTTTCAATAAGAAAGATCGAGTTCCAGTCCTAATTCCTCATAGGTGAGTACATGCATTGGGTCAGGCATGTATTTTCTCAATAGTGACATGTGGAACACATCATGAACTTTGGAGAGACTTGGAGGCATTTCCAAATGGTAAGCTACAGCCCCAATTCATTCTAGAATTTCGAAAGGTCCTATATACCTTGGACTTAATTTACCTTTCTTACTGAAACGTATAACTCCCTTACATGGAGATACCTTCAAGAAAACATGATCTCCCACCTGAAATTCCAAATCCTTCCTTTGGTATCGGCATAGCTCTTCTGCCTACTTTGAGCTGCTTTGATGTTTTTTGGATTACCTTCACATTTTCCATTGTTTCCTCCACCAGTTCTGGGCCTACAAGTTTTCTTTCACCAATGTCATCCCAACAGGTTGGTGTGCGACATCTCTTTCCGTATAATGCTTTATATGGTGTCATCTGAATACTAGAATGGAATCTATTGTTATAGGAAAATTATACCAGAGGTAAATATTAATCCCATATACCCTGAAAGTAAAGTGAGCATGATCTCAACATTTCTTCTAAGCTTTGAATAGTCCGTTCTGATTTTCCATCAGTTTGGGGGTGGTAAGCAGTGCTCAAACGAAGTTCAGTATCCAGGGATTTCTGAAGACTTTTTCAGAATCTTGATGTAAAACGAGGATCTCAATTAGAAACAATATATAGGGGTACTCCATGAAGCCTCACAACTTCATTAATATATTGTCTTGCTAGAATTTCAAGTGGTAAATCCTCCCTTACAGCAAGAAAATGTGCTGACTTGGTAATATGATCAACAATGAACCATATTGCATCGTTCCTTCTAGGATTCTTTGGTAGTCCCATGACAAAGTCCATCATGATATTATCCCATTTCCACTTAGGTATGGGAAGAGGTTGCAAGACTCCTACAGGCTGTTGCCTTCCAGCTTTCACTTGTTCAAAAACCATACATATTGAAACAAAATCAGCAATCTCCCTCTTCATGTTGTCCCACCAAAAATTTTCCTTCAAATCTCTATACATTTTGGTGCTCCCAGGGTGTATAGAGAAATTGGAACTATGAGCATCATCCAACAACTCCCTTTTTAGATCAGGTATATCAGGAACACAAAGTCTCTTCCCAAACTTCAAAATTCCATCTTCATACACAAAGTCACTCAATCTCCCATCATTCACAACTTTAATCTTCTTTTGAAACTCTTCATCACCAGTCTGAGAACTCTTTATCCTTTCTAGTAAAGATGGTTTGATAACTATTTGAAAAAGAATTAATGTTTCACCCTCCATGGTTATTCCTATATCCATCTTTACTAGATCCATATATATAGGATCCTTTTTAACTCTCATCTTGTTCAAATATCCATGATCCTTTCTACTCAAATCATCTTCCACATCATTTGCCTTCCTCGGGTGGTAGTGTATCGTGAAATCATAATCCTTGAGTAATTCAAGCCATCTCCTTTGCCTCATGTTAAGTTATTTCTGTATGAAAATATACTTCAAACTCATGTGATCAGTATATATCTCACATTTTTCACCATAGAGATAATTTCTCCATATCTTCAAAGAAAATATTACAGCAGCTAACTCAATATCATGAGTAATATAGTTTTGCTCATGAACTTTTAACTGTTGTGATGCATAGGCAATAACTCTAACATTCTGCATAAGGACACAACCAAGTCCTTTCTTCGATGCATCACTATAAATAATGAACTCAACATTCCCTGATAGTAGAGTCAATATAGTATCATTGACTAATCTTCTCTTCAGTTCTTCAAAACATTTTTCACACTCTTTTGTCCAAAAAAATTTAACCCCTTTACGTGTGAGCTTCGTTAATGGGTTATCCAATCAGGAAAAACTATGGACGAAACGCCAATAATAACCTACTAAACCAATAAAACTGTGTACCTCAGTTATACTCATCGGTGCTGGCCATTCTTGGATTGCCTTGGTCTTAAAAGGATCAACGGAAATTCTATCCTTAGAGACAATATGGACAAGAAAAGAAATCTCCTGAAGCCAAAATTCACACTTCCTAAACTTCCCATATAATTCATGTCTTCTAAGAGTCTTCAGGATAATGCTCAAGTGATTTTCATGATCGTCATAGCTTTTAGAATATACCAAGATATCATCAATAAATACCACCACAAAATCATCGAGATATTCTTTGAAAACTCTATTCATTAGATCCATGAATATAGAGGGTGTATTAGTCAATCTAAAATGAATTACTGTAAACTCGTAATACCCATACCTGGTTCGAAATTTTGTCTTCAGAATGTCTTCCTTCTTCATACACAACTGATGGTATCCAGATCGAAGGTCAATCTTTGAAAAGTATTGAGCTCCATGCAGTTGGTCAAATAAATCATCAATGCGAGGTAGGGGATACTTGTTCTTTATTGTTATAGCATTTATTTCCTTGTAGTCGATACATAACCTCATAGATCTATCTTTCTTCTTAAAAAAAGGACAGGGGATCCTCATAGAGAAACACTAGGGATAATAAATCCCTTATTACTCAATTCCTCTAGTTGTTTCTTTAGTTCAACTAATTTTACAGTGTCCATTCTATAAGGGGTCTTCGATATGGGCCTTGAACCAGAAATTAAATCAATGGAAAACAAAATTTCTCATTCTGGAGGATGTCTAGGTAAATCTTCTGGAAACACATCAACATATTCTCTCACAATAGGTACATCCTCTATTCGAGCATTCCTTTCCTTACTCACAGTTATTTCATTCTCTTCCTCCCCAATAATTGAATTTAGTTGAGCTACTGGGGGTGGATCAAGATAAGAATCAGGTGGTGATGATTTTGCTCTAAAGATAAGGTGTTCTTTATCATCATCATCAAAAATCATAACCTCCTTATTCTTACAATAAATCTTCTCATAATGGTCCAAAATCCAATCCATACCAAGGATTATATAAAATTCAATCATAGGTATGACGATGAGATTAGAAGATAAATAACATTTATGTGCTCTAATGGGGAACGATTCACAAAACTTTGTTACAATGATACTTCCCTTAGGAGTTTTAACTGACTACTCCCTTGTTAAATCAAATTGGAAATATCTAATCTTCTTAGAAAACTGGGAAGATATGAAACAATGCGATGATCCAGAATCAAATAATGCATTTGCTAAACTTGAGGAAACCATTAAATTACCTGCCACCACATCTTTTGGAGATTCAACCTCAGCAGTAGTGATATCATAATCTTGGACTTGATCCCTTGGCCTTTTCTGAGGTAAGTTCCCCTAACGCTTAGGAAATTTATTTGCATAATGTCCCATCTCCTTGTAGTTGTAGCATTGAACATCGGTAGCTTCTTTCTTCCCCTTGCAATCACGATCTTGGTGGCCTTTTTCACCACACTTGTAACAGACTCCCATTCCTTTCAAGAAAGTACCGGGGTGTTTCTTCCCACATTTACTGTAGGATAGATATTTAAATTTTCTATTCTTCCCCTTATTTCCATTTCCAGAGTGATCAGTAGATCTCTTCTTCTCTTCCTTTGCTTTAAAGTCGTAAGACTTGGAAAATTCTTTTTCTGTCTTGATAGCGCATGAGACAATATCTTCGTACAACAAGAAGGTTTGTGAGACTAATGCTCGACAGAGAAACGGTTTTAACCCATCAAATAAATGATCAATCTTACTTCTTGGGTTACATATATAATCTTTAGCATACCTCTCTAACCTTTTAAAGTTAGCCTCATACGTTGGAACATTCTCATCCTCCTTTTGTCTTAGACTCAAAAATTTCCTTTCCATATCTGCTCGATGGTCACAAGGAAAGTATTTTTCTATGTAAAGCTATTTGAACTCCCTCCATTCCATATTTGATACTTCATCATCTTCCTTTATGTTTTTAATCAATGACCACCATTGGTCAGCATCTCCAGTGAGGTGGTAGACTGCCATGATAAGTTTTTCCCTTTCACTACTCCCCAAGGCATGGAATATTTTCTCTAAGGAATTTATCCATTGCTCAGATACTAAAGGATTTGTACTCCCATTGAATGTTGGTGGTTTTTGCCTCATGAATCGATCTAACATTGATCCTCCATGCTACGGATCAGGGTGCTCCATATGGGTAAGGTTATTATTCATAACTTGAGTGAGTTGTCCCAGTATGGTGATTAGCTAATCAACACCAATTGCATCACCAGCTCCACTATAATTATCTTAAGTAGGAGTAAAATCCCTACATGGAGTGAATCCATTGATACAGTTTCCATTTCTTCCACTAGGTTCCATTTCTAAACAATGTCATAAACTAGATCAGCTTTTGAATCGAAATACATAAATCCAAACTTGTAAAACACTTAACATAAATTGAACAGTTTATGGATATAATCCATAATCATAAAAAAAATGTTTTCTTTGAGGATGTATATACTCAGAAACCCTTCATAATTGTTTGTAAAGAAAATGATAATTATCCTAAGCATATCCCCCGGGAGTGTCGTAACCAAGAGTGCAACAAGGCCCATTGTCGTGCACCAGTTCCTATTCGAGTCTAGCTCAAAGAGGTGTTTTTAGGTTTTACCCCTCGGTACATCTGTGCCAGAGCCACCTCTACCTGCTCATATCCAGACAGGGATGTATTTTTCGGAAAACTCACAAAATCTCTAAAATACCAAAATTCTTGGAATTTATTCTATACTAATCCTCAAATTCTATCTTAGGTCGCATAATCAGAGTTTATCTAAATCTAGCTTCCAAGGTTTGTACTAAAATTCCTCTGATACCAACTGTAACACCCCGACCCCAGTTACCTAGAGTCGGTGCATTATTACATAACATTGACATGATCATAAAAGATCAAGTCTCGAAGGACCGATTAGTTTAGTAGCCTTGTAATCACTAGATACATTCATAAAGTTTACATTACATCATAAAGTGAAAAACTAAAACAACATAGTCTCCATAGACCACACTCATATCCCCTCATACTTTCCCTAAAGGTCATTCATAAAATACTTCTTCACATCTTGGAAAAAATAAAACATAGAAATGGGTGAGCTCAGATTCCCAGTAAGGATAACAATATAGCGTAAACTTTTATAAATAAACATAAACATTTAAGGCAGTGTATAACTAAAAAAAGCCTTTTAAACTTGAACTTTAGCATAATATGGTAGAAATAAAATGAAATAATGCCATTTACTTATTCACATGGATATTATACTAGTAAAATAATCACATGAAATATCAATAACCACTTTCATAATGATGGAATCCATAATTCCAGACAATCATAACCACATAGTCAAGGCCTTGTTCCAAGACTACAAATAAGATTTTGTCAAGGCCTTTTTCCAAGACACTAGTTTGTCTCATGAGACCTACCGATTCATCGAGGAGATATAGTGGGCTCCACCCGTCACTTATTAAGTCCAATGTATTCCTCATATGAATAGGTTTAAACATAACATAAACATTCATATTAAAACTAGCATACGAAATGTAAATACTTTCTCCATAAATCATGAATGGTATAAAAATAACACATCCATAGTCAAACATATCACAAAACCTTCAATACAATATGGAAGTTTTGTATCATAATAAATCCACTTCAAAAAATCTTAAAATCCATCAAAGGATGTTGACATAGATGAAATCAAAACTATTTGAGAGAAATATTGTAGGTTTCGGGCACAACGGAAGCACGTTGGTGGGTTTTCCCAACTTTAATTTTAGCATTAAACAACGTTCAAACCGAGATCCGTCATGATATAAAACGCCGAATCTTAGGAATAGAACGAATAATGAAAAACAAAAGAGGGAATCCCAGAACCATAGAGATAGGATCATCATATGTTGGTTATAATTAATTTAATTAATTCACAAGAATTACCTTGGTGGAATTCTTTCTTTGTTGATGTGTTTGGTCACAATTCGGTGATCCATCGTTGTGTTGTAGAATCCAAGTGTAGGATTCCTCTAGCGGTGATCCACATGTGTGCCATGTATCTTCGGACGTCGCTGAAGGGATCTCTGGGTTCTAGTGCAGAAGAACCTTCGCTTGCGATGTCCACCTTCGATTGCTTTGATCTCTCGATCTTGAGAGTGTTCTTGGAGGAAGAAGTTCTTTCGGGCTTGAAAGAATTCTTCAGAATTGTTGTGCACAACGATTCTCTTGTGGAAAATTGTTGGGGTTGTGAGGATATTTATAATCAGTTTTGAGGTTATAGAGTTATGACAATAAATAAATGTGTTACGTGTTTTATTTATTTCATTAAATCTTATTGAAAACCCCCATGTTGAATTATTAATTCCTTGACATGCGCCCACACTGATTATAATAAATATCATTTAATAAAACAATATTATATCCTCAAAATACCAACTAGAAAAACTACACAGCGTGTAATCATTAATACACGGCGTATAATCGTTTTCCATAAAACTACACGACGTGTATATTTAATATACATGGTGTGTACTTTTATTTTCCTTTATTTCCTCCACCAAATTTATTAGACCTTGAGTAATGGGTATTTATTTATTAAATAAATGTAATTCCATTACTCACTAATAAACATATTATTTCACCCACAATATATTCTCTCGAATAACTAGTGTTGAAATAAATGTGATCAGGCATCCTCAAATAATTATTAAACCATAGTCGGGAATAATATTTATTTAACTTGTTAAATTAATATTTAACTGAGATACATGGATACACTTAGTGTGTGACCCACTAGGTCTCTTTCTCAATGGAATTAGGTGGAGCCTGCCTAAAGTCCAAGGTTAGCATCTAGAAACACGCCAAGGCACCCATAGAGAAAGAAGTTAATGCCGCAATGACATGTCACCTCATACGAACACTTACCGTGTAATATAATCCCTTTGTCTCGATATCTCTAATCAAGCGGGTTGCATGCTAGTGACATCAACCCATGTGCTCGATTATTCTTTCTTTGACTTCCCAGAATTGAACTCGCCCATACCTTACCATGTCCATGGATTTATTTAGGCTATATCAATTCCATCAAAGGTCCTGAGATATTTACTTCTGTTATGTAACAGAAGGGACAAATCCTTTCTCGCATTATCTATTAATGTAGTATTACTCGTGATGCACCCAACGTATCCTACCTCACTGCGAATAGTGTGTCGTCACTATTTTCATCAATACATCTAAGTGCGCGAGTTGTAATACCCATTAATAATAATCTTAAAGTCTAAGGACCAATACACACGTCCACAGATAGGAACATCCAATGACACTATGAAATGTGGATTCCTATTGGCAGGCCTCGTTCTCATAATATCCTCCTGGATATTACCAAAGGCGCACACCATGAGAATGTTCCTAAAAGTTTTATGATTCCTCACCCCTAATGACCTATATTATTTGTGCTCCTCAAATAATATCATCCGGCCATAGAACATATATTCAAGAACATTATTATGGCATTTCTAGGTTCTCATCATAGTAGAGATCCGCTATGACCATTTAATGCAACAGCTATCCTTAGGACATTATCACATGAATTGTCACGCAGAATAACAATCAAGATGTGATAAGGCTTTTATTAATGAATAAAGTACAAAGTATTTGGTTCTAGGCCACCTACTCCAACAAATATCTCCTTTTTGAAATCATTTAAAAGTCACATAATTATAAAATAAAATATTTACTTTGAAAATATTCTTATAAGCTTGTAAGAGAAGATTCGATGATTTTATAATGGTGGAAAATAGCCGCACCCTCCGTATAAGTTAAAAAAAATACATTCTTACCTTAATTTTGTCGAAAAGGTTAAAAGGACCTTGTTTGGAAAAAGATAGAAAGATTCCTTTATAAACTTCTTATAAAAAGTCAAACAAGGGTATAAATGACTTTAACACATAGTCTGTAAAATATTAAGAATGATTTGAAATACATTTTTAAGAAACATGAATGTGGATGATAAAGAGGTCCCAGTAGATAATTACGTATAAACAACCCCGGATAATGAAGAGATTGTGAAATAAACCCTTACCTTGTACTTTTCATTGGTTGAGGGTAGTTTAACCTCCTATATAATGGTTAAATAGTTGTTATTAAATTATACAAGAATCATATACATTAATATGATATCATATATGATCTTTTAACATTGCTTTGTTAATAATATCTTATTATTATCGTCGTTTCAGGTTTTAACTTACTCATTTTCTTTTATATGTTTTGCTACATAAGCCATGTTTGTTATGGATAGGTTGTATATTATTCATATACATAATGATATCAAGTCCTTAAACATTATTTTTAATCATAAAATGATAATTATACTTGAATGGATACGATGGGAATGAATCTCATCGCGTTCGTGGAGACGGTAGTCCGTACGTACGCACGAGCGACAATATCATTCTTTTGATATTAAAATATTATATAATTGGATGGTATATCATATATAAAGAATCATTATAATTTTTTATTTATTATTTACTTCAATTACACATCATTATCATACCCATCCAAATAATAATGTTTTGAATAACAATTACACCACGACGTGGAAACGGTAATCCATACGTACGCACGTATGGTGACATGTCATTCAAAGGATGGATAGAATACTGAATATGGTTGTAACATATTTATAATAACATCACAATATATATAATATAATGATGTTATTATTTTAGAATGTAAATAACAAAGAAAGAAGAAGTTGAAGAAGAAAGGAACTTGAAAGAGGGTGGTGAAAACATTACCTCTTCTTCGGGTTCTTCCTTTTGATTTGATCCAAAGGGCTCCTTAGGTTGGATTTCTGATAAAACTAAGGACTCTAGGTTGACGTGAGGGAAGTTGAGAGAATATTTGGGCAGGGGTTTTCCGAGACAAATGGCTTTGAAGGTGTGAATTGGAGAGAAGGGGGAGTTCCCTTTTATTAGAGGGGTGAGGGGCACCTTAGGAAAATCTTGAAATATTATTTTATAATAAATTCATATTCAGTTTCTAATGGCTCCAAACTGGATTATTGAAAGGTTAAGGTGGAGATAGGTCGAAAACCACTCAACCAATAGGTTTTAGACAAGTTTGAGTCACTATATTAACTTTATCTTTTTGATTTAACTCTTAGTTAAATAGTTTGACATTTACCATGTCTCATTGTATTTTTATATTATATAGTTAATAAACTTACTATAAACTTTCAATAGACCCCCAAGTGGTCCATTAATGATACACCTATCAAGATATAAGTCTTTTGGCCTAACCTTATATTTTTAGGAATATAATATAAATTAATAATATAATATTTTTTTTAAAAACTCTTTTATGTCAATTTTGACACTATTGGGTATTTTGTTTTTGATAAATTCATAACAGCATTATTACTTCAAAAAAAATTCATATAACCAATTATTATATGTCATATTAAACTATAAAATTATTTTAATTCATAAAAAGTCTCAAATTACATTTATTTGGATATTTATAATATCAATTATTTTAATATTTCATTAATTAGGTAATTACTGCATCACCATTGTGTCATAAATAAATTGAATTATTTAATGTCTAAAAATTATAAATAAATCACCATTATGTAGGAAAAAAATTTATATTTCTAATGAATATTTAAAATCGAATTTATCTTTTGTATAACCTTATATTTAAAATGTTTTATTAATTAAACTTTTATTTTAACCCTTTTTAACTATTCTTTGAATTAAATAATAATAAATTTCCTAATCTAATACAAGTGGACCTAAATGATAATATTTTATTCCTAAGTTTGTTTTTGATCGATATAAACTTTTCCAATAGAATTAGGACATGTGTTAGGGTAATATTAATATCATTTTTACCCTTAATTACCCTATTTACTTTTAACCGTGGTAAATAAAAGTAAAAAGTTACTATTCACCAAAAATTATTTTCATCTCATTGAACCAAATATTACTTACTGATATCAACCATGTCTCTAGGATTTTTGAAATTCTACTCACAAAAGCGTTAAAATTAAGTTTTATGTGAATTTGCAAATTCTCCTGGGAGATGGGTAAAAGACGGTGAAAAGTTCTAAGAAACTTTTATATATCTAAAATTATTATAAATTGAATCCAATGAATTACATTGAACATATATAGGTATTATGTGTCTATTTTGACCTTAATTAAATTTAAATAAAATAAATAATTATTTAAATAAAAAATTCGGTTTTAAACTATAACTCAGTGTTTTTTCACTATTCATCAAAAATTGAATGTTTTCAGAAAAATACCAAAACTTCACCCTAAGATAATTTAGATATTCTGGATCCAAAAATGAAGTCCATTTTGAAAGATAAATTTTATAAAATTTCAAAAAGTGGGTATTACTATTTATAACAGCTAGTTTGATTGGTTGTGGTGTGTGTTAGAACTCGAAGTTGCGTACAACACATGCTACTGTATTATTCAAAGAGAAGCGTACCGTGGAAGCTTGGGGTGTTACAACGGGCGGCCAGGAGGGTGCCACGGTTCGGCCCGGGGTGCCAGAGTTGGTTTGGAAGGCGGACGGGGTGGCTGGGACCGGTTCGGCTGGTGGACGGCGCGGCCGGCGGGCGGCACGGGTTGCGGATGTCACGGGCAGCGCGGTCGTTGCCTGTGTCGCATTTGTTGTCTCATCACCTCATCACCATGCCGAAGAACATCACAAAAAATAACAGAGGAGGATTCGGGCCATGTTGGTTTGTCCCGCACCCTTTGCATTTAGGGTGGTAGCAAGCGGATCAATTCTTTCTTGAATTACAAAAAAATTAACAAGAAAAGAAGATAGAAGAAGAAATGTCTATAAACACCCCGCATCTTCCCACAAAAACAATTCCCAACCTGCAAGGAAAATCATCCACAATAATTCTTTGTCTTAGAAGGGAATAATTAAAGGAATAATATCATATTCAAATAAAACCCCTACCTGTTCATTGTTCATTGATGGAGTGGCGGGAAAGAAGACGGAGTTGTCATCGTTCATCACGTCCGTCACACTCTTCCAATACTGAGCTCGTGCGTCGGTTCATTGACGACGAAGAGGAGGGAAGTTCAGTCATCAAAGATGTCCCGCATCGGTAGGAGTCTGAGGATGAAGGTCTAAGGATATCATTCTTCATAGTTGAGGCATCCCTTGTCAGTGTTCTTCATTGGGAGATTTCTCCCAAGCTCTCTCTCTCTCCTCCCAAAATTCCACCAAAAAGCAAAGAGGTTCCAAAATAATAGATTAGCCCATCTATTATTTTGTTGGTGAGAATTCAAAAATCCAAATTAATTATAGTGGGTGGCATAATTAATCAAGAGAATGGTTGGCACATTTAATTGGTGCGTTGGCACAATTAATTGAGTAGAGGAGGTCAAGAGACTCTCCCTCATTTATGAGGGAGTTGAGTGGTTTCCCTCATCTAATTGGGGGGGTTTAGTCCCAGGTGGTCCCCACATCGTAACCTCTCATGGGAGGTTAGGTTAAGGTGGGCCCCACCACCAAAACCTCTCATGGGATGTTAAGGTGTGGTGGTCCCCACCTCTAACTTCCACTTGGGTGGTTATAATAAAATAAAACATGCGTCATTTTATTTTATTATTTCCACAAAAGAACCCCAAAACTATCTTCCACCCTTGACCAACTGTTGTTGAGGTAAAAGTATTCTTAAGCGACATACTGGCACTGCGAGTTCAACGGTGCCCTAATATTTCAATTCCAAGCACCGGTTCAAAAGTTATAAAAATCCACTCGTACGTTTACTGAATGTACCTGAAAAAAACTTCAGAAATTGATTCTGGGCACACCGGACCTCAAAATCACGTGCCATCATTTTTTGCGGACTTTCAAAATTCCCATGTATTTAAGAAAAAAAATTCCATGGAAATTCCGGGTCTTTACGTTGTTACTATTTATTACTATTTATCCCTAATTATTATTTAATTATTACCAATTAAATCTAATTATTCCTAATTAGTAGTAATTAATCCTAATTATTACTAATTATTCCTAATTATTAATAATTAATCATATTTATTACTAATTATTACTAATTATTTTTAATTATTAACAATTATTACTAATCATTACTATTTATTGTTATTTATAAATGTTTATTTTAATTTACTACTTATTAACGCTAATTTTTACTAATTATCGCTCATTATTACTAATTATGACTTATTATTAAAAATTACTAATAATTTTTTCAATTAATACTAATGACTTCTAATTAATAATAATTAATATAACTATTAATTAATACTAATCACACATATTTGTAAAAAAATGAAAAATAAAATGATCTAATTCTAATTTAATTTAATTGTAGCTAATTTACAATAATTATAACTAATATCAAATAGAATGAATTAACTAAAAAATAAAAGAAATAGATAAATACTTTAAAACTGAATCTTTCAGTCGATTTAAGCAGCAAATATTGCTCCGATTTAAAAATTTTAACTTAGAAAAATTTTGAGAGAGAAAATGTAAGCAGAGAGGGAGAGCAGAGTAGATAAATGAGTGGAATGAGAGGAAAAATGGATGTGGGTATATATAGGTTAGATTAGTTGCGACATATCCCGTCACAAATACCAATCCACCGACATACTCTTTAAGATGGGAGATAAATATTGTCGCAAATACTAAAAAACATAGCCGGGTATTTGCGACGGGTAGAGGGTCCCATTGAAAATATTCCATCCCAAAAAACTATTTAAGACGGGACCCTTACCCATCACAAATACCCATTTTTTCATAGTGCGGGCACACTGGTAATTTTTGGAAACAAAAATGGTGTACCCACATTTTTCACATTCATAAGCTCCAAAATAGGTCATTATCAAGACTATGACATGATAAGGTTGAAATATGTCCATAAAATTTGTGTTTTACATGTGTTGGTTCATTTTTAACCCATATCTTTATAGTTTAACCCCTCGGTAAACCAAATTTTACCTTAACTATGGTTAATAATTTTTAATGTTTTTATTATTCATTATGGTAGAAGATTTAGTTTGCCTTATTAGATAATGTAAATTATTTTGATTGAAAATATGGAATCCATTTTTCCAAATTTGATTCAACTAATTGTAAATTTTTTAATTTAAAATTAAACTCGTAGATGTGATGAGAAAGTGATTTTACAAAGATAAAATGTTCAAAAGTTTAAAAAGTTTTTATATAATAATTCAACATTAAAATGATTCTAATGATCTAAATTTTAATAATTGATATATAAATGAACTAATTTTACCTTTAAACCCATTTTAATACAAAAAATAACATTATAATTTCTTTAAAAGAGAATGCAATTTTCAACAAAAAACAATATGTTTTAGTATTGATCAAAAAAATAATATTTTCTGAAAAATACATAAATTAACCTTAAACTAATATTGAACTGATGATTAAAAAAATTAAGTTTTTTCCAAATTCATTTTCAAGAAATGTCAAAAATTAACTTTATTATTCTTCACAATAGAAATAAACAAACATGTTTTTTGAGAAAATAGTGTTTTCGAAACATATAACATCTTTACTGAAAATTATGTAATTTTTATCCTTGTGTTTTATTTATAAAGAACCCTTATATGTAATATCTAAATTTTTTATTCATATTCATTCCTCCATGATTAATGGCCATGTAATAAAGGTCATGATTAAATAATATTAGTAATAGTTTTTTATGGTTCGTTAAAACTTGCGTGTAATGAAAGCTATCAAAGAAATTTAATTTATTTGTAAACAATATTTCATAAAATCTCTAGGTATTACAAGATTAATATTAATTTAATTATAAAAAACATGCATGAGGAACGTAAATGATTTTTTTATTTATAAACATGGATACATAAACAATCGATTCATAAGTGAACTATATTATCTCCAATTAGGTTCTTCATTACTAACACCCTTCTTAGACATATCATACATAATACCTATAATTATAACATGGGGAAAAGAAACATAAGAAATGGTGAGATTAGATGCTCAATAAGGGTTAAAAATGAAGATATTAATGATCACTTAAGCATTAAATGAACATAAGTTTATGGGAACACTAGCATGACATTTGGAAACCATACCATGTATAAGATAGATCATAATCACAAGTCCTTAAATAAACTATAGTAGTTCATAATACATGAATCATAAAGGAATCAACGAACATGATCCAATATATGATAACATTGTCATAAGGCCAGGATTCTCAGCATGCACATAATCATAGGCAATCATTTCCTTAGTATTCAAGGATTACTTCCCAAACTATAATAGTGGATTAGGTTCACTCAAAAAACCATCATTATAGTAAAGGTTCACTCCCAAGACTATTATAGGGGATAAAATCCCTTACTAAGATAGTTTTACTCCCTATTCCAGTCAGTTTTATCACTTAAGATATCAATCATTACCCAATGTATTGGAAATCTATATAATTCTAGGCTCACACATCACAGATTCAGAAGCACACAAATATAAGCCATAAGATCATGAAACATTCATCATATAATAAATCATGAAATGAAATGGTTTTCATAAGATTTTATTAATTGAATAAACCATGTAAAGAAATATGTTCCATAAATATTTCATCAATTCCTCATAGTATAACTCGTGGAAAATTAATATATTTCTTAAAAATCTTGTAATCATAATCATAAAACATCTAGAGAAAGAATACGGATGGTTCCTTTGGATCATATCCCAATAAAATAATAATTAATATAAAGGGATGTTATCATTTATTAGTGTATATACCATTATAGGATCATTAACACATTCATGAGGAAAATACACATTCCACATTGAAAATAAATTTTTAAACACTATAAAATTCATAAAATAGTGTGAAAATCCTTTTTATTTAAAATAACCTTAGAACCATATAATGGATTCTTTATTGATTGAGTGGTCATTATGGAAGAAAATTCATTTCATTTTGTATAAGTTAAAAAAACATTTCTATCACACTTTTGATAAAAATTACATCATTCAAAAAATGAAATGTTGATTCCTCTTATTTTTTTGTAAAAAGTCAAGCATGGGTAAAAATTACTTTAAACAATCATTTGTGTAACATTTCTCTACCTTCATTCATATAATTCTTCAATTTTGTTTTGATTCCCTTTGGTTCGGGTGTTCATGAGGACTCCTAATTATGAAGATATTTTTTATGGAAAATGGAAAAATATCTGATGATGTATAATTTTTTGAAATAATAGAGTCTGGGTATAAATGTGTCGACGATTTTGGAGATTACTCTTTGGTTCAAGGTTTATTTGTGGGATTTTTTAGGTTTTTATGCATAAAATTGGATATGTGATATTATTCAAATAGATTCACATCATGTATGTAATTAAAAACATGATTTTTTCACTTGTAATAATCCATGAAATTATTTCTTAACATGAATGTCTACAATCCATGAATTAGGACCACAACATGAAATGGTTGGGATCGGGAATTTATACACAAGGCAATGAATTTTTTTGTATATATACCACTCTATATATTCACATCGTTAATCAAGTATTCACATCATGGGTTCCTTAGGCCCAATGAGTGAATATATTCTAAAGAATGAAAATTATTTCATTCTTTGTGCATCCTCTTCTCTCGAACCTAGGGCTATTGTAGGTGATTTTTGGGAGTTTTCTACCTTTTTAAATGTTATAGAATGGAATTTGATCCCCATTGAGTTTTCTAACATTGGTTTTCTTCCTCTCTCTACTACCCCTATTTGGTAGTGGTATTATCACATATATTTCGATGTAATTGAAGTTTATCTTTATTATTTGTGTTATAGGATTTCCTTGTTGGGATTTTTTTTCCATCATTATTCATTGGAATTTCCCATTGTAGGTGTCGATTAGATCATTGATTAAAGGTATGCAGTTCGATATGATTTAGCCCAACAATTTAGACCTAAATTTTATTGATTGATTTTATATGAGTTTTTAAATGATTTAAAAACCTGTATTTGAGATGATTTATGGATAAATTTGGAAAGGATTAGGAGATTGTGAGAACCACCCTATTTTATTACAATTAAAATTATAGGGCTGATTTGAGATTAACTAATGGATTTATTTTGAAATTCATTATTAGTAAAATGGATTAAATTCAAATATTATTTGAAAATTAATGAATTTATAAAAATCTGTGTTTTGGTTTTTAAATGAGAATGGAATGCTTAAAATACAATGTGCAGAATTTTATTCTAAATTGATTTTAAATGATTAAATTTCCCATGATTGATTGACTAAGTCACATGTTTTTCAGGTTTATTAGTTGGTAATTAGGAAAATAACTCTAGGATATGTCCCATGGAATTATTTTTAAAATGAAAACCCTAACATAAACATATGGCGACATGATTGTATACTATGGTAGGTTGAGTCCTGATGGCTTGATTTGTGGGATGTGTGCACACATTGAGCCAAGATCACTAATTGAGTAGTGTGAGGACCCTTTTACCATAAACTAACAAACATCATGGATTATTACATGGTGCTATGATATGTTTGATTAGATGATTACATTCCATTTAATATTGAACTAAGTTATTCTTGTCAACTTCTTTATATAATATTTTTATGTAATATTTTCATTTAACCCTGTTTTGATATATCTTCCATCATTTGATTATGAAACCATGTTTTTTAATATGTAAATTCCAATACATTCCATGTATTAATTAAATTCAATGAATAGTGGTTTAATTGCTATGGAATTTATTATAGAATACTTGGTGATACCCTACTTAGATTTATAGCTCACAAACTATATTTTCCTTTGGCCATTTATATATTACCTTACCATGGGTCCATGAAAAGGAAAATCTCCAATTAAAGGTGTTATATGTTCTTGACCCTTGGTACCTAGGGTGATGGAGGTGACCAGTGGAGATGTTATTCACTTATTTCATGGGATATTTCTAATAATTTTCCTTGGATAATGTTGTGAGTTTTGATTCTTCACTATTTGGTTTTGTTTTACCTTTCAGATTCTTGTATATTTTCCCATTGGAATGTTGAGCATAATGACATATATATTTTTCCACTTTTTTGGTGTAATTATTTCCCTCATGATTCATGTATGAAACCAAGTTCTTGTCGCCAAAACATGGGGATTAGGTAAACCTATCATGACATGTTAGATTCGGCTTAGGTATTATAGTACCAGGGTATCCGAGCTGTTTTGTGAAAATGTTGTTAAAAAGGTGCATGTTATGCATATTTCTTTGATGTTGGTATGTAGTTTGGGTTGTCCTGGTAGAAAGGTGGTAGGACTGATTGGACTTAGGAGGTAGTATGGAGTGTTTTCTTGTCCATCACTCATACAAATGATCCTTAAGTCACCATAGATTATTGGGAAATATGAAATGATGATTGTTTTTATTAGAATCTAGTATTTTCCTATATTTTTATCTAAGTATGTTGAAATCACAATCCTAATTTCTGGTTCATCGAATTAATATTCAAGTATATCTTGTTTGACATGTTGTATTGTATATCATCACTGACATATTCAGTATTGTTTGTTGATGTTGTGTAGTATCATGCCTCAGAGAATACTTTTGAATAAGACATAGGAGGAAGCTACTGGTGAGCCATAGTAGGAGAATACTTCAATGGACTAGAATATTATAGAGATATATGTGGGTGTTATCCATTCTTTTGGATAGGTTCCTGTAACTATTCCCATTTAGACTCCTGTAGTGGAACCTCAAAGGGATGAATATAGAGATTGTGATCAAGAGTTTATTCATTAGAAACCACTAGCTTTTTAAGGGTCTTATTTGATATTGACTTTAATGGAATGTCGGGGTTGACTGGTGTTCCATTTTATCCAAGAGGTAGTTTTTTGAGTTCCTTTAAAGGAAAGAGAATTCTTGAAGAGTACCATAGTGGTTATAGACAACATGAATCATCCATAACTATAGTATTTCATGGAAGAGGCCCTTTCACTTTATTCCAATGTGGAATAGATGGGCATTCGAAAAGGGTTGTCACTGAGCACCAAATATATATAGTTATTGTGGTCTCACAAGACAACTACAAAAGTTCTTACATTTTTTTCTACTCCACATAGTTTCATAAAATCATTTTTACCACGAAAATATCATGGTGAAATCAAATGTTTTGAGAAAAATGGTGTCCCAGCCATAGGAATCCAAAACAAAGCTTCTTCATACAGTGGGTGAGTCTTTAGGGAAAGTTGATGTGAGTCAAGCGACTATGAGAGGTACCATCTTAATAGATTCATCTTTGGTTACTACTTTATTTTATATTGGTTCATCTTAGTCATTTATATCAAATCATTTTGTGATCCTACTAAATCTTCATTTAGATATTTTTTCTTATGTGATTGATAACACCACACCCATAATAACGAAGAGAGAGGAGGGTCTTTAATGTCCTACTTTTTTTCTCTTTATTAGAGATCTAGATTTGATATAATTTTATGGTTCATGGATTAAAACTACTTGAAATCATTTTTTGGATGGATTGGTTTATTTTTCATTAGTCTTGGACTGACTATTATCTTTTTCAGGTCTCCATTACTGTGCCCTATGTAGTGTTTTGTGTCTTTCTGATAGAATTGTACTTCAGGTGAGGTATATTAGGACCTCCCTATCTAGATTTGGGAAAGGTAAAATTGGTGTTTTCTATTGACATGGAGTCACTACTGTAAATTTAAGATTTACCAATGTTTTAAAGCCATTGGGATAGACCATTAAACCATTGGGATAGGATATCCCAATGGTTTACTAAACCGTTGTATGATGGTCATGGGGATAGCCCTTTACCAATGGTTTTGTTTGAACCATTGGATTAGATTGGATTCTATTTCAGATACTAATGGTTTAGGTGAACTGTTGGAAATTAGATATTTTATTTCATTTTAGAAATGGTTTACAAGAACCGTTGGGATATGTATTTTCCAACGATTCAAAACCATTGCTATATATATCCCTAGAATAGATACCCCAACCTGTACCCCTACAGCACCTTCACCTGAAATTAAAAACAGCAGCACCATAATTGATTAAAAACAGTAGCACCGCTACTATATATATGCAGCCATCCACTGCCTATTACACATCAAACAAAAATCATCACCTGCACCTAAAATTAAAAATATCAGCACCATAATTGATTAAAAATAGCAACATCACTGCCATATATATGCACCCATCCACTACTTATTACACCTACAATACAAATCACACTTAATTGATTAATTATACTAAATTAATCTGAACACAAATAATTATTGAACAATGATGTGGTAGTGTTTTCACACTCTTTTCCACATCCTTTGTGTATTTTTCTTGACTTTTTTTATACCAAAATGATTATTTTTAGTAAATAATTGATAATTGTTGTGTTTTTGTAATTTTCTATGTAAAATAATCAATTTTAGTTTAAAACATGTGTTTTAATGTTCTTTAGTGTCATTTTAAATAATTCTAAAATTAAATGAGTCGTGCGAATTAGACTTTTATTTATTTATTCTTTTATTTTTATTCTAGTTAGTTTATTAATTCATTTATTAAATTAATTAACGCCTTATTCTTTATATTGTAAATAAAAAAAATTAGTTTTGTAGTCTTTTAATAATTTAATTAGTTTTAACAATTTAATTTCATTCATTTAATATTTTTATTCTTTAATTTAATTAGTTCTTTAATTAATTGGTTAATTAATTTAAGTAAGTAATTGTAAATATTTTAATTTGTTCTTTAATTATGTATGTTTATAAATTTTAACCCAAATTAATTCATTTGTTTAAATAAAGTTTCATTAATTTTATTATTTTACTTTTTGTTTGTAGTTTTTAATTCCGTTCTATTTAATTTAATTTATTATTATATTATTTATTTATTTTTTAGTTTTATTAAAGTATTTTATTAATCTAATTTTCTTTGTTTTGTTTGTTCGCAGGTGTTGTGGTCGCATGGTTCTGCCCTTATCAGTGACCTTCCTTACTGATACACATTTTCTCACTGATACCTCGCTGCTTTTCCTCACCACTAGTCCCTTTACCACCTCAACGATACCCTTTTTATTACCTCACCGATACCTAAAATCCTCACTGATATTTTTCTCACTGATACGTATCCCTCTCCAATCCCTCACTGATACACCCCTTCCTCAATCCTCACTGATACTCTCACTGCTATATTTCCATTTTACCTCACCGATACTCATTTCTTCCACCATCCTCACACCGCACCTTCACATAGAAAACCAACAACATCACATAAATTTTCACACAGCAGCAGATTCAATCACCAGAAAACTCAAAATCTGAATGAAGAATCACAATAGAAGCTGATCCACACCGCTGCTCAGACCTCGTCGCACCAATTTATTGCTGGTTCGGCCTTCCTGCTTCGTACAGCACTGGTCCGTCCTCGCCGGACAAACCCCTGACCTCACCCAGTAGAGCCTCCATTGTCCGCAGCTAGCTCGCCGCTCCTATTCCTGCGCTGAAGCACCCTGTCCTCTCCAAGCCGAGATCCCACTTCTGCGTAGCCGCTGCCTACTTCCCCACTTGAACCGTCGTCGCCGCCTACTCGAACCCAGTGCCATCCACACTCTACTCCCGCCGCCTGCTGGAACGCCACCGCACTCCCTTCCCTTCCACCATAATGTCGCGCTGCACTTCCCCTTCCCCAAAGCCCTTCACCCTCCTCTTCTCCCCCTTCAAGACACACGAACCATAACCCCACTACCCCTTGCTTCTCGGATCCTCACTGCTCCTAAACCCTAGCCGCCCTGCATCCCAAACTACACCGGTCTTCAGCCGAACCGCTTCCCGCACACCATCCCATACCATTTTCATCGGACTAGAACTCGTCTTCGACCTAGAGATGGGTTCTCTCTCCTCCATTTCATCTATCCTCCCGCTGCTCTGTTTTTGGTGTTCTATGTTGAGTCTGGAAATACACTCGTAGTGTTGCATGTCTAGTTAATTGAATTGTCATGTTAGTTATGTTTAATTGTTTGTGTCGTTTCTTCTTTCTCGTCTCGCGTTGTGATCTCGAATCTCTAGAAATGGAGATCTAATTTGCGAGGCAGGACCCAGTTTATGAAACCCAACTTGATCTGGAGATCCACACATCAACACGATCAAGTTCTTTTTATTCTCCTTAGTAGATCACGTCTGTGAGTTAGATTAAGCGAGAGCGAGATCTTGTGTAGGACGATTTTCTACTTTCTTGTTTCAATTCTTCTCCCCTTACTCTCTTTATTTCTCGAACTGAGAATCAAGATTGGTTGTGTGATGTGACGATCTTAGTGGAATCGTTCTGGATTGTGAGAAATTCTTTCCAGAATGACTTTTTTGGGTGAGTCACCTTGCAGTTCGGAGGAACACTTGAGTATTGAAGAACTTTGATGCTTGAGTGTTCAATTTATAGGAGAGATGGGTATGTGATCCGAGACACCGGTCATGCACTGAGAGAATTCTAGAATTGTTGATCAATTAATTAAGATGATCTAGGAAAGGGAGTAGAGGGTGGATTGACCTGGTTCCGGCCTTGTTCTCACTGACTTTCTTCTTCTGTGTCTTGGTGTCTTTTGTTTGTTCTGTGTCTTGTGTTGTGTCTGCGCCTGTTTTCTTTTCTTGGTTTTGTCCTATGTCTCTATGTTTTTTCACTTTTCCATCTCTATTTCTCCTCTGTTAGTTTATTATTCCACATCCACTGTGCTTTTCAGCACTGATTAGTAATTTCTTAGGAGTTGTGATTTTATGTTTTCAAAGTATTTTAAAAATAAAAAAATATTTTCGGAACGACCACTTAGCCATTCGACACTGCTTCCTTGAGAGCGACCCCAAGGATATCCACTATGCTATATTTTGGGTCTTTATAAATGTAAACTTGACCATCCTCGCGACAATGACGCACGTCAAATTTTGGCACCGTTGCTGGGGAGGCTAGGTGCATTAAAAAAACCCAAACAAAAATTCACATACCAAAATAAAAAAAAAATCACATAAAAAAAATCACTAAAAAAAATATGCAAAAAAAAATTGAAATTCAAAAAAAAAATTGTGAACCTGCATGCAAACCAGGTCTAAGTCTAAACACTTAGTACCTGGTAACCCTGAGATTGATAAGCACCTCAAAGAAGTGAGAAAGAACAAAGACAAACTCAAAATGGAAGAAAACAGAAATGAAAACCTGAACAATCCACTTCCTGAGAATGTGAACCAACATGGAATGATGAACCCACCTGGGAATGACATACCTGAGAGGAACATTTTAAGAGAGTTCTTGTTACCTTTGGTGTCTAGAAACCCTTCATGCATTAGACTCTCTCCTAGGTCTAGGAATTATGAGATCAAGAAATCCATGCTAAGTCAGCTTCCCACCTTCAATGGAATGCCTAGTGAAGACTCTCTTGACTTCATTAGAGCCTTCTATTGTAGTGTCCCGCAGCTACCGCTTAGGGGTCTCACTGAGGAAGAGATTAAACTAAGAGTTTTCCCCTTCTGCCTCTAGGGAAATGCTAGGTATTGGTTCCAACAGTTATAAGAAGAAATCTTTGTCACCTGGGATCAAGTTTACAATGCCTTCACAATGAAATTCTATCCTAGGAGGTTGACATCTGAGATTAGGCACAAAATCACTGGATTCCTTCAGGATGAAGGAGAACTGTTTCATGAAGCCTGGGATAGGTTTAGAGGTTTCCTTAGGCAATTTAAAAACCATCAATGTACACCTCAATTCCTCATGTACACCTTCTACAATAGTCTCACCCCTTAACACCAAACCTTGGTGGATCAGTCTTCTGGAGGAGATTTTAGTGATAGGACTGGTGAGGAGCTCAAATATATCTTTAACACCTTAGCTCAAAATTCCCAGCACAAATGCTCTAGGAGGATAACCATTGTGAGAAAAGAAACTGCCCCTGCTCCTCAAGATGAATCCCAAGCTGTTGGGTTCTTTAATGAGAACCCACATAAAATTCTTAAGGAGCAGTGTCACCACTGTGGCATGTATGGCCACTCTCAAACCTGTTGTCCAAATTTTGATATGCCTATCCAGCCTCATGAGAGTGCCAACTTTGCTGGCTATGGACCTTGGATGCAGCCTAGGGACGATCCTTTTTCCAACACCTACAATCAGGGGTATAGGAACCATCCGAACCTTTCATGGAGGGAGCAGAGAGTCCTCCGACCTACTGCCACTACAACAAAACCGTTGTTTAGCGGTGATTCTAGGAACCACCTCTAAACCTTTTGTAAAAAAGGTTTTGCGGCGGTTTATAATAAACCGCCGTGAAACATTGTTTTTTTTAACAGCCCGACCCTTCCCCCCACCCCGACCCTCCTCACCCAGATTCCCCCAGCCCCCTGCTTCCCCCCACGACCCTGGCCCCCCGCAACCCCAGTGACCCCGCGACCTCAGCCCCCCCGCGACCCCAGTGACCCCGCGACCCTTGCGACCCCGGCGACCCCGTGACCCCGGTGACCCCGCGACCCTTAGTTTTTCTCTCTCTATTAGTGGTCCGTAATGCTTTCAAGGTAAGATTCTTTGGATTTTTTGTCATTTTCCTCCTCTTTTATCTTTACCCTCATGATTTCATGGTTTCTCTTGGGGGATCATCCCTTTGTATGAACCATGTACGTTGGGGTTGATGTCTGGTTCTATTTTATTGATATTTAGGGTGTGTGGATTGTTCTTTGGGGTGTTTTCTTCTTTATCCAAGAGTTTCATCACATATTCACTCCATTGATGTAGGTGTCTCCATATTTTTCCCTTCTAACTCATTCCATTGATCCTTGGGTGATTTAAATAAATTTATAAATATGTTTTTAATTCTTTTGATGTGTTTATTAGGTTTTTTGTGGTGCTTTAGTATTGGTAGAATTTTCTAAAAATTGGTTTTGAAGTGATTCTTCAAATATTCCTTTGTATATATGCACCCAATGTGTTTGATAAAATTTCAATGTATATTTTAAGTTAAAATTAGATTATTTGTGTGGTTTTCCCCTTATATTTGTATTATTAAATTGGTTGGATTGTTGTTTGGGATTTATATGTGGAATTTGGTGACTTTTATAGTGTGGTGTTATGTTGGTTGGAAGGCATGTGATGTCTCTTTGAAAATGGATTTTGTTTGTTTCTGTGGATACTTAATGGGTGTCATTGGATGTTGGCACATACATGTGCGCATGAGGGGCACACATGGATGGACATTCAAATGAAAATGGAACTCTAAAATAATGTTTTCCATAAAACTCATTCTATCAAAAGGTTTATTGATTTCTAAATGGTGTGTTTCTACATTATGTGGTTTCGAAATTGGTTTCAAATGTGTAATTTGAAACTTTTCCCATTTGATATTTCAGAACATGGTTGGTTTCTAAATGGTTTAAAGGGCCTCTTGGAATTATAAACATGAAAGTAGTGTTTTATGTTGTTTTAGAAATGGTTAGGAATCATTTTTGTAATTCATTCGAATTGAAAAAGTTTAAATCCTAATTGGATCTTTATAATATTTTGGAAATGAATTTTTGTTTTGAAATTGTAAATGCCAGGTTGGAATCTTAGCATGTTAATATAGTGATCTATTCCAATGGACACATGTTGAACTAATTATATATATTGATATTCCCAATGGATGAAACGCTTATATAGTGGGATATTCCAAGTTTTTTAATTTTTCCATGGTTTATTATTATTGTTGGCATGGTTGTGTAATAAGATCAAAGATAATCTGACATGGTTCTGTATTAGGATGATTCGTGTATTGTGTTGATTGATTAATTAATATTCATTCTTATCCCCTTACTGTGTACAATATATATCCAATTATTTTTTATATGAATAATGGTGTTGACCTAATAAGTTTTACTCACAACCTACTCATCTCAACATTTTGAACCCTAGCATATTTCATGGATGTAGGATTAAAAAAGGTAAAGAGACCTTTATGTTAATTTTTTTCATATAGGATGGGTTGGATTTTGGAGAAGGGATTGAAATGGGGATTGGGATAGTGGACTTTTGTGTCGCTATTTGAAACACATAGTATTTTACTCTATATTACAACCATCAATAAATTCATTTTAAGTACATCATCTCATTACATTATTCCATTATTATTTATTGGATTCTTTAGTTGGATTTTTTTTGTTTACATGTTTTATTATATGGTTTCCTCTACGGATATTTATTTTATTATAGTTATTTATGTTGATTCTTCCACTTCTATATAACTATATACCCGAGGGTATGGTATCCCCACTATAAATATCACACTCATTTCTAGTCAATGACCTATGTAATATGGGTAAGAATGCATGAGGTCCCATAAAAAACCTGATTTGGCCACATGAGAGAGTGATGGATTGGGGGATGTAGTAAAGTGGTATCAAAGAATCATGTTTTAATTTCTATTACATTACTACTTGTGGAAAGGTATAATAGATACTAGGATGTTCCAAGACATAGCAATGAGCTTCTGAATAGGATTATCTAGCCAATGTATTGGGGAAATATGTGTTCATATGGATGGTATTGGTTCTTATGTTATTTTATTGAAAAAGTTGATGTTATTTCACCTTGGGTGATTTGTATTTTGTGTGATGGTATTGTTTAGTGATGAATTTTGATTCTTGATATTTATACTCATGGTCCAGAATGGTGTTAAATGAGTATTCATGCATCATTATAGGCATATAGGAATGTATATATTGAAATTCATTCTTCATGGTAGGGACATATTTATTTCATGTTTTATGTTCTTTCCTTTATGATGTGTTTTGATAAACCTACTGTATCTGATAAATGATTTATTCTCCCAAGCCTTTAATATTGGGAAATGGATTTGTTTTTTGTGAATAAATATTATGGAACCCTTCACCTTTTTAATGATTACCGAAAGATGAATCGAGTCATAGTAAAGAAAAAGTTTCAAAAATGTATTCATGGTTTTCACCTAGACACCCATCCCACAAAGCCAAAGCATTTACATCACAATTTATCCCCCTATTATCCGGTTTCAACTTCTCTCCAATCTGTATTTTCTAAATGAGGTTCACACTTATTGAAGGTGGTATTTCATAATTACTTATAAAAAATGGTTGTTTAAAATGAAAAGTAATTTTGGTTTCACTAGTGTGTTCCTTGTTTAATTTATACTTTTTTCGTATTTTATTATTACTTTCATATAGAATAATTAGGATTTATTTTGAGTATTTAATTGATATAGTTCATTTAGATGTTATAGTTGTCCACTGTAATTTTCAAAAAGGATTCTTTAGTTCTTATTCTGACCTAGAATACGTGTTGATTTGTTGATGTTAAATCATTTTCAATCTCGGACACCATCATAGGATTCCTGAATCACTATCTTCCTCCATTAAGTGTTTTTCAAGTGTCAGTGGAAGCAGTTAGGTAGTTGGAACAAATTGAGGTGATCCTCAATTATCTTAGGGAACCTGATACTTTGTGGGTGAGAATTTTTTAGAACTGGATTTATAGTTTCATTAGAGTCTTGTGGGAGCCAGTGGTACCTTCTTTACTTCATGAATGTATGAATTGGAATCTCATCAAGATTGATTTTTTTAATGGTTATTTGATATAGAGAAATATACTGAGCTCATGAGACTTTTTATTGGTGACAGATCAGTATGGGAGTATGTCAATAACATTTCAAGGTTTGTTATATATTCTCCAAAGATAGGGGTCATCAATTATGAGAAAGATCTTTTCTTTGGTGACGGTCTTCACCCAGGCCTTGGTACATCTCTACTTTCTTGGGGCATAACATCCATTTTAGAGGTTCTCACTAGGGACATGTGAATGGAAGCTAAATATTATTGGAAATCGATGGTTTTTAATTCCTTAGTTTTATCAGGTATGCAAAAAATTAATAGTGGGAATGAAGAGAATCCAATGTGCAAGGAGTAGAGGTAGGATGAACCATAACATGATGAAAAGGCACATTCTTATAGAAAGAGTTAATCCATTTTGTGCTTCCAGTTTAGGGACTTTGAGGAATTCTGAGACCCATTTCTTGATATATCCTTGAATTTTTCTCTATTATGGAAATTTTGTTCATCATTATTTGTTTTTGATGATGGGGTTATAGAAGATGTATCATGTTTTATTCCTTGTTTTTTGTGTAGGAACATTGTGATATACATGGATAAAAGCTGGATCACATTACCGAGGAACACACCTCAGTATGTTAAGGGTTTGAATGAGTTTTTAGATTTTGAAATTTCTAATCGATCCGTTGAAGTGAGAATAAAATTTCCATGTCCTAAATGTAAATTTAGAACATGGTTGAAGAGAGATGAGGTTTATGAACATTTAATACTGAAGTAATTCCCTACTCAATATTTGTGTTTGATTTGGCATAGAGAATCGAACGTTACAGAAAGATTGAGCACTAATGTTAATCCTCATAATGAGCTCCCAAGTTCATCAAAAATGAAAAATGAAATGGAAAACCTAATAAATGATGCATTCAACACTGCAAGACACCACTATCAGCATCCAAACATATCAGAACAACCAGAAGAGGGTGCTACAAATTGCAACGTGACAAGTGATGTTTTTGAGACTGTAACACAGATAGATCAAGATTATCACATATCATTGGATCCTCCTCTTGATTCTATAGAGCCAATTGTAAGAGAAAACTTCATTGAGGAAAATGTGTTTCATGATTTAGTTGATGATGGAAATCAAGAGTTGTATAGTGGGTGTTTGAAATATTCAAAGCTTTAATTTCTGCTGAAGTTGTACCATATCAAATGTCTATGTGGAATTAAAAATAAGGAAATGTCCATGATATTGGAATTGATTCATGATGCATTTCCTGAAGCAAAAATATCAGAATATTTTTATGATATAAAAAAAGTTATTAACAAGCTTGGTCTGAATTATACAAAAATACATGCATGTCCCAATGATTGTATGCTTTATTGGGGAGAAGATTCAAGTATACAGAATTATAAGAAATGTTCTTCTTCTAGATGGCAGGCAAAGGGTGATGTTGGAAGTCTGAATGAACATAATTTTATAGAGAAGAAGAAAGAATCACACCTACAAAGGTTTTGTGTTACTTTCCTTTGAAGCCTCGATTGAAAATATTATTCATGTCATCAAAAATCACCGAACACATGAAGTGGCATTCTGTAGATAATAACAATGATGGGTTAATGAGACATCCACGAGATTCCCAATCATGGAAGAAAATTGATTCATTATATCTCGATTTCTCAGCTGATTCTAGGAATGTTCGATTGGGATTGGCTACCGATGGATTCAACCCATTTGGGACTTTGAGTACCAATTATAGCATTTGGCCAGCTGTTTTGATCCCTTATAATCTGCCTCCATGGATGTGTATGCAGCAAACATATTTTATCCTTTTGATGATTATTCCTGGAAAAAAATGCCTGGAAATGATATTGATGTATACTTGTAGCCTTTGATTGAAGAATTGTAGGAGTTATGGAGCAACGGTGTTGAGACATTTGATGCTTCTTCTAAAACAATGTTCAAAATGCATGCTGCTTTAATGTGGACCATTAGTGACTTCCCTGGGCTTGGGAATTTATCTGGTTGGAACACTTACATGGGTTTGGATTGTCTTGTTTGCAACTTTGATTTTGATCCCAAATGGCTACCTCACAGAAGAAAATGGTGCTTCTTGTGTCATCGAAGATTTCTCAATGCATCTCATAGATTTCGGCTGAACAGATCAAAATTTAATGGTTCCATTGATCGTAGACCACCTCCAAAGTTGTTAAATGGTTTTGAAATATTGAAACATCTTGAAAATGTTGAAACAAAATTTGGGAAGGTTCATCATTTGAATGATAGCGGAAAACGGGTCCGAAGTGCATCGTCAAGAGAAACCGGAACGCAACAATGGAAGAAAAAAAGTATATTTTTCAAACTTCCGTATTGGGAATTTAATTTGTTGCAAAATAATCTTGATGTGATGCATATTGAGAAGAATGTCTGTGACAATTTGATTTTCACATTACTTAATGAGCATGGAAATTCGAAGGATCATCTCAATGCTCACAAAGACTTATAAGAAATGAACATAAAATGCTATCTCTGGCCAGATGAGAATGAAAAGTATCCTCTAGAAATTTTTGCAATGAAAAATAGGGATAAATATAAATTCCTTCGAATGTTAAATAATGTTAAGGTATCTGATGGGTATTCAAGTAACATCTCAAGGTGTTTTGACTTGAAGAATCATAAGTTACATGGATTGAAAAGCCACGATTCACATATTTTGTTACAGTAGTTACTACCATTGGCATTGCGTACATTATTACCTGAAAAAATTACTACTGTTGTACTCCAGTTATGCACATTTTTCAGAAAACTATGTGAGAAATATCTACATCCATTTCAGCTTGACAACCTCTAGGAGAGGTTTGTATTGACCCTTTGCACAATGGAGATGATCTTTCCTCCGTCCTTTTTTACTGTAATGATGAATTTAACTGTGCATTTGGTTGAGGAAGCTAAATTAGGAGGCCCCGTTCATTATCGATGGATGTATCCAATTGAGAGATACTTTATTTATATGTTTTCCAGTTAATTAAACAAATTTTGGTACTTAATTAAATGCATAATTATTTTTATTTTATTTCACATATATCTTGGGAATTTGAAATCATACGTGAGAAATAAAGCTAAACCAGAAGGCTCAATTGCTGAAGGCTATGTGGCTGAGGAGTGTCTTACCTTTTGTTCTCGATACTTGGATGATATTGAGACAAGATTTAATCGATTTTGATGTGTTGACGACACATCGACTCAATCTCAAATACATCATAAATCCAAAATATTTCCTGCTATTGGCCGATCAATTGGGAGGACCTCAAATGTGACACTAACTGAATTGGAATTATTACAGGCACATAGATATGTGCTGCTAAATAGTGAAATTGTAGATCCATTTATTAAAGAGTTGAGGATACAAACAAAGATATGAATGAGAGGCCAAACAGAAAATGAGAAAGATATAATGAAAGCTGTTAATAAAGATCTTGTAGAATGGTTTTCACGATGTGTAAGTTCATAAATATTTCAATAAATACGACTATTAGTTTGACACATACATTTTTTAAATCTAATAAAGTATATTTCTTTTTTCATATCATGAATACTGATACTCGAGCAGAGGTGTCATAAGATTTGAAGTTTCTTGCTAGAGGTCCTCTAAAAGAAGTTAGAAAGTCTGACGCTTATAAGTGAATGGCTTTAGATTTCATACAGTCGATCGAGAAGTGGTTTGAGAACACAGAATAGTGGTATATTTACATTTGCTGAAGTGTAATACTATGTAAAGTTGCATGATATTATTGAATTAAACTACCATGAACATTTTTCAGTTGTTTTATTCAAATGAAAATGGGTCGATATTATCAGAGGTGTTAAAAGAGATTCCTTTCAATTTACTTCTGTGCACTTCTCTCGCTTAATGGATGTTGGTGATCGTGAACTGCATGATCCATATATCTTAGCATCACAAGAAAAAATGGTATATTATGTGAATGATGTTGCCAATGAAGGGTGGAGTGTAGTTTCTCACGTAATACAAATAGATTTGTATGATATGGGTGATGAAGTGGAAAATTTGACCTCTGAAATTGAATTTAATCAGCAATAGGAAGCAAAATTATTTGTCCATCATGATATTGAAAATATTAGTCTAGCAAGGATGAATGAAGTGGATGAAGCAATGGAGAAGGAAACCAACATGATTGAAGGGGAAAATGATTATATGTACAATTATTTATTTATTCAGCAACCACTTGTTTCATTTCTGTAGTCATTCATTATCATTGTTATATATATTTTGTCTGTTAGTACTCCATCTGTTATCATTTTTTAATTTTTTCTACATAATTTTTTTGAAATATATATTCTGAACTTAATTTTATTTTATTAAATGACATTAATGTCAAGGAAGAAGCGGTACATTATTTCATCTAGTTTTGCGACAGATGACTATCCATCTGGCTCCCTCCCCACGACATCTGAGGCACCAGCTGTCGACACCCCTGCACCATCTCCCCTAGCACCATCTCTCACACCATCTGTGGATGTCCCAGTAGAGGCTGAGTCGCCGACTCCCCCTTCAGGAGCCTCAGCAGTGGGGCAGCAACGCGCCCTTCCATTTCATCCTGGACATATTGGAGTGTCACTATCATAGGTACAAATTTTAATTAAATAAATTTATTTCATTTTGTTTATACTAATTGTTTTCTCATTGAATATGAAAAAAATGCAATCATGGAGAAAAACATAAAAAGTTCAGATGTTTGGAATCTGAATGGAGAGAATATTGTTGTGTCATTTGATTCTTACGGGGTTCCTACAGATGATGCTGCGGGGTTACTTGGCCAGATTCTAGGCCAGCTGGAAGCGGATCCCATTTCCCTTCCCATTTCATATGACGATTGGAGACATATGCCTCCAAGATGAAAAAATGAAGTGTTTGATTCTCAAATCAAGGTAAATTTATTACATTATGGTTTAATTGAATGTCATGTTACTAATATGTTCAAAATGAATTTCTGTATACAGATGTTCTTCCACTTTACCATTGTTGATGTGACAGCACGGAAGTGGACGTTGAAAAATCTAGGTAAGAAGTGGAAAGATTTTAAATGGAGATTATGGTGTGATATCAATGATGCTTCGTTGACCGCACTGCAAATGTATGAGAAGCTACCCAGTGGGGTACCGAAAGAGCAGTGGAAGGTGTTTGTTGAAAGGCATCGGGATCAGAAGCGGATGGTATTGAAATATATATATTATTATATTATCCTCATTTTAAATTTATACATGTATATGAAAAGGACATGAAATTAAATACATCAGTATTAAATTGCATTTTATTTATTTCAGGATCTCTCAAGACAAAATGCGTCAAACCGAGCGAAGCAAGTCATCCCGCACACTGCGGGCTCAAAAAGTTTTTCTAGAAGTCGAATGACATTGGTAATATTTTAATTAGTTTAAATATTTATAAGACAATATTATCTGTTTAATATATTGAATTGTTGATTTATCTTTGATTATTGCAGTCACAGAGTTTAGGCCATGAAGCATCCAGAACTGAACTGTGGTTGTATGTTCACAAGAAATCAGATAGATGTTTTGTTAATGAGCCTGCTAAAGAAGTTGGGGTATGAAGTAAATTTTTTATCATAATAACTTATTATCAGTTTTTACTGTGTTAATATATATTGATATTTGATTTATAGGTCAAAATTAAAGAACTATGGGATGCCAATCCTGCGCATTCCTACTCTGTCTCCCAGGATGACCCGGTTGCTAAAGTCCTTGGGAAGGAGCATCTTGGGAGAGTGCGCGGGATGGGTTTGGGACCCATACCATCTGAGGTTTTTAGCAGGCCACTAGGGATAGCTGCTACATCTACTCCTGACTTTAGTCAGCCCATACCCGGAGATGCTAAGAAAGAGATTGTTTCTTTATGAAACATTGTTCACCAGCAGAGGGATCAGATATCTGCATTGCATAATGAGTTGACTGAAATACATCAGCATATGAGCAGATATGCCCCCGATGGGAGTGCATCGATTGGTGGTATGCAGGTAAATCACAGAAAATAAAAATCATTTAGTTTTCTAACTTTCATTGGTTTTAAGTTTTAATATAAATATGTAACCGTATTTAATTTTCAATATAATGTTCTTACAGGTGACAACACAAAGTGGAAATGAAGGTGGAGAGGGTGACGATGCATCATCGGACCCTGAGTAGTTTTATTGTTGATGTGTTGAACAAAAATGGAAAAAATTGGTTTGTATATGTAACATTTGTGGCACATAGTTTCCACCACACTTTTTCATGTCCTAAAATTTCCTTGATTTCTCATGTTTCTTTTTATATATTTTATTGATTTCTGATGTTTCTTTTTATGTATTCATTTCTCGAGTGTGGTATACATCATTCCATTTAGGTCTGTGTTTGAATTGGTAGTCGAGATTTTGGATGACTAGGAGTTAAACCCATTATTGATGTGTTGAACAAATTGGGTCATTTCATAGTGATCAAGGGGATAGTGTTGTGGACACTTTGGTGAGGCCCATTGTTGAAAATGTATGATTCAAGTGTCAAAAGTATCTAAACATTCTCTAGCTCTTATAAAATGTCATGAGAATGTTTCTTAAGTCATTTGTGACATCTAAGGTCAAACACTAAATTAAATTTATTTGGGTAGCTTCCTAGGTTATAAAACTCCTAAATACACTACATATCTAAATAGGAAACTATAAAGAATGGGAACCTAATGGGATACTTGTTTAATAGGTCAAGACTCATCCATAGGTATGACATGGTCTATGGAATGAGTGATTAATTAATTAACCATTTCGAGTGAGAACATTTTAATGAGGGTCATAAATTCATCAAACTAATTCCTAGGATTAAGGATATGAAATTTATCTTCCATGGAATATTCTAAATAAAGGGTGGTTCACTGAGATATAGGTGTGACTGAGGGGTGATAAATTAGCATAAGTCCATTAATTTAGGCAAGAAAACTTTATAAATTAAAATATAATCTCGAAGATGGATGTTGACTTAACGCACAATTGGTATGTCTTATAAAAACATGAATTTTAAGAAAAGAACTTCTACCAAATACTTCAATATTAGGATGGTTAACTCATATATTTATGTCTCTAGATTCAATAAAAAATATATGAAAATGGATAACCTGAAAAAAGAACTACAAATAGGGCATATAAGATTGCACAATGATAACACTTAGAAAAATGAAGAAAACAAAGGAGGTAAAAGGAGCAGAATCCAAACCTCTATCCTTCCTCTTCTTTAAATGGATGAATAAATGGAGGATTATTGAGTTTTTATTGGAATTGTTTGACGATACATACCTCCACTTACTAAACTATGACCGATTTATGAAAAATTCAAAATAGTCCAAAAAGTGGATTTTTACATACTCCCCACTATAGGACAACTCATCCCCAAGCTATACTTACAGAAAAAATGAAACATTTAAAATATTCCCATAACCATAAAGGATGGTCTAACAAATTCTATAATTACATCATGAGGATTAGTTATAAACCCAACCTTCTCTCTAGAGTTAGAATATGAAATTTCAAAATTCACATTCAAACCAAACACCCAGGGAGTATAAGTTCTAAAAATCATATAACCAAACATACCTCAATTTTCAATTTATGATTATCCCATGAAATTCCTTTAAATTTCTGAACATAACTTAGAAACACAAAATAAAACTGACCGGTTACAATGGACCATTTCCAACCATAACTGTTTTGATCACTGAATTGTTACTGCATGACTTGAACTGCATTACCAACACAATTTCCACTTAATCATGGTCTATCTGGTAATTATTACCTATCATTATATCCCTGAATTATTTATATTATGATTCTTAATTACATTTTTTGATTCATTACAAGCTATCCGGTCATGAAACTTTAATTACTGGAATTCCATAACTTTCTTCTTTACCAACACTAGGCCTTATAGGGAGATATCATAGGTCTGGTACAAAACACTTCTATCCAAACATACTCATAAGAAACCATAGTTATACTCCCACAACTCCGTGTAATGATCGTATTGAATTTGACCAACACCCACATCTACAGGATGTCCAATTTAATAAGACCCCCAAACCACCTCTCATCACCTGTCCCTAGGTTTCTTTTCCATCTTAATTTAATCTAGAAACATTAAACCAAGTGACACAACTCAGACACATTAACAATTAAAACTACTTAAAGCGAGCACCACATGATTTATAAGTCCATGGTGTCTTCCCACTATAGTAATTCTCAAACCACTAAACCATGAGCACTATAATACTATAGATCACTTCTAGTTTCACATTGACATGTTTGAGCTTTGCATGCTTTATTTAAGACAGATCTCACTTGATCTCACTTGAAAACTCCTTATAAAGCAGTGCCACATGAAAACCGCTACCTCCATTTACAAATCAACCATCACTATTAATATAGTCCTAAAAATTTAAACTAAAGGGTCATAACCAAAACACACTCTTCATTATTAATACATCTTACACAAAGAAATATTATCTCACAACATGCACTTGTTTACTGAAATTCCTGTCAGAACGCTTTAGGTTGACCTGCTTAGAGGACATCCAAATTGATGGCCAATGTCTTTATTTGAAAACTAAATCATATTAACATAAATTGAAAAGTTATATCGTGATAATTGAGATGAACCCACTGAATTCCAAAATTGACTTGTGGTGTGATTTAATGGGTGTATACTCAACCAACTATTTCAACATCATGCAACATTACAAGAAAATATGTGATATCAATCTATCACATTTCCTAGATTTCACATGCAGCCCGAGTCTGAATATAATTTCCAAACCTGATTCAAACTCATACCTAAGTCTTAAATTCAACACCTCCTCCATGTCTGGAAAACTTGAATTTTATAGCTCACAGACTTCTGAAAGTCATTTTGACCATTCATGAGTATTCTTTATACAACCACTCTCCCAAAGGTTACATTTTCCATGACCTGTGTGATTCTCCCCACCATAAGATTTTAATATTCATCATTTTAATAAAAATTGGAATTTAATTACCATGAAGAACACTCTGTCCACCACTAAACATGGTTTCTGGATGTGATTCAACATAATTATACCATGTTCCATCATGACAAACCATCCTTGGCATACGCTGAAGCCTCATCTGGAACTAATATTCCATCCTTGAACAACCTGTGCTTCACTTCCTACCACATAGATTTACATCATCCACTTAATAATAAATAGAAATGGTCTATTCATAATCACATGCATTATGCAATCCTCATTCCATGCGCACACATTCAATCAACATCAATAACTACATCTTGAACTTTAACCCAGATTGATGATGTTATAAAACTTGATCCTCTTACATAGTTATCCATAGATCTAGGATAACTTATCTTTTCTACTAAAAACTCTGGTCTATATCACTCACCACAACATAGTTAATACCTAGGTAACCTCACTCAGGGAGTGATCCATTAACACAACCTTTTTAGATCCCACAACCCTAAACCAAGTAGTTATGTGATAATACCCCTCAAGGTGTTACCTATGATTTCTTCCCTTAAACTCTCAGAAACTAGAAATTTTTTCAAAAAACACCACACAACTCTCTCCACCAAACCTTAGTTAAATAGGAAATTTATATGATAATGAATACTAAATTGATGTTACGTCAATGAAATGGGAACACCCATTTCATATAATTCATAGGACCAATGACACTATGCATTCTTGGTATTTTCTAGCCTACTCAAAAAATCAAACCCAAGGGTCACGTTATCCTACATAACCATTTAACATGGATGATGACTTCTTGAGTCATATGTAACAACCCGAGATTTTATAAGATACATTCTTTTTAATTTCATTCATATCTTCTATTGTACGACACACCAAGATTATCTTGCGCTATACGCGACACTGTATTAGCTTGCAGTATACACAACACTTTTCTTGGCTCTTGTTACACACAATTTCAAGTTCGTTTGATAGAAGTTATTCTACGCAACATTAAGTGTGTGTATATATATATATATATATATATATTCAATGTATAAATAAAATATGGTTGGATTCTGTTATACACAACAACAAAGGAGTTGTGCACTACACGCAACCCTGACTTGGCTTGCATTACACGCAATCGCGACCTTCCTCGATAGCGTGTGTTGTACGCAATACCGGGTTTTACTAAACAACGATATATTATTATAATATTGTTATGAACTAGCCGTTATGAATAGTGTTAACTAAATTTTTAATTTTATAACATTATTATTCATCTTACACATTTCTAGAACATGGTATAAGAACAAAATAAATATTTCGGGTAAAATAAGTATTTTTCAAAAAATGCAGTTTTGCTGCTTTTTGATGGCGCACCCACTTTAAATCTAGTTTTTGACATGTTTATAAGTTCAATTTTACAAAATAAAATTCTTCTTTTGAATCAGGATATAAAAATTTACATTAGATAAAGTTTTGATATTTTTCCGATAACTTTCATATTTTAATGAATAGTAAAAACACGCTACATTTTAATTAAAAACAACTTTTTTCATCGTAATATATTATGTGGTTAAATTATAATATTGAATGGTTTTAAAGAATAAATAGAATATATTTTTACCATTTAATATAATGTATGTCATTAGCATTGATTTTACCTTGAATTCGTAGGTTAAATCAATTCAATCTTTTGCAATGTTTTAAAGAAAAACCCGTTTTCTTTCGACAACGGGATTAATTTTAATTTAATTTCTGCATCTTTTTTGTATTGAATTTGGAAAAATGGATTCCATATTTGGAATCAGTGGGTCCAAATTATGTTTATAATCTACTTTTTATTTTTGGGCATTGTGAATAGTAACTACGGTAAATTTTATTTACTATAGTTAAAGGTAAATCGGGTAATTAAGGGTAAATATAAGATTATAAAATTACCCTAACACTTGGAAAAATCCTATTGGATGGCTAAAAGTAGACCCATATAACCTAAGGGTCGGATTAGATTCATTTTATGGACTTTTTTCCCTGAAAATAATTTAATTATTATTAAAACCAAAGAATGTGACAACATGTCACTTTCTTAAATCTTATAAGTATAATACTTTTAATTTAGTGATAAACATCATGAAACTTAGAACATGAATAGTATCCAGAAAGATAATACAATTATCTACATCATAGGAATTTATTTATAATTTTTAGGGATTAAATAATTATCATTTATTATGACACAAAGATGATGCAGTAATTGTCTTATTAATGAAATATTGACATAATTGATGTTATAAATGCCCAAATAAATGTAATTTGAGACTTTTTATGACTTACATTAATTTTCTAGGTTAATATGACATGTTATTGTTGATATAAGTAACTTGGTTCGAACTTATCATTCTGTTATGAATTTCATAAAAATCATGTACCAAATAGTGTCAAAATTGATATAAAATAGTTTTTAAAACAAATATTATATTATTAATTGTTATTTAATTCCTAAAAATCTAAGGTTAGGCCAAATGACTTATATAAGGATATATTATTAATAATAAACAACTTGGGGTTCGTTTGGATTGTTATGGTAAGTTTATTAACCATATAGTGTAAGAAAACAAAAAGACACGGTAAAAGTTAAATTATTTAACTTAGAGTTAAATCTAATTGATAAGGTTAAAATAATAACCTAAACTTGTCTAAATCCTATTGGATGAGATTATTTCGACCCATACCCACCTTATCTTTGAAATAAATCAATTTGGAGCTATTTAAAACCGAATTTGACTTTATAATAAAATAATAGTTTTAGTTATTCCAAAGGTACCCCTCTCCTCCCTTATAAAAGGGCACCTCCTCCCCCTCTTCCTCACACCACTTTGAGTCTTCAAGCTCGGACAAACCCTGCAAAATTATCTTCTACACTTCCATAGAAACATCCTATAGGTTCTGGTCTTCCTCAAAGACCAATTTTAGTGCCCTAAAAGGAGATCTCAAAGAGGTGCTTCAAAGAAGAGGTAATGTCCGTTACCGATTATTTCAACTTTATTTCTTCTTCCACTTCTTCTTCTTAGGTTGTTTCATTATGAAGTAATAACATCAGTATCAATAATATACTTATATGTTATTATAAGTATGAAACAACCCTATTTCACCATCTATCCATCCTACGGAAAATGAAATCACCGCGCGTGCGTACGTACGGAATACCGTCTCCACGCCGTGGTGTAATCTATTTTCCACCACCACCTTAATTGGATGGGTATAATGGTGTAATGAGTAACTATATATGATTATTATAAAGTTATATTGATACTGAAATAGTATACATACACTTCAACATAATTCCACGACCATGGGAACGATATCATCGCTCGTGCGTACGTACGGACTACCGTCTCCACGACGCGATGAGATTCATTATCCATGTTAACCATTCCAGAATGATTATAAAGTATATATAATGAATAATAATGAAATATATGACATTTTAAATCTACTGTATTTATGTATATATATATGTCATCTACTTACTTCCATTCAAGACAATAAGGAAAGGAAAACATCGTTCATGCGTACGTACGGACTACCGTCTCCATGAACGGTGTGTTTCATTTCATTTATCTATATATTATATATATATATATACTGAATATATATGATATATAAATCATATTTTATATTCTGTAAGTAAGTAAATCATGATATAAGTAATAATAATGTCAAGAACAACTAGTCTAAACACCTACGATAAATGAAACGATTTTACCCAAAACGCTTCTTTAACATGGAATTTACAAAAGAACGGGTAATATAAAGTCATAAGTGAACCATATATGATATCATAACAATGAATATGATTCTGTAATAAGTTAATGACATTATTTAAATCATTATACAGGAGGTTCGGATACGTACAAAGCATATCAGACATAAGGTAAGGGAAATATCACAATCCCATTTTCATCCGAGATTGCTTATACTTTGGTATTTACTAGGGTGTATTTTATCATCCACATCCATGTTCCCTCAATATGTAATATTATTTCCATCCACCTACAATTTTTTAAAACCTATTTTACCCTTTGGTGAGTTTTTAGTAAAAGATATGAAAGGAATCTTTTGTCGTTTTTCGTACGAGGTACTTTTTGACTTTTCTGACAAAAGTACGAAGAATGTTTTTTTAACTTATACGGCATGAATGGATTTTTAAAACATTATTTCCAAGAGGATTTCCTTACAAGTTTTCAAGTTTATTTTTAATCAAATTCTTTTAGTTTAGAATTGTATGACATGTTAAGAAAGGAAAAGTGTTTTTGAAGTAGAAAGGATATTTTCCTCAAGAATGGAGTTCAAGTGTTTTATCAAAATTATTTTCCATCTAAGATAATATAAGGTTCTGCTTCTATCCCTATTATTACATTGATATGATTATGTTGTGATGGAAATATTTTTATGAATTCCTTTATCTTATATGAATTGTTTTATGATGTCATGATGTTTAAGATTCTCATTTTTATTACATGGGTTATGCTATGATGTATGGTTTATGATTTTGTGGCACACATAATAATGGTATGATTATGAGATGGGTGGGACCTATATCTACCTCCAATGCATTGGGTAAATATTTTATATCTCATGAGATAGACATGGCTAGAATGGTAGGTTATACCGGTTCAGTGAAACAGGACTGAAACGAGGGTGACTCGGTTCAGAAATGGACTTTGTCCACTAAGATAGTCTTGGCAATGAGTCTTGACTAATAAGATATGATTCTCTATGATTATGTGTGTATGCCAAAAAGTTTCATGTTTTATGTTATGATTATTGGGATTCCATTTCACTACTATGATTTATCCCATGTTATGAAATTATGCTCTCTTTTGCAGGTTAAGATTTCCAAAAGTTATGTTCTTATGAATATGATGTGATTGATTTTTCTTTTGTTTACCCTTACTGAGCATTTGAGCTCACCCTTTTATATTTTCTTTTCCCCAGGATATAAAGAAAGGTTTTAGGTAATAAAAAAAAGGGAAGATCTTTATGGGAGATGTTGAAGATCTTTCACCACGATTAGAAGATTATATTCCGAGTTTCCAAAGACACTAAACTGTTACGATCCTTGTGTGTGTGTTTTTGTTATATACTAAGTATTCCGCAAAAGTAATGTAATGTCTATGTTCATCAAGCTTCGGGTCTTTACACATACACCTTTGAAATTAAACTCACACAACTAACTAAACTAAATAAAATTAGATTGGCATGTCAGTCCCACTAATCTAAAGCATTAAAGATGCTCATAACACCTAGAAGTTTTACTTATCTCATGATTTCCTACCAACTTGGGGAATCATTCCACAACTAGAGTCCTACTCAATCCCAAAATACATAAAAAACACATTCTATGACCAAAAACTAAAAAGATGCATCCAATGATGCTTAATATCTCCAAGGATTCTAGAAAAACTAGGTTAACCCCTCACATAACATGAGGAATCAACTCTAATTCGAGGTTTATTCCTAAAAGGTCACTAGAATCTCCCACCTAACCTATATTCCAACATAAAAATATGTTAACTAAGACTCACTAGAAATATCCACATTCCTATAAAAGCTATATCCCAATGTAACTCTAAAACTATTCCCATAATAGGATTTTTTATAAAAATATATTTCTAATGTGTTATTTAATCTATTTCATCAGTTCAAATTTATTATAAGTATTAAGGATGGTTTCTAGGCCACAAAACCAAAAAAAAATCATTATATAAATGGTTTGGTACTAATATAACTACTAATTCATAAATTATCAATTTTTATAAGTAGAGTGGAATCGCTATGGATGATCTATCCTAAGAAAGTGAAGTCATAAGATTTAGTGGAATCCAGTTTGGGATGTTACAATGTTGTATTAATGGAGTTTTATCTTCCTAGTATTTACTATTTAGGATATTGTATACATGAGTATGAGGAATGTGTTGGAACCTTTAATGGATATCAAACTACTGTGTTAATAATACTTTCTCTAATAGGAAGTCTTATTTTCCAGGGTTTCAGATTTTTGTTCTATTTTTAAATATTAAAGTTGTATATTATTTCTCATTGAGAGAAAAACATGTTTTTTGGATGTTGTGATTTATTCTGGATATTCATCTCTTGGTTATTAGTGGGAGGCCAGAGATGGTTTTTTTGGGTTTTATTTGTTTTTCAGGGCAGTGGTGCAGCAGAAGCAAAGAATTATTATTTTTATTATGGGCAGCTCTTCGCGGCGGTTAAAACTGCCGCGAAATGTATATTGGCAGCGGTTTAAACCGCCTCTAAACAGTGAAAACCACCGCTAAACGTAAAATAAAATTTACGTTTAGTGGCGGTTATAACCGCCACTAAATAGGAGCATCGTGGCTGCCTCATTCTGCGGCGGTTTTCCTGAATTTAGTGGCGGTTTTACAGCCGCTGGAATTTGAGTTTATTCGTGGCGGTTATAACCGCCGCGAATAAAGTGATATCTAGGGCTCGTAAAACCGCCACTAAAATCAGGAAAACCGCCGCGAAATGATACAGCGACGATGATTTCCTGAAACCACCACTAAACGTAAATAACCACCGCTAATAGATTGGTGATGCCCTATTAGGCGGCGGTTTCTATAAACCACCGCCAAACAATGTAGCAGCGGTTTAAACTGCCGCTAAACGACAATTCTGTTGTAGTGTGCCCCTCCTGGATTCCAGTAGCCTCCTAGGAAATAATTCCAACCCCAATCCCAACCTAAGGCTGAGTCATCCAACTCAAAAGATGAGGTGAGAGACATGTTACATCAATTTATATGGAGGTTTGATGAAAAAAATGACAAAAATGATTTTGATAAAGTTCAAATGGATGCTAGAATGAAGAACTTGGAAATTCAAATGGGGTAGTTGGCTAGGGATTCTAGTAATAGAGAAAAGGGTAGGCTACCCAGCACCACTGAAGCCAATCCTAGGGAGAATGTCATGGCTGTGACCACTAGAAGTGGTCTCCAAACTCACCAAGAGCCTAAGAAAGAACCCCAAAATGGTGAAAATGAAAAACTGGATGAAGTTGGAAACTCAAATCTGAAAGAACCTGAATCTGTAAAACTGGACAGCACACTGTTGTTCCAACTCAAAAACCCAAAGAAAATGGCATAAAAACAAAGATAAAAAAGGGAAGAAAATTGTTGAAGAAGAAGCTGTAGAGATGCCCCCAATTGTGAGGAATTTTGCCCCTGCAATTCCATTCCCACAAAGAATTAAGAAACCAATTCATGATTCGGAACTGTTGAAATTTTTTAAAGTGGTTAAAAAGCTGAACATTGATATCCCATTCTTGGAAGCATTGATTAAAATCTCATCATATCCGAAATCACTCAAGAAAATCTGTTCAAACAAAAAGACACTGGAGGAATTTTCTACCTATAACTTGAAAGAGGAGTGTAGTGCAGTCTTGCAGAATAGGATACCTCCTAAGCTTCAGGACCCTGGAAACTTTGTAATCCCTTTCAAAGTTGGTGATAGAGGTGGTAAGTTCAATTTTTTGTGCGATTTGGGTTCTAGTATTAATTTGATTCCACTTTCACTTTTTTAGAACCTGAGATTAGGAGTATCCCAACCCACCAATGTTGTGTTACAGCTTTCTGATAGGTCCATTACTCATCCAGTGGGCAGGGTCGATGATCTGTTAGTGGGAGTAGGCAAACTCTTCTTTCCTGATGACTTTCTTATCCTTGATATGGAGTGTGACCAGGAGGTTCCTATCATTTTTGGTAGGCCCTTCTTGGCCACAGGGGGAGCTGTGATAGATGTGTCTAAGGGGAAACTGATTTTCAATTTGGGCGAGCAGAAAGAAGAATTCAATGTGTTTAAGAAAATCCAAGAACCCACCCACCCAATTTTCCCAAAAGATGAGATGTTGGCTACTGAGATTAGTGTTGATAAGGAAGAAGAAGATTTTTTGAGAATGATAGCTGAAATCAACAGTGAGCCTGAAATCCCTACTGCCTCTTGCATGGGGATCAGCTCAAGTAAGGAGAGAGAATTTGTTGATGAGTATGGGGGAGAATTTTTGGAGAACCTAGATGAGTTTGTTTTGGAGCATATTCTTACCCCGAGAGAGGAGTCTTAGTTTGTGGAGATATCTTTTGGAGGCTCTTTCACTGAGGAACATGCCTTGTCTACTACCTTCTTTAAGAGGCAGCATGAAGACCTTGGGCCACCCTAGCCCAAGTGTCTTCCCTCAAGCCAGTCACCACCCACCCTTGAACTTAATCCCCTCCCTACCCATCTCAAATATGCATTTTTAGGAGACAATTCCACCCTTCATGTGATCATTTCATCAAATATAGAGGTGAGTCAAGAGAAAAATATACTTACTGTTTTGAAGAAGTAAAAGACTGTCATTGGCTGGTCAATTGCCGATATCAAAGGGATAAGTCCAGCCTTCTGTATGCATAAAATCTCCATGGAACCTGAGTGTAATCCCAGAGTAGAAGACCAAATAAGACTTAACCCCAACATGAAGGAAGTTGTGAGAGAAGAAGTGATTAGGTTGCTGGATGATGGAATAATTTTTCCAATTTCTGATAGTCCCTGGGTCAGTCATGTCCAGGTGGTACCCAAAAAAAGTGGAGTGACAATGGTCACTAATGAAAGGAATGAGAAAATCCAGACAAGAGCAGTGAATAAATGGAGAGTCTGTATAGACTACGGAAAATTGAATGCTGCCACAAGAAAGGATCACTTCCCCATGCCATTTTTGGATCAAATGTTAGAGAGGTTAGCAGGCAATGAATTCTTTTACTTTCTTGATGGCTATTCTGGTTACAACCAGATTTCCATTGCACTTGAGGACCAAGAGAAAACCACTTTCACCTGTCCATTTGGGACATTTTTCTACCGGCAGATGCCCTTTGGCTTGTGTGGTGCTCCTACCACTTTTCAGAGATGTATGATGGAAATTTTTTTAGACATGATTGAGCGGATTATTGAAGTGTTCATGGATGATTTTTCTGTTGTGGGAGATAACTTTGAGAACTGTCTAAAAAATCTAGAACTATTGTTAGAAAGGTGCCAAGAAACCAACTTAGTGTTAAACTGGGAAAAGTGTCAATTCATTTCCACTGAAGGCATAGTTTTAGGATACAAGGTTTCTAAGAAGGGGTTGGTGGTGGATAATGCTAAAATTGAGGTCATTAAAAATTTCCCCCCACCTGAAAATGTCAAAGGAATTAGAAGTTTTTTGGGTCATGCTGGGTTCTACAGGAGGTTCATTAAGGACTTTTCTAAGATTACTAGACCCCTATGCTCCCTGCTGGTAAAGTACACACCCTTTGTCTTTGATGACACGTGTCTAGAGGCCTTTAATTTACTCAAGGACAAATTAACTACTTCACCTGTTATCACTGCTCTTGACTGGAAAATTCCCTTTGAGGTTATGTGTGATGCTAGTGACTTTGAAGTAGGAGTTGTGTTAGGACAGAGGAAGGATAGGAAACTTCATGTTATTTACTATGCATGCAAGATGATAGATGATGCCCAGAAGAATTATTATACAACTGAAAAGGAGTTGGCTGCTTTCATGTTTGCTTTGGAAAAGTTCAGGCAGTATTTGATAGGATCAAGGATTATAGTTTTCACAGATCATTCAGCCCTTAAGTATTTGCTGGCTAAAAAGGACTCAAATCCCATACTTATGAGGTGGAACTTGCAGTTATAGGAATTTGATTTAGTGATTAAGGATATGAAAGGGGCTAAGAATGTGGTTGCAGATCATTTTTCCATATTTCCCAATTCCTCAAGTAAGGAACCAAAAGAGATCAACACTTCTTTCCCTGATGAACAACTATTTGCTGCTTCTATGCAGTAGTCTGCTTGGTTTACAGACTATGCCAACTTTCTGGTAGCTGGAGTCATGTCCAAGGATCTCTCACACAACCAGAGGAAGAGGTTTATATATGAATTGAAATATTATTTTCGGGATGAACCTCTTCTCTTTAGGAGGTGTTATGATGGGATTCTGAGAATATGTGTGGTTGAGGATGAGATTTTACCCATACTTAAGAGCTTCCATTCATCACCTTGGGGTGGCCACCATGGAGGATAAAGGACTGCTCAAAATGTCCTACAGGCTGGTTTCTACTGGCCAACACTGTTTAAAGATGATAGGAGTCTGGTTATTGGCTGTGCAAAATGTCAAATGATGGGAAATGTTGGAAGAAGATAGGAACTACCCCAAAAAGTTATTTTGGAGGTCGAAATCTTTGATGTGTGGGGCTTGGACTTCATGGGACCATTTTCATCCTCTTGTGGGAATGAGTACATTTTGGTTGTTGTGGACTATGTGTCTAAGTGGGTTGAGGCAGTAGCTCTGCCCGACAATTCAGCTGCTAGTGTTGTGAAATTTATGAAGAAAAACATCTTTTCCAGATTTTGGGTGCCTCAAGATTTCATAACTGACAATGGAACTCACTTAAAAAATTATAAGTTCAAAGGTTTGATGGAGAATTATGGGTGCTCACATATGACAGGCACAACTTACCACCCACAGTCCAGTGGACAAGCGGAAGTTTCAAACATAGAGCTCAAACAAATTTTAGAGAAAACAGTGTCTAGCTCTAGGAATGACTAGTCAAGGAAATTGGATGAGGCCCTTTGGGCCTAAAGAAATTCTTATAAGACTTCTATAGGGATTTCACCATATAGGCTCCTCTTTGGGAAAGCATTTCATCTACCTATTGAGTTACAACATAGATCTTATTGGGCAGTGAAGGCACTTAACTTTGATTTTAAATCTGCTGGAGAGAGGAGACTGCTAGAGCTGAGTGAGGTGGATGAGATCCGAAGAGAGTGCTATGAGAATGCTGAAATTTACAAAGAAATAACAAAGGCTTTTCATGACTCAATCATTCAAAATAGGAATTTCAAGGTTGGTGAGAGGGTCCTGCTTTTCAATTCTAGATTGAAGCTGTTTCTAGGAAAGTTGAAGTCCAAGTGGTCAGGACCCTTTACCATTGTTAGAGTCTTGGTTAATGGAGCTGTTGAGTTGGTTGGAGATGAGAATAGACCCTTCTTAGTCAATGGTCAAAGAATAAAGCACTTCTTTGAAGGGAATCCAAAGGGCTTGGCTGCCATATCTCTTTTGGAAGAATGAGCTGATTCAAGTCTAACTAAGGACTATAAACTCAGTGTTGCATGGGAACTAACCCATGGTTGCTTAGTAGTTTCTCTTTTATTTTATGTTTTTCAATAAATTTAATCCCTACTGCTTGTTCTCCGGTTCAATTGCTTAACTAGTGATGGTGCTTCATGATTTGTTGTTGTGTTAGAGAGAGTTGTTGCTGCCAGAAACTTGGCCAAGAAACCCCAAGGGAGCATTCCACTGCATCATATGGATAACATTTCTCTCTACTCACTCTCTTGGGTTACTTTTCTTGAACTTTAAACTCTGAAATCTTATTCTACTTATTTGAACTTACAGGTTAATAAAGAGGATCTGTTGATGAAAGCCACTGCTAAAGTTCCAATAATTCAGGGAAGTGTTGTTCTACTTTTTCATCTTCAATTAATTTCTTACTCTCTGCTGTGAACTAAGTGTGGGGGACTTCCTCCCAATATGTGAGTAATGACTGTGTTTTCTTTCTTGGGTGTTAGCTTCTAATATCTACTTAGTTGAGATTGTACTTGAGCTGATTTGATGAAACATGCTTGCACCCACTATTATTATTTTCATTATGATGTTGCTGCACATCATTGCTAAACATGCTAATTTTTGAAGTAAATTGTTAAAATCTTTTGTCTGCTCAAAATGATTCAAAGCATGAACTTTTTAGGAACATAATTGTACATGGTTGCTGGTGAGGCTGTTGGGGTTGGTCTTTTCTGCTTTTCTTTTGTTTTTATTTTTATTTTCTTTCACTTTTTGTGTGGCAAAGAAAATTTTTGAACTTCATTGATACCCCTCCATTTACTTTTTCAGCTGAAATGTCCATCTGTATTGAACATAATCTGTCTTCCACCTTAGAATACAACATTGGGGACAATGTTGGGTTTTAAGTGTAGGGGAGAGGGGTCATTCTAGTGTCATGTCGAATTCCCCCTTCTTGAACCTGAGTTTGTTTAAAAACATGAACAAATTTTTTCAAAAAAATGGTCAAATTTTTTCAAAAAAATGGTTCAAAATTCCTCTAATAATTTTTAATTTTTTTCCATCACAATTTGGTCATTGGAGGTTCAATGGTACTTCATTTTTGTCCTGTTTAGTGGATAACTGTGTGCTGGATGTTGAGAGTGACACTTAGTCAGAAATTGTTAAGTATGAATGATTGTTGAGTGCAATTGTTCACTGTCTCTATGGATCGATCTATTTAGGAACCGAGGAAGGGAGTGTGACATGATAGGTTTTGTGGAGTAAGGATCATGACTTGGAGTAACTTGAAGTTCTCACTGGAACCTAGGGGACTCGCACCTTTTGATTAAATAATGTAAATCACTTTAGGAAGTAAACTTGATTGATTATTAATTAAGTCATTTGTAACTGGAGTAAAATGGGCAAATGGGATCCCACGACGAGTATCTGAGACAAGGTGCATTGGGTGTGTTTCTGTGAATAAATAAAGCCAATTTCAATCTTAATAAGTGCTATGCACAGTGCTCTGCACATGGAATATGGCTGGGAAAAAGTGAAATAAAGTGCCCTTGTCAAAAATGAACTCATTAAGGTGAGGAGAATTTTGAACCCAGATGAAGAAGGGAGCAATTGACTTGGATAATTTTCATTTGGGTTGAATCAATAAAGTGATCAATTTCATGGACTTTAATTTCTAGAATCTGGAGGAAGGTGAGAATGGAAGGTGCACTTGGTTAAGTTTTGAGTTCCACTTCATCTAACCTGTCAACACTCCTTGAATTAGAACTTGAATTGGAAGGTGAAGTAGGACTATTAATGATTACGCATAGGAGGCATGACATACTTGACAGTGTATGAGTTTGTGAAGCTCTTGACTTCTAGTGGGCTTTTAAAGCTAAGGAGGACAACATTTTTGAGCACCTTTGAAAAGCTTGACCTACTGTTGCTTTTGATCCTCTGGGTATTAAAGTTTAGTCATGCACTTTGTTTTGAACTGAAATTCACAAATCATCTTTCTGTTTTAAAGTCTAAGGCATGTATTTGTTTGAGGACAAACAAGGCTTTAAGTGTGGGGGAGTTTGATGTGGCAGTATTTTCACACTCTTTGCCACATCCTTTGTGTATTTTTATTGACTTTTTTATACCAAAATGATTATTTTTAGTAAATAATTGATAATTGTTGTGTTTTTTTACTTTGCTATGTAAAATAATCAATTTTAGTTTAAAACATGTGTTTTAATGTGCTTCAGTGTCATTTTAAATAATTCTAAAATTAAATGAGTCATGCGAATTAGACTTTTATTTATTTATTCTTTTATTTTTATTCTAGTTAGTTTATTAATTCATTTATTAAATTAATTAACACCTTATTCTTTAAATTGTAAATAAATAACTATTTTTGGTTTTGTAGTCTTTTAATAATTTAATTAGTTTTAACAATTTAATTTCATTCGTTTAATATTTTTATTCTTTAATTAATTGGTTAATTAATTTAAGAAAGTAATTGTTAATATTTTAATTTGTTATTTAATTATGTATGTTTATAAATTTTAACCCAAATTAATTCATTTGTTTAAATAAAGTTTCATTAATTTTATTATTTTACTTTGTGTTTGTAGTTTTTAATTCCGTTCTATTTAATTTATTAGTATATTTATTTATTTATTTTAGTTTTATTAAATTATTTTATTAATCTAATTTTCTTTGTTTTGTTTGTTTGCAGGTGTTGCGGTCGCATGGTTCCGCCCTTATCGGTGACCTTCTTCACCGATACACATTTTCTCACCAATACCGCGCTGTTTTTCCTCACCGCTAGTCCCTTTACCACCACATCGATACCCTTTTTATTACCTCACCCATACCTAAAATCCTCACTGATACTTTTCCCATCCATACGTCTCCCTCTCGGATCCCTCACTGATACACCCCTGCCTCAATCCTCACCAATACTCTCACGGCTATATTTCCATTTTACCTCAGTAATACATCTCTCCCTCTCAAACCTCACCGATACTCATTTCTTCCACCATCCTCGCACCGCACCTTCACGAAGCAAACCAACAACATCACATAAATTTTCACACAGCAGCAGATTCAATCACCAGAAAACTCAAAATCTGAATGAAGAATCACAATCGAAGTCAATCCACACCGCTGCCCGGACCTCGTCGCACCAAGTTGTTGCTGGTCCGGCCTTCCTACTTCGCACAGCACTGGTTCGTCCTCGCCGGACAAACCCCTGACCTCACCCAGTAGAGACGCCATTGTCTGCGGCTAGTTCGCCGCTCCTCTTTCTGCGCCGAAGCACCCTGGCCTCTCCAAGCCGAGATCCCACTTCTGCGTAGCCGCTTCCTGCTTCCCCACTTGAACCGCCGTCGCCACCTGCTCGAACCCAGTGCCATCCACACTCTGCTCCCGCTGCCTGCTGGAACGCCGCCGCGCTCCCTTCCCTTCCACCCTGCCGTCGCGCTGCACTTCCCCTGCCCCGAAGCCCTTCGCCCTCCTCTTCTCCCCCTTCAAGCCGTACGAACCAGAACCCCACTACCCCTTGCTTCTCGGATCCTCGCCGCTCCTAAACCCTAACCGCCCTGCATCCCGAGCCGCATCGGTCTTCAGCCGAACCGCTTCCCACGCACCATCCCTGCTCACTGCAAACCACCAGAATCCGCCGCACACCCTGCTGTGCGCCGCTTCCTCCTTCCCCGCCTGTCTGCGCCGCCCACCGAAGCCCTATGCCCCCTCTGCTTCGTCGCGAAGACCCGCATCCCCCCTCTTTTCATTTTTTTTATTTTCTTTTTCTATTAGTTTTTACAATAACATATAATATAACATAATATTTAATAATACACTATATATATAACATATAATATAACACATTATATAATATATATATATATATATATATATTATATATATATATATATATATATCAAATACCATACAAAAAATAATAATAGGTGTAATAATAAATAGTATATGAGTTTTTATATATCATATGGATTAATTAAATAAAATAGTTATTAAATATATATTACTAATAATTTAGGTACTATAGTATTATTAATATCTATATATATATATATATATATATATATATTAATAAGTGTTTTCGTTAAGTAACAATATTAATATATAGTTATTTAATTTTAGTTTCATTTTAATTGTTTTACTTGTTTTGGTGCTACTGTGTTTCTTTGCAAGGGGGCGGGATGCACTTACATTGAGTTTACTTAAAAGAGGGTGACGTGCACATAGAAGCACACCACATGGACCGACTATTTCTAGAGAAGAAATTGGCTCGCTGCGCGCGCATATTTTTCATTCAGTTAGGAGCAACCACTCCGGTGACCAGCGTGGGAGGAGCAGCACAGTGAAAGCACCACGTGTAGGCTAGGGAACTCCTCGGGGGAGATTCCAGAGACTTTCGTTGGGTGATAAATGCACGAGAGGCGGGAGAAGCAGAGGACAATCGAGCTAAGCAGGAGGGGAGAGGCATCAGTCGGGGGAGATTCCATCCAAAGGAGACCAACAGCAAGACTTTGGATCCAGACCAGGGGAGCAGAGCAGGAGGAACTTACACCATCTCCCTTGGAGAAATTGGAGTACCGAGAGCAGCAGACCAGTGCATTTTCAGACCTCAATTCCCAGGGCGGGACATCGAGTGACTAAAATTTATAACCTACTTACTACTTAGGACAGTGGCAAGACAGGGTCGAACCACAGGGAGGCATGTTGTTGTATTTGGTGTTCTAAAAAATAAACTAAACAAAAACACACATGCACAAATCGAGCAAAGACAATTGGTGGTGGTGAAGTGGAGTGAATGAGACTTAGTGTGTGTAGAATTTCTAAGTGAGTAGACAGAGTAGCAAGAGAAATAAAGTTCCCTTGTCAAAAATGAACTCATTAAGGTGAGGGGAATTTTGAACCCAGATGAAGAAGGGAGCAATCGGCTTGGTTAAATTTCATTTGGGTTGAATCAATAAAGTGATCAATTTAATGGAATTTAATTTCTGGAACCTGGGGGAAGGTGAGAATGGAAGGTGCACTTGGTTAAGTTTTGAGTTCCACTTCATCTAACCTGTCAACACTCCTTGAATTAGAACTTGAATTGGAAGGTGAAGTAGGACAGTTAATGATTACACATAGGAGGCATGACATACTTGACAGTGTACGAATTTGTGATGACCTTGACTTCCAGTGAGTATTTAAAGCTAGGAAGGACATCATTTTTGAATACCCTTGAAAAACCTGACTCATTTTTTGGTCCTGCTCCTCTGGATATTAATGTTTAATCATGCACTCTTTGAGCTGAAACTCACAAATTATATTTCTGTTTTAAAGTCTAAGTATTTTTTTGAGGACAAACAAGGCTTTAAGTGTGGGGGAGTTTGATGTGACACTATTTTAACACTCTTTTCCACATCCTTTGTGTATTTTTATTGACTTTTTTATATCAAAATGATTATTTTTAGTAAATAATTGATAATTTTTGTGTTTTTGTACTTTGCTGTGTAAAATAATCAATTTTTGTTTAAAACGTGTGTTTTAATGTGCATTAGTGTCATTTTAAATAATTATAAAATTAAATGAGTCGTGCGAATTAGACTTTTATTTTTATTCTAGTTAGTTTATTAATTCATTTATTAGATTAATTAATGATTTATTCTTTAAATTGTAAATAAATAACTCTTTTTGGTTTTGTAGTCTTTTAATAATATAATTAGTTTTAACAATTTAATTTTATTCGCTTAATATTTTTATTCTTTAATTTAATTAGTTCTTTAATTAATTGGTTAATTAATTTAAGCAAGTAATTGTAAATATTTTATTTTTTTCTTTAATTATGTATGTTTATAAATTTTAACCCAAATTAATTCATTCTTTTAAATAAAGTTTTATTAATTTTATTATTTTACTTTGTGTTTTTAGTTTTTAATTCTATTCTATTTAATTTAATTTATTAGTATATTACTATATTTATTTTTTTTAGTTTTATTAAATTATCTTATTAATTAAATTTTGTTTGTTTTTTTTGTTCGCGGGTATTGCGGTCGCACGGTCTCGTCCTTATCGGTGACTACCTCACCGGTAGCGGTGACCTCCCTCACTGATGCATCCTCCCTCACCAATGCACAAAACCCCACAAATCCTCACCGATACAGCCTACCTCACCGTTAACCCTTTCTATCAGTAGCCTTTCTACTGATACACAAAACCCCACTGTTAACCCTTTTTATTACCTCACTGTTACTTAACCCTCACTGATACATTCCCACCTCTCTTCCTCACCGATGCTCCTTGACTCAACGTTACTAAACCCTCACCGATACATTTCCCTATCTCTTCCTCACCGATACTTGGCTGTTAACCCCTCCTCACTGTTATGTTTTATTTCCTCACTGGTACCCTCCGGTTCACTGTTACTTTTTCCTCACTGATAAATCTCTCCCTCAACCACACCGATACAGTTTACCCTCTTCTTTTCCACATCTTCCTCACCGATACATCTCCTCCTCTCAATCCTCACTGATACTCAATTCCTCCCACCATTCGACACCTCCACCACAGTCCACCTCTCCTGCTCTTCGCGAGTCAGTCGAAGCTAGCCCCTTCCACACCTGCCTTGCCTCTGCCTCCTCTCTGTCTGCACCGCCACACCTGAGCTTCGGCCTCGCTACACAAATAGAACCCCTGCTGGAACCCCCTCTGCCATCAACCACATCCTCACAGCAGCAACATACAAACCAAAATCACAGCAGCGAAACAATCACACATCTGCGCACAATCCACAACCAGCAGCAAGCATGTCAAAATCAGAAATGGCACATCAACACAATTCAGTTGGGCAGCAAAGTAAAAAAATTGACACAAATGAAATCAATTTCTCAGTTCCTGGGAGGTCGCATTCATTCGAACCCTAAAACCTCACGCCATTGAAGCATCTCACCGCCAACTTACTGAAGAAGCGCCGCAAATGGAGGCCCCATCTCTCCGTACGGCCCTGAACCTCACCCTCACTTCTCGTCACAGTGTGCGCCGCACAAATCCTCCATCATGCCCGAATCCGCCCCGGCCTCTCTCCTCCATACGCACCCCGCATTTCCGTTGAAAGACCTTTCTCTGAGTATGCTTTCACTGCTTGGACCTCGCTGACACTGCCTCCTGCTCTAAACCCTCTCTCCCTTCTCCCCACGACGCACCACGGATCCCCTAACTCCGCCGCGGACCACAACACCTGCACAGCAAAGCCACCTCCTTCCGCTGCCGCAAAACCGCACCCCGAAGCCCTCGTCCCTTGCTGGAAGACCCGAAGCCGCCGCATTCCTCTCCCTTGCGCCGAACCGGCCTCCCACTTTCTCCCTTCTCCCCTGCGCTAAACATAATCACGCCCCTCCCATTTCGTTTCTTCATTCTTTTTTTAGTTTTTTTTAATTATATTTTATTAAATCATATAATAATATATATACACTATGTATTATATTTCATATATAACACTATAATTATATATTATTATAAGTATAAAGGCTAATATATAATATTAATGTGTCATAATATATATTATTAAATATATATAATAGCCATTAAACATATATTAGTATTAATAATATTAGATATTATGAAATAGATATATATTAATAAGTATTTTTAAGTCGTGATTTAATATATGGTATATAATAATTTCATTTTATTTTTATTCGACTCACGTGCGTTTTGTTTGGTGTTCCGTGTAGGGGGAACTATTCATTGAAGCGGTGATAAAAGAAATTGATCGTGGGAAATGTGCGAGAATATTTGCGAGTTCGTTGCAGGGGAATTGGGTACACACACAGGGAGTTCACTCGGGAGCTGGTGACGTGCACTCAAAGACGTGCCATGTGGATTGAAATTTCCTGTTAGTTTAGTTTTCTCTTTCGTCTCTAAATAAGAGGACTCGGGACTCCTCTAAGAGAGGAAACGTGCCACGAGCAGAGTACCCGGGGGGGGCATCATTCAGCAGTGGTGGAGGACACTCCACCACCATTCACGCACCATTCCATACCATTTTCATCGGACTAGAACTCGTCTTTGACCTGGATACGGGTTCTCACTCCTCCATTTCATCCATCCTCCCGCTGCTCTGTTTTTGGTGTTCTTTGTTGAGTCAGTAAATACACTCGTAGTGTTTCATGTCTAGTTAATTGAATTGTGATGTTAGTTATGTTTAATTGTTTGTGTCGTTTCTTCTTTCTCGTCTCGCGTTGTGATCTCGAATCTCCAGAAATAGAGATCTAATTTGTAAGGCAGGACCCAGTTTATGAAACTCAACACGATCTGGAGATCCACACATTAACACGATCACGTTCTTTTTATTCGCCTTGGTAGATCACGTCTGCGAGTTAGATTAAGCGAGAGCGAGATCTTGCGTAGGATGATTTTCTACTTTCTTATTTCAATTCTTCTCCCCTTCCTCTCTTGATTTCTCGAACTGAGAATCAAGATTGGTTGTGTGATGTGACGATCTTAGTGGAATCGTTCTAGATTGTGATAAATTCTTTCCAGAATGACTTTGCTGTGTGAGTCACCTTGCAGTCCGGAGGAACGATTGAGTATTTAAGAACTTCGATACTTGAGTGTTCAATTTATAGGAGAGATGGGTATGTGATCCGAGACATCGGTCATGCACTGAGAGAATTCAAGAATTGTTGATCAATTACTTAAGCTGATCTAGGAAAGGGAGTAGAGGGTGGATTGACCTGGGTCCGGCCTTGTTCTCACTGACTTTTTTCTTCTGTGTCTTGGTGTATTTTGTTAGTTCTGTGTCTTGTGTTGTGTCTGTGCCTGTTTTATTTTCTTGGTTTTGTCCTATGTCTCTATGTTTTTGCACTTTTTCATCTCTGTTTCTCCTCTGTTAGTTCACTGTTCCACATCCACTGTGATCTTTAGCACTGATTAGTAATTTCTTAGGAGTTGTGTTTTTTATGTTTTCAAAGTATTTTAAAAATACAAAAAGATTTTCAGAATGACCACTTAGACATTCAACACTACTTCCTTGAGTGCGACCCCGAGGTTTGCCACTGTGCTATATTTTGGGTCTTTATAAATGTAAACTTGACCGTCCTCGTGACAAGGACGCACGTCAAACAAAATATACCATACAGAAACAAAGTAGATAGACTTTATCATTATATAACTTTCAATATCCGATAGTCTCATACATCAAAGGAAAATAACCAAAAATGTGGAGTAAAACATAGGTAGTAGTGGGTGAAAATTGAATCCAAATGGATTGTGTAGTTGGTCATCACGGATGAATAACACCCCCTCACCCACGACACCATCAACAAAGGTGACCGATGAGAATTCTGACTCTGGGTATCAGTCCTTGGATGTATGCTTTTCCCTCTCTTCTTGCCACACACATGCAACAGCTCAAGATCTGAATCATTAAAATAGGATTACACTGCATTTGGTTCGACAAAAACATTTTGATGAACCAAACACAGCTTGACAAACAAATTGAAAAATAAGAATATTACATATTTCAGTCATCACTCCTAGTGCTTGTGCTCATAGATATCATGATAATGGCACCCCATCTCGGATGAAAAATACACCCACACATTTCACACCTTTTGCACTAGCTTCACCCTTTTAGCCTAATCCAAACAAGCCTGGCTATAGTCAGCAGTGTTGTCTTTGTGGTTAGTGACACCCCACCGGATGGACATGCTGCCATAATCAACATGAAGTTTATCATTTCATTCAAATGGGAGAGGCCTTCCAAGTAGAGAGTAAAAAAATGAGTTTTTTAACAAGACACAAATCTGATTTGGGCATGTATCCATTACCAAATTTATCTTCACTTTTGGGCTTATCGTCTGACTCCTTGTTAATGACTTCCCCTGAGATCCATAGACCAATTTCTTAGAGAATCATCATCCAGTTTGCCTCCATAGCTCTATGTAATAACTCTGCAGACACACTCATTCACATCATAGAGAATGGAATGATAGAAAATGTTACAGTCGTGGCCCATATATAATGGAATGACAGAAAATATTATGGTCATGGCCCATAGAGATTTTTTAATTAAAAGGTTATCATTGAAATTAGTTTTAACATGGTTGAATACAAAAATAATACCTTAATTAATTCAATTCTCACATCCACTGAACTGAATCAAATAATGTTAATTAATTTTTAAATGTTTTTTATAAAGAAAAATCCAAATTACTTTTAATAATATCATATACAGTACCTATTTAAAGTTGAACCATTATAAAATATCTTTATTAAACAACCAAAATAGAATGTAATATATGCCATGTATTAGAAAAATACTAAATTAAAATTATTATTCTAGAATGAACATGATTAATAATTCATGTACACATACTTATACTCTTGATCTCCAACATCTCAAGTAACTTATCCACTCATGAATAAATCATCTTCAACTAATAGTAAACCAATCATAATAAAAAGTAGAGTTTATAATTATATAATTGAGTAATTATATTAAATAAAATCAAAGACTAAAAAAATTAAAACTTCAAAGATTATTGTGTAATATTCTCCAAGGTTATCCTATAGAATGGAAAACAAGTGTGATAAAAAAATAAATTTGAAAAAAAATCTTAAATTTTTAAAAAATAGTTATAGAAATCAATAACCCACTGCATGAAACTAGTAACCATGTTAGCATGACACAATATAGGAAAAAAATTAAATAAACCAAACACTACGTCAAAATAAGCATTTAGAGGCGGTTTTTTTTGCGTTTCGCGGCGGTTTAAACCGCCGCTAAATGGATTGGCGGCGGTTTTCAAAAACCGCCGCTAAATGTGGCGTCGGGAAACTATTCGCGGCGGTTTTCAAAACCGTCGGAACGTTTCGCGGCGGTTTTTTAGCGGCGGTTTAAACCGCCGCTATTTGAATTTTTTTTGATTTTTTTTTTGAATTTTTTTGAATTTTTTTGAATTTTTTTGAATTTTTTTGAATTTTTTATTTTTTGTTTATTTTATTATTATTATTTCTTTATTTCGTTTATTATTTCTTTATTTCGTTTATTATTTCTTTATTTCGTTTATTATTTATTTATTTCGTTTATTATTTATTTATTTCGTTTATTTATTTCGTTTATTATTTCGTTTATTATTTCGTTTATTTATTTCGTTATTTATTTATTTATTTATTTATTCCGTTTATCATTTATTTATTCCGTTTATCATTTATTTATTTCGTTTTTTATTTATTTCCTTTTTATTTTATCTAATTCACTTTTATTTTATTTAATTTCGTATTACTTTATCCATGCATGCATGCACATGCCCATGCAGCTGCCTGCATGGCAGCTGCCCATGCACATGCCCATGCAATATAAATAAAATCTGCGTCTGGTGAGATTTGAACCTCTGACCTCTTGCTTATTATTCAAAGACTTTACCACTCCAGCAAGCCCGCCATGTTGTTAATAAACAGAATTTAATATACTTATATATATTAATTGAAAAAACAAATAATACATAACTAATAGATAATAAATAATAAATAATAAATAATAAATAATAAATAATAAATAATAAATAATAAATAATAAATAATAAATAATACATAATAAATAATAAATAATAAATAAATAATAATAAATAATAAATCGTAAATAATAAATAATAAATAATAAATAATAAATAATAAATAATAAATAAATAATAATAAATAATAAATGGTAAATAATAAATAATAAATAATAAATAATAAATAATAAATAATAAATAATAAATAATAAATAATAAATAATAAATAATAAATAATAAATAATAAATAATAAATAATAAATAATAAATAATAAATAATAAATAATAAATAATAAATCGTAAAATATAAATAAATAATAAATAATAATAAATAATAAATAATAAATAATAAATAATAAATAATTAATAATTAATAATAAATAATTAATAATTAATAATTAATAATAAATAATAAATATTAAATAATAAATAATAAATAAATAATAATTAATAATAAATCGTAAAATATAAATAAATAATAAATAATAAATAATAAATAATAAATAATAAATAAGAAATAAGAAATAAGAAATAAGAAATAATAAATAATAAATAATAAATAATAAATAATAAATAATAAATAATAAATAATAAATAATAAATAATAAATAATAAATAATAAATAATAAATAATAAATAATAAATAATATATAATATATAATAATAAATAATAATAAATAATAAATCGTAAATAAATAATAAATAATAAATAATAAATAATAAATAATAAATAATAAATAATAAATAATAAATAATAAATAATAAATAATAAATAATATATAATAATAAATAATAATAAATAATAAATCGTAAATAATAAATAAATAATAAATAATAAATAATAAATAATAAATAATAAATAATAAATAATATATAATATATAATATATAATAATAAATAATAATAAATAATAATAAATAATAAATAATAAATAATAAATAATACATTATAAATTATAAATAAATAATAATAAATAATAATAAATATTTAATTTTAAATAATTAATGATAAATAATTAATTTTAAACAATAAATAATAAATAATAAATTATAAATTATAAATTATAAATGATAAATGATAAATGATAAATAATAAATAATAAATCATAAATCATAAATCATAAATAATAAATAATAAATAATAATAAATCATAAATAATAAATAATAAAGAAAAAATAATAATAAATAATAAATAATAAACAATAAATAATAAATAATAAATAATAAATAATATATAATATATAATATATAATATATAATAAGTAATATATGATATATAGTATCTGAAACACATGAAAAAGTATGAAAAGGCGTGATAAGGGATAAAAAATCATGAAAACACATGAAAATAGATAGAGAAGCATGAAGAAGTATTAGAAAGCACGAGAATGCATGAAAACTCATGACAACTCCTGAAAACTCTGTAAAACCTCTTAAGAATTTAACATAATCATCATAATAACCCCAAAAAACCATTGATAAAGATAAGAAGTCATAGAAAATCAAATAAATAGTAATAAATAGAGCAACCATTGATATATATTTATAAGATTAGTTTTAAATACATTTATAAAATTTTTTTATGTGTGTTTATGAATAAATACATAAATACATCTATACATACACACAATACACACACACACACACACAGACACATATATATTTACGAATAAATACATATATGTGTGTGTATTTGAAAAGCCATATAATGTTAAAACAACCATAACATATAATCTAGAATCCTGTTTCAACGCCACAACCAGTCAAATCGAAGAAAATGAAACAATCTACGATATGATATGTGGTACAGGCCTAATGGACATCCGGATCGTAAGTTATACCTGTTTAAATTTTGAAAAATCGGGGTGCCCCGGCTAAAAACTCAGTTTTGGAGGCCTTCTAGGCCTTTTTTGGGGTCGAAAAACCCTTGACTGGGCTAGCCCGAGTCACAGCGACGTAGAGCTCGTCGCAGGCTTCGATTTGATATGTGGTAGAGCTCAAACGGACACCCGGGTCAAAAGTTATGGCCGTTTGAAGTTTGAGTTCCGTTTTCAACATGTTTTGGATCTTTTTTTAATTTTTTTTACCCTTCAAATTGTTATTAAATGTTTTTTAATCGATAATAAATAGAAAATTATTAATTAATAATATTTTTTAAAAATATTTTGAAGCCATTTTCACTAAATTTCTTATATATTAAATGTAGTAGTCTATTTATATTTATCTAAAACATATTTATAATATATATATTATATTTATATCAATATAAATGTATTTATATAACAATATATTAATTTTTTTTATTTTTTTTATTTTTTTCATTTCATTTCGCGGCAGTTTTTTAAAAAACCGCCGCTAATCACCGAAAAAATTAAATTTAAAAAAAAAACCGCCGTTTCGCGGCGGTTTTTTAGCGGCGGTTTTTAAACCGCCGCGAAACGCCACCCAGATTTTTTTTTAGCGGCGGTTTTAAAAACCGCCGCTAAAAAACCGCCGCGAAACGGCGGTTTTTCTGTAGTGAAAACATAACCTAATTGAAATGGTTTTATCCCCACTATTTTAAATCCCGTCCATTATCTTTGGGCAATGGTCCTAACTCTGAAGATGCACTCAATTAACATATTTATGTTTTCTATGCATTCCTAATTGTTGATTCACCGATCTCTTTCATTCCTTCTCCCATTCTTTTTTCCATATCTATCTAAAAAACTTTATACCAAACACACCAGATGACAAATTCTAGAATGAAAAGAATTGTAAAATTGGGAAAATAAAACTATTAAATTCATGATACTATAATCAGAAATCAATCTTTAGTATGATGAAGATACAAAGACAAGGGGGTTCTAGATTCACACAACTAGTTTATTTCTATGTTTAACATTATAAAATTTCATGAATGATGAGTTTGAACAATCAATCATGTAAGGGGTTCATAATTCAAAGTGGATAATAGAAACAAAAAAAATATTGTTCAAGTTTACAGCTAGATTGCAATAGAACCAGAATGAAAAAAACCAAAATAAATGGATGTAGAAGATAAATATTAGTTAGAACATACTGATTTGAATTGGAATATTAAATGATAATGTAAAAAATGATGGATCATGGATGGGGAGGTCACGTTTATAGCCTGTGAAAAAGAGGGTCTCTCTGATTATAGGAAACTAATTAACCCATCTTGGTGCGATGAAATCTTTCAACTAGTTTATTGAGAAGAAATTGGTTAATAATCTTTGATTCATTTATAAACACTAAGAAAACACCCAAAATAAATCATGTTGCATGCACTGCGAAGAGCCGTTGGGAAGAATGGGAACCACTTGGAAGAATGAAACCACAAGAGCTGGTAATGGGACGTTGGGAAGAACTTATGGGAAGAATGAGAACTATTGGGAATAAGAGGAACCTCATCCATGGGAAGAAGGAGTGCTGCGAATCTGGTTTAGGGCTTCTGCATGCTAAACGGGTCTAGAGTCGGGAGGGTTGGGAATTTTTTATGCGGAAAATCAATCCCTATGGGTTTTAAAAACCATTGGGATAATTGTGGTATTTTTTTAGATAAGATATACCAACGCTTTAACAAAATTGTTGGTATATTGGCACCTATTTCAATGGTTTATATAAACCATTGGGTAAAGTTTATTTATTTTATTCTATACCAATGGTTTAACAAAACCATTGGTATATGACCACCTATTTCAACGCTTTAATAAAACTGTTGGGAAATACTCTTATACATATCCTATTTCAATAGTTTTTCTAAACTGTTGGAATATTAGCATTGAAATAATGGGTATTTCTAGTAGTGAGTGAGAATCATTGAGTTTTTATGAACCTCCAGTTTTCATCAAGTTTCTTAATGCACTTCCTTATGATTTCTCTAGCTTTCCACCTGTAAGAGTGGTGGCGTTTTCTATTGATTTAATACATGGTACTTAGCTAGTGTCTATTCATTATTACTATAAAGTAAAAGAAAATTTTAATGAGTTGATATCTCATTTTGGATGATCTTATAGATAATTGTTTTATATTCCCAAGTGTTTCACCTTGGGTGGTTCCAGTACTCCTTATGAAGAATGGTGATGGAGCACTTCATTTATATATTGATTATCAAAAAACAATCATGTTGTGGTAAATAATAATGACATTTTCCCACTAAAAGATGATTTTTTGACAAATTTAAAGGGTAAAAGTGGTTCCCAAAGATTGATATTTAATCTAGTTATCACCAGTTAAGAGTTAATGAAATTTACATTTAGAAAACATCCATCATGAGACGGTATGACCATTATGAGTATCTTATAATGCCATATTGTCTAACCAATTCTCATTTATTTTTTATGTATTTTATGAACATGAAATTTCATGAGTACCTTGACTCATTTGACATGGTATTTATAGATGAAATCCAAGTTTACTATCAAACTGATAAATATTGTGTGCTTCATTTTATTACAATTCTATAAATCATGAGAAGTCATTGACATTACATAAAGTTTTCAAAATGTAATTTATGGATTTGAGAATTGATGTTCTTGGGACATGTGGTATCAGAATAGGGTATTTTAGTTAATACTAAGAAGGTGGAATCTGATATGACTTGGGAGAAACTGAGTAATGTTTTAAAGATTTTGATATTCTTGGGTTTTAAAGGATATCACCGATGATTTTTCTAATATTTCTTAAATATGGATTCTCCAATTATCACTCTCACTTATAAAGGAGTTAATTTTATTTGAGATTGAAAATTTAAAAGTTATTTTTTTTGTGATTAAACATATTTTCACTTATTTACTGGTTTTTAACTATTCTAGAGGCTAGGAAGGGCTATGTGGTCTTCTATGATGCATCTATTTTTGATTTAGGTTATGTCCTTATGAAGGGTGGTCACATGGTATCCAATTATTCTAGACAGCTTAGGACACATGGGAAGAATTATCTGGCCCATGATCATAATATCGTAGCTATGATGCATTATCTTATGATTTGGTGGCATTAATTTTTTTTTGGAAAATTTAATAATTTTTTTTACCATAAAATATTATGTTATATATTCTCTCTAAAAACATTTTATCTCTGATAGAGGCTCTAGGTGGAATACATGTAGTACATTTATTTCAACATTTCCTACACCCCTAGAAAGGTTAATGTCATTGATTATTCATTTAGTGGGAATAATTCAACCCATAATGGTGCAGAATCATCTGAAGAGTGGAATATGATGGTTCTTTATGCTCTATTTCATTTGGGTTCCCATAAGAATGAGTCTGAGGTTGTTTTTTTGATGATTGTGCAGTTGAACCCCTCTCTTATTAAGGTTATCCTTTGGAAGTAGTAGCTAGTTGATGTATTATATGGAATTAAAGACTCTCTTTATAATGGGTAGATGGTTTTTCTCTTTAGAGGGTATTCTATGTTTCCTGAATAGACATATTGTGCCCTTGACCATGATAAAGGATTTGATACGGGATTACAATAGTTCATAGTGATAGGTAAACTGTAAGAACCAAGATCTTCTTTTTAGGTATGGATCTTTATTTTTGGTGTTTTTGAGAAAAAGTGGGTTTTTATAGAAATTTTAGGAGCACACACCGTGTACTAAGGAGTACACGCCATGTACTAGGTGGTCGTGGATAGTCGTGTATTGGTCGTGTAAAGGCCAAGTACAATGCCGTGTGAGGTGACCTGGAGACCGCCTAAAGAAGAGCTCAGTAAAGGCCTATACACACCGTGTATCCTTAGGGAACACGCCATGTATTTTTATTTTTATTTTTTATATCGGAAAGGGGTCACGTCTAATTGGAAGAACTGACTTCTTCTGGCTTCCTCTCATTTAGGAGTGACGAATATAACTAATTCTTCCTGAATCCACCGATTAGTCGTCCGTTCTTCTAATCAAACTCTTTCGGTTGCGTTATAATCGCATCGGTGAGTTCTTCCTTCTTCTAGAGACTCATCTATTGATTCCTCATCTTTAGTGAGATATCCTTGGTTGAATTTTTTATAAATTTTTGTAGATATATAGTGTTATAGGTTGATTCAGAGGCTGAGGTTCAACTATATCGATCGTACAATGTCGAGGTAGGTGGTTTCTGCCTTTTCATAGTTTTTATTTGAATTATATGTGCAAAATTACCCAATACCCTAGTTTAGGGTATTGTGTATTTAGGGAATTTAACCCTGTTAATGCCTGCTATCCCTTTTTTGCTTGAGTATGGGTTTTTGATTGTAAATAGGGTTGTTTACCTTGCTATGGATGTGTTTTCCCATGTTTGATCTGATATTGGTCGTTGGGTCTAGAATTGCCTATTAGGCTGCTCTGTTTTCCATGAATAGTGCTATTAGGATGGAGTAATATTATCTGACATGCTTGTGTTATTATTTGTAGCCTTTTATCCATGTAGTATTTGTGATTTACTTTGGCTATTGAATATCGTTTGTGCACTATTTCTTTACACAAGGCTGTGGGAACCTGGTGTAGTGAGACTATAGGGGGAATTAACATTGGGGGCTTCCCCAGAGTGTATGTTGTACCTTTCATGCTGTGAGACCATAGGGGGGATTGACGTTGAGTGATCCCTCAGAGTGTCTATAGTTATCGTTACAAGACCACAATGGGAATTGACGTTGAGTTCTTCCTTAGAGAGTCTGTAGTTTATCATTAAAAGACTATATGGGGAATTGACGGTGAATGATTCCTCAAAGAGTCTTTTTTTGCATGAGACCAAAGGGATTAGACTATGTGAGCTATCCTAGATGGTCATTATATCTTTATTGTTAAATGATAAGTTGAACCAAAGGGGTTAGGCTATAATAACTTTCCCAGAGGGTTACTTGTGAATGATTGGTTGAATAATTAATAAATGTAAATGAATGTAGTTGAAACTATAGGATTGTTTACTTTTGATTACTTCCTTGTTTATTACTCCATTCTTCATATTTCCTGCTACATATATATTCACTGACCATTAGGCACATATCTTTGGGTGGTTGCCTACTAGGATTCGTCTCACACCCTGTTTGGGTATTGATTTTGGGCCCAAACTGATTATATTGTTGCAGGTATAGATAAAGGCCAGTTCCCTTCTACTTTAGGTACTTGAATACTATAGATCTCAGGAGCATGGGACCAAGCTGAGGCTTGCGATGCTGTTGGATTTGTTTACTTTTTTTCATTTGTACTTTGGCTTAGTACTATCTTCCATCATTGTGACTTGTTTGGCTACTTTCCTAGATACTTGTGACATGCATCATTATATATATATATATATATATATATATATTGCAGTTGTTTATTTATTTTTAGTCTTTTGCTGTTTATTTATTGTATAGCATTACTACTTCTGCTACTTTTATCTATTTGTTTCTACTGTGTTACTCTGCCAATGAGGGAATAGTTTCCCCACTATCACACCTAGGGCCCTCGCTGCTAGTTGGCAGCCTCTGGTGTTTGAGGAAATGCACTTGAGGCCATGTGACCAACCGGGTACGGGGCACCTTTGGGCAGCACCTGAAACTGGGACGTTACAAAGTGGTATCAGAGGAATTATTTTCTTCTTGACTTACTGTTTGGAGATTATAGCTAGGTATAGGAAGGAATATATAGTTGGTAATAAGATGTGCCTTAGAGTAACTAAGTCGTGTATAGGGAAAAGCTAATTTACCTCAATTATTCCAATTTTTCTGGTTTTTCAATTTTACAGTTGATTTGATTTCACCATTAGGTGATTCACATGTTTTGTGTTGTTATCGTTGATTTTATTGAGGTCCTATTTCTGTTGAAACCCAATGAGATGAGGGTATACCATATCATTCATCATATAGTAACTTTCTATAGATCACATTTATTGCATTCTTGTCATGTCATATAGGGTGTATTATCGATTACATGTTGTTATGATAGATGGTGTGCTAGATATTCATGCTGTTGTGATAGACTCCTTGATAGAATACCTACTATTTGATAGGTTATTGCTAATCTGTAAAGTTTCTTTTGGATGAAATTCAAACTTTGGTCCCTGAGGTGTTATGGTCCCTCATGGATCGGAATTTGGTGGATCATGTTATTGATTGCACTATTATTCCTTGTGATGTACATGTATAAGATGGAAAGATTTGATTCGTGAGGAGTATTGCCCCCCACGGATTAGAATATGGCACTTTTAACATTTTTTTCAGTGATTTATGGGCTTCCTATGTAGTTTTTGAGGCTTAATGTCCGGAAAAACCCATAATACATGGTGTGTAATGATGAATACATGCCATGTGTCCTTATTTTTAGGAAGGAACCGTTTTTCTTAAGTACACAATGTGTACTGTATATACACGCCACATATTCCTTAACCATGTGACTGATTGTGTGGGTAAAGACACAAGGTTGGGAAATGTTTGGTGACACATGCCAAGTACTTGGAGTACACACCATGTTCTAAGAGCCGTGTACCTAGCCGTGTGACCAACAACACGGGTGGATGAAACTCGAGTTGTAAATGTTGTGTTCTCTTCTTATACGCTGTGTAGAGTGGACCGTGTCACTGACCATGTGACTAACAACACAGATGGTTATGACATAAGGGATACACACCATGTCTAGGGCGCACACGCTGTGTAGAGTTACCCAGGTAGGATCCATGTGTATAGTTGTGTAGAGGAACTCAGGCAGGGGGAAAATGATTCAAGTACACCCTGTGTCTCAAGGAGAACACGCTGTGTGTATGGGTGTTACACAACCATTTTTGGTAGAAGAACCTACCCATGTGAAATATTAAGGGAACATGCCATGTAGGGGTTATACACATCATGTATCCATGTTTTGAAAAACCTTAATTCATTATTTCTCTTGTTCCCCTCTTGTACTTTTGAATTTCAGTCCTTGATAATATTAATCTAAGGAGTGTGCTTAACCTTGCAGATTCATGCCACCGAGACGTCCTCCGGTTTTACGCCAGATACAAGGCAATGATTAGACACCGGACATGGTAGATCAGGGACTACCAGTGGACCCTCCAGTTATGCCTATCTTGGCACCATCTATTAATCCAGATACAGGTGCCAATGCACAATTCTGAGAAGACTTCATGAGGTTTATGTAGACCATCCGAGGAGCACCGTATCCTGCCCTGTCTATGGTAGATTTGACACTAGTATTTCCGCAGCAGCATCCTCCCACCTTCTCAGGGGATAGAGGACCTCAGGCTACATAGTCATAGTTAGAATCCATGTTGTCTATCTTTGACCATCTCGAGACGCCTCCAGAGAGGAGGGTGAAGCGCGCTATGTACATGCTTCGGGATTCCTCCACGAGATGGTGGGCTATGATATCACAGGTGGGATGCCAGCAAGTTATGTATTGGGATGAGTTCCAGCATACCTTCTATGACTACTTCTACCCAGAGACTTTGAGGGCCGATCAAGTTTGAGAGTTCATGATTTTGGAGCCGGGTACTCTACCGATCATGGAGTATTCTTCTCGCTTCACAGAGCTACAGCGCTTCACACCTGTTCTAGGAGGTGATGAGTTATTCATAGAAAGGAATTTTGAGGATGGTATGAGGCATGACATCTGATATCAGGTGAACATATTCAGGTTGACAACTATATCTTCCATAGTCAACCAAGCGCTGATCACATAGCACAACCTGAGGGATTCCGGAGCTGTGGTCCCAAACGGTTCAGCATCCAGAGTTGGTGCTTCTCTGGCTGATAGTAGAAAGCACCGTAGAGAGTCTACACATAGAGATCCAAATAGGTGAGATACATCTTCATGTATCTAGGTGTTATGCTACCAGTTTTGGAAGGGTGGGCATATGAGTCCACATTTCCTGAGAGACCCAGTTGAGTGCCAATCTTGTAGCAAGATGAGTTATCTTCAGCATTTATGTCAGTTTTTATCACCAGCAGCTGATGACAGAGGTTCTTCTATGACTCCTCGTTCAGGAGAAGGACCACTAGTTTCTCATCTATCTAGGAATTAGAGTTCGTTCGGCCATTCAAGCTGAGGTGGATGTTATGGCCGTGGTAGCCAGTCTCCAAGCTTTCAAAGACAACAGGGTGGATCAACTCTGGGTGGTGAGGCAGGGTCATAAGGCCGCAGTATAGGTCATACTTTTATAGTGGAGTAGACCCAGTAGGATAAGGATCCTAGACCCTTTACAGTTTGAGGAAATATTCTAGTTGCCTCAGTTTTAGCTTCTGATATTTTCGATACAGGGGATTCCCATAGTTTCATATATATTTCTATTTTGGAGAGCCTTAGGCTCTGTATCTTTACTTCTGCTGATATCATGATTCTAGACACTCTATTGGGTACTAGAACAGCTAGGGTACATTAGTTCAAGGATTTAAATCTTGAGTTTGGTGGGTGTCACTTCTTATGGGACCTTTATGTCTTAGAGATGACGGACTATGACATCATTCTTGGAATGAATTGGTTAGTTCCCTTTCAAGATGTTGTTAATTGCTATCACTGTAGGGTGAATTTCACATCACAAGAGGGAGGTTTGTTTCTACATAAGGTCAAAATGTGATGTCCAGGCGAGCATAGTGGGATCCAAGCATCGTGATTTGGGAGGAGTTATAGCCTAGATTTCTAGTCTGTATCTAGATGACTAGGGGACTTCACAGATGGAATTTCCTTCAATAGTGGATTGTTTCATAGATTTCTTTCCAGAGTACTTTTCAGGTTTGCCTCCAGAACGAGATATAGAATTTTCTATTAAACTTATTCCAGGAGTGACACCGGTGTACATTCCTCCTTATAGGATGGCTACACCATAGTTACAAGAGATTAAGAAGTAGTTAGAGAAGTTTCAGTAAAAGGGATTCATATGACCCAATACTTATCCTTGGGGTTTGCATGTCCTGTTTATGAAGAAGGCATATGGTACCCCCAGACTTTGTGTGGATTATCGAAAGATGAACCATTTGACGGTCAAGAACCGATATCCCTTATCGAGGATTAATGATCTATTTGATTAGCTTCGAGGATTCTGGGTATTCTCAAAGATTGACTTGAGGTCCGATTATCATCAGTTGTGCGTTCAACCATTATATATACCTCTTATAACCTTTTTGAGTAGGTATGGTCTATACGAGTATGTGGTTATGTAGTTCGGTCTCACGAATGCACCAACAAATTTTATGGCACTGATGAACCGAGTTTTCCATCCATACTTGGATTCTTTTATGGTGGTTTTCGTGGACGATATCATGGTTTACTCTCATACTTGACATAACCATGCTACCCATATTGAGATAATTTTGAGTACACTAAGAGAGAATTAGTTATATGATAAGATCTCAAAATTCCACTTTTGGATAGACCAGATTCATTTCTTGGGTCATGTTATATCAGAGATAAGAGTATCAATAGACCCAGAGAAAGTGAGAGCAGTAGTTTCTTGGGAGCAACCGAAGAATTTATTTGAGGTATAGAGTTTTCTAGGGCTGGATGGTTACTAAAAACATTTTATACAGATATTTTCATGCTTAGCATCACTGCTGATGGGCCTAAATAAGAAGGGAACGAAGGACTTGTGGACATATTCCTACAATTCAGCCTTCTAGGAGCTGAAAGGGAGGTTGACTTCAGCACTGATACTAGTTTTTCTAGATCCAGGAAAGATCTGTACTATTTACTGTGATGCTTTAGGTATCGGGCTGGGAGTAGTGCTTATACAGGAGGAAGGAGTCGTTACGTACGAGTCTTGGAAGTTGAGGCCACATGAGAGGAATTACCCGACGCATGATCTTGAGTTGGCTATAGTTGTTCATGATTTACACTGTTGGAGACATTATCTTTTGGGAGATCATTTTTTTGGTTTTCAACAACCAAAAAATTCTCAAGTATATCTTCACTCAGCATGATCTGAATTTGAGACAGTGAAGGTGAGTTGAATACCTTTAGTACTTTGATTTTGAGCTTGCCTACACACCTGGGAAAGGCAACACAATGGATGATGTATTGAGCAGAAGGACTTAGATACAAGCAGTTTAGGAGGCCAGCAGTGAGTGGAAGCTTATGAACCTATTCTCTGAGATGCATTTGGAGGTGGACGATAGATAGAGGAAGACATTCCTTTCTTCTGTAGCTGTTACCTCTACTCTTCTGGATCAAGTGAGAATGAGGAAATTATCAAATTCTGAAGGCCTAGTCCTATGAGAGAGTGTGTTAGGAGAGGACCCTATTCCTAGATGGATAGTAGGAAAGGATGATATCTTTCATTTTCATGGGCGCGTATGGGTGTTAGTAGACATACGTGAGGAGATGATGTGGGATTTTCATTCTTCAGTTTGGGCAGTTCATCCTGGTGTCACTATGATGTATGAAGACCTACACTTTTAGTATTGGTGGCCAGGTATTAAGAGAGATGTTACATGTTTTTTCATGAGATTATCCACTTATCAACAGGTAAAGGTGGAGCATCAGCGACCAGCAGGGATTTTTCAGCAGTTACCCATTCCTGAGTGGAAGTGCAATGATGTCACGATGGACTTCCTGACAGGCTTATTGAGGTCACCTCAAGGAAATGATGCAGTTTGGGTTGTCATAGATAGACTCACGAAGGCTGCACACTTACTGATCAAGGTGACCTTTAGTGTTAATGAGCTGGGAAGGTTGTACATCTAGGAGATTATACATTTACATAGGGTTCCACACTCCAAAGTTTCAGACAGGGATGCCCGTTTCACTTCTCGGGTTTGGAAGGGATTATAGAGGGATTTGGATACATAGGTACTTCTAAGTATAGCTTACCATTCCCAGACAAATGGCCAGTCTGAGCGTACAATTCAGGAGCTGGAGGTCATGCTTCAAGCATGCATCCTAGATTTTGGAGGTTCTTGGGAGAATCACATACCTCTGGTGGAGTTTGCCTACAATAATAGTTTTCAAACAACTATTCATATGGAACCTTACAAGGATTTATACAGTAGGCCATGCCGATCACCCCTATATTGGATGGAAGAATGAGAGGCAACTATGCCGGGACCTTGTCTTATCTATTAGACCATAGAGCATGTGGAGTTGATTCGGAAGAGGATGTCTACTGCACAGTCACAACAGAAGTCTTATGTTGATCGACGAAGATAAACTCTAGAGTTCGAGGTCGGAGATCAAGTTTTTCTACGTGTCACATCGAGGTTGGGACATAGGAGGATTATGAGATAGGGTAATCTTTCGTTGAGATACATCAAATGATTTGAGGTTTTAGAGAGAGTCGAGTCAGTTTCCTATCAGTTGCAGTTACCTCAAAGGTACTAAGCTATGCATGACGTCTTCCATGTTTCCCAGCTACACTGTTACTTCTCAAACATGTCTCATGTTTTTCCACCCGAGGAGGTTGAGTAGGAGGTGGACACATTGTTAAAGGATCATCCTATCCATATTGTTGATCGCAGTGCGAAGGTTCTCTGTGGATGGTTTGTACCTCTGGTATGGGTGCTATGGCAGCATGGGCGAGTACAAGATGAGACTTGGGAGAGGGAGACCGATTTAAGATCGTAGTGGCTGAAACTATTCGAAGATTATTATTATTCTTCGCTACCTTGTTAGGGAAATTCGGGGATGAATTTATTTAATGGGGGAAGCTGTTTCTTGATATGATTATCATATAACCTATAAATAAAATAAGATTAATTTAATGTAACAAATATTATTGAATAAGTGATAGGATCACTCATAGTTCAAATGGTGCCATTTTTTCATAGTTGAATAGAACATATGAATGAGCTATGTGATATTCATTGTAGAGACCCAAAGCTTGACATACATGGACATTACATTACTTTTGTAAAATAATTAATACATAACAAAAAGAGACACACAAGGACCATAATAGTTTAGTGTCTTTGAAAACTCAAAACGTAATCTTCTAATCATGATGAAAGATCTTCAACATCTCCCATAAAGATCTTCGCCTTTTGGTTTTCTTACCTAAAACCTTTCTTTAAATACTGTGTAAAAGAAAACATATAAAGGGTGATCTCAAATGCTCAGTAAGGGTAAGCATGGATAAAATAAAACAAATCATATACATTTGAACTTAAAAACATGAACATAATGTTTAAACATCAAAATCTTGGGAAATGACATAAAACATGGCAGTACATAAGGCATAGATCATAAAGAAACATTAATCATGATAAAATAGCATGGGAATAAAACATGTGATTGTGGCAACCATTAAGCACATGATATGATTTCCATAGTAGCCAAGTCATTGCTTTGAAGACCATCTTAGTGGACAAAGTCCCTTTCTGAATCGAGTTCACTCCTCGTTCCAGTCCTGTATTACTGAACCGGATTAACTTACCGTTCCAGCCATGTATATATCATGAGATATAAATCTTTACCCAATTCATTAGAGGGAGATATAGTTCCCACCCATCTCATAATTAAATCATTCTTTCATGTGCCACAAAATCATAAATCATACATCATAGCATAACCCATGTAATAGAATGGGATTCTTAAACATCATGCCATCATAACATAATCCATATATAAAAAAATGGATATCATTTAATCATAAGAATAATCAAACCATGTAAATAATGGAGACATTATACTTGAAAGAAAAACATATTAAATAATGTCATTTTAGATGGAAAATATTTTTGATAAAACACTTGAAATGAAATCTTGAGGAAAACATCCTTTTTTCTTCAAAATCATTTTCTTTTCATAAAATGCCATGAAATTTAAAAAGAAAAGTGTTTTGTTGAAAATAATAATGCAATCTTGTATAGGATGTTTCATGAAAATGAGACATTTTGGAACCATAAAAATATGTTCACGCCGTATAAGTTAAAAATAACATTCTCCTCGTACTTTTGTCGGAAAAGTCAAAAAGTACCTCGTATGTTAAAAAAAAGAAAGATTCCTTACATACCATGTAGAAAAAGTCAAAAATGGTTAAAAAGGACTTTAAACATACATGAAACCATTTTTAGAAAACAGGGACATGGATGATAAATATAACCCTAGTAAATACTTACGAATAAACAATCTCAGATAAAAACGATATTGGAAAAGTTATCCCTTACCTTACGTCTGATATGCTTCGTATGTATCCGAAACTCCTATATAATGATTTAAATAATGTCATTGACTTATTATAGAATCATATTATTTGTTATAATATCATATATGGTTCACTTATGACTTTATATTACCCGTTCTTTTGTAAATTCCATCTTAAAGCAGCATTTTGGGTAAAATCGTTTCATTTATCATACGTGTTTCGACTTTTTGTTCTTGATATTATTACTTATATACTGATTTAAATAATTCCATAATGTAAAAAATTATTTATATATAATATATATTCAGCATATACATATATATATTATAGATCGATAAATGGAATGAAATACACCGTTCATGGAGACGGTAGGCCGTACATACACATGAACGTTGTTTTCGTTTCCTTATTAAATTGAATGGAATTAAGTAGATGAGATGCATATATATATACATAAATAAAGTATCATTATTATGTCATATATTTCATTATTATTCATTATATATACTTTATAATCATTCATGAATGGTAAACATGGAGAATGAAGCTCATCGCGTCGTGGAGATGGTAGTCCGTACGAACACACGAGCGATGATATCATTCCCATTATCATGGAATTTTATTGAAGTGTATGTATAATATTTCAGAATCAATAACACTTTATAATAATTATATATAGTTATTTATTTACACCATTATACCCATCCAAGTAAGGTGGTGGTCGAAAACAGATTACACCACGGCGTGGAGACGTTATTCCGTACACACGCACGCACAGTGATTTAATTTTCTGTAGGATGGATAGAAGGTTAAATAAGTTTGTTTCATATTTATAATAACATATAAGTATATAAGTAATACTGATGTTATTACTTTATAATGAGACAACTAAAGAATAATAAGTAGAAGAAGAAAGAAACTTGAGAGAATCGGAAGAAGAGATTACCTCTTATTCGACACACCTCCTTTAAGCTTCCTCTTAAGGAAGTAGAGTTGGTCTTTTGAGAAGACCAGAACCTCCAGAATGTTTCTAGGGAAGTGGAGAAGAGAAATGGGCAGGGTATTTCCAAGCTTCAAGCCTCAAAAGGGTTTGAAGAGAAGATGGAAGGAGTGCCCTTTTTATAAAGAAGGAGAGGGGCACCTTTGGAAAAACTTAAAATATTATTTTATAATAAAGTAATATTCGGTTTTTAATAGCTAAAAATTGATTTATTTCTAAGATAAGGTGGGTATGGGTCTAAATACTCTCAAAAAATAGATTTTAGACAGGTTTGGGTCATTATATTAACCTTATATTTTAGTTTTAACTCTTAGTTAATTAGATTGACATTTACCATGTCACTTTGTATTTTTATATTATTTAGTTAATAAACTTACCATATACATCCAAGAGACCCCCAAGTGGTCCATTAATCATAAAAATATCATTATATAAGATTCTTGGACAAACCTTATATTTTTAGGAATATAATAACAATTAATAATATAATATTTGTTTTAAAAACTATTTTATGTCAATTTTCACACTATTTGGTAATGGATTTTTGTGAAAATCATAACAGAATTATTAGTTCTAAAAAATTTAATTAATTAAATAATAACATGTCATATTAACCTATAAAATTATTGTAATTCATAAAAAGTCTCAAATTACATTTATTTTGGTATTTATAACATCAATTATTTTAATATTTCATTATTTAGGTAATTACTACATCACCTTTGTGTCATAAATAACTTATATTATTTAATGTCTAAAAATTATAAATAAAATACCATTAGGTAGGAAATATTTTTATCTTTCTAATGAATATTTATAGTCGAATTTATCTTATGTATAACCAAATATTAAAAATGATTTAGCTATTAAACATTGATTTTAACTATTTTAACCCTTCTTTAAATAAATTAATAATAAATGTCCTAATCTAATACAAGTGGTCCTAAATGGTCATATTTTATTCCTAAGGTTGTTTTTGGTCTAATTACACTTATCCAATAGAATTAGGACATGTGTTAGGGTAATAATACTATCATTTTTACCCTTAATTACCCTATTTACTTTTAACCTTGGTAAATAAAAGTAAAAAGTTACTATTCACAAAAAATTATTTTCATCTCATTGAACCACATTTTAGTCCTTGATATTAACTGTGTCTCTCGGATTTTCGAAATTCCACTCACAGAAGCGGTAAAATTAAGTTTTATGTGAATTTCCAAATTCTCCTAGGAGGTGGGTAAAAGACGGTGAAAAGTTCAAATTTTTTTTATAAATCTAAAATTATTATAAAATGACTCCAATTAATTACATTGAACTTATATAGGTATTATGTATCAATTTTGACCTAAAATAAATTTAAATAAAATAAATAATTATTTAAATAAAAAGTCAGTTTTTAAATAGTAACCCAATTTTTTCACTATTCATCAAAAATTGAAAGTTTTCAGAAAAATACCAAAAATCCACCCTAGGCTAATTTTGATATTCTAAATCAAAAATTGAAGTCCATTTTGAAAGATAAAATTTATAAAATTTCAAAAAGTGGGTATTACTATTTATAACAACTAGTTTATATAATATTTTAATAACATATCGTTGTTTAGTGAAACTCGATATTGCGTACAACACACGCTATCATGGAAGGTCACGATTGCGTGTAAAACAAGCCAAGTCAAGGATGAGTATAGTGCAAGATCTTTTTGGTGTAGCGTACAACACAAGACATCAATGAAATTAAAAATAATATTTTTCATAAAATCTCGGGGTGTTACATTCTATCCCCCTTAAAATGAATTTCACCCTCAAAATTCATCAGGGTTATAAATGGTTTACTACTTGAAAGTTTCTTTTATAGAAACCCACATCGTAAAAAGGAATACCAATACTTGACTTTAAAAAGTAACGTATGAAACGTAACGGTTACCCAAATTAACTAATCACTGGGTTTCCACATAGGAGAACATGGGTGAAAATATGGATATGGAAGAGAAATATAACCATCAACTTCTGATGAAGAGTGGTTGAGGACATGGCTATGAAAAATCCAACAATCACAAAGCCATAAATTTGTGATGATCTAAGGTATCATCCGATTCATCAGATATGAGAGCACTAGGACAACATTTTTTTGTTTTCATGATCATTTCCCTAAAGTTGAAGAATTTGAATTAGAAGAAATACTTACTTTATTTCGGTATCATCACACCGTTGCTCGTGCCTCGAACAATTTCCACTTCATCTCTTAAAGAAATGAAGTTGAATTTTTCTTCTATGAAGTGTTAGTAGATTATGCGATAGAATGAAGTTGAATTTGTCTTCTACTAACTAGTGACTTTCTGTAGGCTAGTGGTTGGTGATAAAGGCATGTCGCACTTTGGTTGTGGGTTCGATTCCCGCATCCTTGTCCGACGTGATGGGTTGTCGCCCATCCTACGATTTGTACTTTTTCTAAAACTATACTATTATAACATTCTATCAATAATATCAAAAAAAAAAAAATTATAGCCTTAAACAATACTAACTTATGTTCAACATAATGCATTCGAATCTTTAGGCTTATCCAAAATACTTCTTTCCAAACTCATAGTATAAAGAGAATGATTACTAAAAAGGTCATATAACAAGCATGTGAATACCATCATTTATCCCTCATGTGTCTTGTTGGTCACATTCCAATCATGTGAATACCTTAATCATGTATTCCCTTGAAAAATGAATACCCATTGAACCTTAGTGAAAACATGAATGCTTTCAAAAGTTAACTCTTTCCACATACCAAAATCCAAAAATTCTATATACTCAAACCATGATATAACTATGTCTTTATATCAGTCATGAGCTCATGAATACTGTCAAACATTTTATTTTCTCCTTATCCCTTCATTATGCGCATATCATCTTCTTTCCAAAAATATCTCAATCACTTTCCATGGTTACCGGTACCATAAAATTATTGAAAACCACAATAGACCAATACATAAATATTCCAATATTCCACGATACTATATACAACATTATTTTGGAATCCCATTACATAAACACTTAATCACTCCACCACATCGTTTTCATATTCAACATCGCCAATAGTGATCACATGTGACTTCCCTTTGTCCTTTGCCTTAAGTGGTTTCTCATGTCGATCATAATTAACCCTTGGATTAGGGAATTGATTAGCATAATGCCCCATTTCATTGCACTTGAATCATTGAAGTGTTGGTGGTGAATTCTCTGTAGTCTTTTCTTTATTCACATCATTAGCAACCCTTTTTCCATTACTTCGACACTCAGCTGCTCGATGACCTTCTTTTCCACACTTAAAACATTTTCTCGTCCCTTTAAGACAATCTCCACCATGCTTCTTTCTACACTTTGAGCATAAAGAAACATTCATCTTCTTTTAACCATTGTTCTGGGATTTCTCCTTGAAATCCATCTTTAGTTTCTTGTCCAAACCATGAGATGGATATGTAACACCAACTTCCATTTATAACTTGATAGCACAACACACAATTTCATCATAGCTACTGAAATCTCTTATAGCTAATTCCCTTCGAAGACTTGGTCTTAAGCCACTGAATAATTGATCAACTTTACTTTCAGGTTGGATGATAAAGCCAGATGCATACCTTGCAAGCCTTGTAAAATTTGATTCGTATATACCAACAGATTCATCATCCTTTTGCTTAAGCTTAAGGAACTCCTTTTCCATCTTTGTTTTAAGAATACGAGGGAAGTACTTACTAAAAAACAAGTTGTTGAACTCGTCCCATTCCATGGATTCAATTTCATCTTGGGGCCTTGTATTCTTAATTAGAGTCCACCACTAGTCTACTTCACCTTCTAAATGGTAAACAGATATAATGACTTTATCATGTTCCAAACAGCGAAGTATGGAAAATATCTTTTCAATGGTACTGATCCATTGTTCAACAACAAGTGGATCAGAAGACCCATTGAAAGAAGGTGGATGTTGCCCCATGAAGGACTCAATAGAATATTGTTCCCTTCTCTGCTCTTTCAGAAGTCTATAATGATTCATATCTTGTGTAAGTATAGCAATAAGATTTTGCACTCCATCTCTAATAACATTGGTTTGTTCAGGAGGACAATCATTGCATTGTCCATTACATTGATCAACACGGTTCCTTCGGGTTCCAGCCATCATCTAAAACCCAAAAAGAATAGTGTGAGAGGTGAAAATCATGTTAGGGAAAACAACATAATAAAGGGGGAGTACCTTCGATACCTAACATCTTAGGTTTAATTCTAATATCATTATCGTAATTCTAGGACTATAAACTATACTTATACTTAACCTTAGGGACATCCCTAGACATACCTTAGAAATATCTATAGGGATCTCACTAAAGTTTTCACATCCTAGTTTCCAAAGGTTAAAAAACCTTTCCTCTGATACCAACTGTAGAGACCCAAAGCTTGACGTACATGGACATTACATTACTTTTTCAGAATACTTAATACATAACAAAAAGAGACACACAAGGACCATAATAGTTTAGTGTCTTTGGAAACTCGGAACGTAATCTTCTAATCGTGGTGAAAGATCTTCAACATCTCCCATAAAGATCTTCCCTTTTTGGTTTTCTTACCTAAAACCTTTCTTTAAATCCTGGGGAAAAGAAAAAATATAAAGGGTGATCTCAAATGCTCAGTAAGGGTAAGCATGGATAAAATAAAACAAATCATATACATTTGAACTTAAAAACAAAAAACATAATGTTTAAACATTAAAATATTAGGAAATGACATAAAACATGGCAGTACATAAGGAATAGATCATAAAGAAACATTAATCATGATAAAATAGCATGGGAATAAAACATGTGATTGTGGAAACCATTAAACACATGATATGATTTCCATAGTAGCCAAGACATTGCTGCCAAGACCATCTTAGTGGACAAAGTCCCTTTCTGAATCAAGTTCACTCCTCGTTCCAGTCCTGTATTACTGAACCAGATTAACTTACCGTTCCATCCATGTCTATATCATGAGATATAAATCTTTACCCAATGCATTGGATAAAGATATAGGTCCCACCCATCTTATAATGAAATAATTCTTTCATGTGCCACAAAATCAAAAATCAAAAATCATAGCATAACCCATGTAATAGAATGAGATTCTTAAACATCATGCCATCATAACATAATACATATATAAAAAATGGATATCATTTCATCATAAGAAGAATGAAACCATGTAAATAATGGAGACATTATACTTGAAACATAAACATATTAAATAATTTCATTTTAGATGGAAAATATTTTTGATAAAACACTTGAAATGAAATATTGATGAAAATATCCTTTCTTATTCAAAATCATTTTATTTTCACAAAATTCCATGAAATTTTAAAAGAAAAGGGTTTTGTTGAAAATAATCATGAAATCTTGTATAGGATGTTTCATGAAAATGAGGCATTATGAAACTGTAAAAATCCTTTCACGCCGTATAAGTTAAAAATAACATTCTCATCGTACTTTTTTCAGAAAAGTCAAAAAGTACCTCGTATGTTAAAAAAAAGAAAGATTACTTGCATTCCATGTAGTAAAAGTCAAAAATGGTTAAAAATTAATTTAAACATACATGAAACCATTTTTAGAAAAGAGGGACATGGATGATAAATATAACCCCAGTAAATACTTACGAATAAACAATCTCGGATAAAAATGAGATTGGAAAAGTTATCCCTTACCTTACATCCGATATGCTTCGTATGTATCCGAAACTCCTGTATAATGATTTAAATAATGTCATTGACTTATTACAGAATCATATTCTTTGTTATGATATCATATATGGTTCACTTATGACTTTATATTACCCGTACTTTTGTAAATTCCATGTTAAAGCAGCATTTTGGGTAAAAGCGTTTCATTTATCATACGTGTTTCGACTTATTGTTCTTGATATTATTACTTATATAATGATTTAAATAATTACAAAATTTAAAACATGATTTATATATAATATATATTCAGTATATACATATATATATGATAGATCGATAAATGGAATGAAATACACCGTTCATGGGGACGGTAGGCCATACGTACGCATGAACGTTGTTTTCGTTTCCTTATTGAATTGAATGGAATTAAGTAGATGACATACATATATATATACATAAATACAGTATCATTATTATGTCATATATTTCATTATTATTCATTATATATACTTTATAATCATTCACGAATGGTTAACATGGAGAATGAATCTCATCACGTCGTGGAGACGGTAGTCCGTACGAACACACGGGCGATGATATCATTCCATGATCGTGGAATTGTATTGAAGTGTATGTATAATATTTCAGAATCAATATCACTTTACAATAATCATATATAGTTATTTATTTACACCATTATACCCATCCAAGTAAGGTGGTGATCTAAAACAGATTACACCACGGCGTGGAGACGGTATTCTGTACGTACGCACGCACGGTGATTTCATTTTCCGTAGGATGGATAGAAGGTGAAATAAGGTTGTTTAATATTTATAATAACATATCAGTATATAAGTAATACTTATGTTATTACTTTATAATGAGACAACTAAAGAATAATAAGTAGAAGAAGAAAGAAACTTGAGAGAATCAGAAGAAGAGATTACCTCTTCTTCGACGCACCTCCTTTAAATATCCTCTTAAGGAAGTAGAGTTGGTCTTTTGGGAAGACCAGAACCTCAAGAATGTTTCTAGGTAAGTGGAGAAGATAAATGGTCATGGGTTGGCCGAGATTAAAGTCTCAAAAGGGTTTTAAGAGTAGAGGGAAGGGGTGCCCTTTTTATAAGGGAGGAGAGGGGCACCTTTGGAAAAACTTAAAATATTACTTTATAATAAAGTCATATACAATTTTTAATATCTCTAAATTGATTTATTTAGAAAATAAGGTGGGTATGGGTCGAAATAATCTCAACCAATAGATTTTAGATATTTTTGGGTCATTATATTAACCTTATCTTTTAGTTTTAACTCTTAGTTAATTAGATTTACATTTACCATGTCACTTTGTATTTTTATATTATATAGTTAATAAAATTACCATATACATAAAAGCGACCCCCAAGTGGTCCATTAATGATACACCTATCATTATATAAGCATGGTGGACGATCCTTATATTTTTAGGAATATAATAACAATTAATAATATAATATTTGTTTTAAAAACTATTTTATGTCAATTTTGACACTATTTGGTAACGGATTTTTGTGAAAATAATAACAGAATGATTAGTTCGAAAAAAGTTAACTAATTCAATAATAACATGTCATATTAACCTATAAAATTAGTGTAATTCATAAAAAGTCTCAAATTACATTTATTTGGGTATTTATAACATCAATTATTTTAATATTTCATTATTTAGGTAATTACTGCATCACCTTTGTGTCATAAATAATTTATATTATTTAATGTCTAAAAATTACAAATAAAATACCATTAGGTAGTAAATCGTTTTATCTTTATAATGAATATTTATTGTCGAATTTATCTTATTTATAACCAAATATTAAAAATTATTTAGTTATTAAACATTGATTTTAACTATTTTAACCCTTCTTTAAATAAATTAATAATAAATGTCCTAATCTAATCCAAGTGGACCTAAATGGTCACATTTTATTCCTAAGGTTGTTTTTGTTCGAATTAAAATTATCCAATAGAATTATGACATGTGTTAGGGTAATAATAATATCATTTTTACCCTTAATTACCCTATTTACTTTTAACCGTGGTAAATAAAAGTAAGAAGTTACTATTCACCAAAAATTATTTTCATCTCATTGAACCACATTTTAGTCCTTGATATTTACTGTGTCTCTCGGATTTTCGAAATTCTACTCACAGAAGCGGTAAGATTAAGTTTTATGTGAATTTCCAAATTCTCCTAGGAGGTGGGTAAAATAAGGTGAAAAGTTCAATAAAATTTTTATATATCTAAAATTATTATAAAATGACTCCAATTAATTAAATTGAAATTATATAGGTATTATGTATCAATTTTGAACTAAAATAAATTTAAATAAAATAAATAATTATTTAAAAAAAGTCGGTTTTTAAATAGTAACCCAGTGTTTTCACTATTCATCAAAAATTGAAAGTTTTCAGAAAAATACCAAAAATTCACCCTAGGATAATTTTGATATTCTGAATCCAAAAATGAAGTCCATTTTGAAAGATAAAATTTATAACATTTTAAAAAGTTGGTATTACTATTCATAACGGTTAGTTTATATAATATTTTAATAACATATCGTTGTTTAGTGAAACTCAATATTGCGTACAACACACACTATTGTGGAAGGTCGTGATTGAATGTAAAGCAAGCCAAGTCAAGGATGCATGTAGTGCAAGCTCCTTTTGGTGTAGCATACAATACAAGACATAAATGAAATTAAAAATAATATTTTTCGTAAAATCTCAGGGTGTTACATTCATCATCTGAAATCCATTGTTCATGAACTCCACTGAAGTCAAGTTCGATCTGATTAAAAAATAATAATTGATTGCTCATTTCATCATCAACATTTACCTCTTTATGGTCCATGTGGTTTTGTTTTGTGGGATACTTAGATTCAAAATAATTAGAGTAGAACAAATAAATTTCCTCTTGCAAATAAGCTTCTGCAATTGAGCCTTCAACTGAAGCTTTGTTACATACTTTTTTCTTCAATTTTTACATGCATATCTAGAATATGTACATCCATCAGAACTGTACAGGACCTCCAAAATTTTCTTCATGTGGAAAATTTAATATCAAATGTTCCTTTGCGTCAAAGAATGCTGACATGAATATTTTTTCAAGTTTACATAAAATTAAAACAACATCTTCTTGCAGTATTCTTAGTGAATTGTAGTCTATTTTTGCCACAAAAATATCTCGGAAAAAATATGATATGTCCGTTATTACATCCCAAATCATAAAATTCAACAAACTTATTAATAAAATCAGTATAAGTATTTCCATTATAACATGATAGTCATAACTTTTTAATCCAGTAATATGACCATTCCTAACACATCTTTCCAAATTGGAAGCATAACCATATGGAAGTCTCAAATATAAAATTCACTGAAATAATAAAAATCAATTATCTTTGGATAATGTATAAGTTGCTTTTGGCTTCATTAACTTATGTGATCTGACATTTTCAAATAGTTCAAGTTCTGGTCACCTAAAAATTTGGGTAAGATCTAATCATGCCTTTACATTATCTTTGGTCTTACCTAGTGTATCCAAAACTGTATGAAATAAATTATAAAAACAATTCTTCTCAATATTAATGACATCAAATATGATATGGACCAACAAATCAGACCAATATGGAAGATCCCAAAAAATACTTCGTTTTATCCAATCATGTTTTTTCCCAAAGCCATTAATTTTCTATTGGTTTATTATTGGTCCAAATGTGATGGGTGGTAATGAAGAGACAATTTATTTTACCTCTGTACCTAAGATCATTATTGTAGCTTCATCACTTTCAATTATACCTTTTCTGAAATGATATTTTTTTCATTCTAAAAGGATAATTGGTTAGAAGGAATCTGTGATAACAGTAAAAAAACAAGGTTTTTTTCCATTGACGATCATAAACACTTTGTTTTATCTCATATAATATAGACATGATTTTGGAGCATGTGTAGTCCAACCAGATAACATACAATATGCTAGGAAGTCACTAATTGTCTACATCAATACATTTTCAGTATAAAATTCTATTTCGAAGCAACATCATATGTACTAACACCATTACTCCACAATAATTTTAACTCATTAATCAATGGTTTCAAATAAACATCGATATTATTTTTAATATGTCCTAAAATTAATAAGGTTAGAAATATATATGGCTCCTTAATCAACATCCAAGGAGGTAAATTGTATGGAGTTATAAAGATAATTCAACATGAATACCAACTATTGTAAGAACCAAATGGATACAAACTGTTAGTAGAAATGCCCAATCAGGCATTTTGGGATTCTAAAGCAAAAGATGGATGCAATTTGTTAAAAAATTTCCATGAATCACCATTAGAGAGATGATTTAATCTTTTACCAGTTGAAATATTAGTTTTGTGCCATGACATCAATGACGCTATGTTCTAAGACATAAATAAACACTATAATCTGTGTGCAATCAGAAAATATCTCAACTATTATATAGGAATCAATCCAGACTTCCCTTTTTGAGCCTTTTTATACCTCAATTTTCCACATGTGGGACAACTATCCAACGACTCATTTTCACCATAATATAAGATTCAATCATTTGAACATACATGAATCTTATGATAACCAAGACCCATATTATGAACCAGCCTCTTGATCTCATAGAAATTTTTAAGCAACACATTTCCTTTAGGTAACAGTGTTTTAACCAAAGTGAACATCTAATCAAAACAACTATTTGAAATTCCATTATCTGATTTAATAGCCATAAATTTTTCAACCACTTCAAATTTTCTTTTCGTGCACCCATGATATAAGGATTCATTAGTGGACCTCAACAACTCATAAAATTGAGATGGTTCCAACTTAAGATTTAAATCAATATCATCTCGAGTTTTTGTTTTTTGAAAAGATAGACTAGCCACATCATGTACTAAATTTTGAAATCGTTATGGATCCAGAACCAAATTATTAGTATCTTATTTGGAACTACATTCACCGTATTGATACCAAAAAACATAATTTGGTTGAAAACCAAAATGAAATATATAACTTCCAACGTTGTCAAATGTGTGAAACCTCCTCAGAGCACATTTTTTTAAAAGGACACTTAATTTTCCATTCTGAAACAAATTCTAGTTTTGATGATGAAAATTCTAAGAAAGTTCCAACGCCCTAAATATATAAAAGATTTAAACCAGAACTGTTTGGATTCTTGCGCTGATCTATCTAAGCATGATCATCTAATAATGACTATTTTTGACTTCCTTGTTCCAAATTTCTCTAAAAAATATAAAATAATTAGTTTTTTTGAATAATTAGATATAAGACAAACACTATCCAAAAAAGAGAAGAAATTTAAATTCACTTTTCTAGAAACTTATAATAATATCTATTATTTCATAGTTATTTATAGTATTTTTTTAAAATTTATACTAATATATACCAATTTATCATAATTTATACTAATTACCTCTAATTATTAGTAATTATAGCTAATTTATAATAATTAATGATAATTATGAGCGACAAAATTTCTAGGGAATTGGAAACAAAATCTTTTTCTCGATGGTTTATCTCTTTGAAACTTTCTCTAACTGAATTCACTAAAAAAAGCTTTTCTGATGTATGAATATCCATTTTCATATGCATAATAATGAAGAGTAGGGAGGCCTCTCCATGCTCTTCACCATTATTGTGCATAAAAAATGGATATATGTACGTCAGAACATATTTTTTATAGTGATTTTAGTCATAGAAAATTGCAAGAAGATGAGTCATCAGGAAAAATAGCCTCTTTTTCCCAACTTCTCATCACCTTTCAACTTTCTCTCACTAAAATCAGTATGAAAAATATACTTTGACGTACGCATATCAATTCTAGTGAATAAAAATGTAATGCCCCGACCCCAGTTACCCAGAGTCGGTGCATTATTGCATAACATTGGCATGATCACAAAAGATCACGTCTCAAAAGACCGATTAGTTTAGAAGCCTTGGAAACACTAGATACATTCATAAATGTTACATTACATCATAAGGTGAAAAACTACAATAACAAAGTCTCCATAGTCCACACTCATATCCACTTATGACTATCCCTGCAGGTCATTCATAAAATACTTCTTTACATCCTGGAAAATATTAAAACATTAAAAGGGGTGAGCACAGATGCTCAGTAAGGATAACAATATAGCAGAAGCTTTCATAAATAAACATTAACATTTAAGGCAATGTATAACTAAAACAAAAGCCTTTTAAACTTGAACTTTAGCATAATATGTCAAAAGTAAAATGAAATAATGCCATTTACTTACTCACATGGATATTCTACTAGTCGAATAATCACATGAAATATCAATAACCACTTTCATAATGATGGAAATGCATAATTCCAGACTATCATAACCACGTAGCCAAGGCCTCGTGCCAAGACCACAAATAAGATTTTGTCAAGGCCTCGTGCCAAGACACTAGTTTGTCTCATGAGACCTACCGATGCATCGAGGAGATATAGCGGGCTCCACCCATCACTTATTAAGTCCAATGCATTCCTCATATAAATAGGTTTAAACATATCATAAACCATAACATAATCGTATCACATAAAACATGCATAAAGGAAACATAAAATTTCCACATTTCAATCACAAGATATCAATACAACACATTGATATAATAAAAACACTTTCAAAACCATTTTCAATACCAAAATAAAAGAAAGTTAAAACTTTGTATTCATTTTTCATTAAAAAAACGTTATGGCTTGCAGAGGAAGCCGAAACACAAATAATGGTCACGGCGGTGGAGAAGTCGTTGTCACCGCATACGTAAGACAAAAACATTCCTTTTTTCATTTAGTAAAACTCTTTGTAAAAAAATATTCATTTTTTAATAAAAGTCAAAGTCAAAGGGGTTTATACACCGTATAAAAGAAAGTTGTGTATAAAACAAAATATGCCCCAATGAAAGGAGATTGAGACGAAGACCCTTACAAAGATAATTTTTTTTAAATAAAGTAGATATATTATGTGTATTCAATATAATTACACATAAATAAAGTAAAAATACAATATAGGACTTAATAATATCATGACATAATTTGAAAGTAGTAGATTAACCCAAAGAATAGAAATTGGGTTAAGAAGTTCCCTTACCTTGCGTCCTGTCTTGACTCGACCGTTCTTTAACCTCCTGAATAATAAACTAGAGTTAATTTATAATTTCTTAATAACATTTTTCAAGTTTTTTATTCATTTTATATCACTTATTACCATGTTATGAACATTATGTAATTATTTAAGTTAATAACGGTTGTTTTGTCGATCTTTGGTACTTGAGTCAAAAATAAACTTCTTATAATTACAAGTTGTTCATGTGGTGAAATATCCATTATATCCAGAATTATATTAATGATTTAGATATCATATATCTCATATATATCCATTATATACATGCATTTATAATATTCCATAACGTTTAGAGGTAAGAAATGAAATGCACCGTTCATGGAGACGATAAGCCGTACGTACGCATGAACGCTACTTTCATTTCTATTTCATATTTAATGAAATCATAATAATATAAAGGTATATTATAATTACAGTATAATATCACATATAATATCATTTACTCCATCCTTTATACATCCCACATATGACATTAACGATTCAAATCACTTTGAGGGGGCGGTAGTCCACACTTCCTAAAATGAAAATATCGCGTTTACCCATAATGGAAACAATAAAGGTATGCCATAAATGAAAAATACATAACCTTAAGTAAAACATAAACATATTATATATCATATATAAATATATTTATATCTTAATGGCCACATTTGAAGGTGTTATATGAGTGTTGAACAATCATCGTTTCGTGAGGCAGAAATTCGCCATCCACAGAAACAGTATGTTCTTTAACCATTAGATGTAGGTGTGTGTAAGTTTAGATCGAATAATTCTTATAAAAACATCCTAGTATATTGAGGATACTGGTGTTTTTACAAAATAAATGAATAAAAAGAGTTTATGGGGTTGGATAAGCAAAATAAAACAAAATAACATAAGAGAAGACATTACCTTAAAATCGGGTAACTCTTTTGATTTGAGGCAAAGGCTTCCTTGGGAAGAATTATTCCCAAATTGAGGCTTATAGGAGTAAGGGAGGGAAGTTGGGAGAGTATTTGGGCATAGGTTGGCTGAGCCAAAAGGCTTAGATAGTGTGAGTAAGGTGGTAGTGGTGGGGGCCTTTTATAAGTGGAGAGGAGGGGCACTCTTGGAAAGTAATGAAATGTTACTTTATTATACAATGCTTTTAGGATTCTAAAGGTCCCACACTTATATAATCAGAAGATAAGGTGATAAGGGTTCGAAATATTCTCATCAAATAGGCTTTGGACAAGTTTAATGCTTAGATTTTACATTATCCTTCCATTTTATTAAAATCGTTAATTAATGAGGTAATCTCTACATCATCATGGTGTCAAAAATAATTTAATTTATTTAATGTATAAAAATTATAAAAAAATATCATTATGTAGTAAATAGTTTTAGATTTCTAATAAATATTTATAGTCAAAAATATGACTTGTATAACCCCATTTAAAAATTGTTTTAGTAAAACCACTCATGTTTGTGACATTTTTATTTTAACATTAAATAAAACGTTTTTAATGTCATTTTCCTACCAAAGTGGATCCATGGGGTCCCCAAGTTGACCCATGGGTTGTATTTGCCGGACATGACTCATCCAATAGGGGTAGGACAAGTTTAATGGTCATTTCATATTTTTATAATACCATTTTTACCTTAAATTTCACTAATTACCTTTAATCGTGATTAATTAAACTTAAAAGTTACTATTCACCAAAAAATTATTTTAATCCCATTGAACCAAATTTTACTTCCTAATGAAAACCATATATGTAGGATTTTTGAAAATAAAATCACAGAAGTGGTAATGTTTCATTTAAATGAAAAATCAGTTTTTTAACTACCACTTAGTGGTTTCACTATTCATCAAAAATTGAAGTTTTTCAGAACAATGCCAAAATTTCACCCTAATATATAATTGATATTCCGAATTCAAAAATGATGTATATTTTAAAAAATTCTAAACATATAAGTTGAATTAATTAATTTTATAATTAATTCTCGTTGTCACAACAAATAGCGTGTTTTTAAGAAACAATATATATCAAAAGATTGACAATTGTTTATGTCCGATTTCAAAGTGAAATTAATTCTAATGACCACAATTGGATAAAATGGTAAAAATATATTCTAAATATACATTAAAACCACTCAATAGTATAATTTATCACTATAAATTATTTTTATTAAAAAAGTTGTTTTTAAGTATTTTTCACTATTTATAAAAAATTGGAAGTTCTTAGAAAAATACCAAAAATTCAACATAGGCTAATTTCGATATTCCGAATCTAAAAATGAAGTCCATTTTGAAATATAAAATATATATAATTTCAAAAAGTGGGTATTACTATTCATAATGGCTATTTTTATTGGTCGCAGTGTGTTAGAATCTCGAACTTGCGTACAATGCAAGCTATTGCATTATTGAAAGAGAAACGTATCGTGGAAGCTCGGGGTGTTACATTCTCCCCTACTTCAATAAATTGCATCCTCACAATTTGAAATTTTTCTTTGAAAATAAAAGGTTGAAAATAGAAAATACCTTTGTGGAAAACCCACATCGGAAATAAGGTTAATAAAAATATAACTTTAAAAGAAATAAAGAGAAGTACAAAGGTCACCTGAGATATCCCATACTAGGATTCTATGAAAATATGGATATGGAGGAAAAAAACCATCAAGGTCTGATGGAGAGTTGTAGAAAACAGGATTAGGAGAAAGTTAACCACAAGAAAATCACAAACTTGAGATTAGTTAAACGGTCATTGAATCCCCAGTTGGAAAAGTTAACCGACAATGTTTTTGTTTTAAGTTACCTTTCATAAAGTTGAGGAATTTATTTAAGAGATTCACTAAGAACATAAAGAAATATACTTACTTGTCATTTAGGCTTTCATTCTTTAATAAATTTTTACCATGAACCCATCTTTCACTCTAAATGGTAACAGAACTCAAAAATATTCTATTTATCCTAATTTTATAAGGTTCCAAATATTACCACATACCATTTAGATTAGGAAAACTATTTTGTAATAACCAGGGACTTCCTGTAGGCTAGTGGTAGGTAATAAAGTCCTGTCGCACTATGGTTGTGGGTTTGATTACTGCATCTTTGTCCGACGCGACGAGTTATCCCCCAAACAGAGTAAAGTTTCTCTTATTGTCACATACTAAAAATATGATTACCTTCATCATATTAAAACCTTAATGAAAACAACAAGGACTGCAATACAATCCTTATATATATCACATTATTCTTATAACCAGAATATAATACTTGAGTCCAAAAGCACCAATACATTAATTATTCCACTTCAACTGTAGTAACAACATAAGATTGTCCTTGATCCCTTGGCCTTTTCTAAGGTAAGTTTACCAGACTCTTAGGGCATTCATTTACATAATGCCTCATTTCTATACAATTGTAGCATTCAACATTTATAGCCTCTTTCTTTCCCTTACAATCACGAGCCTGGTGACCTTTTTCTCCACATTTGTAACAAACTCCCATTCCCTTTAGGCAAGTACCGGGGTGATTCTTCCCACAATTATCGCATAATGGAAAATCCTTCTTTCCCTTTTTCCCTTTATCTGTCTCTTGTTCCACCATTCTATTCTTCTCTTGCTTTACTTTATTGTCATAAGATTTAGATAATTCCCTTTCTGTCTTGATAGCACACGAGACTATATCTTCATACGACGAGAAAGATTGTGGGACTAAGGCTCGATGGAGAAATGGTTTTAACCCATCAAAGAAATGATCAATCTTACTTCTTTGGTTACATATATAATCTACTGCATGCCTTACTAACCTTGTAAAGTTAGCCTCATACTTTGCGACATTCTCATCCTCCTTTTGTCTCAAACTCAGAAATTTCCTTTCCATATCTGCTGGATGGTTATGAGGAATGTATTTTTCTAATAAAAGATCTTTGAACTCCCTCTATTCCATATTTGATACTTCATCATCTTCATTTGTGTTTTGAATCTGCGAACACCATTGATCGACATCTCCAGTGAGGCGGTAAACTGCCATGAAAACTTTCTCCCTTCCGCTACACCCCAAGGCGTGGAATATTTTCTCTAAGGAGTTTATCCATTACTCAGATACTAATGGATTTGTACCCCCATTAAATGTTGGCGGTTGTTACCTCATGAAGCGGTCTAACATTGATCCTCCACGTTGCGGATCAAGGTGCTCCATATGAGTAAGGTTATTATTCATAACCTGAGTGAGTTGTCCCAGTATGGTAATAAGTTGATCAGCACTAGTTGTATCTCCAGCTCCACAATAATTATCTTGAGCAGGAGGGAAATCCCTACACGGAGTGCGTGCATTGATACAGTTTCCATTCCTTCCACTATGTGCCATTTCTAAACAATGGCATAAACTAGATTAGTTTATGAATCAAAATACTTAATTCCATACTTATAAAACACTTAACATAAATTGAACTATTTATGGATATAATCCATAATCGTAGAAAGAAATGTTTTATGTGAGGAAGTATATACTCATAAACCCTTCATAATGGTTTGTAAAGAAAATTAGAATTATCCTAAGAATATCCCCTGGGAGTTTCGTAACCAAGAGTACAACAAGGCCTGTTTTCGTGCACCAGTTCCCATTCGAGTCTAGCTCAAAGTAGTGTTTTTGGGTTTTACCCCTAGGTACATCTGTGCCAGAGCCGCCTCTACCTGCTCGTATCCAGACAAGGATGTATTAATCGAACAACCCACAAAGTCTCTACAACAACAAAATTCTAGGAAGTTCTTCTATACTAATCCTCAAAGTCTATCTTATGTCTATGCGCTCTAATCAGAGTTTATCTAAATCTAGCTTCCAAGGTTAGTACTAAACTACCTCTGATACTAACTGTAACGCCCCGAAACTAGTTACCCAGAGTCGGTGTATTATTGCATAACATTGGCATGATCACAAAAGATCAAGTCTCGAAAGACCGATTAGTTTAGAAGCCTTGGAAACACTAGATACATTCATAAATGTTACATTACATCATAAGGTGAAAAAATACAATAACAAAGTCTCCATAGTCCACACTCATATCCTCTTCTTACTATCCCTTCAGGTCATTCATAAAATACTTCTTCACATCCTAGAAAATATTAAAACATTGAAAGGGGTGAGCTCAGATGCTCAGTAAGGATAACAATATAGCGGAAGCTTTCATAAATAAACATTAACATTTAAGGCAATGTATAACTAAAACAAAATCATTTTAAACTTGAACTTTAGCATAATATGGAAAAGTAAAATGAAATAATGCCATTTACTTACTCAAATGGATATTCTACTAGTCGAATAATCACATGAAATATCAATAACCACTTTCATAATGATGGAAATGCATAATGCCAGACTATCATAACCACGTATCCAAGGCCTCGTGCCAAGACCACAAATAAGATTTTGTCAAGGCCTCGTGCCAAGACACTAGTTTGTCTCATGAGACTTACCGATGCATCGAGGAGCTATAACAGGCTCCACCCGTCACTTATTAAGTCCAATGCATTCCTCATATGAATAGGTTTAAACATATCATAAACCATAACATAATCGTATCACATAAAACATGCATAAAGGAAACATAAAATTTCCACATTTCAATCACAAGATATCAATACAACAAATTTATATAATAAAAACACTTTCAAAACCATTTTCAATACCAAAATAAAAGAAAGTTAAAACTTTGTATTTATTTTTCATTAAAAAAAAGTTATGGCTTGTAGAGGAAGCCGAAACACAAATAATGGTCACAGCGGTGGAGAAGTCATTGTCGCCGCATACGTAAGACAAAAACCTTCCTTTTTTCATTTAGTAAAACACTTTGTAAAAAAAGATTCCTTTTTGAATAAAAGTCAAAGTCAAAGGGGTTTATACACCGTATAAAATAAAGTTGTGTATAAAACAAAATATGCCTCAATGAAAGGAGATTGAGACGAAGACCCTTAAAAAGATCATTTTTTTAAATAAAGTAGATCTATTATGTATATTAAATATAAGTAAACATAAATAAAGTTCAAATAAAATATAGGACTTAATAATATCATGACATAATTTTAAAGTAGGAGATTAACCCAAAGAATAGAAATTGGGTTAAAAAGTTCCCTTACCTTGCATCCTGTCTTGACTCGACCGTTCTTTAACCTCATGAATAATAAACTAGAGTTAATTTATAATTGGTTAAGAACCTTTTTCAAGTTTTTTATTCGTTTTATATCACTTATTACCATGTTATGAACATTATGTAATTATTTAAGTTAATAACGGTCGTTTTGTCAATCTTTGGTAGTTGAGTCAAAAATAAACTTCTTATAATTACAAGTTGTTCATGTGGTAAAATATACATTATATCCAGAATTATATTCATGATATAGATATCATATATCTCATATATATCCAGTATATACATGCATTTATAATATTCCATAACGTTTAGAGGTAAGAAATGAAATGCACTGTTCATGGAGACGGTAAGCCGTACGTACGCATGAACGCTACTTTCATTTCTATTTCGTATTTAATGAAATCATAATTATATAAAGATATATTATAATTACAGTATAATATCATATATAATATCATTTACTCCATCCTTTATACATCCCACATATGGCATTAACGATTCAAATCACTTTGAGGGGGCGGTGGTCCGCACTTCCTAAAATGAAAATATCGCGTTTACCCATAATGGAAACAATAAAGGTATGACATAAATGAAAAATACAGAACCTTAAGTAAAACATAAACATATTATATATCATATATAAATAGATTTACATCTTAATGGCCACCTTTGAAGGTGTTATATGAGTGTTGAACAATCATCGTTTCGTGAGGCAGAAATTCGCCATCCACAGAAATAGTATGTTCTTTAACAATTAGATGTAGCTGTGTGTAAGTGTAGCTCGAATACTTATTATAAAAACATCCTAGTATATTGAGGATACTGGTTTTGTTACAAAAGAAATGAATAAAAAGAGTTTAGGGGATTGGATAAGCAAAATAAAACAAAATAACATAAGAGAAGACATTACCTTAAAATCGGGTAACTCTTTTGATTTGAGCCAAAGGCTTACTTGGGAAGAATTATTCCCAAAGTGAGGCTTCTAGGAGTAAGGGAGGGAAGTTGGGAGAATATTTGGGTAGAGGTTGGCTGAGCCAAAATGCTTTGATAGTGTGAGTAAGGTGGTATTGGTGGGGGCCTTTTATAAGTGGAGAGGAGGGGCACTCTTGGAAAGTAATGAAATGTTACTTTATTATACAATGATTTTCGGATTCTAAAGGTCCCACACTTATATAATTTGAGTATAAGGTGATAAGGGTTCGAAATATTCTCATCCAATAGGCTTTGTACAAGTTTAATGCTTATATTTTACATTATCCTTCCATTTTATTAAAATTGTTAATTAATGAGGTAATCGCTGCATCATCATGGTGTCATAAATAATTTAATTTATTTAATGTCTAAAAATTATAAAAAAATATAATTATGTAGGAAATCTTTTTATATTTCTAATTAATATTTATAGTCAAAAATATGACTTGTATAACCCCATTTAAAAATTGTTTTAGTAAAACGACTCATGTTTGTGACATTTTTATTTTAACATTAAATAAAAAGTTTTTAATGTCATTTTCCTAGAAAAGTGACTCCATGGGGTCCCCAAGTTGACCCATGGGTTGTCTTGGTCGGCCATGACTCATCCAATAGGGGTAGGACAAGTGTAAGGGTCATTTCATATTTTTATAATACAATTTTTACCTTAAATTTCACTAATTACATTTAATCGTGATTAATTAAACTTAAAAGTTACTATTCACCAAAAAAATTATTTTAATCCCATTGAACCACATTTTACTTCATAATGGAAACCATGTATGTAGGATTTTTGAAAATCAAATCACAGAAGTGGTAATGTTTCATTTAAATGAAAAATCAGTTTTTTAACTACCACTTAGTGGTTTCACTATTCATAAAAAATTGAAGTTTTTCAGAACAATTCCAAAATTTCACCCTAATCTATAATTTATATTCCAAATTAAAAAATGATTACTATTTTACAAAATTATAAACATATAAGTTGAATTAATTAATTTTATAATTAATTCCCGCTGTCACAACAAATAGCGTGTTTTTAAGAAACAATATATATCAAAAGATTGACAATTGTTTATGTCCAATTTAAAGTGAAATTAATTCTAATGACCACCATTGTATAAAATGGCAAAAATATATTCTAAATATACTTTAAAACCACTCAATAGTATAATTTATCAATATAAATTATTTTGATTAAAAAAGTTGTTTTTAAGTATTTTTCACTATTCATAAAAAATTGGAAGTTCTTAGAAAAATACCAAAAATTCAACATAGGCTAATTTCGATATTCCAAATCCAAAAATGAAGTCCATTTTGAAATATAAAATATATATAATTTCAAAAAGTGGGTATTACTATTCATAATGACTATTTTGATTGGTCGCAGTGTGTTATAATCTCGAACTTGCGTACAATGCAAGCTATTACATTATTGAAAGACAAGCGTATCGTGGAAGCTCAGGGTGTTATAACCAAAAATGGATATCCATACGTTGGAGTAGATTTTCCATAGTGATTTCAGTGAGAATAATATGTAAGAAGATGAGCCGTTGAGAAAAAGGAATGCCACCAATCCGTTGGAAATTGTGCCAATTTATTACAAATTATTTATAATAATTGCTAATTATTGCTAATTATTACTAATTATTGCTATGTATTACTAATTATTGCTAATTATTGCTAATTATTACCAATTATTGCTAATTATTACCAATTATTACTAATTATTACTAATTATTGCTAATTATTACTAATTATTGCTATCTATTGCTAATTATTACTAATTATTGCTATTTATTACTAATTATTGCTAATTATTTCGAATTATTACCAATTATTTCTAATTATTTCCAATTATTGCTAATTATTTCTAATTATTGCTAATTATTTCCAATTATTACTAATTATTGCTAATTATTACTAATTATTGCCAATTATTGCTAATTGTTGCCAATTATTGCTAATTATTTCCAATTATTGCTAATTATTTCCAATTATTGCTAATTATTACCATTTATTACTAAATATTACTATTTATTACTAACTATTAATATTTATTACTAACTATTACTAATTATTACCAATTATTACTAATTATTACTAATTATTACTAATTATTACTAAATATTACTAAATATTACTAATTATTACTAATTATTACTAATTATTACTAATTATTACTAATTAATCCTAATTATTACTAATTAATCCTAATTATTACTAATTATTCCTAATTATTCTTAATTATTCCTAATTAATCGTAATTATTCTTAATTATTACTAATTAATTCTAATTATTACTAATTAATTCTAATTATTACTAATTAATCCTAATTATTACTAATTAATCTTAATTATTACTAATTAATCCTAATTATTACTAATTAATCTTAATTATTACTAATTATTACTAATTAATCCTAATTATTGCTAATTATTACTTTTTATTACTATTTATTTCTACTAATTACTAATTATTGCTAATTATTACTATTTGATACTAATTATTAATAATTATTATTAATTATTACCAATTATTTCTATTTATAACTAATTAAAACTAATTATTACTAATTAATCCTAATTATTACTAATTAATCCTAATTATTACTAATTATTACTCATTACTACTAATTATTCCTAATTATTAATAATTATTACTAATTATTTCTAATTATTACTAATTATTAATAATTATTAATAATTAATCATAATTATTACTAATTAATCCTAATTATTACTAATTATTTCTAGTTATTTCTAATTATTACTAGTTATTACTAATTATTGCTAATTATTACTAATTATTTTTAATTATTAATAATTATTGCTAATTATTACTAATTATTGCTAATTATTCCTAATGTTTGCTAATTATTGCTAATTATTGCTAATTATTCCTAATTATTCTTAATTATTCCTAATCATTACTAATTATTACTAATTATTCCTAATTGTTGCTAAATATTACTAATTTATCCTATTTATTCCTAATTATTACTAATTAATCCGAATTATTACCAATTGATTCTAATTATTACTAATTAATCCTAATTATTACTAATTAACCCTAATTATTACTAATTAAAACTAATTATTACTAATTAACCCTAATTATTAGTAACTAATCATAATTATTACTAATTAATCTTATTTATTATTAATTAATCCTAGTTTTTACTAATTATTACTAATTATTACTAATTATTACTAATTATTACTAATAATTGGATTATTCCTAATTATTTCTAATTATTACTAATTATTCCTAATTATTACTAATTATTCCTAATTATTGCTAAATATTACTAACTAACCCTATTTATTCCTAATTATTACTAATTAATCCTAATTATTACTAAGTAATCCTAATTATTACTAATTAATCCTAATTATTACTAACTAATCCTAATTATTACTAATTAATCTTAATTATTACGGATTAAAACTAATTATTTATGATTAATCCTAATTATAAGTAATTAATCCCAATTATTACAAATTAATCCTAATTATTACTAATTAAACCTAATTAATCCTAATTATTACTAATTATTCTTAATTATTACTAATTATTACTATTTATTACTAATTATTCCTCATTATTACTAATTATTCCTTGCTATTGCTAATTATTACTATTTATTCATAATTATTATTGGATTTTTACTAATTACTTCTAATTATTCCCAATTAGTACAAATTATTCCTAATTATTACTAATTATTACTAATTATTACTAATTGTGACTAATTATTTTTAATTATCACTAATTATTAACAATTATGACCAATCATTAATATTTATTAATATTTATTAATATTTATTTCAATTTACAACTTATTTACGCTAATTTTTACTAATTATTGCTCATTATTACTAATTATGACTAATTATTAATAATTATTAATAATTTTTTTAATTAATACTAATGACTTCTAATTAATAATAGTTAATATAACTATTAATTAATACTAATCACTCGTATTTGTAAAAAAATGCAAAATAGAACGATCTAATTCAAATTTTATTTAATTGTAGCTAATTAACAATCATTATAACTAATATCAAATAAAATGAATTAACTAAAAAATAAAAGAAACAAATAAATACCTTAAAACTGAATCTTTTGAAGGATTTAAGCATCAAATATTTGTCCGATTTAAAAAATTTAACTTAGAAAAAATTTGAGAGAGAAAATGTAAGTATAGAGGGAGAAAGGAGTAGATAAATGAGTGGAATGAGTGGAAAAATGGATGTGGGTATATATAGGTTAGATTAGTTGCGATGAGTCCCCGTCGCAAATACTAAAAAACATCGTCGGGTATTTGCGATGGGTAGAGGGTCCCGTAGCAAATAGTCCCTCCCGACGGACTATTTGCAACGGGATCCTTGCCCGTCCCAAATGCCCATTTTTTCGTAGTGGGGGCACACTAGTAATTTTTAGAAATAGAAAGAGTGTACCCACATTTTTCACATTAAAAAATGCTCCAAAATAGGCCATTATTAAGACTATGAAAAGATAAGGTCGAAATATGTCCATAGAATTGGTATTTTACATGTGTTGGTTCATTTTTAACCCATATCTTTATAGTTTAACCCCTCGGTAAACCAAAATTTACCTTAACCATGGTTAATAATTTTTACCATTTTTACTATTTATTACACTACTGGAAAAATACCCTATACCAACGGTTTGGAACCGTTGGTACAGGCCTCCAAACCGTTGGTATAGCCTATACCAATGGTTTGGAGAACCGTGGCCAAGTAAGCTGTGAGGATAGGTCCATAGAATTGGTATTTTACATGTGTTGGTTCATTTTACATGTGTTGGTTCATTTTGGAAAATGATATTTTGGATAACTTATGATTCCTTAAGTTAATGTAATGTATTGTGTTCAATTTTTTTTAAAACTAGTTCTTTTTACACAGGTTCCTAAGATAGTATCATGGTTTATTTTAAGTGGAACACATATGTATGCATGAAGATGTGTGGGGCCCTATATAATCCACCAATGTGTTGGTTTAAGATTATATATAATGAGATAGTAATGTCTGGACATAATTATTTTCTTCACAATGGTGTGGGCATGATGGGTTTCGTAACATTTTTAGGCATGGGTATAATAGTTTGTTCTCATAGGTGTGGGCTAACGAGTTTCCTCACAAATGTTTTCATATTCTTATGGTTGTGAAACATTTCCAATTTGTTTATAAAGTTATTAAAAAAATTCACGATGAATTGTATTTCCATGAAATTCCATTTTTTCTTAAATTTTCCTTTTTTTAAATGTATTCTGAAATTTTATGGCGTACTAACAAGTTATATGATTGGTGAGATGTGATTTGATCTATATAATATATTTTATGATTATATAATAAAAAATTTATGATATTATGTTACTTTAACTTGTTTAATGATTATCATCTAATGTCATTTTATCTTTAATTAGGATATTTATGTGTTCCTCATAAAATTCTTCATGTTTATGATCTAAAAAATTATGACATTTTTTCCCTTACTAAGTGTCAAAGGTCACACCATTATTTGGAGTCCATTCCCCTCGTTATAAAGATTATTATATATTGTGAGATTTCTATGAAGGGTCTAGAGGATCCTGATTCTAGAGAATTTGTTGCAAGTGTTGTAAAATAATATGTTTAGGTACCTATTCTCCATAACTGTAAACCTTTAGGTCCTTATGTTGGTTGACTATTTATGATATTAAATACTTAAATAATGAGGATATTTTATTATTTATGTCATGATTATCATGGGATTATTTACTCCCTAAGGATATGGTGTAGATAGGTCATTTTTTGGAAATGTATTAACTAGTAAAACCACATTTTTGCATGCTTGTGTTGTCGTCCCCTCATCTAGGATCCAGATTTGGGTGGTCAAATCTTATGTATATGGGGTCTTGATAATTTATTAATCATTAACAATACAGGTTTTTTGTGTGTGGAATATAGTTCTTTTGTAAGTTTATTTAGTTTTTGATCTTATTATATCTAGTTTTTCTTTGGGATTGTGTCATTATTTAGTTTGAATTGGTTCACTTGGGTGTGTCATCCTTTTCTCCCTTATTAGGAGGATATGGGGTTTTAATATGGTACTAGTTTTTTTGGGGACCCTATTTGCATCTATATTGAGAATATAAAGTTGATTTTGGGATTCATGTTTATTCATGTAGTATAGTCTAACATAGATTATGAATATTGATACATTCATTACTCACATTTTTTCATCCCTTGATGCTGGTTGGGGGTAATTTAATTAGATTATTATGGTTGGTTTCATTGATGGGGTTCAATTGAAGCTCCCTTGAAACTCTTCATTGATTTTTTTGGAATTTGTTGAAGGTTTGTGTTCTTACATATTGGGTAAAAGACTATTAGTGACTCTATTATTTTTGGTGTGTGGTTTTTGGAAAGTTATAAAAAAGTATGGCAGGACAACCGGGTTCTAACAACATATGTAATGATAGAATAATTTCTTTTCATATTTATTAGTGGTCTAGAATTAAATAGATAAATTCATTATAAATATGTTTTGTAATTATTAAAATAAAAAAGGAAATAATTTTAATAAAAAAATTTCCAATTTTTAAATTATATAATTTTAATTTGAAAAAATTTAATTCATATTTTAATTTAGCATGTCAAAATAATTATAGTATGACTTTTTTGATAATTTTAAAAAAATATTGACTTTTATGTTAATATTAAAAAATAAAAATTTTTATTTGAAAATTGTTTTTCATAGTAAAGTATTTACAAGGTAAATTTATGTTTTGGTTTAGTATTAAATTTTTATTAATTTAATTTAATTTATCATAAATCAATTGTGGTTTTCAAAATGGATTTTATGTTAGGTCAAAATAATACAAAGATATACAAGAGACAAGTGAATTGTTTCTTTTCAATAATCTTAGATAGATTCTAATTTTAATCCTTCTTTGTGATTTATGATCATATGCAGTGTTATCTTATTTAAGTAAGTTGAGAAGTAGATAATCAAAGAAGAGGAAAAAATCAATTATTATAGTGGTTCAGGGCACAAAATCTCCTAGTCTACTCCACCAACTATGTCTCCACGAGTTTGGTGATTTTCATTCAAACATGTCCTCTTATAATAAGAACTTAACAACTTAGTACAGTTAGTCGATACCATTATAATAAGGATTGTATTAGCCTTCTAGTTCATTTACAAGGAACTATAAATCCATAATTTCTTTTGAGAATCTAATACTTCTTCACCAACATGAATAATTCTGACCATCTAATACTCTAATAAATCAAAAGAGTTTGATTTGATTGAATAAATAGATTCTTGTTCACCATTTCAGCAACAACTGGAAAAAAGTGAATCTTCTTATTAAAAGATAAATGTATTTAAGAATGAACAACTTTGAAGAGATTTCAATTGAAAATTATCTTATAATAAAGACATCAGAATACAAGTAGTAATAGTAACAATTAATTAACTACTTCACCCAGCATAAGATTGAAACATGTAAGAATCCAAAGTGGTGATTCATTAGAATAATAGAGACGTTCAATTTTTTTATTTTTTAGAAAATCTGTATTCAAAAAGTTATCACACCGTACCCTTGAAAACAAAAATACTCTTTCTATTTTATAAGAGAAACATGGATTTTTTTGTTGAATATATCCAAGAATAACCCCAAATAAATCACTATCATTTTAATCATTCAAGATAGTTGTAACTTCCCTTAGCAATATGAATGATTTAGTCCATTGAATAAAATCCTTTGAAATAGTCTTAAAATAGCTTTAAATATATATATTTACTTTTGGGGAGACCATTATAGTAAACATGAATAATATGTTTATTTTAAAACTCTATCATTGACTATTTATACATAGGGTTCTATCACATAGAAATAAACTCAAATAGTGGGGTTGATAACATATAGTTTTTTACAAAATTAGGGTCGATGTATCGTACTTTTTATTCATCAAACATAGGGTTCTTTCCAAACGTAGGGTTGTTGATCTAAACCTTTCCATCAGAGTAGGGTATATGATCCATAATTTTTATTCCACATTTAGGGTTTCCAAACCATAAGTTATGCTTACATTATTAGGTTATAAACAATTTTTCCATAATACTTTCAAACACACCAAAAATTCTTAAACAAATATTTTATTTCATAAATAATATATACTTATCATGTAGTATATTTCTAAAAAACACTTAAATTAATTTCATCAGTAAAATAAAAAAGGTTATTTTTATAATTAAAATAATTAAGATTCATAGATTATTTTTGAAATTATAAATTCCCCAAAAATATCTCCCTTTTTAAAGATAAAAAAACTCATAAAACACAACTTATAGAGAATATAATATTTTTAAAAACAAAAGAAATAATATCTTGGAAGAGATTTAAAAAAATATAGTTGGAATTTAAAGTTTATTTGTACACTAAATATTTAAATTCTCAATATATTTAGTTAAATAATTGTTTAATATCAAATTAATATTGTTGTGTTTACCCAATTTTCTCCCCTTATTTTTTATATAAAAAACAAAGCAATAGAAAATGATTTAAAACACATTCACTGTAGTGCATAACTGTAAATTAATTTTATAATAGTCAGATACAAAATTAGTATGGGGTATGGAAACAGAAATGGACATAAATATTAAGAAACTAATAAATAAAAACATCTTAAATAAAATAATTTCTTTTAAATGATGGTTTTTATCACAATAAACATTTTCCTTAGAAATTTCAAAAAGTAGGACTAGATTAGGGTGAAGGTTCTTGTTTAGAAGACGTGTCAGAATCTTGAGAATATTGGACCTCAAAATGAAAATTCTTTAGCTATTTCATTAGTATTATGAAACATTCATTAATTCTATCATCCCACTCTCTCATCAAAATATTTGAATCTTGTCATAATTTAAAACTTTCAAATAAATTGAATTTCAAAAACTCATGAACATTCTCTTCAGATTGAACACACTATGAGATAATTTCACATAATTGATTGAGAATATATCTCAGACTAGGTTCACATGATGTTAATTTATAAAGTAAATTTCTTTCATTGTCAAACAAAACATTCAGAGGTGTAATATTGCATTGAATTTAACAAAGTGTGCCATTCAAAGAAGAAAAAACTTCAATAATCTATTGAAACCTTATGATTAAATTTGGATGAGTTTGAGGAGAAAAAGTGGGTTCCATTGAAAAAATAGTACAAATACTTAATGATTCAAATTTACATCCCAAATATTTCATTAAATATTCAAAATATTTTTTTAAGATAGACTCTTCTTTCAGTTTTCCAAACTAATCTTCCATTTCTCTTTGAAATGCATCAAAATATCTTCTATAAAATGAATTGTCTCTGAGTGTTTCATGTTGAATTTGTATTGATTCAAATATATATATTCTAATAGTTGAACTTCTCAAATCTACTAAAATTTTATTTTTAGTCTCCAACTCACTTTTCAACTTTTAATTCTCCTACTTTATCTTGTTGAACTTGAGTACTAACTTTTCAACTTGATTACCAAGAGAATCATATGATTCTTCACCATGATTTCTAAATTGTTATCCTATTTCATCCACAACTAAGGATTTTCCTTTATCTTTATAACTTGAAGAGGATGATATATTTTTAATAACATATGTCTTATCTCTGGTTTTTTGAATTCCTGAGTTTCTGCATCTTGAACTTTTGGGCTCTGATCTGCAGGTCCCTCTATTTTTCCAGGCTGGGTGATAAGAGCCTCATTGTTTGGTATATCCAAATGTTCTTCAAGAGATTTATGAGAATCTATTTCATCTTTTGTATTAGAGACATGATATATGATTGTACATCAGTTTTTTAATAGAATCCTCTACTCTAGATTCTATAACTTCTTCTACACTTAAATGTACTAATCTAACAGATTTCAAATTTCTATACCCCCAAAGTCAATGAGAACAACTTATTATGGGTCATCATCAACAACTGTTAACAAAATAAATTTTATAATACTCCAATGGAAACATATCTTTCTCAAAATTCCATCATTGATAATACTATAATGACACCTAATGATTACTTCAACATATGGATTTTTGTTCTTTTAATAAAAAAGAAGATGAACAATCCTTCCATATGGATAAAAAGGTATCCTTTCCTCTATTTGACAACAATGATCACTACTAGAATTTTAGGCTATATCCACTGACCTATATCCATGGTTTTATAGGTTTGTGGATATAGATTTTTTATAGCCACGATTCGATTATTGCTCTGTGGCTAAAATTCGTGATTTTTATTTTTGTTTTAATACCCATCGGGATCCTCCCCTGATCCTCCCACCGTGGCACCCTCCTCACCCAATCCACCATGGTGCCCTCCTCCCCCGATCCTCCCACTATGGTTCCCTCCTCCCCTGATCCATGACCCTCTCACTATGGTGCCCTCCTCCCCGACGACCTTTCTCACCGTGATTCCCTCCTCCTCGATGACCTCTCTCACCACAACACCCACCCAATGCAGCCACTCCACCGAAACTGCTCCGAGACAGCCGCCCCACCTCCTATGGCTTGCCTCCGACATGGCTACCCCACCTCATGGGGATCATCCTCCTCCTCGGTCCACTGAAGTTATTTAGGGGTTTAACCCCTCAAATTTCACTCATGTGTATTTTATAGAAATAGTTACTCCTTATTCTTCATTGTGGGGTCTCATATATCATTTGAATCATCATGGTCAACTATACATCAAACTCTAACTCGAAATTTGGCATAGATAAAAATTATTCTTGAAATTATAATCACTATAGTATAGTGTATAATTCCTAACTATTTTTCAACCACAATTCTTACCATGGTTTCCACTATGGCATGACCAACTTCTTCTTATTCCCATTTCACTATATTTTATTTTGTTCCATACTATAATGTGGGATTCTGTTGACTTCAAATCCTTCTTTAGTAGGTATTTCCATCATATCATCTTGAATCACAGAACATACCTCTTGATTTTTTAATTTAAATTTTTGTAATAATCATCATTATATTTATTCATATGATTGGATGACTCATATTCTCCATCCAATGACCCAAACACAACTTTTAGTGACACATATGTTGTACCTTTCTAAGGATTCATATGAATCATACACACAGATGTACACTGTATCATTCTTTTTTCATGGCACAAGTCTCTTTGTGAGTCTCCTGCTTCTAGGCATCATTATGGAATTTACTGTGGTGTGGTGTATTCTTCCCATTTTCTACATGTATTTTATAATCACACCATGATCATCACTATGGAATGGTCATCATTATCTTACTGTTTTACACATACCCAAATATTCTTCTCTATAGTGTTTCATTTGGATATCATGCTATTAATACATCCTTCAAATCAATCATTTCAATGCATTAAAATACTCACATAAGAAACACAGTCCATACTCTCATTTAATAATCACCATAATCTTGTATAAATAATTACTCGACTATTGCGGAGTGGTATCAATGTTTGTAGTGCAAGATTCTCCTTATAATTGAGCTTGAAGACAATAAAGGCGATGTCATCTCATTTAAAAATTCAACTCATGTACATGTTTTAATAGGTTGATCGGTACCACACTAAGGTTGTCCCTTATAAAAAATGTCACTCCATTAGCTACTCAATAAATTCCAATATGGATCGGTACTCCCACATGGACCTCTGTACTGACCCGCATATGTGAATGCTAAGTACCCCTCACCAAACCACACCCTGATACCTGCACTTACCTATACAGGATATCTACATATTCACATATTCTGGTCTTAGCTGGAATCCATGCTTTAAGATTTTTTTTGACTCCTTGATTCCTCATTACTCGATTCAGGTGATGGCATAGAGAACTATCCAATTTTTTTAAACACAGAAATTTCCATTTTTCAAATAGTAGTTTGAGTAATATAGCACTAAGATGAAATTTAATAACCCCTTTAGTTTGAACTCTCTATACTTCTTTCAAGAATATTTTTATATAATCTTCTATACTTATTTTGATTATTAAAAAAGGATGTAAGAAACTATATTTCACTTCAAACAAAATTTCCATAAGTGAATGGATATCAAGAACTCCAATTGTAAAACATTCTTTACAGTTTCACAAGATCCTTCCAAAATTCATATTTGTATGAATTATTGACTATGAAAGATTCTCAAGAATCACCACCTCAAGGGATGATCTCCTCCTTCACTTCATCAGGATAGATATTTTCTTCAGATGTAATTTAGAATACCATTTAAAAAATAATACAAAGATGGTTACATTTTTAGATATTGAATTATTATTCTAGATTAATTTTCTTCATTTGTTCTATATTTGAGAACAAGCATCACATTTAATTCCCTACATGGTTAGCACAAAAATAAAACATAAATGATAAAGGAATAAGGTGGAACCTCTTTTAAATCCTTAGAGTGAGAAAAAAGGATAATAATTTCTTCTCAACCATGAAACTCTTTCTTTTAGTACTCTAATTTTATGTAAATTCTTCACACTAGATTTTCTATTTTTCATAAAATTATTAGGTAGAATGAATTCACTTCTTATTTATTTTTACGAGATCTTCTTTTTAACATGTTCCATCAAATCTCATACATCACTTACTACATTCTTCATTGTTCTCAAGATTTCATCTTGGGTTGGTGAAATTTTCAAGAAACTCTTTGAGTTTTGACTAGTCTTCTTGAACCTCCCACACAAAATTTCATGATTTCTAGTATTGTTAACTTTTGATAATCCCTCACTTGGGTTGTATCTTCCATATTCATATAGAATAGAATATTTTCCTTTATCAATTTCTTTATCTTGTTCTTCTTTCATTTTTTTCCATTTCCAAATCATCCAGTGATATAAATAAATAATAAATTATTTGGATTATTCATACGGATTCTTGAGATTGATTTTTTCACATCAGTTTCAATAAATGTAACACTTATCTTTAACTTATTGGAAATGCATTAAAGTTGAAATTTCCTCTATTTCTTTTCCAAGGATGACTCACCATTATTTATTGGATTTTTTGATCTTTTATCATTATTTTATTTTGATACATACCTAGATAAACATAAATCACACAAGTGACCACTACCATTATACATAAAATAGAGATCTTCAAATTTTTAAAACTTGTTTATAATATATAGTTTATTCCCTTTCACCTATAGTTATTGCCTTATCTTAGGCTTAATCCCTCTCATTGATGGATTTATCTGAATTTTAGTAAGAGATATATTATGACAAAAATTTAATGCATTGTGCCAAAACCTATTATAATACTAGTAATGACGTTCAAAATTTGTTTTTTATTTTATGAACTCCATACATCTGATATTTTTTTAGATCTTGTAGTATACCAATTTTGGGAATTATTTTCAATTGTTTGGGCTCAATATAAGGAAAAACAATTCATACACTTACTTTTAGAAACCTTGGATAAAGTGGTATATTTCTCATAATTTATCATTATCCAATTTAGTATAGGTTTTTAGTTTATTCATAAATTATGTAAAAAAATAGATTTATTATCAATACAATTTTTAGATGTGGTTAGTACCTTTCTTTTTATAGCTGTTGAATATTGATCAATAGATGATCTCAAGATGTTTTTGGAACTAGTTGTAGAGATTTTTTTCTAAGAGTCTCCCTATGAATAATGCGTGGAACAATAATTCTTCCAATGTCCAATAAAGACCAAGGTTGAGTTACTTCTAGATTTTTATGTTTAACTTCAAGATATAATAATTTCATATTGAATATGTTTCTCTCATCATCAATTGTTTTTATCTTGTCTTTATGGGGCTTCTTGATTTTATCAACTTCATCATCAAGAATTTTGTTCTTTTCCTATAACGGATGGCCAAACTGTTTAATATTATTTTCTTTGACCTCAAATTCATAATTCATGACAACAACCACTTCTTTATATGTATGGTTCCATAGTTACATCCTTTTCAAGTATTTTTCTTTCTCTTGGATTTCATTCAGCAAATCCATCACAAATTTGGAGTACTTTACTTCAAGATTAAAACTCCTTTTTTGTGGCCACTATTTGATTAGTAATGTTTACACATTCAAGATAATTTTTGGCTAAGGACTTCACCTTCATCTCTAATTCCTTTTCAAGACAATTGACTTATTCCTAAAATTATTTAAGGGGATAAAAATAAAATCAACAACATATTTAGGAAATTTTTGTTATATTTACTCAAAGTAAGCACATGAATCTGAATATTCCTTGTTAAATAGATCTTTGAAAATATGGTCCTCACCAATTGTTATTAATTCATTAGATGAACTATCATGATAAGAATTTAAAATTACATAATCTTCATGGAATAAATCTGATTCACTAGAAGTATAAGTTTTATTCATCTTCTTACCATTTTAATTCTCAACCAATTATTTAAGATTCATGCTTGGTTAGGTATCATCATGATATTAGCATGATGAAGTTGGATTTTCTTCATTTATTCCCAAGAGGTAAATCTTATTTATCATTATCATCTCGTTATTACTTTTTCTCTTTTAGTGTGAGATTTCTTTAACTTTAGATACTTCCTCAGTTGGTCCCTCTTTCATCTCAACTTGAATCATGGAACATACCTCATGATTTTGGAATTTGAATGTGCAGTATAATCATCATCATATTTATTCATATGAATGGATGAATCATATGCTCTATCCAATGAATCTAATGTAACTTTCAAGGAAACATATATAGTACCAAGCTAATAACTCGAATGCACACACATATGTAATATTTTTCTTTTTTCATAGAATAAGGCTCTATGTGAGTCTCCTACTTCTAGGGTGGGGGTAGTGTATAGGGGGAAGGGAGGGGGAAGGGGGTGGGGGCAGTGAGGGTGCAGGTGTGGGTGAGGGTGGGTGGGGGCAGTGGGGGTGTAGGTGGGGGGTGTGGGGAGGGTGGGGGTGCAGGTGGAGGGGGGGGGGGGGTAGTGGGGGTGTAGGTGGGGGTGGGGGCAGTGGGGTGCATTTGGGGGTGGGGGAGCAGGGGTTCAGGTGTGGGGGCAGTGGGGGTGCAGGTGGTGGGGGGGAGTGGGGGTGCATATGGTGGGGCAATGGGGGTGTAGGTGTGGGGGGTAGTGGGGGTTCAAATGAGTTGGGTTAATGGTGGGGGGAAGTGGGGGTGCATTTGGGGGGGAGTGGGGGTGCAGGTGTGGGGGTTGTCTGGGGGGGCATGGGGGTGCAGATGGGGGGTGGGGGCAGTGGGTGCATTTGGGGGTGGGGGCATGGGGGGAGTGGGAGTACATGTGGGGGGGGGGGGGGCAGTGGGGGTGCAGGTGGGGGGGGGGGGGCAGTGGGGGTAGTGGTGGGGGGGGGGGTAAAGGTTAGGTGGTAGTGGGGGTTCAAATGAGTTGGGGTGAAGGGTGGGGGTGGGGGAGTGGGGTGTAGGTGTGGGGGGCTGTTTGTGGGGGGGGGGGTAAGTGGGGTGTAGGTGTGTGGGGCAGTGGGGGTGCTGGTGGGGGGGGGGTAGTGGGGCGGTGAAGGTTGGGGGGGGGCAATGGGGGTTAAAATGATTTGGGGTGAAGGGTGGGGGTTTATTTAGGGGGGAGTGGGGGTGTAGGTGTGGGGGGCTATCCAGGGGGGCTATAGCCACGGTTTCACAAGCTTTATCAGTACGAGCATTATGAACCTGTTTTATTACTTGTTTGAAGTTAAAAATAATGTTCTCATAGTATTATTTCAGGTATCAATAAACCTGATGTTCACTTTGTGATTCACCATTCCATGACAAAGCCTATTTAAGGCTATCATCAGGTTAGTTTTCCAAATTTATAATGATGTTTTGTTTTTAATGCTCTGTCCATAAGGTTGGAGTACAAAATTGTCTGTTACATCTAATCCAAAATCTATAATTATATTTACATTATCCAGGAGTGTGGTCATGCTATTAGAGATGGTCAATATTCATCTTGTGTCATGTTTTATAATTATAGTGATTATGTAAGTTAACATATCCAATTTTTTATTTAGGTTTAAGAATATTATTGGGCTTTAATGATTAATATGGTGTAGGGGAAGGGGTTTCTAGGGGGCATTGTCTAGGTGGGTGGTGTCCGGGGGGGGACTGTCCATGTGGGGGTGTCCACATCAGAAGGCATTTTTGTGGCATGTACTTCTCTGAAATCATGACTGCAGTATAGCCTACGACATAGTATCAATATGTTTATCATTTTCCAATGAAACTGTTAGTTTCTCATACACTCACTTATTTTCTTTCTTATAATTCTTACACTATTAATTCTACAAATATTTCCTTCAAATATCAAGAGAGCTTGAAATGGTGATTTTTTCTACTATTTAAAATAAATCTTGCATGATAATTATTCAAATTGTAAAAAAAAATTCTGTATTTTGGGAATTAGTTACTGAGAACATTGAATGAGTCATTCCTTGGTTGTATTATTTTATGTTAATCTCTCATTTAACCCTTGCGTTTGTGTGACACTGTGTTGACTTCAACAGGATATTTTTTTCTCAATGTCTTAATCTTGTTTATGATGTTGCATTTTGATGCTATTATCATCATCACCTATTCTATTATTGCCTTTCTTACTAATCATGTTCCTCACACTTAAATTTTTAGGTTCAATTAATGATGATTCATAAGGTCACTGGCATTTTGTTGAATTCTCCTGGGACCCATTTGGGTGTGTTATGGAAACCAAAGTCAAAGGCGACTCACCACGTATTCATAGGTAAGCATATATATAATACGTTCTCCCATTATATGTATATATTCCCATGGTAGCGTGATTACATATAAGGGGATAGGTGTGCTTATGTATATATATTGAAAATGCATACGTGTGTGGGTGATAATGGGCTTATTCATGTGAGTATATATATAAGGATCCTCTTGTGTGTGTTTAAGGCCATGTAGACATGTACATAGGGGTTAGGGTGTCCTTATGTTTATGTAAAGGTGCATATGCCTAGAAGATGGATGAAGCAGCTTAGAGTTTTCGCTGATAAAAATTTCAAGCACCGAGTGTGGCTTGAATCCTTTGATGTAAGGTCCCTCTCCTAGCCTCTTTAATTCAGGAATGTTTTAAATTTCATTCAGTTTCCTTCTTAATTCTTCTTGTTTATATTAAATTGAAATTCTTGAATAAGTTTTAGTTAAGATAATTGTTTCATTTGATAAAAAATTCATGGTTTTTCAATAAAACCTCTCCAATGGAGGTGTGATGTCTGTGAAAACTCACAGTGGTATACCTTTCATGACATTATTTCATTCATGTTTTCCTTATACTTGATTTCATTGTTAGTCTTAAAGAACACATCATACTTGACCCTTTTTATATCCCTATTGGGGGTTTCAAGGGGATATCCAAGGGGTTCAAGGGGGTGTCTAGGAGGGGGTGGAAGGGGGTATGGGTGTGCAGGGGGTGTTGAAGGGGGCTGTCCAGGGGGTGCAAGGTTAATTTAATGAATTGAATGAGTTAAATGGAACTAAACATGGTTAACTTGGCACATGATAGTTAATTATACATGTAGTGAATTATTTTACGGTTATGCCTCCTTTATAAAGTTTAATTGGTTGGCATGACACTAGATATCAACCCAAGATCCACACCATTGCGCCAAACGGTTTGGTAAGTCTTCCAGCATATTGGATTCACGAATAGGTATGAAGTGAGATGACTTTGAGATCTAATCCATAATCCCCAATAAGGAATGCTATTTTCAAACCATTCTTAGTAAACCTATGAAAAAATTGATAGTCATTTTCTCAAATTTCCACATAGATATAGGTTAGGTTTGAAACATGCAGGGGGTGTTCAAGGGGGCTTTCCAAGGGGTGTTCGGGGGGGGGGGGGGGGGGCTGTCCGGGGGGGGGGGAGGTCCAGGTGGGAGGGAGTTAGGGGATTTGCATGGGGGATACTGCAGAGATGGGGGTGCAAGGGGGCTATCCAAGGGTGCAAGGGGGTGTTCAAGGGGGTGAAAGGGGGTTGTCCAGGGGGTGGGCTACTGTAGGGGGGTGTTCAAGGGGTTAAAGGGGGTTGTCCAGAGGGTGAAAGGGGGGTGTCCAGGAGGGGGGTGCAAGGGGGAATGGGTCTGTAGGGGGGATATCCAGAAGGGGGGGTGTTTAGGATGGAGGGGGTGTCCAAGTGGGAGGGGGGTGTCCAGTAGGGGTGGGGGATGGGTGTGTAGGGGGTGAAAGGGGGTTGTATAGGGGGTGCAAGGGGGGTGTCCAGAAGGGGGGCGGGTACAAGGGGGAATTGGTGTGTATGGGGTGTTCAATGGGGATTTCCAGGGGGTGCAAGGGGGTGTCTAGGAGGGGGGTGTCCTGAAGGGAGGGGGTGTGCATGCGGGGAGTTCAAGGGGGGTGTCCATGGGTGCAAGGGGGTGTCTAGGAGGGGGGGGGGGGCTTCAAGGGGGCATGGGTGTGTGTGTGTGTGGGGGGGGGGGGGTGTTCAAGGGGGCTATCTAGGGGGTGCAAGGGGGTGTCCAGGAGGGGGGGTGTCAAAGAGGGGGGGTGTCCAGGAGGGAGGGGGTGTCCAGGTGGGGGGTGGGCTGTCCAGAGGGTTTTCTAAGAGGGAGGGGGTGACCAAGTGGGAGGGGATGTCCAGGAGGGGGTCGGGGGCTATCTAGGGGGGCTATGCTGGGGGTGGGCTACTGCAGGGGTGGGGGTGCAAGGGGGTGTAAGGGGGCTATACGGGGGGGGGGGGGGGGGTCTACTATGGGGGGGGGGGGTGCAATGTGGTGTTCAAGGGGGTGTAAGGGGGCTATCTAGGGGGTGCAAGGGGGTGTACAGGAGGGGGGGGGGAGTCAGGGGCATGGGTGTGAAGGGGGTGCAATGGGGGTGTTCAAGTGGGTGGAAGGGGCTATATAGGGGGGTGAAAGGGGGTGTCCAGGAGGGGGTGTAGGGGGTGTTCAAGGGAGCTGTCCAGGGGGGGTGAAGGGGGGGGGGGTGTTCGGGAGGGGGGTGTCTGGGATGGGGGGGTGTCCAGGGGGGTGTCCTGAAGGGGGGGGGTGTCCAGGAGGGAGGGGGTCCAGGTGTGGGGGTTGTCCAGGGGGTGTCTAAGAGGGAGGGGGAATCCAAGTGGGAGGGGGTGTCTAGGAGGGGGGGTCGGGGGCTACCTAGGGGGCTTTGCAGGGGGGTGGGCTACTGTAGGGGTGGGGGTGCAAGGGGGCTGTTCAGGGGGGGGGGGGGCTAGTGTAGGGGGGGTGCAAGGTGGTGTAAGGGGTTTTCCAGGGGGCCTACTACAGGGGGGTGTTCAAGGGGGGAAAAAGGGGTCTATCTAAGGGGTGTCTAGGAGTGGGTGAAAGGGGGCATGGGTGTGCATGGGGGTTTTCAGGAGGGAGGAGGGGTGTCCAGGTGGGAGGGGGTGTCCAGGAGGGGGGGGGGGGTCGGGGGCATGGTGGTGTTCAAGGGGTGCAAGGGGGTTGTCCATGGGAGTCATGGGGGTGCAAGGAGTGTTTAAGGGGCTATCTAGGGTGTGCAAGGGGGTTGTCTAGGGGGCATGGGGTGTTCAAGGGGACTGTCTATGGGGGTTCAAGGGGGATTTCTAGGGGGCATGGCGGTGCAAGGGGGTGTTCAAGGTGGCTGTCCAGGGGGTGCAAGGAGGCTATCCAAGTGAGTGTAGGGGGGCTGTCTAGGGGGCATGGGGCTGTAGGGGGTGTTCAAGGGGGCTATCCAGGGGGTGCATGGGGGTGCAGGGGGGTACAAGGGGGCTGTCTAAGGGAGGCATGAGGGTGCAGGGGGGTGTTAAAGGGGGGATGTGGTTTTTTTTAATGAAATGGTAATTCCTATAGCCATAGTTTTAAACCGTGGCTAAATCCATATAGACATAGTTTAAAACTGTGGAAATAGGCCCCATGTGGATTAATGTTCTGTGACGGTTTCAAACCATGGACCTAGGTCTTGCCCTATAGTTATGACAATACCATCCATGGTCCATTGAACCATGGATATAACCTATAGCCATAGTTTTTGGTCTTATAGACACGGTTTCAAACCATGGATATAGCCTAAATTTCCAGAAGTGGATGAATATTCCAAAGAATATATAAGGTAAAATGAAACTTGATATCACCCATCATAAAAACATTACATAAATATCATTATAAATAATCTTTTATAACTTAGAAATTCTCAATAGTATTTCTGAATGAACAAATTTAACCAGTACCTTTTGGTCAACCTCAAGATACTTTACAATCATTTTTAGAATCTGGGTTAAATCGAAATGAAAAAAACATAATAACTTCAGATTTATGTTTTTTTATTCAATATATGTAACATTTAAGGGAAAAAATCCTTTATGGTGACATTGTTTTTTTTTTCAATTTCTGTAAGAGAAACATAAAATTCCTTATCATTTACCCATGAAACAATATTGTACTCTATATATACTAAACTAAAATGATCATTTTTATAAAACTCCATTACTTATCTATCAAAACCATTTCTATATTTTATTCATTTAAAAGGTATTCTAACCCTTAAAAGTCTAGAAAATTCATTAGTAGAAGATCCTTCTGATACATTCATTCAAAATCTACAACTTTTTATTGAAGAATTTTTTTGAAGGTTATGCATTGATGATTCAATTATCATGGTTTTCCTTAATTTTCCTTCTTATTCTTCATCATTATTGACAATATGAGTGTTTGAGGATTAGATTCTATGATTATAAAGAGAAAATTAGTTCTCTGGAATTCGAAATAATTTGAATTCTGAGGGTTTAAGTGAGAGGTGGGGGTGATGATTTTGGGTGACATTGGTTTTGGTTTCTCTAGACAAACAATCATCGTAATTATTATTTAGTTTTTGAAAATGTGGGTTTTCAAAAATAATAATTTCTCATTTTAGTAAACAAATATAAAGAAATAGAATAAAATAAATAAAATCATTAATGAAAAATTAAAGAAACAAATTTAAAAAAATATTTAAAATTAATTATATATAACCCCCTTAATAAATTCAAAACTATAAATGGGATGTGGTTCAATAAAAATATCAGAATTTTTATATTCAGTATTGAAAATTTATAAATAAATATCATTTTTTAGAACCTAATATCTTAGAAAATAATGTATTATATCAATATTCATAGTTCTAGAGTAACTTAAATGTTTTTTTGAAATATTTATTATACTAGTATTGTCACATATAATAGGAATAATGTTGAAATTAAGTCAAAAGTATTGTAATGTGTGTTTCTTTCACAACACTTACGCACAAAATCTTACAGGAAATATATATTATCCCTCAACTATTAACAAAGTAACTGAATATTGTTTCTTACTTGACCATGAAACTAAGGACTTCCCTAAATAGTGACTGGTTCCTGATATACTTTTTTTATCTAATCTAGAACCTCCAAAATCAGCATCTAAATATTAAATTAAATTAAAATAATATTTTTTTGGATAAACTAGAGATTGAAAACAAGTTTTTTTAATATCTAAAAATTCATTTAATAGGAGTAATATGAGATTCATTTGGGTTTGATTGAAATATAACACATAGAAAAATATAGAACAAAATGTATGGTCTGTTAATAGTAAGATATAGTGATCTTTGAGTCATACCTCTATATAACTTATTATCAAGTGGTTTTATATCTTCATCCAAATCATGTTTTGAATTTGTAAATATGGGAGTAGTATACGTCTTAATGTTTTCTAGTCCAAACATTTTAAATAAATCTATATATATTTTCTTTATTTTAATTCATTTTTATAATCATTTTGATAGATTTTAAATCCAAAAATAAATTTATTTCTTCCATCATAATCATTTCCAATTATTTTTTCATAAGATTATAAAAATTATTACTAATATTTTTATTTGTTCAACCAAAAATAAGATCATCTATATACATTTTTAATAATAATATATTAGATTTTTTTCTTAGGAAGGTTAGGATCTTCTAAACCTAAAGAAAAACCATTTTCTAATAGAAAATAACATAATCATTCATACCATGTTCTAGGTTCTTTTTTATGTCTATTAAGAGATTTAGTAAGTTTGAAAACTGATTTTTTTTGATAAGGATTTTAAAAACATGTTGGTTATTAAATATAAACTTCCTTTGATTCAATATCTATCTAGAAAAGATGATTTTACATCTATCTAGTATAATTTAAAATTCATATGAGATGTATAAGCTAGAAAAATTTTAATAGATTCCAATATAGAAACAGGTGCAAAGGTTTCATTATAATAAATTCCTTCTTCATGGTGGTTTCATTTAGCTATTAATCTAGAATTATTTATAGTAATTATTACTTGGAAATATTGTTTATTTCTAAAACATAATTTCATTATTATTACTATATGATTGGTTGTTCTGTCAACTAATTCCCAAAATTTGTTTCTACTAAATCGGTTATGTTCTCCATGCATATCCATTAGCCAAAATTCATATTCTAATGATTCTTTTATAGTATTAGGTTCTAATTGAGATAGTAAGGAAGACAATTCAGTTATGTTTCCTATATTGCTTCTAGTTCTTACTCAAGTATCTATGTCTTCTATAATATTTTAAAAATGGTGATACTTTAAGGTTCTAGGTTATCTAGATAAGACACATTCAGGTTCATCTATTTCATGTTATTTTAAACTAGACTAAATATCATTTATTTTATTTTCAAAATCAATATTAAGTGAATAAAGTCTCATGTTTTCTAAGGAGTCAGCAAATTCATCTATTTTATTTTTCCTTTTATTAAAAGGATCACATTCATCAAACTTCACATGAATAGATTCATTATCAATCCTTAAATTTTTATTATGCATTGTATAAGATTTAGAGGCAGCATAATATCCTAAAAACATTACTTCATCAGCCTTTAGATCAAAATTTTCAAGGTTTTCCATACTATTATGGATATACACCTTGCATCCAAACACTTAAAATTACATGACATTAGGTTTTATGTTATTCTATTGTTCAAAGGTTGTTATTTTAAGAAGGGGTCTTATTAAATATCTATTCATGACATGAAAAGAAGTTTTTATATCTCCTTCTAAAAAATAGGCCGGAATACTATATTCATTTAATATAGTTCTTACAATATCTTGAATAGTTTTATTTAATCATTTTAAAATTCCATTATTTAGAGGTTTTCATGGTTCAGAGAAGGTTTGTTTAATACCTAAGTCTGATAAAAAAATAATTAAACTCTTGATTCTAAAATTTACCACCACGATCAATTTTAATTAGATTATTTTAAAATATTTTTCATTTTTTAATAATTTTAAAAAAGCCATCAAAAAAATAGAAAACCTCAATTTTAAGTTTTATAAAATTAACCCATGTATATCATAAAAATTCATCAACAAAAAACAAAAACAAATAATATTCCATGAAATAATTCTAATCTCGATTATGAAAACAAATACAGTAGGATAAGTTTAAGTGATTTGGATTTTGAAACTTTTTTAATTGATTTGAAGGTTGATCTTTGTTGTTTTTAAAATTGACATACATTACAGAATCTATTGTTATCAAATTTATAATTATTAATATAAGAAACTAAGTGTTTCTTAGATAATTTATATAATTTAAATATATTGTAGTGGCTAATTCTCCTATGAAATATCCATGATTCATTTGTCTTAATTGAAATCGTGACTATGGGATTGGAATAATTGAACACCTACCTCAATTTTTTGATGAATGATCACCAAATGAAAATCCTCAAAATTTTAATGGCACAACAACATAGAACGTGATCTAGATCTAAAACACTAAATCAAGATCAAAAAAATCAAGATCCTTTAATTATAGAAATAGAGAATAATGGTAGAAGAAAATGAAGACAACCGAGATGAGATCCTCTTACTGAGAGGGGTGAAGATCTTCGATCTAGGCTTTGAATCATGAATAAATAAGGTTGAGAAGTGTTGTAATCTATATGGGAGGCTCAGAAATCATGAGGGGACGATTTGGTCTGAGTTTGGGTCAAATAGGGTGAGTTTTAGAGGTTCGAGGAATTTAAACTCTAATTTTTAGGTGAATTAAAAAGTTATGTACTTTTAGTTGGGTAGGGGTGCATGTTTTCTCTAACTGTGCACCTTAACCATGCACTAGTTCTAGGGGGTGCATGGTTTATCCTTCTAGGGCACATAGTTGGACAAACCATGAGCCAACTATACAAAAGCTCTCTATCTAAGGTTTCACGATCAAGGAAAATCGTGCGCCACCCATGCATTGTCCTCCTTCTTTCAAATTTTCTCATTTTTTCACCCAAAAACACCCCAAAGTAAAACCCAAATGAAAATTCCTTAACCCAAGGAAAAGGAGTACCTATAAATGAGCCCATGAAATCTCTAGAAATTATCAGGATCTTTCAATCTCCCCACCTTATAACAGCTCATCCTTGAGTTGTACTCCCATGAATCTCTAAGATTCCAAGTCAAAAATATTGGGACAATGAGACCTCATATTCACTTCTATTTCCCATTTTTCCTCCTACACATTTCCATGTTTGCATGATATAAAAACAATCAGCACTATCTTTCCTCACAAAACTTTCTCACTGCAATCCAATACACGTATCAGATACTCCTCAAAGGATGCATTTGTCTCAAGCTCAACACCATTCACATTGGTCACATGATAAGGGTCGTGGTGATACTTCTTAATTTATAACATATGGAAAACATCATGAATGACATTGTATATTTATGGAAGATCCAATCGATATTCTAACAACCTGATCCTCTCCACAACATAAAATGGTCCAACAAAACTGGGCACCAACTTTCCTTGTCTTCGTATCATGTGGTGAACCGACCTAGGTGACACCCGAAGGAATACATGATCACCCTTTATAAACTCTAGGGGTCACCATTTTCCATCAGCATACAACGTATGTCTAATCTGATCCATATCTATATACTTTTTAATCCTATGAAGTTGTTCTAACTTCTCTTGCATGAGACTCAGTCCCAAAAACTCTAACTCACCCTCCTTCATCCAGCATAGATGTGATCTACATGGCCTACCATAAAGTGACTTATATAGATCCATATGATTAGTTTTTTGATAGTTTTTGTTATATGGGAACTCCACTAAATCTTAGTGCTTCTCCTAAGACCCACCAAAGTCAAGAACACAAGATCACATCACATCCTCAAGCACCTGTATAGTACACTCCGACTGTCCATCTCTATGAGGGTGGAAATTCATACTCAATAAAATCTATGTAAAAAGTGCCTTCTATAAGACCTTCCAGAATCATGAATTAAATTGAGAGTCCCAGTCTAAAACAATAGTCTTTGGTACCCCATGTAGATGGACTATCACCCGAAAATATAGTTCTCCCAACTGCTCCATTGAGAAAGTCTCCCATATAGGAAAGAAATGTGCTAACATTTCCATTCTATCCACAATAACCCAAATAACATCATTCTTCTGAGGCATCATTGGGAGAACCACCACAAGATCCATTGTCACATTATCCCACTTCTATTCCAGAATAATAAATGGTTGTAACAAACCACCAGGTTATTGATTCCCAGCCTTCACCTATTGATAGGTGTAGTATCATGTCACGAACCCCGTTATCTCCTTTTTCATGCCCATATGCCAAAACTGTCATTGTATGTAACAATACATTTTTTCAAACCTATATGTATTTCCCATTTCAAGGAATTAAATTCATGCATCAGATCCTCCTGCATCCTGGTAGGCACAACAATCAGATTTCTAACATAGATGATCTCATCCTCATCTATGGTCCAATCTGAAGGTGTATTCCCACCATTAAGTCTTTTCATCGAGGTTAAAAATTCTGGATCCTCATACTTCATATCCATGATCTATCTCAAAAAATTTATACTCTACTAAAACTAATACAAGAGTCATATGCTTCCGACTCTCTGAAATTACTGCATGCCTCTCAGCTAGTAGGGTCATCATCATCCACTTGTCATTAGACTCATGAATAGCCTGAGTTCGTGTTTTTCTGATTAAGGCATCAACAACACTATTTTTTCCCCCAGGAATATATGCTAATTCAAAATCAAATAAATTCATATACTAAAACCATCTCCACTATTGAAGATTCAAATACCACTGTGAGAAGATATACCTTAATCTCTTATTATCAGTAAACACCATAAACTTCTCACACAACAGATAATGCCGCCAACACTTCATAGTATAAACCACTGAGACCAAATCAAGGTCATCCATAGAGTAATTCCATTATTGTGGACTCAACTTCCAAAACCCATATGCCACAACTCGATCTCCCTACATCAACACTACTCCAAGACAAATCCCAGAAGTGTCAAAAAATTCCGTTTACTCCTCACCTGGCTCGGGTAGGATCATGATTGGTGCTGATGTCAGGCACTTCTTCAACTCCTAGAAATTATCCTCACATGATATAGACCATTTTAACTTTATCCATTTATTTTTAAATCCCAAAAGTGGTGCTTCCAATCAAGAAAAGTCTTGAATGAACCTCTAAAAATACCCAGCTAACCAAATAAAGCTACAAATATCAAATATGTTCTTAGGATGCTCCTAAGAAATAACTACCTAGACCTTCTTTGGGTCTACAGGCACACCTTCCTATGAGATGATGTGACCCAAGAAGTGTACCTAATCAATATGAAACCAACACTTAGGTATATTAGCATATAGTTGATGCTCTCTCAGTGTACTCAAGACGATGTCAAGATGTTGGGCATAATAGTCATGAGTATTGGATTACACCAAGATTTCATCCACAAACACTACAAAAAACTGATCTAGGTATTGGTGGAATATTCTTCTCATCAAGGCCATAAACACTGCTGGTGTGTTCATCATCCCAAATGGAATCACAAAGAACTCATATAGGCCATTTCTACTTCTAAAAGTATTCCTTGGTATATCATAAGTTATAACTCTCAAATGATGATACCTAGATATTAGGTCAATCTTGGAAAAGACCCAATATACTATTGACTGGTCAAAAAGATCATCCATTCACAGAAGAGGATACTGTTTCTTCACTATCATCTAGCTCAACTTACAGTAATCGATACATAAGCACAAATTCATGTTATCCTTCATTTCAAACAACATAGGTGATCCCCAAGGCAACATACTCATATGGATAAACCCATTATCCATAAACTCATCTAGCCGATTCTTGAGATCTTGCAGCTCTATCAGTGCCATTCTGTCCGATGGAATAGAAACTGGTTTATCTCCTGTCATGATATCAATAGTAAACTCCACATCTTTATAAGGTGGAAGCATTGAGAAGTCTTCAGGAAACGTATCTTGAAATTGTTCCACTACTGGTGGAAATATATTATGTGTTACACCCCCGTTATCCAGTATTAGACTAGAAACCTGGGCTGTGAGATCGCCCATTTGCTGAATAATTAGATCTACTCAGCCTACTTGGATATCCCATTCCCCATGGTGAATACAACTATTACCCTGAGGAGACATAAAGGTCACTCTCCTTCAGTAACAATCAATGTGGTCTTATAATTCCACTAACCAGTCCATATCAAGAATTAGATCAAAACATGATATTTCTAAGATGTAGAGATCCCAAATAAAATGATACTCTACAACTTCAAGAGAATATACCTTGCACAAGTAGGTGTCCCTAGAATGAATTCCTAATGATGCGTCTATCATCGACACCCCATGTCACACCCCGATCTATCTTTTATTTTATTTTATACTTTTCTTTGACTTTTAAAATTTTGTTGGGGTCTGAGTTGAGTCTCGGACAAAAAACTTTTGAGTTATGTAAAAAAACACGCGTTTTTGAGTTGACGTCGCTGAGCACCCGAACTGAGTGTGTTTTGGATACCCTATGCTGCTTCACCCATGCAAGGACATGACCCGCTTATCTTTGGAAAATTAAAATGAAAAACTTTTGTAATTTGATGTGTTATTTATTATTGTTAATAATTTTATTATTATTGAAGTGAACTGAATATCTATATTATTTATATTTTATCGGTATGATTATTATTATTCTTATTAATATTATTATTAATAAGAATTTATTATTATTATTATTATTATTATTACTTTAGGCTGATGTATGGGCATCGCATGGCTAACAGAAGCCGTGCAGTCAGTCCATGTACCGCGCGGTTGCGGAGTTTGAATTGACCAAATAAAAGTGAACTAAATGAGTTGAAGAGAAAAGAATAAAAATTAAAAGTTAGTTAAATAATATTATATTATTATTAAATAATTTTTATTATTAGAATTATTATTTTTATCATTTTTATATTATTATTAAATAATTTTTATTATTAAAGTTATTATTTTTATCATTTTCATATTATTATTAAAGTTTTATTATTATTAGGTGCATTATTAATATTATTATTATTAGTGTTATTATTATTATAGATTAAAATTATTATTATTATTATTATTATTTATTTGATTTTCTTTCTTTTTTTCCCTTTTTTTTTCTAACCCTTGTAGCCTCCCATTTTTTGGTCCCTCTCCCTTTTCTCTCCCTATTCTGCTCACCACCACCCTCATCCTCTCCCTTTTCCTTCCCCCGCACGACACACCCTCCTTGCATTGTAGCCCTGCCTCTCCTCTAGCAGCCCCTCCTCCTCTTACCCACAGCACTTGGCCCCCCTTCTCCCTGTTGCAACACCGTAGCGCCCTTCGTGCTTCAACCACCCTTCTCTGGCTTCCCTGCACCCTAATCTGCATCCTACAATGACTGTGATGCTGATCACCCAACCAGTTGGATCCTCCTATAGGACATGACCCCCCCTCCTCTCTTACGTGTGGTGAGAACTACTCCCGACCGCGCCTAGTCTGGTGACCCCCCTTGCAACAGCCCGTCTCCAGTCAGTCCCCCCTGCAGCGCGACCCCCTACAGCCCTGGTTCTCCTCTTGTTGCAGTGACCAACAGCCACCGTGCCTCCATCAGAACTACGTTCCACCCTCTATTCTAGCTCCTACACCCCTCCGCCTCATTTCGTGCGTGTTCTAGTTCCTTTCCCACCTCCAAGCACCCCCAACACCTCCCCATCTCCCTTTTCCAGCAGCACCGCAACTCCCCGCTTGAACAACCTCTCTGCGCATCCCCTATCCGTGCCTCCACCAGCCTGGCGACCCCCTGCACAGAACGCCGGCCACACCCTCCACACACCTGCCTTCATACTCACCCCATCTCAATGTGCTTCTGTCCAGCTTGTGGCCGCCTGACTTGTGAGACCCCCTATCCGACAGTTTTTTTTCTTCCCTTCGGCCGACCATTTTCCGGCCAGTGACCCCTCCACCGGTGTTGTCGCTGCCTCTTTCCAATGCGTAATCTTGTCGACACACATCTCCACCTCGGCACGCTTTTTGTCCGATGGTCACGTGACCTCCTAGCTAGGCTGCACCCACTTCCGGCATCCTCACCGTCTGTTTTTGTTTGTCACGCGACTCCGCTGATCAGGCGCACTCCACGCCGACCTTTGACCCTTTCAATTTAGAGGTACTCGAACTCTTGTATGAATTATTTTCATTTAATATCATCTAAATAATTCTAGTTTGGAGTATATTTATTTTAGAAGAAATTATGTGATATTGTATATAATTTTTTTATTTGGTTAATTGTTTCGCCTAAATTATTAATTTGGAATATTTTTTTGATTAATTGGTGTGGTTTGAATTACATTTCGAAAACAAGTCGAGATGTTCCTTTTTGCATTGTTTGTTCGTTGGGGTTGTTTTAAGTCCATGTTTATGTGTTTTTAGTTGTTTTTGTGGTTGTTGCAGTGAGGAAAATCGGGATACTAAGATCATCGGCTTGTGCGTGCTTGCGCGCCATTGCGAGGTGTGTTGCGTCATCATGTTCGAGCTACAAATTGAGGTAAGTCCCCCACTGCACTCTCCTTTAAATTCAGAATTTATTAATTGCTTGATATTTTATTAATTTTATTAAATGGGAAATAATATAAGATAATCAATTTTTAAATGATTACTTGGTGTAAAAAGAGCCGTTTATTTTATACATGACGCTTGAAATATTTTCTTGATGAACATACACTCAATAGTTAAAGAATTCCTATTTGTCCTTTAAACATAATTCATAGAATTTCAAATGTAGTTCTGGTTTATTGATAAATGATTTCTTTTGAATCATGAACAATTTTTTTGCTTCTCTTGAGAAATGAGGATTTTCTTTAAAATTGTTGAAGGCCCATTTGGTACTTTAATAGAATAAATTATTTTGGAAAACTCTCTTTGGGGTGAATCAGGGGTGATCTTTTGTGTACATTAACTGCATGAGTTGTGTGTGATGTTTGTGCTACTTGATTAACTTTGTTGACTCACCCCTTTCCTTTTTATTATACGTGTTAATATGGGGACTTGGCATAGTAAGTGAATCTTCTGAGAACGATTGATGCACTAGTTTAGATTACGCACTGGCTAGTGGCCCTTAGTATGGACTATACTCTGCTAGGGAATTGGGCCCCTTGGTTAGGCCATGTAGAGAAACACTAGGCGTTAGGGAATTATGATGTCATCGAGAGTAGGCATTACTTCAGGATGAGTCACATGTATAGTACATTTTGGATTGTTCATGAGCTCTTAGGTTCGACCCATGTTTCCTTTAGTGTTTGTTTGTATGTGGAAGATGATTGAGAGGTCTAGTTCGGTTGTTGGCCCCTGGGTGCCACTTTTTCCATTTCCCTTAGCGTGTGTTGTGTGTTGTGTGTGGTTTTCCCTTTTTACTAACAACTAAAAATTCAGATTTCTAAATTGTTTGCAAAAATGTTTTAAAATGCAATGCACCTATTTCTTTCAAACATTAAACTTGTTTTTTTAATTAAATAGGGAAATGTACCATTACTTGTTTTAGAAATTAAAGTGTGTGTGTGGAAACCCATATTTTATATAATTTAGTTCAAACCCATAATTAGTGAATTCTTTATTTAAAGGTAGTGCATTGGGAATAATTTTTCGGGCATGCCTATTGAGTTTTAATACTCACGCCTATAGTGTTTTCCTATTTTTAGTTTTGTTGTAGGTTTTACTTGAGCTTGTTCACCATGGGCGAGACTTGGTTGTGGTTTGGAGAGTGACTCTCGTGGTCACGGGGAGTTTTGGTCGTGGTCCGGTTAGTTTTTTGTTGTTGATCGTTCTTTCTTTTTTGTGTCGTTTTCTTACTTTGTGTTGTTCTATTTTCTTTCCACTGTTTTGTTTGTTTTCATTGTGAAAAATCATTCCCACTTGCTCTAGTTTTATACCTTGGTGCTTGTCGCCGGCGCGGGAGGATCGGGAACGCCTCTCGGGCTATGTCGCGGACTGGCTCGGGTGACCGGTTCAGGGTCGACCTGGGTTGGTTCGTGACAAAATGGTATCAGAGCAGGTCAGATCCTGAGCGGACCTTGTTTTTTAGAGCACCCATTGTTATTTAGGGTCATCATGGTAGAAGGAGTAGAATTTACGGGACTCAAGGCATACGAACAAGAAGGACGTCATGAACCCTTTCTCGTTCCGAACCTCAGGTTACCATGGGATGTTCGGGTTTGGCGATGTCCTTTGATTCTTATGGTTTATTTGGTATTGGGAAATGAAATTGGAGCCAGGAAAGTGACATATATGAGCTCACATGGTCTGGAAAGCCATGTTGAGCCGGGGGCATTACCCTAGAGTACTTCTTGTGACGGTGGTGTGACTGGCGTATGGCCGCCAACCATATGTCTAAGTCACCCATCAGCACTAGTTTCTCCTTGTGGTTTTTCTGAGTCTTCTTTACTTTTAAGAATTGTTTTACAAGGTTTTATTTTTTAAAGTTTGAAAATTAGAAATTGAAATGGAAATGACCATGTTTTGATTAAGTTCTTTGTTTCCATGTTTCATAGTGTTTTCCCCCATGACGGTTTGATGGATGCCCAAGGTGCAGCTTCGGGTGGTTCACCCCTAGAAAATCCTCCAGTTGATCAACCTATAGACTATGTTCTGGAATTCCGGAAGTTGGGTCCTCCACTATTTTATGGTCAAGAAGATACTCTTGAGGCAGAGGAGTGGTTGTGGGAAGTTTAGTTTCATTGGGTTTCATGCGTCGTTAGAGGTGAAGTTGGCTACCTTTATGCTTGAATCTCCAACATAGAAATGGTGGAAGTCCATGTCTCAGAATAAGCCTCGATAGGATTTAACGTGGGAGTTCTTCAAGTCGTCGTTTATCCAACAATACTTCTCTGAGTTGACTAAGTTGAGGAAGAGGATGAAGTTGTGTTGTCTTCAGTAGATTGTTGAATCAGTACTATAATTCTATCAACATTTCATAGACCTAGTTCTGTATGACCAATGGTTTGTTGCAAATGATCCTGGGAAGGCTCGACAATTTGAGTCTAGACTTCGACCTGAATTTCATTCGAAAGTGGCAGAGCTCAACTTGACCACCTTCTCAGATGTTGTGGGGCAAGAATTTCTGGACGAAGTTGAGTTAGTAGGAGGACATGAGGTGGTGAATCCTTCCCCAACCTTGGGGAGTAGTGCATAGGATGACGATAGGAAGAATGGGAAGCAAATTGATGTTGGTGGCTCTAATAGAGATCGTTCTTTCTTTTTTGTGTTGTTTGCTAACTTTGCATTGTTTTGTTTTATTTCTGCTGATTTTTTGTTTTAATTGGGAAAAATTGTTCCCTATTGCTCTCGTTTGATGCCCTAGTGCTTTTCGCCAGCCCGGGAGGATCGGGAATGCCTCTCAGGCCATGTCGCGGACCAGCTCGGGTGACCAGTTCAGGGTCAACCCGGGTTGGTTCATGACAAAATGGTATCAGAGGAGGTCGGATCCTGATCAGACCTTGATTTTTAGATCTCCCATTGTTATTTGGGGTCGTCATGGTAGAAGGAGTAGAATTTTCGGGACTTGAGGCATACAGACAAGAAGGACGTCATGAAACCTTGCTCGTTCTGAACCTCGTGTTACTATGGGATGTTCAGGTTTGTCAATGTCCTTTGATTCTTATGGTTTGTTTGGTATTGGTAAATGAAATTGGAGTCTGTAAAGTGACCTCTGTGAGCTCGCATGGTCTGGAAATCCATGTGGAGCTGGGGACATTACCCTAGATTGCTCCTTGTGATGGTGGTGTGACTGGCGTATGGCTGCCAACCATATGTCTGAGTCACCCATCGACACTAGTTTTTCCTTCGGGTTTTTCTGAGTCTTATTTACTTTCAAGAATTGTTTTACAAGGTTTTATTTTTGAAATTTTGAAAAGTCAAAATTGAAATGGAAATGACCATGTTTTAATTAAGTTCTTTTTTTCCATGTTTCATAGTGTTCGCCCCCACGACAGTTTGATGGATACCCAAGATGCAGCTTCTTTTGGTGCACCCCTAGGAAATCCTCCAGTTGATCAACCTATAGACTATGTTTTGGAATTCCGGAAGTTGGGTCCTCCACTCTTTTACGGTCAATCAAATCCTATTCAGGCGGAGGAGTGGTTACGATAAGTTCAGTTTCATTGGGTTTCCTGATTCATTAAAGGTGAATTTAGACACCTTTAGGCTTAAAGGTCCAACCTGGAAATGGTGGAAGTCCTTGTCTCAGAATAAGACTCTATAAGATTTATCATGGGAGTTCTTCAAGTCATCATTCATCCAACAATAATTCTCTAAGTTGACGAAGTTGAGGAATAGGATGAAGTTGTGTTGTCTTCAGCAAGGTGTTGAATTAGTACTAGAATTCTATTGACATTTCATATACCTAGTTATGTAAGACCAATGTTTTGTTGCAAATGATCTCGGGAAGGCTCAAAAATTTGAGTCTGGACTCCGACCTGAACTGCATTCGAAAGTGGCGGATTTCAACTTGACCACCTTCTCAGATGTTGTGGGGCAAGACTTTCTAGCTGAAGTTGAGTTAGCAGGATGACATGAGGTGGTGAATCCTTCCCCGACCTTGGGGAGCAGTGCATAGGATGAAAATAGGAAGAATGGGAAGTGACCTGATGCTGGTGGCTATAATAGAGGAATCAAGAGGCCTTCAGACCTTCAGTCATCTTCTTCATGGAACAATGTCATGATCTGTCACCCGTGTGGTAGGAAGGGTCACAAGAGGTCGACGTGCTCGAGTGCTCCAAGACCCTGCTGCACCTTTGGACGTCTGGGTCACTTGTATTGATTCTGCTGAGGCATTTCCAAGAAGCACACTGAAGCCAGAACTAGTTCATTGAAGGTTACCTCAGCCCGTCAGTAGGATTAGGGTGATGTTTGGGGACTAGTTTGAGGTTTTCTCTTTGTAGTGTTCCCTGGATGTAGTGGTTGTCTCTTGTGGAATTTTTTGGTGTTTCTTTTTTTTCCTTCAGTTGTAAGAATGGTTATTATCAAACCTCCTTGAAACTTTTATTTTATTGGAAGTGTGTTTGGTGAAATTATGGTTTGTGTGTTATGTTTTGGAATTTCTAAATTCTGACTGCGAGGCAGGAGATGCTTCAATCATCGGTGCTCCAGCCATTGGCCCTGGAGTGAAGTTGGCGCATAGTCAAGAGAACCCTAGTGGTGAATAAGGGTCTTGGTTTAATCCCGGTCTATGGTGTGGCATGATTTGTGTTCTTCTGAGGGTTTAACGTCGTTGAGGTAGCGGTGAAGGTAGTTTTGATGTTCGACTAGTTGGGCCCTTCCCTCCCCTACCCTTGTGGTGGGTGTCTAGTCCGTGTGGAAAGCTTTCAAGTTCGGTTAATCTCGTCATTTCTTATGGTGGGGAGACCCATCACGGGTCTTGTTGAATTCAGTTTAGTTTGATTCCTATGGTGGGGAGTCCGTTCGGGCCTCCCCGTGTTAGTATTATAGTTTTATTTTGGGTTTCGTTTTGGTGGTGTTTAAAGTGTTCGTATTTTGAGGATAAGTTGCATGTCATGGGAGTTCGGTGTTCGTTTGGATTGATCAACTGGACGTTCTTAAACTTTTATAGGTGGGTGACACTTGATAAGTTTTATCTTTGGGTCTAGATCTTATTGTGTCTTTATGAGGGCGGAAATCATTATGGTGGGGAGAATTGTCACACCCCGACCTATCTTTTATTTTATTTTATACTTTTCATTGAAATTTAAAATTTTATTGGGGTCCGGGTTGAGTCTCGGATGAAAAACTTTTGAGATATGTCAAAAAACACATGCGTTTTTGAGTTGATGTCGCTGAGTGCCCGGATGGAGCACGTTTTGGATACCCTACGCGGCTTCTCCCACGCAACCACACAACCCGCTTATCTTCAGAAAATTAAAATGAGAAACTTTTCTAATTTGATGTGTTATTTATTATTGTTAATAATTTTATTATTATTGAAGTGAACTGAATATCTATATTATTTATATTTTATCGGTATGATTATTATTATTATTATTCTTATTATTATTATTATTAAGACTTTATTATTATTATTATTATTATTATTACTTTAGCCTGATGCACGGGCACTGCAGGGCTAGAGGAAGCCATGCAGTCAGCCTGAGTATCACACGGTTGCGAAGTTTGAGTCAGCCAAATAAAAGTGAATTAAATGAATTGAAGAGAAAAGAATAAAAATTAAAAGTTAGTTAAATAATATTATATTATTATTAAAGAATTTTTATTATTAGAATTATTATTTTTATCATGTTCACATTATTATTAAATAATTTTTATTATTAAAGTTATTATTTTTACCATTTTCATATTATTATTAATGTTTTATTATTATTAGGTGCATTATTATTAATATTATTATTAGTGTTATTATTATTATAGATTAAAATTATTATTATTATTGTCATTTATAATTATTATTATTTTGTTTTTATTTGATTTTATTTCTTTTTTTCCCTTTTTTTTCTAACCCTAGCAGCCTCCCGTTTTTTGTCCCTCTCCCTTTGCTCTCCCCCTTCTGCATGCCGCCACCCTCATCCTCTCCCTTCTCCTTCACCCACACAGTGTACCCTCCTTACATCGCAGCCCTGCCTCACCTCCAGTGGCCCCTCTTCCTCTTACCCGCAGCACCTGGCCCCCCTTCTCCCTGTTGCAACACCGTAGCGCCCTCCCTGCTTTGGCCGCCCTTCTCCAGCTTCCCTGCACCCTGCTCTGCCACATACACCAATCGCAACTCCGCTCTCCCAACCAGCCATCTCCTCCTATAGGACCCCCCCTCCTCTCTTATGTGCGGCGTGAACTACTCCCGGTCGCGCCCAGTCCGGTGACCCCCCTTGCAGCAACCCATCTCCAGCCGCTCCCCCCTGTAGCACGACCCCCTACAGCCCTGGTTCTCCTCTCGTTGCAGTGCCCAGCATCCGCCGTGCCTCTATCAGAACTACGTGACACCCTCCCGTCCATCTATTTCACCCCTCCTCCTCTTTCCGTGTGCGTTCCAGCGCCTTTCCCTCCTCCGGGCACCCCCAACACCTCTCCATCTCCCTTTTCCAGCAGCACCGCAACTCCCCGCTCGACCAACCTCCCAGCGCATCCCCCTATCCGTACCTCCACCAGCCTAGTGACCCCCTGCGCAACACCCTGGACGCACCCTCCACACACCCGCCTTCACGCTAGCCCCTAATCAACGCGCCTCCGGCCAGCTTGTGGTCGCTCGACCTGCGAGACCCCCTGTTCGACAATTTTTTTTCTTCCCTCCGGCCGACCATTTTCCAGCCAGCAACCCCTCCGCCAGTGTTGTCACTTCCTCTTTCCAACACATAATCTTTTCGGCACACATCTACACCTTGGAACTCCTTTTTTCTGATGGTTGTGTGACCTCCTAGCTGGGCCGCACCCACTTATGGCGTCCTCGCCATCCATTTTTGTTTGTCACGCGACTCTGCTGATCGAGCGCACTCCACGCCGACCTCCGCCCCTTCAAATTTAGAGGTACTAAAACTCTTGTATGAATTAATTTCATTTAATATTAACTAATTATTTTTGGTTTGGAGTATATTTATTTCAGAATAAATTATGTGATATTGTAGATAATTTTTTTATTTGGTTAATTGTTTTTCCAAAATTATTAATTTGGAATATTTTTGTGATTAATTGGTGTGGTGCGAATTATGTTTCAAAAACATGTCGAGTTGGTCCTTTTTGCACTATTTGTTCGTCGGGGTTGTTTTAAGTCCATGTTTATGTGTTTTTAGTTGTTTGTGCGGTTGTTGCAGCGTGTCGGTGAGGAAAACTGTGATACTACGATCATTGGCTTGTGCGTGCTTGCGCACCTTTGCGAGGTGTGTCACGTCATCATGTTCGAGCTACAAATTGAGGTAGGTCACCCAATGTACTCACCTTTAAATTCATAATTTATTAATTGCTTGATATTTTATTAATTTTATTAAATGGAAATAATATAAGATAATCAATTTTTAAATGATTACTTGGTTTAAAAAGATCCATTTATTTTATACACGACACTTGAAATATTTTCATGATGAATGGACACTCAGTAGTAAATTAATTCCTATTTGGAATTTAAACATAATTCTCAGAATTTCAAATGTAGTTCTGGTTTATTGATAAATGATTCCTTTTGAAGCATGAACAAATGTTTTGGTTCTCTTGAGAAATGAGGATATTCTTTAAAATTGGTGAAGGCCCGTTTGGTACTTTAATAAAATAAATTGTTTTGGAAAACTCTCTTTGGGGTGACTCAGGGGTGATCTTTTGTGTACGTTGACTGCATGAGTTGTGTGTGATTTTTGTGCTTCTTGATTGACTTTGTTGACTCAACCCTTTCCTTTTTATTATACGTGTTGACATGGGGACCTGGCATAGTAAGTGAATCTTCTGAGAACGATTGCTGCACTATTTTAGATTATGCACTGGCTAGTGGCCCTTAGTATGGATTATACTCTGCTAAGTGATTGGGCCCCTCAGTTAGGCCATGTAGGGAAATATCAGGCATTAGGGTGTTATGACATCATCGAGAGTAGGCATGCCTTCACGATGAGTCACATGTATAGTACGATCTGGATTGTTCACAAGCTCCTAGGTTCGACCCATTTTTCCTTTAGTGTTTGTCTGTATGTGGCGGACGATTTAGAGGTATAGTTTTGTTTCTAGCCCTTATGTTCCACTTTTTCCATTTCCCTTAGTGTGCGTTGTGTGTTGTGTGTGGTTTTACCTTTTTACTAAAAACTAAAAATTCAGATTTCTAAATTGTTCACAAAAATGTTTTAAAATCCAACGCACTTATTTCTTTCAAACATCAAACTTATTTTTTTAATTAAATAGGGAAATGGACCATTACTTGTTTTAGAAATGAAAGTGTGTGTGTGGAAACCCATATTTTATATAATTTAGTTCAAACATGGAATTAGTGAATTCTTTATTTAAAGGTAGTGCATTGGGAATAGTTTGTTGGGAATGCCTACTGAGTTTTAATACTCATGCCTCTAGTGTTTTCCTATTTTTAGTTTTGTTGAAGGTTTGAATTGAGCTTGTTCTCCATGGACGAGACTTGGTTATGGTTTGGAGAGTGACTCTCAAGGTCACGAGGAGTTTTGGCCGTGGTCAGGTTAGTTTGATGTTGTTGATCATTCTTTATTTTTTGTGTTGTTTGCTTACTTTTCATTGTTCTATTTTCTTTTCACTGATTTGTTTGTTTTCATTGGGAAAAATTGTTCTGTCTTGCTCTCGTTTGATGCCCTGACACTTTTTGCCAGCCTGGGAGGATCGAGAACGCCTCTCGGGCCATGTCGCGGACCGGATCGGGTCACCGGTTCAGGGTCGACCCGGGTTGGTTCGTGACACCCCACTCACAAACTCCACCACCAGGCTCAAACCATTTACAATTTATAGAGAAATAAAGGAATGAGAGGAACCAATATAAAATAAGTAAATAGGTAATATAGAATCTACAAGAATAGTACATATCACTATCGATGGTCTATCCTTGCTATCTACCAATGTAGGTTGAACTGCATGTAGTTGTCCTACCCCTCTTCCTTGTGATCCTATCTAACTCCCATGAGCTGCACCACAATTATTGTATGGACACTTTTTCCCTGAAGTACCACATCCACTTCCTCTACCACCATAGCCAATAGAACTCCAACTGCCAGCCTAATATAGTGTATAAGACCCCCTTCCTATAATAATATTCTATCTAGGTTCCCCATTATTACCTATCTGTTGTGGGTTCTTGCAAAACATCTGTAAATGACCCATCTTGACACAAGATTGGCACTCCACTGGTGGTCTGGGATAGTGTCTATGATAGTGATATGGCCTACTAAAATGGTGGAAAATCACTAGAGAAAGGTCCTATGTAACTATATTTCCCCATGGCTACTCTGTTTTCCATTTCTTTGGCTAAAGTTCTCATAACGATGCTTCCTGATCTCAAAATACGTACCTCTTGATCATCTAATAGCAACCATTTATCCTGCACTAGAAGCCTCCTTCAGGTTCCCATCAACTATGAAATCCTGATTCACCACTTTTGAAAACTTTTTCAGCCTAAATATATTCACCTATGACTTAATTTCATGCTTAAGTCCTTCCTGAAATAGTTTTGATGAAGTATATTTATCTACTTCCAATGCTGGAAAAAACATTGGAAATATGCAAAGAATTCAATATAGTCTATCATGGACATACTCTCCTAAATCTATATCATGAACTCAGCTAATCCCTCCTACCATAGCATCTCTAGATAGAAGTGATCCAAGAACCTCTCCAAGAATTCCTTCCCTAACATACCATACTTCTGTCCAGTCAAATCATGAATGTCCCACCAGTGCTTCAGTGATCCTCATAGCATATAAATAGATAGCTTGACCCTCTTCTCAGCAGGATTCTCTAAGTGGTATAGTATATTCTAGATAGACTCAATCTAGAACCCATCTCCCTCAGTTCCACCCTCTCTAGAAAATCTTGGAGGATGCTGCAACTAAAACTCCCTAGTCAATTCAAACATGCTCTTCTTGACCTACCCTCGGTCTCTTTCCATAAATTTCATGAACTGAGAAAAGTTCTCCTAGAACTTTTCTCCAACTTCCTCACCCGATATTATCGATGCCTCAGGTTCCACCACTAGAGGATCATCCCTATCAATGTAATCCTATCATCCTCTCAACACGCGTCATCCTAGAGTCACAAATCTATAATCCAAACACACACCTTATGATACTTTTCTCAACATTAACACATTTACAGGAAAAACACATTATTCCAAAAAAGTTTCTTCCCCAAACCCCTCCACATAGTCAAAACTGAGGTTCTAACACTACCCTTAACCATCCTATATCTAGGTCATGGTTAACAAGGGTAACTAATTTTCATTAACCATGTTTCTCATTCAGACACCCAATTATTCTCACCTTACATCATTTTATCACTTTCAATTTAATTTTAGGCCCAATTTTCCATCCAATTTCATAATAAAGGAAAAATATTCCATGTTAAACAACTTACCCATAACCCATTTTCCCATGAGTTCCTAAAATGATTCATGTCAAAACAATTTAGAGTGCCAAGAATGATGCATGAAACTCAAATATCGTGTCATACTGGGTTATGAGTCAAATATCAAAAAACCTCTGAAAAAATAATAATCACATCACACAATAAGTGTGTAACCAAAGGTGAAATAATATTCAATTGTAATAGAAAATAGTAATAATAAAAATCCCACCTTGGTTACTTAGGTTCTGCCTAATACATGGGTTAGCTACTACCATGCATAAGCTCATTAACAAGGCTCGTCCCTTCCTAGTCTCCTATCAAGCTATCTCAAACTGTAAGAAAAAAATAAAAATAAAAGAAAACTGGGCTTTGATACCACTTTGTAATGTCCCAACCTAGGTTCCACACACCGGTGCCCAAACCAAACTTCTACATGACCTCAAACGTGTCTACTCGTATTCCAGAGTCTACCGACTAGTAGTGAAGGTCTACTATCAATCATGGGGAGACTATACCCTCTTTGTCGGAGTAAAAAAACATGCAGAAAAGAAATAAACAATAACCAAATATATAACCATAACCATAACTATAGCAGTATAACAAGATAAACAAAACTGCAAATGCAATACCAAACTAAACATTAGATATTCCATGCCAAAACACGTGTCTAGTGTCAAAATTCAACTCAATGTAAAGACACTAATGACTCCCAAGTGGGTCCCAAACCACTTCTTGTTCTCTCATCCATGCTCATTCCCCTAAATAAGTCATCTAAAATATGTTCATTTCCCTTAACCTATCTCACAACCAATAAATCTATTCGGGTACCGATCAAGAAATCCAAGTAGGTTGTGAGTAAAACTTAGTAGGCCACCGCCAACAGAGTCTATAACAATATCCAATCAACAACAGTGTATGAATTTGTATAAATAAATAATCACAATGCATAAATAAACAGTTATCACATTATCACTTTATTCTATATTTAACCATAGAAACTTCCTAGGTTCTCGAGGATACCTAAACCTCAATACCAGCTTCAGATCACACTGAAGTTTGAAGTATCCCCATGGAATATTATATCTTATAATGTCACTATTACCATTCTATACCTCATCTCATATATCAAAATTCCATTGTTACCATTATAGATCTCAATTATCATATGAATGTCATTTTTACTATTCATAATTTCATTAATTAATTCAATAATTAATTAATCATCTAAATCTCATTAATTAATTCAAAATTAATTAATCTTCTCAATATCATTAATTAACTCAAAAATTAATTAATTTTCTCAATCTCATTAATTAACTCAAAAATTAATTAATATTATAAATCCTATTAATTAACTCAATAATTAATTAATCATCTCAATCATATTAATTAACTTGATAATTAATTAATCATCTAAATATTATTAATTAACTCAATAATTAATTAATCATCTCATTATTATTAATTAACTATATAATTAATTAATGATTTCACAATCTCATTATCCCATAATTAATTCACAATTAATAACTCAATTCAACAATCTCAATATCCCTTAATTAATTCCACAATTAATTTCCCAATTCAAAAATCTCAATGTCCCCTAATTAATTCGATAATTAATTACTCAATTCAACAATCTCAATATCCCCTAATTAATTCTACAATAAATTACTCAATTCCATAATCCCATTATCCCCTAATTAATTCCACAAATAATAACTAAAATCAACAATCCCTATATTCCAATCCTCAAATCAATATTACAATGATTAACTTGATAATTAATTATTACCCAAATCCCATAATATCAATATTTTGATAATTAATTCAATCAATCAATTATCCCCAAATTCAACAATCCCTTAATTAATTAATTAACCAAATTAATTAATTCAATTAGGAAATTAAATTGATAAAAAACTTAGAAATTATATAGTTACATACATGTAATTTAAATCTTGACCATGGGATTTGAATAATAGATCACCTAGCTCAATTCGTTGATGAACGATCGCCCAACAAAATTCCCAAAAATTTGGCCGGAACAACAATGTAGAATGAGATACAGATCTAAAACTCTCAATCAAGATCGAAAAAATCAATATCCTTCAATTTTAGATATATATTCACAATCCTAGATCTATATCTAATCAAAATAGGGGATAACTTCCCTTAAATAAATAGAGAATAATGAGATAAGAATGGGAAGACAACCGAGATAAGATCCTCTTACCATTTGGGGTGTAGATCTTCGATCTGGGATTTGAATCGTAAAAAATGAAGGTTATAAAGGCTTGAAATACATATTTGAGGCTATAAAATCATGAGGGTATAAGTTGGTTCGAGTTTGGGTTAAATAGGTTGAGCTTCAGTGGTTTGGGGAATTTAAAATCTAATTTTCTGGTGAATTAAAATGTCAGGCATAGTTAGCTGGGTAGGGGTGCACGATTTTCTATAACTGTGCACCTTAACCATGTGCTATTTATAGGGGGTGCATAGTTTGTACTTTTAGGACATATGGTTTGAAAAACTATGAATTATACATGAAAAAAATCTCTATCTAAGGTAGCACAGTTTGTTGGGCTAGGGCACACGGTTAGGGAAAACCATGTGCCACCCATGCACTGCCATCTTTCTTTCAATTTTTCTAATTTTTTCACAAAAAAGCACCCCAAATTAAAGCCCAACTGAAAATTACTCAACAAAAGGAAAATTATTACTTGTAAACAATCCTAATACATCTCCAGAAGAGGTTGGTATCTTACATAAAAATACCCATTCATTTTAAAAACACATTTCAAAAACAAAAATTATAAAGAATAAGGGAATGTGAGTTTTTATTTTAATAAAAAATAAAAGATTATAAATTATTACAAATATTAAATTATGGTTATGGCAACGGGAAAATTCTTTCACTCTATATAAGTTAAAAAAGAACATTCTTTTTGGATTTTGTAGGAAAGTTAAAACATTCCATTAAAGCATTCCATTTAAAATCCTTTGAAATAAAGTAAAAATTGACATAAAATATACTTCAAAATTCCTATATTTCCAAATAAATACATCCATAAAACAATTTTTTTTAATATGGACATGAAATTAAAAGATTTTTAAGGGAAACACCAAAGAGTATTTTTAAAAGAAACTCTCTTACCTTGAGTCTGAATCATCACGTACGCTCTTTATCTTCATGAATAATAAAATTTTGTTAATTATTTATTTGTTTAATAAACTTTATCAATTTTATTATTCCATTTAATCTTATTTATTACAATTTTATATTCAACTACTCAATAATTTGAGTTTATGTCAGATGTTTTGATGATATTCGGATCATATGTCCAAAATGACTTTTGTGGGTTGACTATGGTAAAATGGGTCATTATTCCATCATCTTCAAAATAATATTCATGAAATAATTATAATTTTTATACATAAATTATAATTTTAAAACTATCCATGAAATATGGTTATAAAAAATGAACTATGTTATAATCATGGTGACGGTTGGTCGAACATACACATGAGTAACATTTCTATTTTTCAATGATCATTATAGAAAGAATAGAATTATTATTATATATTTCTATAATAATAATTATATCATTAATAACATATATTTTCTTAAAATATACTTATATATAAATCATATGTGTGATGTGGTGATGAAAAAATGAATCACATCATTTTGTGGAGGTGGTAGTTCACACGTATGGACAAATGACGTTTTTATTTTTCAGTGAATGAAAAGGAAATAAATTAAATGATATATTATCTTTTTAGAATGATAAAATTTTCATGAATATAATATATATTCATTAAATTAATAATTATAAAAATTCATGAGATGTGGTGATGGAAAATGAATTACATCGGTTCGTGAGGTGATAGTCCATCATAAACAAGAACGATGATTTCATTTCCAATTTGATTGAGGAGGAGATGAATATATATTATTAAATTAAAATAATAAAATATCAGTATATTTAATATAATTTTTTTATTTTATAATGGTTTAAGAATGTTTGAATGAGGTATAAGAATAAATAATATAAAAACACTTGGTTAAGAACTATACCTATTCTTCAAACAATATCTTAAGGTTTATACAAAAAGCTTCCCTATGATGGTTTTTTATCAGAAAAAGTATTACAGGAAATGTTTATGGATTCAAGGAAGCTATTTTTTTAGATATTGTCTGAAAAAAATTATTTTGAAGTGTGAATAATAGAGGAGAGCATATTTCGTTTTGAAAGTGAGGGGAGGTGCGCTATTGGAATTACACAAAGTATTAAATTAATATAAATTAAGTTTCTTGTAAAAATGGATCCTATTTGATTTATTTAAAATATAATATAAGTATGGGTTGAAATTATATCATCCAATGAAATTTGGATAAGTTTAGGTGATGGTTTCACCCTTATCTTTTTTATTTTAACCCCTTGTTAACCTTTTTTACTATTACCATGATAATAAAGTTTTTTACACTTTATGGGTCAATATAGTTACTATAAAAGGAAAAATGGACCATAAATGGAAAATTTATGATATGTTCAACCATATCCTCATAAAGTTTCTTAATATATTATTTTTAGGAATTTTAATTCATTTAATAAAATATCATTTATTATATTTATGTCATTTTGACACTATTCATTTAATTTGAATTTAAAAACATTAATAAAAAGATTAAAATAGAATATAAACCTTTAAAACACCCCAAATATGTTATAATTATCTAAAAAATTTGTGTGACATTATAACTTATTCAAATAATTTTATCTTTAGAGTTTAAGATCATTTTATTGATTTTTTAACTACTTACACAAGCACTTTGTTAGTGTTTCATAAGCATTTAAGGTAATTATTTCATCACTAAAAATTATAAATAAATTAAAATTATGAAAATATAATAATATATATTTCAAAATAATATTTATAACTGAACATATCCTCTGTTTATACCTATGTAAAAAATTTAGAGATAATAAAACAAAGAGAATGACATTTTTAACTTTTCGTTATATAAAATAATATAAAGGTCAAAACCATGGAAAAATGGAAAAAGGCCATATATTATAATTTTAAATGTTTATATATGAGATATAATCATAAAATAAAATTAATCCAAGTTTTATGGTCATTTTGGAGTCCTTATTATATTATTTTTAGACTAAATTATCTAATTTACCCTTACCAAGGTGGTATAAATTTACTAAGGTTACTATTCAAAATAAAAAAAAAATAAAATAAAATGGACTATTTACAAAATTTGGAAATAATGACTCCAAATATTTAAACAATTTTTTAAAATTTAATCCAAATAAGTGGAATAATTTAAATTAAAATTAAACCCACAAAACACGATTAAAACAGTTTTTCAGAAAAACACCTTTTTAAGTATAACAATGTTTTTATGCCAAACTCAAGTGTGAAATTCATTATAAATACCATAATGATATTATTTTTAATAAAAATAAATAAATTTTAAAACTAATCCAAAATAAAATTTCACTTGATAAATAATTTGAAAGAAAATATAGTTTTCAATAAAAATCAGTATTTTTCACTATTCACTAAAAAATAAAACATTTCAAAAAATTATAAAAAAATCATTAAGATAATTTTGATATTATGATTTTAAAAATAAATTTAATTTTATCAAATAAATTTTAAAAAAATTCAATAAATTAATTATCATCTTTTATCATAAGAAGTAATAAAAATCATTTTTGAAGAAAATGTATTTTTGAAGCATAAAATGTCTTTAATAAAAGATGAGTTATTATTTAATAAGAATTAATAAAAAAAATATTTTTATTAGGAACTTTATATGTATTTAATAAATTATTTAATCATATTCATACCCGCTCATTCAATAGCTAGGTTATAATGTTCATTTTTAAATAATAATATTTCATAGTTCATTTAAACTTAGTGTTGTGTATCCTGTGCGCTATAGAATATTGTATTTTTTTAATCTTAGGATATTAAATTATCCCCCATTTAATAAATTTCATCCTTTAAATTTTAACTTTTTAATGGAAATCATGGGTTTGACATTTGAAAATTACATTATAGAAATCTACATCCTAAAAATAGTTAATACAACTTCCTCTTAAAAAGAAGGAAAGTGAATTATGTAACTCATCTGAAATAACCCAAGACTTGGTTTTTAAATAGGATAACATTAGTGGGAAGTGATAATATGTAAATGGAAGAGAAAAATAATGCCCAAGGACTAATAAAGAGTGATGGAGAACATGGTCAGTATAAACTTAATGACCAAAAAATCATAAATCAGTGATGGGTGAAGATATCATTTATTAAACTTAAATGAAGGTAATAGGATAAATTTTTTGTTTTAAGATCCTTTTCCATATATTTTAGGAATTAATTTACCATAAAGACTAAAATAATAAAGAAATATCCTTAATTTATAAGTATTATTTCATCCTTTAATAAATTTACTCCATAATCTTGTCTTTTAATCCAAATGATGAGTATTCAAGATGAATTTTTCTTTCATAAAGCACTAAAATTAACTTATAATGAATCAAATAATCCAAAAAAGGATAAAAATATATTCTTCCTATATTTATATATTAACAAAAACCAAAATATTAAGAAAAATATAAGATAATTCCCAAAATGAATAAACCATCATATGAAGAAATACAATATTGATATTTAAATCCTCAATAATAATACCCAAAGTTCAACTTAGATCAATTGATAAATAACTAACCTCCAAATTATTCAAAATATTTTTGACTAATTTTAAAACTCAAAATCATAAGGATTGTATCACATATTCTTTCGATATTAATTTAAAATTTATCTCCAATAAACATGAGTCACTCATAAAATCTTATAACCATAAATACATATTCCCTTATTATATAATCTCCAAAACATGATAATCACATCAATATATAACCTATATCACCATAAAGACACATTAAAATTATATATGATTCAAAAATATAATTCATCCTTTATTCCTCAAAATAAAATACCATAATATTATATTCACCTTAATCATAAAAGTTTACTAAAATAGTAAAATTCTTACAAAATAACATTAATCACTTAATCACCAAATCACTTTTCAATCCCATGATAATCTACATGATAAACTATATGATCCAAAAATAAACTTAATCATTACCTTTAGAATAATTTGTTTAGAAAATTAATTTTATACTAAACAAGTCATCATGTAGGCCAGTGGTAGGTGATGCACCATTGTTTCCCTTCGGTTATGAGTTCAATCCACACATCCTTTCCAGATGTGTCAGGTTGTCACCCAGCATGAGGGTTGTACTTTTTCTAAAACTATATTAATATAATTCAAATAAAATTCCCATAAATATAATGAACATCCTCAAAAATAACCTTAATCCTATAAGATTATATATACCCTAAGGTTTATCAATATATTTAAACTTATGCACACAAAATGACAAGATAATTCTTCCTCAAATAACTTGTTCACATGTTAAAATTAAGTGTTTCATATACCTCAAACATCTATTAAAACTCAATAAATGTCTCCCAAATTACTCCCATCACATAAAACATCAAAATAGTATTAATTATTTTAAACTTATGATCATCCATAAATCTAGCACTACATCATGACTCTTGAATCCCTATATGTAAACACCTTAATCATTCAACATTATTCATAATCCATTAACCATGTTTCTCCATCTTATTCCTTAATATATCATTCTTATAAACAAAAATATGAATCATCTCTAAAGATTCAATAATATAAAAATATAATCCAAGATATAATCGATACATTTCATATGTAATTTGTAGTTTCCTCATCTTTAATAATAATAGAATTAGGCATTGAAAAACAGTCCTTTGTATGGTCTTGTTGATCCCATTCTTGAGATTTCCCCCAAGGAAATCGATTTTCATAATTCCCATACTCCCCAAATTTAAAACATTCAATTTATACTTTTGGAGGAAATTTATTCCTCTTCATGGTGTTAACTAACCACTTCATTTTTACTTAGAAGATTGCTTTATCCCTTCCTTTAAAACATAAAAAACATTTTCTTGTTCTTTAAATACAATTTCTTAGGTTATTATTCCAATATTATTGACACGTAGTTTATTTAATATTTTTACCTTTATGGCATATATTTCTTGAACTTCCATGGAGAATAATTTCTCTCTTATTTGATTCATTTGTAAACTCACATAGTTTCAAGTTATTAATCATAACTCATTATAACTGGTTAAGAATAACCGCAAGAGTTTTCATTATAGCTCCAATTTCTTTTGAATGTTCACTCAGAATACCACCAAATTTTCCTTCACATCCACTATTACTTTGGTACCTCTGGGATCCATACATTTACTAAAACCAAAAATGTTACTGTTTGTATATCAATAAAATCATAATAAACCATATTATGAGGAGGTTAAACACTAATATATCCTTAACCAAGTTATCTTAAACTCTTTCAATTTATCCAAATAACTATAATTATCCATAAAATAATAAGAATTGGGATTATAGATTAATTTTCACTTCTACTCAAATAACATCTTATCCTCTAAATTTATCTAAACCTTTCCTATGATACGAACTATAAGGACCCAATCTTAAATCATTCTGTAAATTGAATCTCTAGAAGAGAATTCATGTTCCTTTATTTTGAGGATATTTTCAAGTTTATAGTTTTAGATAATTAATTCAAAACTCATACATAACAAAACTTTGTTTTACAAAGTGGACACTTCTGATCAGTATTCATTTTTCCCACAATATAACACTTTTAAAAAGAAACATGTTTTCTTTTCATGATAAATTTTCATGACTTTCAAATTGATTTATTTTTTATTACCCATATTTATACCCTATGAAAAACCTTTTTAAACATGGGATGAGCATAAAAAATATTACTTTGGGTAATAAAATGAAAAAAGAAACATGTTAGTCTATTTTAAAACCATGAGATCAAAATGGGAGTTTTCCTTTATCATAATGAACCTAGAGCTCAAATAATCATTAACATAAAAATGAAAATATCATTTATATCCAAAGTTTTTAATAAAATACTTTATAATAAAAAATAATGGAAAAATCATAATCATGAGGGTTTCTTAGATAACATGAGAATCCATGAAAAACATTCTTCTTAAAAACATACATTTTTACTCCAAAAAGGAATAAGAATTCCTTTAAAAAATGTTATTATCTTACCTATTGAAATCAAAAAATTCCATAAAGAACCCATTATAATGTATAGAAAAGTCATGTAGGTTCCTTGGGACATCATCTTTATATAAACCTTACAGAACTAATACATAATGCAATAACCATGTGGTCAAATTCGAATATAATTACCCAATGCATTGGAGAACTATATCGGCACACCCATTTTATAAGATATATCTGGATTACCATTCATCATGAGATATATCAATATCACCCATTATCATAATAAATTTATAATTATTCTATCATGAATAAAACCCTTTAAAAACTCTTTTAAACCTGTATGTAAAACACTTTTGGATATTGAAGCACCCTTTCCTTTTAAAACCCATTTTCAAAACCTAAATTACCCATAATAAGGGAATGAGAGTTTTTATATGAATAAAACATGTAAGATTATAAATGGATACAAATATCAGATAATGGTTATGGTGTAGGGAAAATATTTTGTCACCATATATGTTAAAATAGAATATTCCTTTTTTTTTGTAAAGAAAGTTAAAAAATTTCAAAAAAAAGATCCCTTTTGAAAAGATTTTAAATAAAGTAAAAATAGTGATAAAATTTCATTTATAATTACTTTATGTATAAATAAATACATCCATAAAAAAATTTAAATAATATTTACATGGAATAAAAATAGTTGTAAGTGAATTTTAAAAGAGTATTTTTAAAATAAAGACTCACACATTGAGTCTGACTCATCACATACATTCCTTATCTTCTATAATAATAAAATTATGATAATTATTTACATTATTAATAAAATTTTTCATGTTTATTATTTCAATTCTATCTTATTTATTACCATATTATATTCAACTACATTATCATTTGAGTTTATGTTAGATGTTTTGATGATATTCATCTCATATATCCAAAATGACTTTGGTGGGTTGACTATAGTCAAAGGGAAAATTATTCCATCATATCCAAGATAATAATAATTACATAATTATAATTTTTATACATAACTTATACTTTTAAAACCAACCATGAAATATGTTTATGAAAAATGAAGTACATTACAATCAAGGGGACGGTAGGTCGTACGTACACATGAGCAACGTTTCCATTTTTCAATTATCATTATAGAAAGAAGGTAAGTATTATTTTATATTTTTATAATGATAATTATATTATTAATACTATATATTTTCTTTACACACACTTATATATATCATATATGTTATGTGTTGATGAAAAAACAAATCACATCGTTTTGTGGAGGTGGTAGTCCACGTGTATGCATGGACGATATTATCATTTTTAGTGAATGGAAAGGTAAGAAATTAAATGATATATTATCTTTTATTAATGATAAATATGTTATGAATATAATATATATACATTAAATCCATAATTAAAACTTTTCATGAGAGACAGTGATGAAAAAAAATTTCATCGGTTTGTGAGGCGGTAGTCCACCGTATACATGAATGAGGGTTTCATTTCCCATTTTATGGAAGTGTAAATAGATATAGGTTATGAATTTAACATAATAAAATCTAAATATATATAATATAATTGTTTTATTATTTTATCATTGTTTAATAATATTTTATTGAGTTATAAAAAGAAATAAAATAAAAACACTTGGTTAAGAACTATACCTATTCTTAAGACAGCCTCTTAAGTTTTACACTAAAATATTCCTTATGATGGTTTTATAATCAAAAAAAGGAATCTAAGATGTGGGAAATAATGTAATTAAATTTTTTTTGTAGGTATTTTCTAAACCAAAATTCTTTTGAAGTTTGAAAAAAGAGGACATGAGGTTCCCTTTTATAAGTGAGGGGAGGGGAACTCTTGGAATTACTTAAATAATTAAATTAATATAAATTTATTTTTCTTGTAAAAATGGATCAAAACTGATTTATTTCAAATATAGGGTGATTATGGGTCTAAATAACCCAATAAAATAATATTTTTACAAGTTTATATGATGTTTTCACCATATCTTTTTGTTTTAACCCCCTGTTAACCCTTTTGACGATTACCATGATAAAAATGTTTTTTTACATTTTAGGGGTCAATTTAGTTACTATAAAAGGAAAAATGAACCATAAATGTACCATTGTTGATATTTTAAACCATATACTATTCACTTGTATAAATATAATATTTCTATTAATTTTATATTATTTAATAAAATATTAATTATTATAAATTATCATTAATGTCATTTTTGACAATATTTATTTAATTTGAAATTAAAAACATCAAAACAAATATGGAAAAGGAATATAAACCTTTCACACACACCAAATATATTATAATTATCTAAAAAATTCCTGGTACACTATAAATCACACGAATAATATTATTTTTAGAATTTTTAAAATCATTTTATTGATTTTTTTACTGCTTGCACAAACACTACGTTAGTATATTACTATGGATATTGAAATTTGATTATATATCATGTATAATTGGATCATTTTAAAAAAACTATATAATCATAAATTTTTAATTATCCTAAATATTCTGGAAAAATGGTTGAGAGATAAGCATGAAATGGTTGAGACACATATACATGAGTAATTTGTGGCATAATAGAGTCATAACTTATTTTACCTTAATTAGTGTCATTAATATCACTATACCTAATTTAGATAAAATTTATGATGTAATTAATTTCAAATTTACTGAGATTGACTTCCTCATGTAATTCTTATTTTTCTCATATTGTTATCATGGATTGTGAACTGCCAATATGTGTATCTTCTCATTATTTTCTTGAATACATAAAATGTGAATTTTCCCATGAGGTTAAAAGGGTAAGTGTGAGGAAGTTTATAAGCCACATTTTTATTAAATATTTTATCGATAATAATTGATATAATTTACCAACATTGAGATTTATTTTAATATTTAATGTAAAATTTCATTTAGACCTAGAATTTATAAATTCAATAAAAATTTTGTATCTTCCCCTACATGTTAACTCTAGTGATTTTATCATAAAAAAATTATAATAATTTTTATTTTTAAAATAATTGAAGACTAATTTAGATATATTTTTCATTTGTACTATTCAAGATATATCCCATGTTTGAAGGGTGAAAGGTTCCCATGAAGATAAACTTAAAATGGACTCGATTGAATGGTATAAATATCACTAATTGGGATATAAAATTTTCATCTCTGTTTATAATGGGATACAATTATTATAAATCATAAAGGAATAAATTTAATAATATTTATTTCCCTGTAAGGGATGCTAATTTGGGTGTTATGTTTGTCAAAAAAGCAATGAAAATAGGATAAACTATTTGAGGCAGAATTTCACATGTACCCATATTTAAATTCCAAAACTTTTCCCAAAACCACAATATTTATTTATGTTTTTCACATTGGTAATGGTGGTTAATGTATTTAAGAGGGTGTACCCAATGAGTGTGGTCTCTTTCCACTTATCTATTTATTTCTAAGAAGGAATTATTGTAGCCAGTATCTCTTTTAAGAAGTCTCTTCTATTATTCTTTTACTTCTTATTTCATTGTTTTTATGTTTATAATATAATTTAATCATCAATAAAACTTATTTATTCTTCAATTTACCATATTTTTATTTTTTGGGTCGGAATATAAGTGTGTAAATTAGATTGTGTTTTACACTTTCAATCCTTTGTTTATGCAAATCATCTCCATGATAATAAATTTCTATATGGAAAATTAGTTTTGTTTATAGTCGATCTAATCCCTACCCACTTTAATTATTATTTTTTGAATCCATGGAGATACTATAATTCATAAATTATGGTCAATTAATTGAGTTTTAATTTATATGGAACTCAATAAATATCAACATAGAACACAAGTCCGGTCATGTGTGAATCATTAAAGAAAAATTTTAATCACAAAATATGATCAAATTGAGATTGAATTTTAGGGTTTGAATCTAATCCCAAAACAAAAATAATTCTCATTTCTTGGGTGAAGATTATTCTCTAGTTTTCCAATGGCCATAATTTTTTTTGGGATCATAATGATGAAAAGGTTCCACAATTGGATATCGTGAAGTTTTCTTAGGGTTCAATTCTTCCTATATTTGTGTCCTTGTTAATTTATATAGGATTTTAGGGTTTAAAATATTATATAATCATAATTAAATGGATTTAAACAAAAGTTAAATTGAGAAAATAATATTGAATTGGTATATTAGATTGATTATTTCATGTCATATTGGTGTTTTAAAAGATTTTTTTTTCTTATGGACTTATTTTATTTTTAAATTACTCAACAAACCCATAAATTTTTATTCCCTATTTCATTTATTTTCATTTATTCTTCAAAACTATTAAGGGGTGATTAATTCAATTACTCCTTAGGAGAACAACCTAGGTTATCCCTATGCTTTATTTAGTAAAAAATCATAAATATTTTGAGAGAGAACATGACAATGCTCAATATGTCTCTCCACCAACCACCTAGTGGTAGTCTAGTGTGTATATCCCCACTATATTGATCACTATGTATGCAATGGGAAGTTATCAGGTACTTGGTTTCCAACTACAGCTACCATTATAAAACTTAGCATCTAAAAATAACAAAACATCAAATTCAGGTTATCTCATAATCTCTCCATATCCAAAATACTCACTTTTAACTTCTTATAGACACCAAAAATGATCACTCTCACAATAAAAATTCAAAAATTCTAACCAATCTAAATTTTCACCATTAAATTCATAAATAAAATTTAAAATTATATCATTATTAATTAACTATAATTATGGGTTTCTATAAGACCCCCCAAAAACATTTTCATCCCTAAAAATAACAAAGTAAACATTAAATAAAATTTTATTATCCCTACAAACCATTTGTAAGAACCCGATTCTTATTCTTAAGGTATGGATTTCTTCCTTTTCGTTTTCCTTAAGTTTTTTTGAGAAAATAAGGAAAATGGGGAAATCCAAAATTTTTTGGGTACACACCTTGTACTTTTCCACACGCCATGTATTTTGGTTGTGTGGAATGAGTACACTGGGCATGTAGGCATGTCAGTGATAAAGGGTGTAAAAACTAATTACACGCCATGTACATAGTATATACACGCCGTGTAATCAGTCGGTAGGTGAATAGTAAGGCGGTGGAAGTAGCTGCCAGCAAAGCAACAGTACACGCTGTGTATTCATAAATACACATCGTGTAATCATGTCGACAGATGAATAGGGTGGCGGTGAAAATTAGCCACTAGAGGAACAATTAAAAAATGAAAAGTACATGTCGTGTACTTGAGAGTACACGTCGTGTAGTTTTTTTCACTTAAAACGGGAAGTAGCCTCCTCATTCAACAGAGGAGGATGTGGATGCATTTGGAGCACCGTGAGAGAAGGACGGAGCTTGGAAGAGCTATCGACCGCACATAGGAACTCAGATTCCTTCGCTGACGGTCTCAATTGAACCGCACTGGTGAGTTCTTCACTCTTCTTGAACCCTTCCTTACAATTATTTACCAAGGGGAAGTTATTTGGGTTTGAACGAGTTTTCATTTATCCCTAATCTACATCGTTCTCGGACATTTTGGAAGGTGTCGTTTGCATATATCGATTAGTAGAGATCGAGGTAGGTGGTATTGTGTTTTATTACAACTGTCAACTAGAACTTGTGTACTATTGTGCCACGCGCCCATGTTAGGGGTGTTGTATAACTGAGGATTTTTCTGTTTAGATACCTAGAATTTCTTAGGCAGTCTAATGATTAAATATAAACCACTATTTGGGATCATTTCTTGGATCCAGGGCCACCCCGTGGGTGCGTTCCCCCTATTTAGTCGTTTGGCCAGGATACCCGAGGGTATGCCATATCTATAACATGTTTTAATATTTCTTGAGAGGAACTTATATGAATTGCTTGTTGTGCATTGGGCTCGACCTGGTTACCTGTTTATCCTAAGGGTAGTGTTTGTTTAGCCTGAGGTAAAAGTTTCATATGTTTGAGGACAATACTTCCGTGCATGAGGGAAATACCTTGTGCCTGAGGGTGATATTCATTATGCCTGTGGGCAGTCACCAGCAGGTTTTGATTATGATTACCCGAGGGTAAGGATTTGCATGTCTGCGGACAACATTTACTTTATATATTCACTATAGTGATTTATTCTATTGTACCTGCCAAGATAAAGTGCAAGCTTGGAATTAATAAATGATTAATAAAGTGGCAATGTTACTGGTAGAAATAGTTACTTTTGAGTACTGCCTAGTCTACTGCATTTTATTATTTCACACTACTGTTGCACATTTTCACTGACAGTTGGGCATGGGCCTTTGGTGGTTGGCTATTGGGATTTATTTCTCACATCCTGTTTGGGTTATGTCTTGGGCCCAAATAGATTATATTGTTGCAGGTGTGGATAAGGGAAAGAGTCTCTATACAGGTACTTGATTGTTGTAGAGGAGTAGGAGAGCATGGGACCGAGCTTAGGCTTGTGATGCTGTTGAGATCCTGCTGCACTGTTTTGTTTTACTTTGCTATAATTGTAATTTGTACTAGATTATTCTAGATTGAAGTGTATCCTATTTTAGCTACTTTACTAGACTTAGAGACATAATGCATCATCATATATATATGATTGTTGGTTATCTTTTTCTACAGTATCGTTTTCCTTTTATCTTGGTATTGATTACTACTTCCGCTTTTGTATGTTTATATCTATTTATGCAGTGATACACTTTGAAAAATGAGGGAATGGTTTCCCCACTATCATACCTAGGCCCTCACTGCTAGTCAGTAGCCTCTGGAGTTTGGGGAAATGCGCTTGAGGTTATTTGACCAATCGGGTTTGGAGCACCCGTTGAGTGGCACCCGAATCTGGGACGTTACACCATCAATTAATAGTTAATATACTAAAATCATATCCCATGATTCTCACCAAACTTTTGGTGATCAAATTCAAAAAGTATTTCACACTTCTCTCCTATATAAAATATTACAATAAAAAACTACAAATTCCAAAAAATACTCCCCCATATAAATTTTATACTATAATAATTACTTAAATTTTACTAGTTTTTCCTACCAAAAGATTTTCAAACATTCTAGATTCACTTTAATTATTTAATCGGAACAATTCAAAAATAATCAGATGAAACCAAATAAATCATTATCTCACACATAATTAACCATTATTTTAAAATTTCATCCTATTCTTAGTTTTTAAACCTTCTTATTTAAAATTTAAACTTCAATTTTAAATCCCAATTCAGAAAACCAAATTTATATGTTTGATTTTAAAGAAACCATAATTTTTATAAAATTAAATTACATTTAAAAATATATTTCATTTTATAAACATTATTATAAAATATTTTTTCTAATTTTGAAACATCAAAACATCATCACTCATTTCTAATGTTTCTAGATACCACTAGTAGTACATGAAATAAAAAACATTTAATATATCAAAAGTAATTAAAATACCATCTATCTAAATTATATTAATTAATTCACCCCTAATAAAGTATTCAAAAATCACTAATTAATTTATTAATTGTTTTTAATTAATTTATATCATTAATTATCATGTCCCAGATTTCTGAGATGTGAACTCCCTGGGCCCACTTCTACTCCTCCAGATCCTAGCGACTAGTGCTTAGGTATCAACATTATCATGGAAGGTATTTCCTATAATAAACCTATCATCTATTATCAAATGTCCATATCACCCATAACATTCAATAAATATAAACTGAACAATAAAAACCAATGCATATATATAACAAAACCTCCTAGATACAAAGTTAAATAATACAAATGTGATCACTATGTAAAATCATCACATCCCAGATAGACAATATCCTAAATACTAATGAAATGAGAATTAAAATCATCTTGATCATCTCTAATCCACCAGATATCCAAGTAAAATATCATCCATCACTAGGATCCCTGATCATATATCTTATAAACCTTCAAATTTTCATAGAATCAATGTGTACATTGTGCAAGTGCACATGCATGGGTGAGTATAATAACACCTGGTATAGTTACCTTAAGAAGTGTTCCAACCCCATAAACATCATGTATATATGTGTTTCAATAGGAAATAAAGTGTAGATAATATGATGTCACCCAACATCATCAATGGGCATAACCATGACCCATCTTAATCAATCAACCCAAGCACACTTGATAAATCTCTACAAATTACTATGTTTTTTCACAAAGAAAAAACAATCATTCCCTAAAACCCACCAAAGATTCCTCACCATATAATTCAACCTAGATACACTACTCATGAGATAATGGTGGAAATACAAACCTCCATCTATCTTAGTAGAACTGAAGGAAATACACACCTCTAACTATTTCAATAATACAGGAGGAAATACAGATCTCTATAGCTAGAAGCATATACATGTATAGAAACCAGAGAAAATACACATCCCTTGAGCTAAAATTATATATTGGTATGCTATAGGAAATACAAAACTCTAGGGATATCATTAAATAACTAGTACTATAAATCCCAAAGTATATATTGGGGATTAGAGATGTTATCTGGTGTATCATAATCCACCTCAACCCTAGATTTTTAGGTGAGGAAGAGTGTTAACACTCCATTGAATTACCATCTATCGTATTCTTATATCAGGGATATTGGATGAATTTCCCACCTCTACCTATCCTTCCCATTGTTTCCATATATATAGGATATTGGAGGTATTACCCATCAATATCTTTCCTAAATCAATTTTTTAGAGGAATTTCTCATCCCCAAATATTTATTATAAATGTCATATCAATATCATCCCAGAGTAGTGGGTGAGTGATGGAAGATACATGAAATTCATCATCAATATTTACACATATCATTGGGTGAGATAAGTTATAGTAAATTTTATCCAAATCTAACCCTAGATAAAGTTTGAGTGTAAAGAATATCCACTACTATATCATGTCTCCATTAATATCCACTCATCAAAAGTTGTAACACATCTCATTGTGATGAATGCACAAAACAATAATTTTCCTCATAGTAATGAATCCTCTTATCTCTCTTACAATAATATTGTACATAAATTTAGAGTTTTTTCATCATCACCATCAAAATCACACTGACCAATATCATAGAAATATAATGATAATTTAATTACAGTTGAATGTTAGTTATTAATTATCCTTATAATCACAATATACCTCAATCGATATTACTTTCTACCAGATCATATCTGAATTCCACAAAAAACCCACTTGGCCTCCACATACACATCTTGATACATGTTATTGATAATAATACAATAAAAATAAAGGGTTTTATTGAATTATTCAACCGATCACATCAGAACTAAGTCGATACCACTTTCTTCACATAGAGTTCCAGCTACACCATCCTATGTAACTAGAGTTTCTTTACCGTATTATCTAACCATCCTCATAGATTAATTAATATATATCATAAATATTCTATAACCATATTTTTTAAGTTTTATGTTTCCATTCATTATTAAATTTCATTGATTTCAAGTCATTCGTTATTTATTCTCCAAATCATTTTAAATTATGCAACATCTTATGAGGGTAACCCCATCTATAGTGTTATATCATTATTTCATTCTCATTGTTGACATGTCCCATTAATCATCACCATAACCCTTTATATCACAATATGTTTATCTACATTTAAGGTTGAAATGATTATCTTTTATCTTCACAATCACATATAATCACTTTTTTTACTTCATTACTATATTCTCATTAATTTTGATCATATATGATTACCATATAGAATTAATTAATTAATAATTAATTCATAATCCCCATAAAAATTACCAACATATTGATGAGATGAATTTATTAAGTTATATGATTCTCTTTCCTTTATATAACCTCTGGTAACATCATTGAGCTTCCAATAAGGACTATTTACCACCTCCCATAGTTAAGGAATATATCTAAGTAAATAGTTTAGGTTCCTTTTTCATGTTTAAAAATATTTTATTTAAATAATATTATTTCAAGAAAAAATAATATATTATGTTATAATCTTGAAAAACCATGATATTATAGTTTAATAATCCACTGAACCTAGTGTTGAAAATAATAATCATTCACCACCTATTGTGGTTAATAACCCCATCCATTAGGGTAATTCAATATCTTTATCTCAGCCACATAAATATTCCTTCAAATATTATTATTATTCCATAATAATAATATTTACATGGTCCTTAAGGAAAAATATAACATCCTGGTATAGTATTCCAAATTTTAGCAAGTCTTTTCCACTTACCAAACTCATATTCGGTTTTGAATTGCAATACTTCATGCTAATTATTTACGTAAATAATTTCCAATTGTTATTATTAAATGTTTACAATTTTCTTAACCATGTGATCATAATTAAATTAAGTCACTCACTAAATGATCTCCAAAATGTGTTAAAAATGGTTCTAATGTCTCTAGGATGTTGATATAGGTCCAATATACTTTTTTGTGTCAAATTTGAGTGTAAAATGTTTCCTTATATACCTAATTTACTTCAATATAATTAGGGGTTCCATGTGGTACCCCCACACACCACCAAGAATTCCTACATCCTCAACACCCACAGGTTACTTTCTATCCATTGGATCATCATAAATCCATGATTAGAGTTCTATGGGTGATCAATGACATGCATAAACCCCATCTATTCAGTTAATTTAATTAACAAAACCCTGATCAGGACACATAAACCTTCTGAACCATGACCTATCCTAGTGCTCGTAACTATCCAATCATTTAATTTAATGGCCATAGTTATTCCCAACAATGTAGACCTGGGTTTCCATCCTCAGTCGATAGAACACCTAGATTACTATCTTATCTGAATGATTGGATGGATGGAATCCCCACAAACCATATTTCATATCACATAATAGGGGATAAATGGTAAAATTTGTTACATATAATTAATAATCTAACAGTCTATGCCTTCCTATTGCTCAATTAATTGAAATCCCATCGGCATCTCTTCAACACTACCACTCCTAAAGGTTGACCAGGGTCAACTACCTAAAAAATGCACAAAATTTCATACACAGGTAACATTGAACCACAAGATTGTATATATAGCCTTGATTTTTCATGATTTGGTTTCTAAATCACTTAAACATATATTGATGTTGAAGAAAACAAAAAAAAATCTCTATAATATATCTCACTCTACTAGTCTGATTGGAGTGATTATAAAGTAGTTATATTAATCTTAAAATGACAATAACAATGATGTATCATTGGTTTAGTGATTGATTCAAACAAAAATTATATAAAATTATTTATTATTATGCACTTAGAACTTCTCTTTTCAAAATTATAAAATTATTTTTTCATATTATTAATATTAAAAAATCAGTGGATTCAATTTGAAAAAATGTTCAACATACATAAATTTAATTCCAGGATTCAATATATAATGATAGAAACTAAAAGTGAGAAGTTCTAGCTAAAATATACGCACATGAATAAACAAAACTACAACTAATTTTTATGCTCCAAAAATCCTCCAAACAAGCTCACTTTCATTTGGGTGATCCATATGATTTCTCTACCAAAAATTACGTCTCTCTCCAATATTTCTTCTAAAATTATATTAAGGAAGGTTATGTCTAGGTTAAAAGAAAAATAATTGATTTATAAAATATGTAATATTTCATTAAAAAATCCCTTCACCTTCAATGCACACAACTTTAATTATTCCCAATAATTACACAACTCCTACCCTAGGATATACACCCTTTTTTGAACTCAAAAATTTATCCTAATTATCCATCCTACATATCCTTAATGGTTAATTTAATATTTCACCTTTATTAATCAAAAAATAATTTTTTCTATAAAAAACACATTTTTAGGTTAGTAAAATCCATTAAGGATCATCATCTAATTCCAACAAGATCTAATCAACCAACAAGAACTATTATTATTATCTTGTTCTAATCACATGAAAATGAGTGAAAACCTAGCTTATTTCATTCACAAATAATATAGGCTCACAACATAATTATGTTGATTAAGACTATTTATGGGTCACTTATCTTTTCCAAACCATTCCATCTCTAATTTTTAAAATCCTAGAAAACTAAAATATCACACTAATACCACATTGTAATAACGTAACCAAGTTCTTATATTAAACTAGACCAGACAACCAAATACCCCAAACATACTCCATGATCACTATAGATTATAGCCTTGTGTTGATGGTTCCAGTTAATATATGGGGAATGATTTACCCCCTTATAAAAATAATATGGGTCAATTAATGATTCCAATAATAATATAGAATGACTCATTCATAGATCGAAAATTCCCAAAATATAGAAAAATGTACAACATAGGAAAGAAACCTTCCATATATGTATGAAAATGAAAAACTACCATTTATATCTATGAAAATAGTACACTAAAATAGTTCATGCTTAAAATCATATAAAATATCCATAGAAAAAAATATACTAATGCACAAACTCTAAAATAATAAAACTAAACAGGCTTATCAATGTTCAAAATACTCCACTTTCTAGTGTTCTCCTCCCTAGGCCTATCACTCAGTTGAGACCTAACCTATTAATGTGTCACCAACACCTATGTAATCCATAAATAATTGATGTGTTCAACAGACCTTGTGTTTGTGTTGTATCTATTTTCAATAAGTATCAAAGACATTAAGGGAAGTTTCATGGTTTCAATATGTTTATGTGGAGTTTATTAGATGTAGTTTGAAGTTCCCAAGTAATTTGGAGAACTTATTAGAGGTGATTAAGAAATAAAAAGATCCATTATCTTATTGATATATCAATATTGAAGTGAAGAAATTTAAATGATATATATATTTATTAGATAAGTTTGAATTGGTTTAAAATGATAAGAAGATGTTTCTAGGAAAGGAACTATTTTTTTTAATGAATTTAATGTATTATTTTAGGATTGATATTTTTTCTTAAGGCTTATAAATTGGAACTTTAAGATCTATTCACTTATTTTTTAAAATTTTAACCTGATTAAGTTACTAACATGTATTGTTTTGAATGAATAGTTATATATAATACTAGAATGGATGATAATCTAGAAAGGATGGATATTTTCCGAGTATTTCGCCTAGGAAGAAATAGACATTGAAAAAAAATTAGTCAAGTCTCTAAGACATCACCTTACCCAAGAAGTAAGGGATCATGAAGAAACCTAACCATTCTCAAAGTTCATTAACTATATTATACAAGCATGTGTAAATAAGATAATTCATAGCCTGCATGGGTTGATGTATATTTGAGTGTTTGAGTGGAGTAGTAAGGAGGGTGAAGTATTCTTGGCCTCCAACACATGAAATTTGGAATTATGGGCCATGTGTGAGAATCAACTCCCAAACAAACTTCATTTAAAGTTGAAGGAAGCATACTTGTGTATAAATAAGTTCCATCCTAAAGTAAATATCAATGTGGGATCATGAAAAACATGCATACTATTCACATTTTAAAAAACGTTCTTATGGTATTGGGATCAAATATATCTCATGTAATCTATATTTCTAACACATCAGTAATACATGCCATGCATGCATTTCAAAATCCATGTTATTACATTCATAAAGTTGAATAACTAAATATTTTACACTCGAGTTCATCTAATAATTCTTTGATGACCATATAGACTTCATGCATGTAGAATGGTGAATTTACAAATCTTTTTAGAAGATCATTCTTACAGTCATGATCATCTGAAAAATGAATAATGAAGATAGTTGATTGAGAAGATTCATTTAGATTAAATATAATGATGCACTATCAAGTTTTGAATATCAAAATACCATGATGATCATGTGGGTTTTCTTAGTTCAAGAAAAAAAGAATTATATGATAATGAAATGAGTCGGATGATTTGTGATGATGATTAACAGTACTCGAGTAAAACAACTATCATAAGTGAAGAAGGCAGTAAATAAGAATCTCATACTGATGATCAACATATTTTGAATATCAAAGGCATGAATTCATATGATCATCGCATGGGTTTGGGATCCAACTTAATTATTTTGAGATCATAATCCATTTTCATCATAGAACTTTGAGCAGAATCCCATGAATTCTGTTTATAATCCTTTTATAATACTTATGATATCCAACATGAGGATGCTTTTTTCTTGTTATTAAATTAAAATATCATAGTTCCATGGATTCTACTATGATTTGGGAAATTTAATAAGAGAGATGATCCATAAATTATGAAATTTAAAAATATCACAGTGAAGGAATGAAAAGAATAAATAAAATATATATCCAAATTAAAATGAAATTTAAATAAATAATAAAGATTCTAAGTTTAATGTCTGATATTTCATGAATTATTGAAGTACAAAGAATTATTATAGAAACTTAATTATGAGACCACAGGAAATAAAAAAGGAAACACATGTGATGCATAATATTAAATAAGTTAATGTTTAAAAAAAATATTTAAGGAAGACTCATGTGTGGGATTTATGAAAGAAGTACAACGATGTTATTACAATATATAAAAATATTCTATAGGTAAAATGAATTTATAAGAATGAGATCTGATATAAAACCCATTAAAGACTCATGGTATCAAAGCGAGAGAATAAAAACTAGTTTTTCATTCCTTACACACTAAATAAGAATAAGGGTAAAGCGAGATAAATCTAGCCATGTTAAAAAACCTATCATGTTTAAGATGAAGTTTTGAGATGTTTTGGAAATGAATCAAGATATTTTTTTCCATTCTGAAGAAGAATAAGTGGAAGATATGAGTCAATATATCGATTTTACTTAATATAAATCACATCCAAGTGAAATATAATGAGTGATACTTCCTATTTAATCCATATAGTGTAGGAATCTAAAGATTTTTTTTTTGAGGTAGCCCTTTTGAATGTTATAAGATTTGGACATCCCTATGATTGTTGTGAAGAGGACACCCACTTGATTTCGATATATTTATGAAGATATTATAATTACTCTATCCATGGTAGACACAAATCAATTCACTTCATGGTCTAATTCAAGTTTCTGCAAGCCTACTCTTGTATTTGGAGAAGAAAGCTACTGCTTCTATGGAACTGGTTGGTTCCAGTGTTGTACGAGTCAAATGGTCATACCATTTAATGATCTTATTTTGATAATAAATAAGATTTTATGCATGTGGGATAATAACCACATGTACTTAGGGACATAAGTAGGTGAACCTAATTAACCAACACTGGTGTTACGTAGTGTGTTTTACATTTAGTCCTTGGTGCATTCCAACCAATAAAAAATAGGGTGAAGTAAAATTGAGAGATTGAATAACTATATAAATGAGGAGGTGAATTGGGTATAATTTTTTAATTGGTAAAAATACATTCCATGCTAATTAACCCCCCCAGTGTGGGAATATCCTAAAGTTATCCTAAAAATTGGAATTAGAGAAGGATACATCACTATTAGATTCTTATATTAAAGTATGATTTTTTTATCAACCAAAGGATAAATGAAGTAAAAATTTAGAGGAGTCATATAAAAAAACTCCCATATATTACAAAACTAAAAAAGATATATGGGAGAAGGGGTTTAGAAGGAAAAAATGAATATTTCTATCTTAAGAAAAGAAGAATAAAAACCAACTTCAACATGCTACTATCAAGATGATATTCGACTAAGCATCACAATTGAATAATTGGTTGAGAATTATAGTGAAATGATGTTAGATAAGGATTATACATCAATAACATAATATTTATTCCATGAATATGAGGTAATTATAAATTCCATCATGATAGTTCCTCTAATAAATCAAGCATATGAGTTAAGGACCATATTTCCAAACATCTTTTTGATAAGGAATATATTGATTCATGTGCTTTGAAAAAATCATGTGAGGTTTTCCCAAAGTTGTTTTTGCTTTTATTTTTGGATCCCTTAAATAAATAAAAGAGGAATTAAATTACCATGAAAAGGAATCATAGATTGAGAAGAATCCCATAGCTAAAAATGAGCTTGAATACGAAAATATTACTAATCAAATAGGGGTCAAAAGAATAAGGAATTTGGATCTTAGAGGAAATTTTTTCAGAATCGAGTTGTATTTTATAAAACCAAACTATGAGAAAGAAAAAACTATGAAAAGACTACAAGAGGAGTACCATGAACTGTAAGAACAAAAAATATCAATCATTAATTTCAAACTTTCTAAATTGTAAGTCAAGGAAAACAATGTAAAGACCCGACCCTAGTTTCCCAGAGCCATTTCCTTATTTCATTACATTGGAATGATTACAAAAAAGTCATATAACAAAGGAATGAATAGATTAGTAGTTTTGGGAAACTAGATACATACATAAGTTCAACATTACAAATTGTAGGAAATAATATATATATATATTCCATTAGAAAAATCCATGAATATTATATTATCCCTACAAGTCATTTATAATTTACTTCTTCATATCTTGGGAAAATAAAAAATAAGAAAGGGGTGAGCTCAAATTCTTAGTAAGGGTAATAAATACAATGGAAGATATTATAAACATTAACATTAGACATGGTAAATAACTAAAAACACATGCCTTTAAAAAAATATACTTTAACACAATATGGAAAGAATAAGTGATGAATAAAGAATTCCACAATAGAAAAATCATGAGTATTCTAATAGTTTAATAACCACATGAACTATCAATTAATAGCTTCATAATGAGGGAATTCATAATTTCATACATCATAACTATATCATAAAGGCCTCATTCCAAGACCATAAATAATCATATTGTCAAAGCATTGTGCCAAGACTCTAGTTTGTCTCATGAGACCTACCAATGCATCAAGGAGATATTGAGGGCCCCACCCTTCATGTAATAAGTTCAATTCATTAATCATATTAATGGGGATAAAAATAAACAACATATACATTCATATTAAAACTAACATATGAAATGTAAATAACTTTCCCAAATCATTAAATATGAACACTAACCATTCAGAGTAATATGGTGAATGGTATCAAGATAAAACATTCATGATCAAACTAATCATAAGCCATTAAATAAAATATGGTAGATTATATAATAATATATTAATCTCAAATGAACATAATAATAAAAAGGTGTTTTGAAATAGAAGAAAATACTTGTATAAAATCATCGAGTAATTCTTGAGATAATTACACTTTTACATTGAAAATAAGTATTCTTTTGGAAAAATATTTTTATAAAAACAGAAGTGAATTAAAGAATTTTTTTTCATAATAAAATGAGTTATTTTATAAAAATAATGGTTGCTAAAAAAATATTATAGGGTTCCCTTGAAAATTGGTAAGAATTCGAGAAATTTCCCTGAATCAGGCTTGTATTTTGGGAAGAATTTTTGAAAGATCCTTTTAAAACATGGATCTCTCCATAAAATATAGAATTATTATAGTTGGTACACATATATAGAAAATTAAAAAATAATTTATGATTATTACATAAGAATAAATAATAACTTAATTGGTATTAAGAGAGAAAAAGTGTAACCTGAATGAAAATGGAGGTTCGTGTAGAAAACCCTTACCATATGTCTGAATATGTTCCGCTCTTGAACTTAAGGTCCTGAAATATGAAATTAGACTTATTGATAACTTAATTAATAACCTATTAGACATGTATTTATTTTATCATAATTTTATTAAGTTCATTTATGTCCTTATTGATAGGTTATAAGATTGAATTTCGTCATTCTTGAGTGTTCGTTTCCTTGGTTTTCACAATCGGTATAATTGTATATGAGTATGGATGTTCATGTGGAATGGATATAATTTTATAGAATTGAATTTATATATTATTTCTGAATATAAATAGATTATAATTATATATATATTGTTTGGTTAAATTTTATTTTGATGAATCATTAGAAGAAATATTAATGACAATCACTTAGATTATTATGGCGGTATTTTGATTATCATGAATTAGTTTTGTCGTATGAATTAATATTACATATATATACTGGTTATTGAATATTAAATAGGTTATAATAAATATTTTATAGTCTTTTTCAACAATAAAAATGGTTTTATAACTAGTATTTAAGGATAAATTGAAGAACGAGACTTCATCGTCCATGAAGGTTGTAAATTGGCACCTCATGGATGATGATTTTGTTTATAAAATAAAAGAGAGAGAGAGAGTAAAAAGATTGATAGTAGTTATTACATTAACATGATATAATTCCAATTTATAGATGATAATAGAGTTATTACGATCATTTGGACAGAGGAGGTGAGTAGAGGATAACAAAAGAAAGGAACTTGAAATGAAATTAAAAGAAAGAAGATGTGGATTTACCTCTTGAATACACCTTCTTGAGAATCTCCTTAATGGAAGGGGTTTTGGTATTTTTGAAATACCAAGATCTCCTAGAAGTGGGAAGGGACTAGGGAAGATTATTTGGGCATAAACATGAGGAGTTTCAAGGCTTAGAGGAGTGAGGACAGGAGGGAGTGATGGGTGGCTTTTATAGTGGAGGAGATGAGTTATTTCTCATTATTTTATTATTTTGGATCAAGACTATAAATAGTTTTGATTCATGTGACTCAACATATTAATAAATTCATGTGAGTTCAAACCAATGTCCATTTACATCATCCATGACTCAAGCATGATACATAAATTCATTTATTTAACATATTTCAGAAATTATCGAATTTCACTATTCACCAAAAATTCAAGAATTTTAAAAAAATCCCAAAAATTCACTCTAACTAGTTTTTGAAATGTAGAATTTAAAAATGAACTCCATTTTATCAAAATAATTTTCTAAATAAGAGAAATTTAATTTTTAAATAAAATTATTATTTACTTGAAAAATACATATTTTAAATTTAAAACTGATTTTATAATACTTTCAAATATTAACTGAGGTCTCCTAAAAATATCCTAAAATCATAGGATAAAAAAATTATATTTATTTAGGAATAAATTTTATGAAAATTAATTTTATTAATTTATTAATTTAAAATTGTAATTAAATATTTATTAATCATAAAATGCAAACACTTAATTATTAATTTTTAATACATTCTATTTCATTTATAAGGTGAAAAATTTTATTTATACTTACATGGGTGAGGTTACTTTTCATAAGGGTACATTTCTATTCATAAGGGTATGTTACTATTGATAAGGGTAAGTTACTATTCACTAGAAATGTAAGTTGGTCATATCAGACTCTAAATATCTTACTGATCACAACCGTGTAAGCCAATTTTTCAAAATTCAAATCACAAAAGAGGAAAAAATTATGTATACTAGCTAGGTTATAACAAAGTGGTGTTTTGTAGAGAATCAGTGTTTCATTTATTCAATATTAAATTTATTTGTAAATCCTTAGGGTATTACAAACAAGATCATAGAGCTTGACTATCTATAATAAGAAAATATCAAAATACATGAGAAACAAATTGAATGAATCAATAATAATTGTGAAGGGAAAATAAAGATATTAGAAAATAAAAATTACACTCTTAAAATGAAATTCTTTGGATTTGAAATCAAATTAGTATATCTGGAAATTTCTCAAGCTAAGTCATCACAAGATGCTTAAAGAAAAACAAATATTTCCACACAATATTTAGAGAATAGGTTTTTTTAAAAAACATAAATTATATGGAAAGAAGACATTAGGATAATCTCATGATCAATTATCAATGGCATTGAAAAAAGAGATACCATCCAAATTTAATTCTATTGTTTCTTCTAAATATGTCACTATAAATAGTGTATTTTTAAATGAAAAATCTATAAAAAATTGAATGAGGTAATGTGATGAGAATTATACCACTAGTTTATGGGTGGATAGAAGGATTATGAAAACTAGTTCCCCTAGAAGATCCCAAACAATGATGTACAAATCTGAAAAATAACATGTCCCTAAATCTGGAAATTTTGGACAGTGGGATTTACATGGAAGAAAAATCAGGTTTCATGGTAAATTTTGGTGCTTCAAAAAATATGGGCATAATCCATTCAATTTTTGGTATAATCCATAAAGTATTTATGTTTTGAGAAATTCTTCGGTAAGGGGAAGTAGGGTTGAGAAACTTCAATATCCACAGATTAATAAGAATATATCCAACTCAAATAGATTTAAAGTGTATGATATCTTATGTGGAATGTGAAATGGTCTTTGTCACAGAGAATATGTTTGATCGTCTCATAATTTATAAAATTCATATGAGAAGAGAATTCCAAAAATGTTGATAATGAAACAAGAAACAGCCTTGGTATGGAAGTAAAAGAAATCTAGAAATCAGAATACTCCCATGAAGTATGAGAAGAAATGTGATAAAAATATGGAAAATAAATAGAAGGTAAAACAAGTTAAAATTAGGTATAGCAAGTATAAATGAAGTGCTCTATCCAAGGGAGATAATTTTATAAAGTTCACTCAAAACTTTCCATGTGGAGACTCCAAGAAGGTTTCTTATGTACCTAGTGAATGTATTATTATTTGTCTATTAGATTTGGAGAGGGAATGTAAAATGGAAGAAGAAACACAAGAAAAATCCATTATTAAAGGAAAATATAATATTCCACATAAATATCCTGAATTTCAAGGGAGTTTATCAATAAATGACAACCCAAGTGGAAAATAAGAGCTTTTTGGGAGATGTAGCAAGGTTGTACATGCATCTGATGGTTGTTTAACAATTCATCCAACATAAGAAGGATCCTTAAAGAGGATGAAGACTATATTGGGAATGATGAAAACCAAAGTAGAAAATAAGATATTTGTGGTAGATGTATCAAGGATGGACATATATCTGATGGTTGCTTAATAATTCATCCAACACAATAAGGATCCTTAAAGAGGATGAAGACTACCTTGGGCATGATAACTATTGAAAAGAAAAAATCTCCACACAAAGAAGTTAAATATGATAAGAGTTACATGTTTCCTAATATAAATACATATTTGAAACCTATATATGAAATCATAAAGGCTAGAGAAAATGAAGTAACTTGGTTGAGTAAAAAGTCCCATCCCTACTATTCAAATTGAGAAGCAGTGAGATCCACTTTTTCCCAATATTTTGTGTCGTATTTATGCTTAAAAAGTATGGAATTTAAGGGGAATAATACTCTTAATGGGAAAAACTGAGAAGTATTGAAATCAATCAAAGTTATAAATCATAAATGGGTTGATCTATTCTAGTGAATTCTCAACATGGAACAACTTATAATTTATCTATGAAATATATTCACCCTGATAAAGGTTATTTGGAGTGTCTCCTTGAGTGGGAGACAAGATGATAATATGCTTGAGAAACTTCTAGATTCATGAAATTCATATAAACCTAAAATTTCTAGAAATTGCATCACATTTATTCAACAATAAGGTATGAATTCTCATTCTCTCATCCTTGGAATTTTTGAATGTTATACCCAATGAATTATATTTCCAGGTTAAGTGTATTTCTATGTCCCACATCGAATTCTTATGAATTGTAATTATTTTACTCAATCTATAAAATAATTTATCCACCTATCCTTGAAGTAGGGAATTCATACCATTATATATGGTATCAAATGGGTTCATAACACTAACCCTCCTGCTCTCTCACCCCCCTTATTTTTTCAGTGACTCTCGGGTGGATCCCCCTACTACGCCCCTCATGTGTAATGCCCACCCCCTATGCAGCATGATGTCCATATTCCCCCCAACCTCCTTGTGCACACAACTTCCCTCTACATCCCCCTACTTGAACATGATGCCTCTCTACGGTCCCCCCTGTGTGCGCAAAGCCCCCCTGAGCCCCCCTCCCCTTGTGCATGATGGTTCTCTGCCCCCCCCCCCCGAGCGCACAACCACTCCCCACACCCCATAATAGACCTGTCTTCCACCCCCTGTGTAATGGATCCCCCTTCCCGAATCAGCCTCCTCCTCCAGGGATGACCACTATTGCACACAGATTCAGAGTCCTTCTGTTGAGTCGTCGTTTTTCCAACCACATCTCATTGTCCTTTTCCATCCCCGCTTAAACATGTTGCAGACTAATCGGGTGCCCCTACTCTATCGTCTGACAGCCCTGAAGAAACCATTGGTGCCCCCATCACTGGACCAATTGCATGGAATCCCCAACACTCCGTCTTCGGCCCACCTGCGCGGCAACCCCCGCGCCCCATCACTAGCCTCCTTATGTGGCTACTTCGGTGTGACCACCTTCCCTACACCATTGTGATCTAGGAACCGTGATTCTTCCCCACTTCCTTCCAAGAAGAAACCACGATAGTAGTGAAAACAGTAGGAGATAACCGCTACTGCTAAAAGTAGTCACTTAGGGACTCCTTCGACATCTCCTAGGCAAGAATTCTATATGTGTCCTTGTGCTAGTGTCTCTTCTGTGTGAGTGCCTCCATGAACATCTACCTTAGGCACATCCTAACACCCCTTCTAATGATGGTCCATCCTGCGTACAACTTCCAACACTACTTGTAATGCACCACCTATTCTAGCGCACCCCTGTTGTTGCTTTCCCACATCATTGATACACTCTGGATGTTCCTATCAGACATTTTATTAGTGTCCTACTTCATGATGCTCCCAAACACCTTGCCAACAAGCCTATACCCGAGTGGTAAGGGATCCTTCTTGGAATCCAAGAGACCCAGGTTCAAAATCGGTTGGAGATGAATTTCTATGGGTATTGTAGTAGTTACTATAGAAGTACTGTAGCAATTACCGTTCGGTACTATAGCAGCCGAAACTATTCACCCGATTTGGGCCTTCGGGCCACCGGTTTGGGAATACGGATATCAAGGGCCTTTGGGTCATTAAAGGCCTTCGGGCCATAGGGCCTTAGGGCCATGTAGACCATGAAGTAGCCCAGTTCACACAGAACATACCCTAGAAGAGGATAAGATCAATAAGAGTAGAAGCCACCAGAAGCAAAGCTAACCGGATTGGAAGAATGAGAGGGTATGGAAGCTGCCATCAGGACCAGGCATCGTGCATCTTTGTATGGGGAAATGATAGTCGATCCTAAATGCAAGGTGGGGAGCTAGGTGATCAATGACGCAAAATATGGGGAGGTGCAGTTTAATTGGACTGGGCCTACGAGTCATGTATTGGGCATGGTATGCCTCTGGGCCTTCGGTTCATGTATTGCAGGTCATTCGGGCCTTGTTCCTTGGGCCTACGGGTCATGTACGGGTTCCCCTTGAACCCTTAAAAGGGGTATTATCCATAATAAAATAAAAAAAGAAGGCCTTAGGGCCATTCGGGCCAAACACCTTTATATTTCTGACTATACACGTTTTTCTCATTCAAAACTTGTTTAATGATGAACAGAGCTTTCTGATCGAACAGTGGAGGCCGAAACATATTCTTGTTTATAATTGTGCGAGGGAAGAGTTTATAGTTGTGCAGCACGGATGAAGGAGGGAAATGCATGAGCTATATTTTTTAAATGTTTTCTAGAGAAAACATTTTCTCTTCTAGAGATGTGAACACCATTGAAGAAGACTCGAATGAGTGGAATACTCTAGTTTATAGGGCGCGCATCTTGGGAGTTGACGTGAAGTAGAGTGGTGGTCTCACTCCATTTCTCTATTTCACAACAGAATCAATCAAAGGTGACAAGAGATGCATTGCAGAGGTAGGAGGAAGTGTATGAGCTATGTGATCGATCACCATAAGAGTTTTCTGCGTAAGGAATGATTGATAAAAGAGAGATTAAGTGAGAAAACTGGGAAGGTCGTCTGCGACTGGGAGAACGTTTTGGTCGTGGTACGTGTTGGATGTTGGAGTTGTAGATGGATGGGCCTAATTATTTCAACACTGTAGTGAGGTGCATGTCATTTGGGAAGAGGTGCAAGTTAGAGTTGTTGTAGAGGAATTCCAGCACAGCTGAAAAAAATAGGGGGTCACACAGTTTCTTATGAAGATAGGATGATGGAAGGAAGATCCACCGAGGCACAGGTACGAACATAATTTTCAAAATAATTTAAGAAGAGACAAGTAAATATTGAGAAGCTTTTTAGTGAGATAAATATCAACCTAAAGGAACAACAGGTGGTTTCCATATGTTCAATCAGGGAAATCGATTGTTTATTAATAGTTGAGGCATATGTCATGGGAGAGGGCAAAGGATTTTTAGTCATAGTAGGAACAATGCTTCGAGTCCAAGAAGTAGATCTAGTCAGCTACAGCATGCTCCCTTGGGAGCGACGTCAGAGCTTTGGAGTTTGAAAGGAAATAGGAGGTGATACCTATACTTATTGGATTGATGCCTTTCGATGGAAGGAGTAGTATTGTAAAAAGAGTTGAGATGCCAATTTTTTCAGGTGGGGATCTACTTATTTGGATCGAAAAAGCTTAGGCATATTTATTAGAAAATCATATAGTAGAGGACATGAAGTTAAACTATGCATAGTTAAGTTTGGAGTACATGGTTTTATTTGGTTTTTTTCTTAGCTGAACAAAAATCCCAGATCAGAATAGGAGCAACTGAAGTTGGTGCTGTTATAAAAGTACGGGTCTGACAAGGAGGAGGAGGAGTTTTCTCGATGACAGTGTGATAAGAAGAATTCCATGCAGGCACAGGAAGAAATTATGGAGGTGGACATGCCATTTGTTAAGTGATTAGTACAAGATAAAATTGATTTAATTCAGACTCACCAAAGCATGGATTGGTTGGGTTTTGGTAAATACATAAAGAGGAAGTCAAAAAAATCACCCAGGAAGAACTAGAAACATGATTGTAGGAATTTTGGACTGGATATGAAGGGGGTGATAAGCAGTAGCTGGTTCCAACTGAACTAGTGTGGTAGGGAACAATGAACAACACTTCATCTACTTCCCTTGATGAAAAGGTAACTTTCATTAATTTTCCTAGATTGAACATTGAATATCATCATGAGTAAAAGGTATTTTTGGCTCAAGATGCCCATTTTTTCAGATTTTGTAGTGAGGCGAGTGTAATGAGTAGATTCTATAGCGCATGTAGAGGAATTTCAGCTGACAAGTCAAGAAGAGCTGCTAAACACACAGTGGGACTGATTGGGGAGTAATTGTAGTAGAGGGATGAACAAAATTTTCAGAAAACTGAAAAATTTCTCTATAATATGGTGTGACTAATGGAATAGTGAACCTGCACTAGTTACATGGTGCATGTATGAAATTTATGAAGTAAATTCTACTTTTGGGACATTGGAGTTTTCCATGGTTCATAAATCTGAGTTTTTTTAGAGTGGTACCTTAGTAGTGGAGTATGTGTCAGTTGGAAGTGGTTTGGCTATTTGGAGCATAATTCCAAATGATGTCACTCTTGAATCGATAAATCATCTATATATTGCTACAAATATTTCTAAAAAAGGTTTGAAGGAATTTAAGATCCTTACTTATACTTCTGAATGGGCATCAGAAACTTATTTGGGGCTGGCTGGGGTGTGAAGAGAGGCAGGTATGTCTGTTAGTGATATCTATAACCACTTTAAATTGGGACAAAAAATTGGATCATGTTGGAAACCCCTTCCAATTGTTGACAAGATTGTTTTTCATGAAACTCGAACTACTGGAAGTGAGATCTTGGCCGGAGCAACCCAAATGATTAAACCTATTACCTTAGAGACACTTTATGTATTTAAAGAATTGATTCCTCTTGAGCATGGGAATCTATGGGAGATGGAGTGTGTCATGGAGACTTATGCAGGAAAGTTCTATGAAATTGCTGAAAATGAATTACTAAATAGAAAAAATGACAATTATGGGATCCTGGGAAAAGGGTTAAGCAACGATATTTTCTAGAGAGAGTGGTTGGGTAGAGGAATGATATGAACCCATTTCTTACCATACCTGATGTTATGAGAATTCTTAAAGTTGAAGATGTTTTTTGGATAAGGCCACCACCAAAATCACCTTGAGGTGTTTTCATTATAGTATTAAGAAGCCAGAACTTTCTTTGGAATTACACCTGGAGGACAAGGGGGTTTTTTAGCATGGGGGAAATTTTTAGGAATGTGGTGGTGTTAGTACTACTTGAGTATAGGGGTCAGTATAGGAATGTGGTCTTGTTAGAACTGCTTGAGTACATGGGAAGTGTAGTCGTTTTCATTTTTTATTATGGGGGGTGTTAATTTTTGTTGGGACAATTATAAATAGGGGAATATGAAGTTGGGGTGGGGATACGAATCATTTTGTATTTTCTTGGTAGTAGGTTCATCGGTGGTCTTGGTTGGGCCCTTGGGAGGATGGTATTCTCCTTAAAGCTTCTTTTTCCTCTTTCTCTATCTATTCTTTATCCTACCTTTGTAACAATTCTAATGGTTCTGTTCAAGAGCTACTATATAGTGTTTGCACCTATTTTAATTCTATCTATCTCTCTCACTATCATTTTTACTAACAACATTCATAAAACTAAACTTATAAAAACACAAAAATAATGAATCTATGTTTTCTAATATTTTCTCCATCTCAAAATACACACTTTGAACCTCCTAAGTATAGAGAAAATGGGAACTTTCTTGATCAAAATCCAAAAAATGAAAAACATATACATTTTCATATTTAAATTACCAAAATAAATTCAATAAAAATATCTTAGTTAATTTAATAAGATAATAGTTCATCACACCTGATTTTGGAAAAAACATAGGGAGGTTACCCCTTCCTAAGATTAGTTAAATATATTTTACACAATATTTTCATTCCAGTTTAATTTTAGGTTACTCCCTTTAGTAAAAATTAACCCATGTCATTGCCTATATTAATATACACCAATTATAATGGTTACTTTATAATTTCTATATTACCAATGGTTGTAATACCAAATTATCAAAATTCCCATTAGTCATATAAAATATATATAGAATATTTACTTCCTTTTAATTCACTCAATAACTATCCATAAAATAGAAATTATCATACTTAATATTAGTTTTCTTATCATGTTTGTTTTTTTGGTTTATAATATTTTTTTTATAATAGTGTTATTATAATAATGATGATTATTATAGAATTTGAGTTGAAATATTTTAATCTATTCTTGCGTTTTTCATCATTATCTATTTTCCATTGTTAACTATAGAAGTATTAAAAATTAAATATTTGGATTTTGTAATATATCATTATGCATTAATAAAAAAATTATTTTACAGATAAAATTTCTTAATCATTGCATTCTCCCCCATTAAAATAATTTCATCCTTGAAATTACAAATTAGATTCATATATAAATGTAAATAAGTCTTTATAAAATCATCATAAGGTTCCCAAAATACCTCCTCTAATTGGGGATTCCTCCTAAGAACCTTTACAATTCAAGTCATATAATTTATCAACACTTTCCCTCCCATATCAATAATATAAACAAGCTAGTAGTTATATGATAAGTCAAGCTGCAAATTTACTTAATAAATCAAAAGATAATGTCAAGGGCATGGAATGTACATCCTTAAATGTGATATATAGAATATTCCATGCACATGATAAAGCTTGGGTGTCCTAAATATATGATATTATATAACTCCAATCCACTATATTATTTGAAAAGGCTTAATTTACCTTAAAATAAGTTTCCATTTCTATCTAAATCTCAAAAACTATTTACATAGTGACATATTCAGGAAGACATGGTCCCGCATTTAGAATTAAACATTCTTTATTATATTGTTAGAATATTTTTTCTATCTACTTTGAATTACCTTGATTTTTAAGGATATATTTTACTTTATTTTATATCTATTCAATAATCAATAAACCCCATAAATTCATTTCTCCAACAGCATCCCAACATTATTGATTCAGACATATCTTCCCATAAAATGATGCATGAGTTTACATTTTTATACTAGCACGTAAAATGTGATTTTATAAAAATATAATTGAGATAAATAATGATACCAAATTCTTTAGATATCAAGTGGGAATGACCTTATCACTTCCTCTAATATTTGGAAATTATTTTTAGATAAATTATCCATTTTTTTATGAATGATTTTACTATGATTAACCACTATATTTACATTATTTTGAAGAATACTACAAAAATATAATGTTAACATTAGACTATAATTTGGTTATATTAATAAAGGTTTATCATATAGCCTCAAAAAAATATTTTATATATAACATATCATTAAGATCAAGAGAAAAATATTCTAAAATTTATATAAAATACGATGAATTTGTAAGAGTATTTATAATAACCCATATATCAATTTTTCCTTTAGATTTTTATTAATCATGGTGATGGATTCTATAATAATATTATCCCAATTCTACTATAATACAGGTTAAGGTTACAAAACCCCCTTGTTTAGTTGTCTTTCAACCTTCACTTATTAGCATACCAAACACCTTTAGTATAGTTCATAATCACCAACTTTATATTTTCCCACTATAATGATCTTAGATATCTCTATACATTTTATTGATACTAGTATATATATAATGAAATTCATGATATGAGTTTCAACCAATAACTCTTTTTTTACAATTGGTTCATATAGAATTCATAACCTCTTACCAAACCTTAAAGATATATCTTTAAATATATTACAATTTAGAAGATTTTTATTTCTCACAAATTACATCTTTTATATGTCCGTTTCATCTTTTTGATATTTCTTAATCTTCATTGGTAAATATGGTTTGGTAAATACATAAAATTGGTATGATTTCACTCCTTCAATTATAATACCCAGGTTTCTCCTTACAAAATCCTTGATAATTTAATCATTCTCTACCCTTATATTAGATAAGACACCATGGTCATTTCTTTTAAATAAATATGCTACATTGTTTCATTTTCCAAGGTGATAATATATAACAAAATCATAATCCATAAGTAGATACATCCATATCCTTTTCATTTGGATCATATCAATCTAAATAAATATTTATTTTAGGCTATTTTTTGGTGGATATATCAAATTTATATCCATATAGATAATATATCTATATTTTTAGTGATAATATTAGTAAAACTAATGTTATGTGATGAGTTGGATAATTTATATTAGGGGGTTTTGGCTACTGAGATTCATAAACCACCACACTATCATTTTTCATTATAACATATCCAATATCTTTCTTTAATGCATCACAATAAATGATATTCCCATCATTTCATAATATTAGAGTTAATGTAGGTGTATCCACTAATAATTGCTTAAATTTCTCAAAGTTATCTACACATTCCTTTATTTTAATAAAATTGACCACCTTACAAGTTATAGTTGTTAAAAAAATTAGTTAATCAATAATAGTTTTTAAAAATTTATTGTAAGTATCCTGTTAAGACAAGAAAAATGGGAATTTTACTTATATTGGTGGGTCTTGGAAAATCCATGACAACCATTGTTTTTTAAGGGTCAACCAATATTCTATCGATGGACACAATATGTCTAGGGAAAGAAATATATTAATGAAAAAAATTATATTTATTGAATTTTTCACGTAACACCTATTTCCTCAAAGTCTCAAGAATAATTCATAAATGAGTTCCATACTTATAATAATTATTAGAGAACATGTGAATACCATCAATAACTACCAAAAAATATTTATAAATATAATCCTTAAATACACTATAAATAACAATCCAAAGATCCATTAATCTCAGATAATTTCATCAAGATCTTATGGATTCAACATTTAATTCCTTAACCACGATCTATCTAATGATAAATCAGTGATCAAGATTACAATAGAGAAGAGGATATAAATAAAATTGAGTCATTAAAGGTTATAATGACAAAAACATACCAAGATGATAACCCATGATGAAATTCATGGTGATTCTCCACCACACAAGGAAAGAGGAGGCCAAGATAAAAGAATATTTGAAGGATCGCTCCCTAATTCATCATCGTTTTGAGTCAAGACCCACACTAGATCAAGGATAACTCTTGGTGGGAGGAAGAGAGGAGAACATGTCCCAACTGATCTCTAACATTTGATCTAAGGGGTTAAATATTGAGTGGTTCTCAGTGTGAAAATGGAACAAAAGGACCTTAATTAAACACCACCCAACACACCTCTCCGGTGATCCGGAGGACCGTCGACTGGCTGGTGAGACCTGATAGGTAGTATGCTAATTATCTTCCTCACTATCTAGCATGTTAAAGATCACCTGTTAGCTAGTTAGTCCTATTGGGAAGCAGCGACTTCTTCCCACCCCAACAACTAGCTAGAAGTCCCCACTATCTAGTCGGTGTTGCTGATGCTGCCTAGCTACCATGGACATGCCTCCTGCCTTCTCCTGAGTTTTGAGTCACCAACCAAGATTCCTCTAAAATCTAAAAACACCTCTTAATGATATCCATACACGAGTAATCTTGTTTTGACACCTAATTATCTGAATGATCCATCCATAAGTACAAAAGTTCACATTTCCTCTGAAAAAAAACTCATTATGGTACGGGCCATTACAATCTCTCCACCATAGCACTTCTCATCTAAGAGAAGTTGAGGTAGCATGTGAATAATGCCTCTTGATCTAACTCTAACATCATCCAAAAGGATTTCTCCACATCCCATCCTCAAATTCTAACTTGTCACCTCAAGGCTGCATTCATTCCTAAACACCCATCACTCTACCACTGCATGACTCAAAAGATAAACACTAGAAGTTGAGCCAAAATCTTACCGACATCCAATATTGAGACCGTGATCACCATAATCATTGGACACAATAGATTGGTGTCTTCCACTAAATACTCTTGAAGCATGAATATTCTCCCCACCATAGGAAGCATCTTACAAAACAAGATTTTTATGGTTCAATGACATGTACAATGTGGTTTAGTTCCATAATTCTCGATTCAATGTAAAAAAACGGTTAAAGGTTGATACCAACACATCGTTCTATATTAAAAAATGAACCAATGATTCTCCATCGACCAATGTAACCCTACCACACTAAAATTTCAAAAAAATCACCAACCAATTCTGAAACACCTTAGTAGTACCCAATATGATAATATTAATGTGTTTTAATCCCACCACATTTTGGTTCACATAGAAATAGTAGTCATTATAAATCTAGACAACTACCTACAAAGGTACATATACTAAACAACTGACACTCCACATACAAAAAACCATTATTCCTTAAGCCTTGGAGGAATAATTAAATTTATTATCCATCTTAACTAAATATTGAACGAATTTAAAGGAACTTCTGTTGGTTGGATAACCAACCGATTTCATAATCCACAAGGCTTCCACCCATGTGTCAATGCACCAATGATATAGCATTTGACTAGTTTTTATTGATTTCATTTCGAGTTTGAAACCCACATATAGTCTCAATCTAGAACTACATATGAATCAAACATCAGGAATTCATCATGGATATAGATACTCTCAGATCTAATGCATCTCGGTCTCCTAGATTCATCATAGTCATTCAATGGTTAGTATTAAGCAAGACCAAGAACCTTACCAAAAGAGTGGTTATTTAACACGTGACCTTATTGATGCTACCCACCATAGGAGTATCCTTATAACCACCAGTAATGCACACACTGGTATACCCAATCCACAACTAGTCATCACCGAACGCGATGACTAAGTATGACTATTTTTCAATCGATTGTCATGGAAAACACCAATCACTGCACACAATTGATTTATCAAACTATGGTCCACTAAATTCAATGTTCAATTCTCGATGTGAATAATTTTTTTTAAAAAAGTTTAGGGTTGAAGACTCGTTTTATTATTAAAGAAAATAAAAGACCTCTTCACCTTACACAAGTTGCTACATAGAACCAAGAAATTTCCATCAAGGAAAAACTCAGGTTGACTCTACAACAGTACCCCGATCCATTGCCAATGTCATATTTCACCCAAGATACAACTACATAAGCATTAAATTCTGATCCTCTAAACCCTTCAAGCTTCATGATAAACATATCAGTTGATAAAAGAAATGTGACTCTAAATATAAATATCCATAACTTACCATAACTATCTCATTTAGATTCATCCACAGAATCAGGAACATTCTCTACAATCAGCTCACCGCCATGATTCTAATGGTTAAACCAACCCTACACATAGCCACCGCATGAATTATCAATCATTAATTCTTTCCCTATAAAGGCATGAAAACACCACTATTACTAAAAATAAGAGTGGTTATTACCCCATGAGTCGTAGAACTCTGATATGGACTCACTCTCTTTTTTATTTTCCATGCCCCACAAGGCACCAACTCCACCAAACCAAGCACTCACAATGCCCCTCTTTAAAAAATTAAACTCCTTACTATTGAGTTTCACCATCCACCACCCATCCCATGTGTATTATCTCATGTTGGTGTGTGTCCACCACACTCTGAAACCCAACATGGTATCTTGAGTACTAGTACTCAAGGTGAACTATACTCCATGGCTATAAGAAAACTTACGAGATATCCCTTTAATACTTTCATATGTTTCTCAAATGTACAGGTCATTTTTGTGAATGAAAACCACCACTTAGGAATTAAACATAACTATTACTTTACATGGAATATACTTAACCATGTCACTCTGAAGTAGTGGAGGCACCAACTTTCTAGTAAAAAGTGTCTTATTTATAGGCCACAAGGTCTTACACAGAACCAACATAAGTTTACTAGGGTTCACACTCCATATAACTTCATCTAGGAACATATACAAAGACATTTACTAATGGATTCACATTTACACTAACCACATCGAGGGCAAAGATTCCTATTTTGGTTAAAAACAATTCCACTTGGTGCTAGATGGATCACTCCTCATTGGATACATTTGGTACCTTAATCAACTGGATATATCCAAAGGTGACTCCCATAAGGTTCTTTACTAAGGAAGTTAACACTCAACAATGACCTAACAAAGGTACAATACATCACCCATGCATAGAGGGACCACATCAATGTCACTGTCGTCGTCATCATCATCATTGTTATTACCTAGGTACACCACATCATAGTCTCACATAACTTGCTATTAGAAGTAGACATTCATAGGGGTTCAACTAAAATAATGTCATCAAGAACTCATGTGAAACATAGTAAAGGTCATTGAAACCAAAGTAGTTGAGTCTTCCTCATCAATATAATCACACAAAAATAGCATATATGTCATGTGAAATCTATATGCCAAACATGATGCATGCGATGACTCTTGATGATATCGCCAAGATTAAAAACCAAATAAAATCACAACCTTTAAAATCCAAGTGCATGATACAAAGTGAAAATAGATGATCATAATAATTAAAACCAAGAACATAAATATCATGCCCTGATTGAGAAAGGTGTTCATGATTAACTAGACCAAGTTCCATCACAAGATGTGACACATTCCAATGTCACCTACTTACCAACTCCCTATAAATGAAAAAAAATAGGAACTTATAAAATTTTATAACATCTTGACCTGAATCATTGATTCTCAGTTAGAATGCCACATCACCTCAGATATACCTCCCTGTATGCCAGAGTCTACTGACCAATAATATAACAATTGTATGAATTAATTTGAAAACAACATACTCAACAGTCAAACAAATATACAACAGTCGATCAACCATTGGGTCAATCATGTATACAAATATTGAAAAGCACAAAATTATAGGAGGCTCTAAAACTCCAAGACTAACCTCATCTTGATTTCCAGACTCATTGTGATCTATCCCACTTAATAATAAAATACGAGCCACATCCCAATCTATACCTACAACAAGTTAGGATTTTTTGGGTACCTGAGTGTCATGGTCACCCAAGTAGGGTGTGAGTACAACTTAGTAGGACACCACCAATGTGGTTTAGTACCTAATCGATGATATGTAGTGTACATTCATGTGATAATATTAGCATATTTTAAATATAAAATACATAACTAGATAGTCATATCATATATATATATCATCAAATCACTCGCAATAAATATACAACCATGTTCTGAGAGGTCGTGTGCTTACCAAGCTGCCACAAACCTCATTTGTACCTACATTGGCTCTATGCTGGAAGGATGTAAAAGTACTTAACCATATTTCATGATATATTCCTCAAGTCCTAACATCAATTGGTACTAAATTATTGTTACAAAAAGTTCCACCTTTAAGGAAACATTGCATGCCACACCCTAATGGTGGTTATTATTAGGACCCCCACATGCCCCACCCTAATGATGGTCATTATCCTCAGATGAAGGTAAGTCCCACCTAACATGGTTGACAAAATTGGATAATCACATCACCCCTGCATGGAATTATCCCACTAAATTCCATAGATGAAAATTTCTCAATCTCCATGCATGGTCTACTCCCAATCCAACAACATATCTTTGATCTGACCCATAAGATTAAATGAGTCATAGTCTATAGTCATCGTCATGTCATCATGCTCCCCCTCTATGGGGTCGTCTAACTGGAAATAAGAAACCTAATCATCATGATACCTGAATCAAGGTTACACGGGCTATGAAATATCACAGGGAATACGTATTTTCACAAGGAACAATAAGTAATATCAAGAATAGTTCTCAAGAAGAAACATACAAAACACATGATCACATATAAACATGGGTCTCAAGGGTTTTACACTCACCCACACACAAACATATATCAAGCATGGGTTATTAAGCATCAAAAATGTCTCATAGGATACACATGTGATCAAAGCATCAAACATGATCTCATAGATCTAGGTCTCATGGATCAAAACCACACATTAAAGAGGGTCCATGTGATCTAAGTCACATATTAGTGATCAAGCCTCAACCATCAATGGCCAACATCAATCCAATGCACAAGGGTTCATCGTAGCCCTTGGAACATTATACAATTATATTAGTCATGGTTCCTTTAGTTAATTAAGACTTAATGATTAGAACTATATCGAAGGCACCAAGTCAATTACTTGGGTGAACGAGTTGGATTTGAAAGGCCCAATGATGCGTGGGAGATTAATGAGGTTGAATGCAACAATGGGAACCCATATCACTTCATTAAAGGCCTAATGGATCTTACCTTGCATGGATGGAGAAAATGGGCCAATTATCTCACTTATTCAAGCCTAAATATGACATTTAAAGCTTGGACTACATTGTTGCACGAATTTTAGAAGCCTTACCCACATGGAGAATTATAGATTAGGCATCTTTGGTCACCAATGTCAAATCCAGTGGGATAGGTACTCAAAGTCAAATCTGGTGGTCTATGGGTGGAAAGGCATGTGCTACTTTTCCCAAAAAACTTTGTTAGAATTTATCCTTTTGACTTTAAGGGGACAAGGTAGATTTATCCTTTATGAATTTAGGGTATTAGACCCTTGAATATTGTATCACCCCATGGATATAAATATCCACCCCATGGAATTGTATTTTCATTAAATATTTAATTGAGATCTTATGATTTGTTTCTCTCCGTTGTGTGAGGATTTTTCTGAATTTCCCCCTTGCCCTTGTGCATTCTTGCCTTGTAAATCTACAAGTTAGATTAGTGATCCAAGATCACAAAGCCCCCAATTCTGTGCCTCAACCCAAGTGCATTGTTGTGTGTATTGGATATCACATCCCTCCATTGAGTGTGTTGTCTAAGTAGTAGGTATCACTCATTGTAGAATTGATTGACTACTTTCATCCACTATTCATACCCTTCATCCTCCACTTAGCCCTGAACCGCATCCTTCATCTGTCTCCCTACACCGTGAAGATCGGTCCACCCTGTGTGTCTCACATTAGTTGGTATTAGAGTTGCGGTTGAAATGGTATTCATATATCACCCTCTTTTATCCCATATATATATATTACCATTCTTATCCTTTCTTATTATCCACCCATTCAAAAAAAACCCTTTCTCTTTTAAAACCTCTAAATTTGGCCTATATTGTGCAAGATTGAAATATTGTTACATTGATCCAATTATTCATATATATTTTATCTCTATTTAATTCTCTATATGTGATTTGTATCCAGAAAAAAAATCAAATTCTCTCAACTAATTATTTTGTTCTTTTCAAAATTAAGCACATCCTTTATTCGAGATATTTAAAAAAATTCTTACTCTCTGTTCAATCATCTTGTGCTTTAAAACTTCAAGCATAATACTTTTTGGAGAGAATTTAGCAAAAAAAAAAATAGTATTACTTCTTTGTGATTTACATTATTAGTACTTTCCATTTCCATACATCACTTTATCCATCATTTTACTTCATCTCCATTTTATATTTGGCTCATGTTATTATTCATTTATCCTATCTTGCATAATTGATAAAAGCCCAAATACCACCTTCTACTCCATTTTTTCCACCTTATATACATTTTCTACCCTCCTTTTCACCCTTTAACCATTACCCCAATCAAAAGGATTGTGATAAACCATCCCCCAACACAATCATGGTTTGGAAAAGATTGGTGGAACATGATCATCCCAAACAAGGTATCATAAGAGGTTGGAATTAGAATTTAGTTTTGAGTGTGGAGAGAGATAAGAAAAAAATATATCTTGTGTGTGTGAGTCTGTACTTATTATTATTGTGTGTGTGTGTGTGTACTTCTTGTTGTGTGTGTGTGTGTACATCTCATGTGTGTTAGTGTGTATCCTTGTGAGAGTGTGTGTGTATGCTTGTGTGTGTGAGTGTATATATCTTGCATGTATGAGTGTGAATCCTTGTGTGTGTGAGTGTGTACATCTTGTGTGTGTGTGTGTACATATTGCATGTGTTAGTGAGTGTGTATCATTGTGCCCCCCATGTGTGTTTGTGTTTGCGTAACTTATCATGGTAGAAGATCGTGGGAAGAAAATTTCTAATGTTAGTGATGAAGGAAGTTGAAGTAGATCTCCTGCACTCAAAGCTACAAAAATCCAAATGCAAGATTTGGTGAGCCACTTATATAAGATTCTTGATAGGAAGTTGGAATACTTTCCTGAGAGGATTGATGAATTGAAGAATAAACCAAGACCAAGGATGATCCATGATAACCCACGATGTACTCCAACACCAGGTTGTCCCCACATCATAGAGGAGGAGACAGTGAGCTTTTATGATGATCTTGGTTATGTCCCACAAAGGTGGAGGTTATACTAACAACATAGAGGAGGACAAAGGAGACAATGTGATGATGACCTACTTGGAAGGATCAAGGTGAAGGTTCCCTATTTTCAATGAAAAAGTGACCCAAAAGCATACTTGGAGTGGGAGATGTAGATTGAGCAAGTGTTCTCATGCCATGCGTATTCTGAGGAGAAATAAGTCAAATTTCTTCCCATGAATTTTATGATTATTGTTTAATTTGGTGGGATCAAATGAAAAATTAGAGGGCTAGATATGGTGGGTGTCTCATCAACACATGGGATGACATGATGTTCTCCATGCAGAAACGGTTTGTCACCTCACACTGCCATATATATCTCCACAACAAACTTCAGTAGCTCACCCAAGGGAGTAAGAGGGTAGAAGATTACTACAAGGAGATGAAAATTTATATGATTCAAGTAAACATCGAAGATGATTCGAAGGCAACCATGGCATAGTTTTTACATGGGCTCAATCAAGAGATTGCAGATCAAGTGGAGATGTACCACCATATAGAGATACAAGATATGATCCACCAAGCCCCCAAGGTTGAGCAACAAATCAAAAGGAGGGGAATCATGAGGAAACCCACTACCCCTTTCACTCCATAGAGAGATTCAAGAAAGGTTATTGGAGAATCATCAAAGCCGAACGAGGTGGTTGATTGCAAAATTGACAAGGTAATTATTCCACCTAAGAAACCTACTTTTGAGGCTAACCAAACAAGAAATCAAGATATTCATTATTTCAAATGTCAAGTAAGTGGTCACATTGCTAGTGAATTCACAAATCGGCACACCATTACCATCAACAAGCATGGATAATGGGATAACGATGGAGAGAGCTCAAATGAGGAAGATGAAGAATCCCCTAAAATTGATAATGGACAATTTACGGAAGAGAGTGAGATTCTTGTCACTAGGAGAGTTCTAAGCATGTAAATGACCATGGGAGAGAAGGAGAAATGGGAGAACCTTTTCCATACATGGTGAAAGATCCATGGGAAGGTATATAGTGTTATTATTGATGGAGGATGTTATAGTAATGTAGCGATCACCGAGTTGGTGGAGAAGTTGGGACTTCCAACTTTGAGGCATCAACATCCATATCAGCTTCAGTGGTTGAATGATTGTGGAGAGCTGAAGGTTACTAAAATGGTGAAGTTATTGTTCTCCATTGATAAATACAAGGATGAGGTATAGTCTGATGGTGTTACTATGAAGATGTGCCACTTGTTGTTAGGTTATCTATGGCATTATGATTGGCTTGTTAATAATGATGGTTTCTTGAACCGTCACTCTTTTGTACTATAAGGGGAACCTATAAACCTCAACCCTACAATCACAAAACAAATTATGGAAGATCACATTTTGAGAGAAATGAAAATAAATGAGTGATGAGGAAAAAATGAGAGAAAATGAAAAAAGAGAGAATAAGGGAAAATAGAAAATGAGAGAATAAAATAAATGGAGAGCAAAGAAAAATCAAGAGGGAAAAGATTTAAGAGGAGAGAAAAGTATGATGTTGGAAAAAAAGAGTGAGGTTAAGGAAGATTTGATTTATCAGAAAAACCTTTTAGTACTTATGTACAAAGAGGTGATGTTGAAAACTAACAACTTAACATCTCCTTTTCCACATGTTGTTGCGTCATTGTTGTAAAAATTTGAAGATGTGTTTCCTGAAGAGGTGCCACCTGGTTTTCCACCCATTAGAGGTATTGAACATCAAATTGACCTCATACCTAGAGAATCACTACTGAACCACCCTGCATATTGCACCAACCCATAGGATACAAAAGAAATTCAAATGAGAGTTCAAGAGCTATTGGATATGGGGTATGTTAGAGAGATCCTTAGTCCTTGTGAAGTATCAGTGATTATAGTACCAAAGAAGGATGGGACATGGATAATGTGCATTAACTGTAGAGCCATCAATAAACTCACGGTCAGGTATCATCATCCTATCCCCAAGTTAGATGACATTATAGATGATTTAAATGGATCTACTATTTTCTCAAAAATTTATTTAAGAAGTGGCTACCATAAAATTAGGATGAAAGAATGATATGAGTGGAAAATAGAATTTCAGACAAAACATAAACTTTATGAATGTTTAGTCATGCCCTTTGGTCACACCAATGCACCTAGAACATTTATGAGGTTAATGAATCATGTATTATGTGAATATATTGGAAAAAAATTTATAGTTTACTTTGATGATATTTTGGTGTACAGTAGGACTTTTCATGAACATGTAGACCACTTAAGAAAAGTCCTAGAGGTGTTAAGGAAAGAACACTTGTTTGGAAACATCAATAAGTCTGAATTTTGCCTCATTAAGATTGTTTTACTTGGATTCATTGTGAGTGTAAATGGATTTGAAGTTGACACCGAGAAGATCAAAGTAATACAAGAATGGATAACTCCAACCTCCATTGGGCATGTATGAAGTTTTCATGGACTTGCTAGTTTTTACAGGAGATTTGTGAAGGAATTTAGCACCATAGAAGTGCCATTGAATGAAGCATAATGTTCCTTCCAAATGGGGGACAACTCAAGAGAATTATTTCCATGCTCTCAAGGATCGACTCACCCACACCCCTCTACTTGAACTCATAAACTTTGGTAATACCTTTGAGATTTAATGTGATGTAAGTGGAATTGGTATTGGTGGATTGTTCATGAAAGAAGGTAAGCCTATTTCTTATTTTAGTGATAAATTAAATGGCCCAAATCTAAATTATGCTAAATATGATAATGATTTGTATGCATTGTTTAGAGTACTAGAGACATGGCAGCACTATCTTTGGCTAAAATAAATTGTGATCCATTCTGATCATGAGGCTCTTAAGTACCTTTGGAACCAAAATAAACTAAATATGAGACATGCTAGATGGCTGGAATTCATTGAATCATTTCCATATGTCATCAAGCATAAAAGGGTAAAGAAAATATTATGGAAGATACACTTTCACATAGATATTCTCTTTTATCCTTGTTGGATTAAAAAATACATGGTTTTGAATGAATTAATTATTTATATCCTATAGATAGTGATTTTTAGTGAACCATATGGACATTATAAACCTGGAGTTCGTTCATAATGGATTCTTATTCCGGATTGATAAGCTTTATATTATCAATTTCTCTATCTATTTACTTTTACTAAAGGATTCGCATTCTGGTGGGTTAATGGGACATTTTGGTGTTGCAAAAACTTTAATTGTTCTTAGTGATAATTTTTATTGACCTAGTATATCTAGATATATTGATTTTTTTTTGGAAAAGTGCATTTTTTTCTATAAAGCCAAATCGAAACTAAAACCACATGGATTATATCTTCCTCTCCTAACCCCCAAAACCCTTGGGAGGATATATCAATGGACTTTATTGTGGGGTTACCAAGGACCAAGAGGGGGAGAGATTCCATTTTTGTTGTGGTGGATCAGTTTTCTAAAATGGAACATTTTATTCCTTGTCACAAAAAAAAATTATTCCACTAACATTGCAACAATTTTATTTTAGGAAGTAGTCAAACTCCCTGGAATGACAAGGATAATTGTGTTAGATCGAGACATAAAATTTTTTAGTTAATTTTTGAAGACCATGTGGAGAAAACTAGGTACAAAGTTACTATTTTCCACTACTTGTCATCCGAAAACCGATGGGAAAATGGAGGTGGTGAATTGGAAACTATCATACCTTCTACAAAAAATTGTTAAGAAGAATCTCAAGAATTGGGAGGAGTGTTTTACACATGTGGAATTTGCATATAACAGGTCCAAGCACTCCACTACTCAATATTCTCCATTCAAAATTGTTTACAGTTTTAACCCTCTTACTCCTATTGATCTAGTTCATTTTACTTTGTAGAAAAAAACTAATATGGATGTGAAAGGGTGCGCAGAATTCATCAAACAACTCCATGAAAAAAAAGGCAAGGAAAAATATCGATCGGACAACCCATAAATATTTTGATCGTACAAACAAGGGTCGCAAACAAGTATTGTCTGATCCTTGGGACTTGGTATGGATTCTATGTGAAAGGAGAGATATATTGAAAATCATAAATCAAAACTCATTCCATGAGAATATGTACATTTCCGAGTGCTTGAGAAGATTAACAACAATGATTACAAGATAGATTTTCCATCTGAGTTTGGTGTAAGTGCCACTTTCAATTTTTTTGATCTTTCTCCTTTTTTTGGGTGTATAGGATGAAGAGTTGAGGATGACTCCTTTTCAAGAGGGGGAGGATGATGAGAACCATATTGAAGGAACCAATTCAATTTCTCAAGTGGAGGAGTTAGATTTTCATGGCCTGATGATGCGTGGAATATTAAAGAGGTTGAATGCAACAATGGGCGCATGTCTTGCTTCATTAAAGGCCCAATGGATCTTACCTTGCATGGATGGAGAAAATGGGCCTATTAGCTCACTTATTCAAGACCAAATATGATGTTTAAAGTTTATCCCACATGGTTTCACAAATTTTAGAAGCCTTACCCACATGGAGAATTCTAGAATAGGCATCTTTGGACACCAATGTCAAATCCAATGGGATGGGTACTCAAAGTCAAATCCGATGGGATATGGGTGGAAATTCATGTGATACTTTTCCCAAATGTCTTTGTTAGACTTTATCTTTTTGACTTTAAGGGGACAAGGAATATTTAGACTTTATGACTTTAGGGTATTAGACCCTTGACTATTGTATCACCCCGTGGCTATAAATAGCCACACCATGGCATTGTATTTTCATTCAAGATTTAATTGATAGCTTATACATTGTTTCTATCTATTATGTGACGATTTTTATGAATTTCATCCTTACTCTTGTGCATTATTTCCTTGTAAATATACAAGTTATATTGGTCATACAAGATCACAAAGCCCCTAATTTTGTGCCTCAACCCAAGTGTATTGTTGTGTGGATTGGCTATCACGTCCCTCTGTTGAGTGTGTTGTCTATGTAGTAGGTCGTGCTCCTTATAGAGTTGATTGACTACTTGCATCTTCTATCCATACCCTTCATCTTCCACTTTTCTCCGAACCACATCCTTTATCCACTGCCCTACGCCGTGAAGATCGGCTACCCCATGCATCTCATGTCACTTAAGGATCGATTAGTTAATTAAGAATTAATTTTTATTCATAACACAATATGAATTTAAAGTTTTTTCACCCAAGTTGGTGAACCTCATATCACATGCTAATAAACTATGCATAAACCATAGGGTAGAGTACAAGGGACCACCTACCTCAAATGGAGTTAACTCCATGCCATGAAAAGGACAATGGATTTTCAAGTCCATCTAATTAAATTTGGCCTCCAATGATTCCCATAAGTTTTTAACTCATGACCAAGAATTATAATTTAATTAATTATAACTAAATTATTGTTAGTTAATTAATTAAAAGGAAAAAATTTAAAGACGAAAAGAATACATGCTGAGAGACTTACGGATGTAATTTTCTAGTCGAAACCATGACCTACCATCCATGGAAGGCATGTCTTACACTTCTGACATCATTTCAAGAAAATCATCATTGTGAAACAACAAGACAAAGTCCAATTTAATATAATTAAATTGGAAAATTTCCATGAAACCAACCAGATGATGTACAATCGTTGCGACATCCTCCAATGGAGTTTGAGAGACTCTCAACACACTCCAGGTTATAATATAAGAAAAATCCCCAAATCAATTCCATATTTTAATGTCCAATTTGACAAAATTTGACTAAAACCCTAGAAATAATTATCAAGGGACATACCTTCTCCAAAATACCTAAAAACAGTATGTGTTCATTACCATAAGGCATCCTCTAGACATCTTGATCTAAGTCTCTGTCAGTCTCAGACAATTCCATCAATATTTGATGCATTATTCATCTAATTCATTAGTCAAGATCGATCCAATTATAAATTAGTGATCAAGATCACATGAGAGAAGTGGATCTAAAGAAAACAGAGACATTAAAGGATCAAAATAAAATAAATTACCAAGCAGATCATTCATGATGAATGTAATAGTAGTATTCCACCACACGTAGAAGGAGGGGGCCATTATTGAATAATATTCGAAGGATATCACCCAAATTCATAATATGTTTAAGCCAAGATCCACCCTATATCAAAAAGATATAAGAGGGAGGAAAATAGGATAACATGTCCAAATATCTCACAAAAATTCAAGAGAAGTTTTTAAATCTAAAGTGGGTCTTGGTGTGAAAAAGGACTAAAAGACACTTAATTAAACACCACCCAATTCACCCCACTGGTAAGTCGACATAGGCTCATCGGCTGGCCAGCATAGGATCACCAGTTGGCTGGTGAGACCTCTTAGGTATCTGGCTCAATTTATACCTCAAAAGAGAGTTGGTGTAGGCTCACTGGTTGTATGATGAGTCCTTCTCAGTAGTAGGGGTTTTTACCACCCTATAGGTAAGCCGGTGCAGCTGCTGTAGCTCTGCTGCCATGACCATGACTCCATCCTGTTTTTGAGTTCTAAGTAATCAATAAATCTTCCTCTTACTTCTAAAAATACCTATAAATGATGTATATATGTGAAACATCTCTTTTCAACACCTTGTTCTCATAATTATCTTTCCAATAAAATTAAAATTAAAATTTCCTCTAAAAAACACAACCCATAATGGGACAGTCTATGATAGTATCTTAGTTGATCCTGAAAAGGTAATGGTTGTCACGTAATTGTAAGAGATACACAATTTATTTGAGATTTGAATATTTCTAGGTTTTATAGGATATTATCGGTGGTTTGTGAAGGATTTATCAAAGATTTTCTCACTGTTGACTACCCTCACCCTGAAGGGTGTGAAGTTCTTGTGGGATTCAAAGTGTTAAGAATATTTTGATGAACTAAAGCGGTGTTTTTCCACATTAAGGATTATGACACTATCTAAGTCCAGATAGGGATATATGGTTTATTGTGATGATTTAGGTGTAGTTCTAGGTTGTGTGCTTATGTACTAAGATTAAGTGGTGGGTTATGGCTCATGTAAAATTTGAGGTCATGAGTGGAATTATCCCACTCATGATTTAGAACACGTAGTTGTTGTCCATTCCCTTAAAAGTTAGTGTAACTATATTTTCAAGGATAATTTTATCATTTACTATAACCATAAAAGATTAATTTTATCGTTTATCAAAAATATTTAAACCACCAACAGAGACTATGGTTTGAATACTTGTATTCATTCAACTTTGACATTTGCAATACTCCAAAAAAGAGAAATGTGGTTGCTAAAACTCTTAGAAAGAAGCTAAATTCTTAGACTGTGAAGGAATAATTGAATAAATGGAACTTTATGGGACTCTTTTCTCATATGTACTTGGCAGTCAGAGAAGAAGGGTATGGTAATGTCCAGGAAAATTTTTATTTTACATCCTCTCTCATTTAGATGATTATCCAAGAGTTTCAGTAAGATAATAAGTTCTAGAATATTAGATATTATTTATATAGTGGGGAGACCATCTATGAGTGTTCTCTCTCCTTGGAAGGTATTATTTTCTTTAGGAACTGACATGTTCTTCCATAGACTATGAGGAAGGCTGTGTTGGGAGATTTTCATCACACATTTTGGGTAGCCTACATTACCAAAAAAAAGATGTTTTATGACATGCATCAATTCTAGTGGCCTAGTATGAAATGAGACATAACCGACATTGTATCTTGATGATATAAATTCTAGAAGAATAAGGCTGAGCATCAAAATCCATCTAGTATTATTTATCCTCTTCCCATTCCAATATGGAAGTGGAATGAGATCAATGGATTTCATTGTTTTCTTGCCTCAGATCCCCCGTGGTAAGAACTCCATTTGGGTAGTGATTCATTGGTTGACCAAGTTGGCTAATTTTTTAATAATTAATGACACTAACAAAGTAGAATACTTGGGGAAGTTGTATATACAAGAAATCATAAGGTTTTATGGAGATCTAATTAACATTTTCTTTGAAAGGGATCATCACTTTACCCCTCTTTTTTAGAAGGTCCTTCAGGAGGTGATGGGAACTCGGGTCAAGTTGAACACACCATATAATCCTTATATGGATGGGAAGATAGAAAGGGATATTGAAATTCAAGATTATATATTTTATACTTATGTTTTGGACTTCATAAGTGTTTGACCATTTGGTGATGTTTGTTTTTTATTATAATAACATTCACCAACCATCCATCAACATGTCAGCTTTTAAAACATTATATGGCTGACCCTGAAACTCACCTCTCTGTTGGTCTGAGATTTTTGAATCTTCCTTGATGGGACCATTCTTAGTTTAGGTAATAATAAAAATGGAATAGATGATTCATCATAATTTTTTGATGGCTTAAATATGGTATAAATCTTATGTAGATCATTGTTGTCATATTTTGGAGTTCTCGGTTTGTGACCTGGTGTTCCTAAAGTCTCACCCTGATTGGGTCACTAACGGATCAAAAAATAATGGAAGCTTGATCCAATATATGTGGGACCTTTTTAAGTAATTGAACAACTTCGAATGGTTTATTATATCTTGGATTTACCAATTCAGTAGGCTTCTATCTACAATATCTTCCTAGCATGACAACTCAAGAAGTATTTGACTAACCCATCTCATGTTCTGAATTGGGAATACCTCGACATAGAACCAGATGTGTCTATGACTGAGAAAATTTTCACATATTATGTTCTCAAATGAAGGTTCCATAAGGGAAGTTGGTTCCATTTTTCTTAGTTCTGTGGAAACATGGATCTTATTCTCATGAGACTTGAGAGAGGGAGTCTATGATGAGTGAGTAATGGCATCACCTCTTTTTGGAACAACCTTCTTCAACATGACATTCTAGGGATAAAAAATGATATAGTGGGAATATTTTCACATCCTAGTTTTAGGTATGTTCTTTTTTGAGCTTAGGAATATTTTTTTGGGGTTCAGGGTGTGTTGGTTGGTTCTCGTTGACTTAAAAGGGGTTTTTATCATTTCTTGGTGAAAAATGAGATAGACTACACTATGGTTCAAGTTGTTTTGAGATTGGGATTCACCTGTGAACCATGAGGTGGACCAATATTACTAGTGTAGTACATGGATTTTGGAATGGGGCATGGGGCATGGAGAATGGGGAGTTCTTATGTGCACCACAACCAGTTTGGACTCCACCGTGTTTTGGTGTAGGGAACAGTGAGTCAAAAACAACCAAAGTTTCTTCACCTCACCATGGACATTTAGTGTTTTGGGCCCCTTAGTGTAGTGTGAGAGAGACCACCATGGGTGTGGTGAGAACCCACCTCACTGTGGTGTTGCCAGTTTCAGTAATTTTGGCCAGCTGAACCAGTTTCTCAGTCTTTCAGAGGGGGTTACACCCATTTATGGGGGCTCATTTGATCATTAAGGTAGGGTGATTAATTTCTTTAGGAATGGTTATATCTCTCTCAAATCTATTTTATTCATTTCTAGGGTGATAAAATCATATCTTTTTATGTGGAGCATTGAACTACCGTTGTTCCCTTGGGTTGCTTCCAAAGGCGATCTCATCCTTCCTTGGCTTACTTCCATTGGAGTTCTTACTATGTGATTGGTCTAGAGGTATGTTGTTTTTCTTTTCCTCAGTTAATCTAGAGATCATTGAATTGGAGATTCGTGACTTTGGAATTGTGGTTCTAGGTCTCTCCTCCTTGCTTCTTTGAGCCTCTCCTCTCAGATCATAAAAAAAGTACTGGAAATAATAATGGGCTAAATACAAGCCCAAAAAAACTAAAAAAGAGTTAAACCTGCTAAGAAGGATGGTAATTCTTCCAAATGAAATGTTTGGTATAGACCATAGTCTTTCTAGCCCAATTATGCATCTCCAACTCCTGATCCACCTCAGAATTCATCGAAAAGTCTACCATCTACATAATACACAATATGTACGAAAGATCCCATTCAAGGGTGAGTATAATAATACCTAGTAGGAAACCTGAAAATCACCAAATATAAAGAATCAAGAGAGTGGAAATATCACCATTGAGAAGATATATCAATCTGAATATGAGAAATAATAATAAGAAAAACTCATATATACTCATGATAGACACCAAGTATCAAAGAGTTCAAAACCATACTATCAGCCATAGTTTTATTCTCTAGGCTTCATGGTAATTCTCATCCAGGATACGTCACTCCATGATCATGATAACACTGATGGTTCTCATCCAAGAGGTCATGCTCTTCAGAACTATCCGTGAATAAGTACTCACCAAAACTCAGAAGATCTCAATTCATAGATAGGGGATATCTCTCGGGACCTATTGTGTATACTTCACCCTACCTAGAATAACCTTCTATGTAGGGGATCTTACACTCATATATTTTTGTCATGATGATTCCTCAAACCCCACCTTGAAAATAAGAATAAAGGATAAAGGATCCCACCACGATCCATATTGATTGATTCCTGATACTCTATCCAAGACTAATCCCATAGATGGGATCACATCATTTGCTCAGGATTTTATGCCAAGTTTCACCCTATTTAGGACGGTTTAAGGGAACACACCCAACTGATACTGGGCCACACTAAAGTGAACGGGTCCTCAAACATACCTGGAGAAAGTATAAAACATGTATTTGGAGTACACAGTGTGTATTTCTATGTAAAAACCTACATGTGTCCATTACCATGTTCAACAGTCATGCTCGTGTACTCTAGTCATGACAATGTACATCAGTTGTTCATGTATACCTGTTCATGTCCAAGTATCTCAGTCGTGTCTGAGTACAAGGTCGGGCCCATGTACTCTGTTCGTGCCTTTGTTCCTGACCGTGTCCATACCTATGTACCACTAGGGTACATGATGGGCCTCTAGAACCGAGTCACATGACATGTGGTAGTTCCCACATGACTTGTGATATTTTTCATTATGCACAAACCCTAGCCACCATATCTAGGGTCAACACGACCTGTGTTCATCAGACTACACGCCATGTAACATGGGATTTTTCAAAAACCACTGGTTCTGCGCACAGTCTTGCTCACATTGTTGTCGCTACTGAATCAGCCAAAAAACCTACCATAGAATCTAGATCAGAGTTGACTGAACTATGATCTTCACTGATGGCTAGATTCTGACCACATCCTCTACTTAAGAAATCACCCACTATCACGTCGTCTCACCGGAATGCCAAAACCCACGAACGTGCATCTCCCAATCTGATCCCAAACATTCACCATCACCACACACCAAAATCCTTCCCTCAATCTAAAAACCAAACATGTGGTATCAATCCCTTAATCCAAACAATTGTTTTGCAATGATCAATTATCGGGTATTGATCGAACTGCCAGCCAAAGAAAATATTAGCGATGAACATGCGGAGAATAGTGGAACAAATTCATAAAACAAAACAAGATGAATGAACCTTGTCCATTATTTGGGTTTTACTTAATCAATTTCCATTATAATTATGAAGGAATAAAAAATCATTGAATAATATCAATCCCTAAATACTAGGAATATAATTCAATACTGAAAAAATATGATCAACCCGCAAATCAATCTGTTAGTGGAATTGATTCGCATTCATCATGGGAGAAAAGGTAGGGATTAAACCAAAAAAAAATACCTAACGCGAGTTGGATCAATCATTGATGAATAATGGTCACATGTCGCTATCATTGGTGAGATTTATGAGTTCCATTGGTACATCGACTGTCAATCCATGATCCATCATTAATCATCCAAGAATCCTCCTCCAAGATCCCTCTCTCAATCTCTAGGGTTATGAGGATAATCCTAGGGATTTTCCATATGCGGGATTTTTTAGGAGAGGATTAGGTCACATCATTAAAATAAAATATATATATATATATATATATTATTATTATTTGTTCCTGTGACTACACTTTAACAAAACATATGATACTAGTAGAGGTTATATCGCACCTAGGGTAAAACCTGAATTTTGAATTTAATGGTGGTGTAATATTTCTAATCTGAGACTCTATTCATAAGTTATTCCATTATTTCAGAAAAACTACATGAGATTGATATAATATATATAATGTTTTTATTATATCAATACCTCGCTAAGCCCCAGAATCCCATGCCTAGATCCAGAAATATTATTTGAAATATTCAAAAGTTTTAAAAGTAAAAAAAGTCATTGAATTCTCACCACCTCAATTCTTTTCATCTTGAAAGGAAAAATATCCTACCCAAAAATATGAGAGTATTAGGATCACATCTAGTTCTCCCACTATCAAATGTTATCTTGAAGATTATCATACTGTCATTGGAAACACACCAAGTTAATCACTCTCCCGTTGAATATCTTATCATATCTATTATAGATCTCTAATAGGTACTCTACAATGGTATCTCCATCCTCAATATCCATATCTCTTTAATCGATAACATGTGATAGGTCATGAAAATACCTCATTAGCTGTGATACATGGAATACATAATGTACTTGATCTAACTACGGTGGTTGGTTGATGTGGTATTCCACCTCACTAACACTACATAGTATTTGGAAAGGTCCAATGAATATCTGAGATATCTTTCCACCCCCATCCAAATCTTCACAATCCTCACCAAGGTGAGACCTTCAAAAACACATGGTCTCCATTGTCAAACTCAAAAGGCCTCCATCGTCAGCCCACATATAAATTATTATAGCTATGTGAAGTCCTAATTCTCTCCTAGATAGTCTGCACATTCTCTATCATCGCTCACACAAACTCTAAGCCAATGAGTCCTAACTCCCCTAGGTTAGTCCAACACAATAGTGACTTGTAGGGTCTCTCATATATGGTCTCAAATGGTGTCATAACGATGGTGGAATGGTATCTATAGTTGATTGAAAATTTCACCAAAGGTAAGTGATCCTCTCAACTATGGGAAAATTCTAACATGCAAGCCCTCAACTTTTCCTCCAAATTCTGAATAGTCCACCCAGTTTGACAATCTTTCTAGGGGTGAAATGTTGTTCTCAAACACAAATGATTCCCAAAGGCCTCGTGCAATCCTCTCCATAAGCATGAAATGAATCGAGCATCTTTGTTTGAAATAATATTTGAGGAAAATACATGAATCCGGACTATCTCCTACATGTAAAGGATTCTCGAGCTCTCTATCATACACTACTCTCAGATAGATAGGAAGTAGGATGACCTTGTGAGTTGGTCTACAAACACCAATATGGAATCATGTCATATAGAAGATCATGGGATCCCTATCACGAAGTCTATAGATATATCATCCCACTTATACTCTAGCACCTCAAGGTGTTGAGACAAACCCACTGGAACCTGGTGCTCATCCCTCACCTAATAAAGAGTCAGGTGTCAAGAGACAAACTCTGATACACACTTCTTCATCCTTGACCACCAAAACTGATGATTAAGGTCCTTATATATCTTCTAAACACCTGGATGTACCACTAAGGGGGATGTATGAAACTTCCTCATAACCTCCTCTCACAACATCACCGGTACCATCATCCATCCTCTTAAAAGTATGACATGCTCTCCACTGTTATAAAATCCATTAGGAGTATATATAGTGGACATCTGAATACACAAGGTATCATAGTTATTATCTCTAAGATGATCCTTCCTAACATGTTGTAGAAGTAGTAGGGTAACAACTATCGACTGGACGTAAGTTGCACTATCCTCATCCACTAAGGACAACTGAAATGAGGTCAACTTCTCTGACGTCTCAATTAAAAACTGCGAACAAGATCTCCTGTAGAGATAATCTTCCACCACGTTCCCCTTCTTGGGAGTATAGACTATCTTGAATTCATAATTATAGAGTTAATATATCCATTTCCTTCATCTCAAGTTAATATATTTCTATGAAAAGATATACTTGACTCTTATGGTCGTAATAGAAAAATAATCACTTACCTATAAGGTAGTGTCGCCACATCATCAAGGAGAAGACCACTACTGTGAGTTCTAGATCATGGGTTGCATATTTATTCTCATGAGGTCTCAATTAGTGAGGCCCATAAGCAATCACTACATGTATATGCAGCATAACACATCCAATACTAGTCTCGAAGGTATTGCAGAATACCTCTTACTCAACACCCTCCTCTAAAAGTCTCAATATGGAAGCACTCGTTAACCTCTTATGAAACTCTTTAAAATACTGTTGGATCCTCTTTGTCCAAAAGAATGGCTTCCCCTTCTAGGTAAAAAAATTAAAGGGTGACAATATAATAGAGAAATCAGGAACAAATATCCTATAGTAGCTAGCCTATCTAAGGAATCTTTTCACCTCTGACATGCTCTTGGGTGGATCCCAAGCTAACACTGCCTCAACCTTCACTGGGTCCACTAACACAACCTTTTTTGAGATTACATGTCCTAGAAAGTGGAACTCTATAATCCAAAAATGACACTTCAATATCTTCCCATAAATATTTTGCTCTCGAAGTATGTCTAGGACCATCCTCAAGTGTCTCGTATGCTCCTCCTCTAACACCAAATACACTAGGATGTCATCAATGAAGACAACCATGAACTGAACTAAGAAAGGATGAGAGATATAATTAATGAGTCCCATGAACACTGTTATGGAATTAATCACATTGAAAGTCATTAAAAAGTACTCATATTGATTGTAACAACATAAGAATTCCATCTTTGGTGTATTCTCATCTCGAACTCGGAGCTGGTGATGGTCTGACCTGAGGTCAAACTTTGAGAACCATTTTTTCCTCTCAAATGGTCAAAGAGGTCTTCAATCCTTAGTAGTGAATACTTATTCTTCATGGAAACCTGGTTCAGGCAGTGATAATCTACACAAAACCTCAAAATCTCATCTACCTTCTTGGTGAACAAAACTACAACTACCCAGGGGAAACATTGGGTCTGACAAAGTACTTCCTTTTCAAATCCTCCAACTTCGCATTCATCTCAAAAAGCTCTGAGGAAGCCATCTGATATGTTTTCATAGAAATTGGGGTGTTCCTCAGGTGTATTTTTATGTATAATTTTATCTCTCTGTGGGGAGGTAATCCTAGAACTTCATCAGAAAATGGGTCCTCATACTCCACCACCACTGCAGGAAGATAAAATCCCATAACATTCACTGCTCCAAGGTTCATACTAGTCAACTGGTGAGTAATTGACTATATCCTTCTATGAAAGATCTTATCCTACTCTTCCTAGGTTTCCTCCTCACCAACGAAGGAAAACCTCATCCCATCTATGCAGACACACCACATCCTACACCTGAAACATTCAATCTAGGAATGAACTGTGGATAGTCAATCTATAAATAATATAACATCATAAGGCCTCATCACTAATATAAATGTATCCCACAATAAGCTCTCTACTCCAAGATTCATATCACACTATCAGCAGTAGTGTGTGATCTCTAAATCTCCTCTGGTAGGAGTCTCCAAGCGCAAGGGTCGATCCAAGTGCTCAATTGGAATCTCTAAGTCTCAAACCAGAGAAGTGGAAAGAAAATAGTGGCTTGAACCTATGTCTATAAGTACTACAGCTAATGTAGAGAAGACATGGATAATACCTCTAATCATCTCTAGAGCCTCTGTGTCATAAACCTTCACTGCCTATAGATGTCCTCATCCATGCCCACCGACTCCCTAAACCTAGCGTGGACCATCTAGGGGTGATGACAGAAATAGTTCAAACCATCGTCCACCTCATAATACTCTCCCTACCCCTCTACCAAATTCTCCACCCAAAGGACATCCCTTCTCTAGCCGATATCACTTCCTAGCTGATCCATAAACCATCTCTCGTTCAGTTGTATGATAGGTTGAAAAATCCCATGTGAGATGTTCTCGACCGTCGTAAGAGAAACAACACTTCTCTCTCAGTTGACTCAAATCATCCTAAGATCCCTAAACTAAAGACCCTCTATCCTGAGACCATTTCCTGAAGAATTATTCATGTTTGGATCCATGAATCTACCATCATCTACCAACTACCAAGGTCTCAGAACCTATGTGCCCACTACCAGTACCAATTTTCGACTCTGCTCAGTTAGAAATATCTCTACTACCAAAGCCCACACAAGCATTATTGCATAGTTAGGAATGAAAATAGATATCACTCCATCCTTGATATCTCAATGTATTCCCTTCTTGAAGGTTCTTACTAAGAATAATGGATCTCAAACCATATATATAGAGTATCGTGAGAGGTTGGTGAACCTCGATGAATACTCTATCATAGACATGCTGCCCTACTGAAGTTACTGAAGGTCCTAGATACACACCACTCATATCATGGCTGGATAGAACTCTTCCCTAAATAAATGTTCGAACACTATCCAAGATAAGGATGTTCCATAATGTGTATAATTCACTAGACTCTTCCATCTCCCTACAGAGTCATGAAGAAGACTCACCGCTAGGACCACCATCTGATCTGGAGGTGTCGTCACAAGGAAAAAAACTCAGGTAACTACCTCAAGCCAGTCCTCAGCTACTTTGGGATCTAGTTCACCCAAAACCCTAAGGGGTCAATGCCTTTGAAACTTATGGAGTTCTCTCATTCTCCACACATCCTCAGTCGGTACTATCAGTACAACCTACTTCTCAATGGGTAGTGGAAAGACTGAAAAACCACCCGAAGGTACTACCTCTTATACAGGTCCCTGTATTGAAGCCTCATCTCTAGACAGATCATCATCATGATCCTGCTATGAAATCCTATCAAGTTTTCATCGTGAAGGCATCCTAAAATAATCAATAAGTACCATGATTAATGAGTATATATGGGGAGCTGACTCAAAAGGACATATTAACCACAACTCATTCATATATGATGCATGTAAAAATGTTTTCCTTTCAACTAGTGCCTACATGAACTGAGTCAACAAGAAGGTTATTAGAGTACTAGTGAATGAATACATTGGCCGCTACACCAACACTGGGTTCCCCATCCTGAGATGACACCCACTTTGATACAACAATGTCATAACCCATGTAACACCCGATACTTTTATAAGAAATATTTTGTTTTTATTTTATATAAATCATCAAAGGAATCTTTCACTACACAAAACACTATCTTGGCTTGCTTTACACGCAATCGCGACCTTCCTTGATAGCTTTCATCGTACGCAATACCGAGTTTCACTAAACAACGATATGCTATTAAAATATTATTAAAACTAGCCGTTATGAATAGTAAAAACCACTTTTTGAAATTTTTTAAATTTTATTTTTCAAAATAGACTTCTTTTTTGGATTCGGAATATCGAAATTAGCCTAGGGTGAAATTTTGGTATTTTTCTGGAACCTTTCAATTTTTGATGAATAGTGAAAACACTAGGTTACTATTTAAAAACCGACTTTTTATTTAAATAATTATTTATTTTATTTAAATTTATTTTAGGAAAAAATTGATACATAATACCTATATAAGTTAAATTTAATTCATTGGAGTTATTTTATAATAATTTTAGATATATAAAAATTTTATTGAACTTTTCGCCGTCTTTTACCCACCTCCTAGGAGAATTTGCTAATTTAAATAAAACTTAATTTTACCACTTCTGTGAGTGGAATTTCAAAAATCCGAGAGACACGGTTGATTTCAGTAAGTAAAACGTGGTTCAATGAGATGAAAATAATTTTTGGTGAATTGTAACTTTTTACTTTTTTTACCACGGTTAAAAGTAAATATGGTAATTAAGGGTAAATATGATATTATTATTACCCTAACACATGTACTAATTCTATTGGATAAGTGTAATTCGACCAAAAACAACCTTAGGAATAAAAGATGACCATTTAGGCCCACTTGGATTAGATTAGGACATTTATTATTAATTTATTTAAAGAAGATTTAAAATAGTTAAAATCAAAGTTTAATAAGTAAATAATTTTTAATATAGGGTTATACATAAGATAAATTCGAATATAAATATTAATTAGAAAGATAAAAATATTTCCTACATAATGGTATTTTATTTGTAATTTTTAGACATTAAATAATTTAATTTATTTATGACACAAAGATGAAGTAGTAATTATCTTATTAATTAAATATTGACATAATTGATGTTATAAATACCCAAATAAATATAATTTGAGACTTTTTATGAATTCCACTAATTTTCTAGCTTAATATTACATGTTTTTAAAACAAATATTATATTATTAATTGTTATTTTATTCCTAAAAATATAAGGTTCGTCCAAATGAATTAGATAAGGTTATATATATTAATAATAAACAACTTTGGGTTCGTTTGGCTTGTTATAGTAAGTTTATTAACCTTATAGTGTAAGAACACAAAAAGACACGGTAAAAGTAAAATTATCTAACTTAAAGTTAAATATAAATGATAAGGTTAAAATAGTAAACTAAAATTTTCCAAATTCTATTGTATGATAGTATTTCGACCCATCCCCACCTTAGCTTTGAAATAAATCAATTTGGATCTATTTAAAACCAAATATGGCTTTATAATAAAATAATATTTTTAGTTTTTCCAAAGGTGACCCTCTCCTCCCTTATAAAAGGGCACCTCCTCACACCACTTTGAGCCTTCATGCTCAGAAAACCCCTGCCAATTTCTCATCTCCACTTCCCTAGAAATATCCTAGAGGTCCTGGTCTTCTTCAAAGACCAATTTTAGTGCCCTAAAAGGAGGTCTCAAAGAAGCGCTTCAAAGAAGTGGTAATGTATGTTACCGATTCTTTCAACTTTATTTATTCTTCCACTTCTTCATATTTAGTTGTTTAATTATGAATTAATAACATCAGTATCACTCATATACTGATATGTTATTATAAGTATGAAACAACCCTATTTCAACATCTATCCATCCTACAGAAAATGAAATCACCGCGTGTGCGTACGTACGGAATACCGTCTCCACGCCGTGGTGTAATCTATTTACCACCAACACCTTACTTGGATGGGTATAATGGTGTAAAGAATGAATATATATGATTATTGTAAAGTGATATTGATTCTGAAATAGTATACATACACTCCAATACAATTCCACGATCATGGGAACGATATCATCGCTCGTGCGTACGTACAGAATACCGTCTCCACGATGTGATGTGACTCGTTCTACATGATTTTCATTGCATAATGATTACATAAATGAATTTAGTGAATAAATATGATATATATTAAACTAATACCATTCTGGAAATGAGGTATCTATAACCTAAAAGTAAGAACAAGAATTTATTCGACAAAACACGCATAAGAACAAAAAGTAATAAACACCCGAATAACAAGTAGCAATGAAATATTACTAATAATAATCTACGAATATGACCATATATGATATCATAACAATGAGTATGATTCTGGAATAAGTCAATGACATTATTTAAATCATTATACAGGAGGTTCGGACACTTACAAAGCAAATCGGACCTAAGGTAAGAGAAATATCACAATCTCATTTTTATCCGAGATTGTTTATAATTTGGAATTTACTTGGGGTGTATTTTATCATCCAAATCCATGTTTCCTCAATATGTAATATTTATATCCTTCTACGATAGTTTATATCCAATTTTACCCTTCGGTGAGTTTTTAGTAAAAGATATGAAAGGAATCTTTTGTCATTTTTCATACGAGGTACTTTTTTGACTTTTCTAAAAAAAGTACGAGAAGAATGTTTTTTTTAACTTATACAGCATGAATGGATTTTTAGAACATTATTTCCATGAAGCTTCCTTTACAATTTTTAATGTTTATTTTTAATCAAATTCTTTTAGTTCAAAATTATATGACATGTTAAGAAAGAAAAATGTTTTTGAAGTTGAAAGGATATTTTCCTCAAGAATGGAATTCAAGTGTTTTATCAAAATTATTTTCCATATAAGATAATATTGGGTTCTGTTTCTATCCCTATTATTACATTGATTTGATTATGTTGTGATCAAATTATTTTTATGAATTCCTTTATCTTATATGAATTGTTTTATGATGTCACGATGTTTAAGAATCCCATTTTTATTACATGGGTTATGCAATGATGTATGATTTTTGATTTTGTGGCACACATAAGAATGGTATCATTATGAAATGGGTGGGACCTATATCTCCCTCGAATTCATTGGGTAAAGATTTTTATATCTCATGAGATAGACATGGCTGGAAGGGCAGGTTAAACCAGTTCAGTGAAATAGGACTGAAACAAGGAATGAACTCGGTTCAAAAATGGACTTTGTCCACTAAGATAGTCTTGGAAATTAGTCTTGACTAATAAGAAATGATTTTCTATGATTATGTGTGTATGCCACAAATATTCATGTTTTAAGTTATGATTATTGTGATTACATTTCACTACCATGATTTATCCCATGTTATGAAATTTTGATCTCTTTTTAAGGGTAATATTTACAAAATGTTATGTTCTTATGAATATGATGTGATTGATATTTCTTTTGTTTACCCTTAATGAGCATTTGAGATCACCCTTTTGTATGTTTTCTTTCCCCAGGTTAGGAAGAAGGTTATTAAGTAAGATATTCCAAAAGGGACTATAGATATGATGAAATAAAAGGGAGACAATGTAGATGCTTTATGAACCAGTTGTTTATGTTTCCCAGTTTCTAAAGACACTATACCTATACGGTCCTTTCCTGGTTTTGTTATATGTTGTAATAAGTGTGCTTCAATTTTGAAGTATTAACAATGTATGTAAAGTATGGGTTGTTATAGTTGGTATCAGAGGAAAGTTATAGTCAACCTTTGGAAACTAGGATGTGAAAGCCTTAGTATGAATCCTAAGGATAAGTCTAAGCATAGAACACAATCTTAGTGTTTTAGAAATGGACATGAATAACCTAGGATAAGACCTTAAGTGTGAAATTTTATTCTTGATTATGTGGTTTTCCTATTATAATTAGTGTTGCTCACACTATTCTTCTTGGTTTTAGTCAATGGCTGGAACTCGAAGGAATCATGTTAATGCGGAATGTGACGGCCAATGAAATGATTGTCCCCCAGAGAAACCAAACATTATGGGATATGGAATGAAAAATCTTGTATCCATACTCACACAACTTTCTCAAGCTATGAATCATGCAGGACTTCCAAACGAGCAAAGGAAGGAGCAACATTCTGTTTAATCCTTCATGAGACAGCGTCCAACTTCATTCAGCGGGTCTACTGATCCATTAGTTGCTGAACAATAGATCAGTACTACTGAAAAGGTATTTTCAGTTCTTCAATGCTCTGAACATGATAAAGTCATCTTAGCAGTGTATCGTTTGGAAGGTGATTCTGATCAATGGTGGAATCTTATCAAGAATATGAGGCCAAGAGATGAAATTGAGTCCATGGAATGGGACGAGTTCAAGAACTTATTTTTCAATAAGTACTTCCCTCGTATTCTCCGAACAAAGATAGAGAAAGAGTTTCTTGAACTAAAGCAAAAGGATGTTGAATCTGTTGGTACCTATGAAGCAAATTTTACAAGACTTTCAAGGTACACTTTTGGTATTATTATCCAACCTGAGAGTAAGATTGATCGATTCTTTAGTGGCTTAAAACCAAGTCTTTGAAGGGCGTTATCCATAAGGGACTTCAATAGCTACAAGGAAATCGTTCGATGTGCTCTCAAAGTTGAGATGGAGATTGGAGTAACTCATCAGTCATATGGGTTTGATAAGAAGAGGAAAATGGAATTCAAAGGAAAATCTAAAGAGCACACTGAAAAGAAGATGAGTTTTCCCTTATGCTCAATGTGTGGAAAGAAACATGGAGGTAGTTGTATTAAAGGGACAAGTAAATGTTTCAAATGTGGAAAGGAAGGTCATAGGTCATTTTAATGCCGCAATGATGGGAAGAAGATGTCTAGTGATGCAAACAATGAAAAGGCTACACATAGTGCACCTCCTACACTTTAATGTTACAAGTGCAAGGAAATGGGGAATTATTCCAATCAATGCCCTAATCCAAGGGTTGTGGATGATGATCGACGTCAACAAACTCTTAAGACTAAAGACAAAGGAAATTCACATGCAATTTCTATCAGTGATGTGGAGTACGATAACGAAGTGGTGAAAGGTACACTTACCATCCACTCTAAAGTAGAAAATGTTTTATTTGATTCTGGATCCACCCACTCCTTTATTTCTGAAGAATTTTCTAAGGGTATCACCGTATTACCTCAACAATTAGATGTTGAGTTAGCTGTGACAACCCCTAATGGCACAACAGTCGCATCAAAAGTTTATAATTCTTCTCCGATTGAAGTTTGTGGGAAAGTGCTTCCTAAAAATCTTGTGATCCTTCCTATAGTGGAATTTTATGTGATTCTTGGCATGGATTGGATTTCTTTATATGGAGCTCATATCAATTGACAAAAAAGGGAAGTCACATTTCATATTCCAGATCAATCTATGATCTTCTATCGATGCAAGGATGAACATAACCTTCCAGTGGAAATTTCTTCCATCTTATGGGTCTTGATTCCACTAAATGAAGGTTATTTATCTCAAATGGTTGGAAAGAAACTCACGATTAATAAAATGCCCATTGTACAAGAGTTTGACGATGTCTTTCCAGAGGAATTGTTGGGTCTTCCACCAAATCATGAAGTCGAGTTTTCAATAGAACTCGTACCGGGTGCTTTGCCTATTTGAAAGACACCTTATAGAATGGCCCCAATTTAGTTACAGGAATTGAAGAAGAAACTCCAAGAGAATCTTGATAAGGGGTTCATATGCCCTAGTGTGTCACCTTGGGGAGAACCTATTCTATTTTTCAAGAAAAAAGATGGATCAATGATACTCTGCATTGATTATCGAGAACTTAACAATATCACTATCAAGAACAAATATCCTCTCCCGCACATTGATGACTTATTTGACCAACTACGCGGAGCTCAATACTTTTCCAAGATTTATCTTTGTTCATGGTATCATCAATTATGGGTCAAAAGGGAGGATATACCAAAGAAGACTTTCCATACAAGGTATGGACACTATGAATTTATAGTGATTCAATTTGGTATTACTAATTCCCCTGCTATCTTCATGGATCTGATGAATAGAGTCTTTAGAGACTATCTTGATCAGTTTGTGGTAGTCTTTATAGATGATATTCTTGTATATTCAAAGAGCAAGTAAGAACATGAAGATCACTTGAAAATTATATTGAAGACCCTGAGAAAGGAGATGATTTATGCCAAATTTACCAAGTGTAAATTTTGGCTTCAAAAAGTTTCATTTTTGGGTCACATAATCTCAAAAGAGGGGATATCTGTGGATCCAGCAAAAACAGAGGTTATCGAAAGATGGTTGAGACCAACAACAGTAACTGAGATCCGAAGTTTTCATGGTTTGGCTAGATATTATCGACGTTTTGTGAAATATTTTTCATTATTATCTAATCCACTCACCAGGTTGACTTGGAATAGAGTTAAGTTTATTTGGATGGAGGAATGTGAATAGAATTTCAAGGAGTTGAAAAGAAGGTTATCCAGTGCACCTGTGCTCACACTGCCTTATAGTGGAGAAAGGTTTGTGATCTACAGTGATGCATACAAGAAGGGATTGGGGTGTGTTCTTAAGAAAAATGATATGGTGATAGCTTATGCCTCACGATAGTTGAAAATCCATGAGCAAAATTACCCAACTCATGATTTGGAGTTAGCTGCGGTAATCTTTGCATTAAAGATTTGGAGACATTATCTTTATGGAGAAAGGTGTGACATTTATACTGATCATAAAAGTTTAAAGTATATTTTCACACAAAAGGAGCTGAATATGCGCCAAAGAAGATGGTTGGAGCTGATTAAGGATTACGACTGCTCAATTCATTACCACCCTGGGAAAGCAAACAAGGTGGAAGATGCATTAAGTCAACAAGACCATGCCAGTTTATCTATGATGAGGATCACAAAAGATCCAATATTTATGGATTTACAAAGGATGGATCTTGGAATTATAATTAAAGGGGAAAAATCGTATCTCTCTCAAATGAATGTTCAACCATCTTTACATGTTAAGATTAAAGAGGCACAGAAAGAAGATCTAGAGTTAAAAAAGAAGGTGAGAAATATTCCTGAATTCAACCTTGATTGTGATGGGATAATAAAGTTCAAGAATCGGGTTTGTGTTCCTCCCATCCCCAAATTAAAGAAGGAGATGCTGGATGAGGCTCATAGTTCTTCATTACCTATTCATCCTGGAAGCACAAAGATGTATAGGGACCTGAAAGAGTACTTCTGGTGGGATGGAATGAAAAGAGATGTTGCGGAATATGTCTCTCGATGCTTGGTTTGTCAGCAAGTTAAAGTTGAGAGACATAAGTCTAAGGGGATGTTACAACCATTACCCATACCCGAATGGAAATGGGAAAAAATAACTATGGAATTTATCATAGGACTTCCTAAAACATCCAAAGGCAATAATGATATCTGGGTCATAGTTGATCGTCTTACAAAGTCTACACACTTCATTGCTATTAGAGCTGATTTCTCTCTGGATCAGCTTGCCAGGATATATGTAAAGGAAGTGGTAAGATTTCATAGAGTACCACTTTCTATTATATTTTATCGGGATCCGAGTTTTACCTCAAAGTTCTGGCGAAGTCTTTAGCATACTCTCGATACAGAGTTGAGTTTTAGCACTGCTTATCATCCTCAGAAAGACGGTCAGTCTGAGAGGAAAATTCAAACTCTATAAGATATATTGAGATCTTGATCTATTGATTTCAAAGGTGGTTGGGATCAACACCTACCTTTGGTGTAATTTTCTTATAATAATAGCTTTCACTCCAGTATTCAGATGACTCCTTATGAATCTCTCTGTGGAAAGAAATGCAGGACTCCAACTTGCTGGGATGAAGTGGGGGAAAGAAAGCTATTAGGACCTGATCTTGTTGATGAGATGGAAGAAAAGGTCCGATCTATTCAACAACACATAAGAGCAGCTCAGAGTCGACAAAAAAGTTATGCCGACAACCGAAGAAAAGACTTAGAGTTTGAAGTGGGTGATAAAGTGTTCTTACGAATATGTCCTTGGAAGAGAGTAATGAGATTTGGAAAGAAGGGAAAGCTGAGCCCTAGGTATATCAGTCCTTTCAAAATACTGGATCGTGTTGGGAAGGTAGCTTACCGATTGGCGCTTCCACCGAATCTCTCTGATGTTCACGATGTGTTCCATTTATCTCTCCTGAGAAAGTACATACCTGATCCTTCACATGTACTCAGCTCAGAAGTTGTACCACTGGAACAAGATCTTTCTTATGAAGAACAACCGATAGAGATTCTCTATCGTACTGAAAAAGTCCTACGGGTCAAGACCACTCGCTTGGTGAATGTTTTATGGAGGAACCACCAATTAGAAGAAGCTACATGGGAGCTTGAGGATATGATGAGGGAGAGGTATCCTCATCTGTTTGTTACAGGTGACAAATTTCAAGGGCAAAATTCATTTTAAGGGGGGTAGAATGTAACACCTGAGACTTTTATAAGAATTTTTTTATATAAATCATCAAAGGAATCTTTCACTACACACAACACTAGCTTGGATTTCTTTACACACAATCGCGACCTTCCTTTATAGCTTGCGTCGTACGCAATACCGAGTTTCACTAAACAACGATATGCTATTAAAATATTATTAAAACTAGCCGTTATGAATAGTAATAACCACTTTTTGAAATTTTGTAAATTTTATTTTTCAAAATGGACTTCTTTTTTTGGATTCGGAATATCGAAATTAGCCTAGGGTGAAATTTTGGTATTTTTCTGGAAACTTTCAATTTTTGATGAATAGTGAAAACACTGGGTAACTATTTAAAAACCGACTTTTTATTTAAATAATTATTTATTTTATTTAAATTTATTTTAGGAAAAAATTGATACATAATACCTATATAAGTTCAATGTAATTCATTGGATTAATTTTATAATAATTTTATATATATAAACATTTTATTGAACTTTTCACCGTCTTTTACCCACCTCTTAGGAGAATTTTCGAATTTACATAAAACTTAATTTTACCGCTTCTGTGAGTGGAATTTCAAAAATCCGAGAGACACAGTTGATCTCAGTAAGTAAAATGTGGTTCAATGAGATGAAAATAATTTTTGGTGAATAGTAACTTTTTACTTTTTTTACCATGGATAAAAGTAAATATGGTAATTAAGGGTAAAAATGATATTATTATTACCCTAACACATGTCCTAATTCTATTTTATAAGTTTAATATGACCAAAAACAACCTTAGGAATAAAAGATGACCCTTTAGTCCCACTTGGATTAGATTAGGACATTTATTATTAATTTATTTAAAGAAGGGTTAAAATAATTAAAATCAAAGTTTAATCAGTAAATAATTTTTAATATAGGGTTATACATAATATAAATTAGACTATAAATATTAATTAGAAAGATAAAAATATTTCATACATAATGGTATTTTATTTATAATTTTTAGACATTAAATAATTTAATTTATTTATGACACAAAGATGATGCAGTAATTATCTTATTAATGAAATATTGACATAATTGATGTTATAAATACCCAAATAAATGTAATTTGAGACTTTTTATGAATTTAACTAATTTTATAGGTTAATATGACATGTTAGTATTGATTTAATTAACTTTATTCGAACTAATAATTATGTTATGATTTTCACAAAAATCAATTACTAAATAGTGTCAAAATTGACATAAAATAGTTTTTAAAACAAATATTATATTATTAATTGTTATTTTATTCCTAAAAATTTAAGGTTTGGCAAAATGACTTAGATAAGGTTATATATATTAATAATAAACAACTTGAGGTTCGTTTGGCTTGTTATAGTAAGTTTATTAACCTTATAGTGTAAGAACACAAAACGACAAGGTAAAAGTAAAATTATCTAACTTAAAGTTAAATCTAAATGATAAGGTTAAAATAGTAAACTAAACTTGTCCAAATTCTATTGGATGAGATGATTTCGACCCATACCCACCTTATCTGCGAAATAAATCAATTTGGATCTATTTAAAACCGAATATGGCTTTATAATAAAATAATATTTTTAGTTTTCCCAAAGGTGCCCCTCTCCTCCCTTATAAAAGGGCACCTCCTCCCTCTCTTCCTCACACCACTTTTAGCCTTCAAGCTCGGCCAAACCCTACCAATTTATCCTCTCCACTTTCCTAGAAACATCCTAGAGGTCCTGGTCTTCTTCAAAGACCAATTTTAGTTCCCTAAAAGGAGGTCTCAAAGAAGCGCTTCAAAGAAGAGGTAATGTCCGTTACCGATTCTTTCAACTTTATTTCTTCTTACACTTCTTCTTCTTTAGTTGTTTCATTATGAATTAATAACATCAGTATCACTAATATACTGATATGTTATTATAATTATGAAACAACCCTATTTCACCATCTATCCATCCTATGGAAAATGAAATCACCGCGCGTGCGTACGTACGAAATACCGTCTCCACGCCGTGGTGTAATCTATTTTCCACCACCACCTTACCTGGATGGGTATAATGGTGTAAATAATGAATATATATGATTATTGTAAAGTTATATTTATTATTAAATAGTATACATACACTCCAATACAATTCCACGATCATGGGGACGATATCATCGCTCGTGCGTACGTACGGAATGCCGTCTCCACGATGTGATGCGACTCGTTCTATATGATTTTCAATGCATAATGATTACATAAATGAATTGAGTGAATAAATATGATATATATTACACTAATAAAATTCTGGAAATGAGTTATATAAAACCTAAAAAGAATAATAAGAATTTATTCGACAAAACACGCATAAGAACAAAAAGTAATAAGCACCCGAATAACAAGTAGCAATGAAATATTACTAATAATAAGCTAAGAATATGACCGTATATGATATCATAACAATGAGTAGGATTCTGTAATAAGTCAATGACATTATTTAAATCATTATACAGGAGCTTCGGACACTTACGAAGCAAATCGGACCTAAGGTAAGGGAAATATCACAATCTCATTTTTATTCGAGATTGTTTATACTTTGGAATTTACTTGGGGTGTATTTTATCATCCACATCCATGTTTCCTCAATATATAATATTTATATCCTTATACAATAGTTTATATCCAATTTTTCCCATCAGTGAGTTTTTAGTAAAAGATATTAAAGGAATCTTTTGTCGTTTTTCGTACGAGGTACTTTTTGACTTTTCCGACAAAAGTACGAGAAGAATGTTTTTTTAACTTATATGGAATGAATGGATTTTTAGAACATTATTTCCATGAATATTCCATTAAAAGTTTTCAAGTTTATTTTTAATCAACTTATTTTAGTTCAAAATTATATGACATGTTAAGAAATAAAAATGTTTTTGAAGTATAAAGGATATTTTCCTCAAGAATGGAACTCAAGTGTTTTATCAAAATTATTTTCCATCTAAGATAATATAGGGTTCTATTTTTATCCCTATTATTACATTGATTTGATTATGTTGTGATCAAATTATTTTTATGAATTCCTTTATCTTATATGAATTGTTTTATGATGTCACGATGTTTAAGAATCCCATTTTTATTACATGGGTTATGCAATGATGTATGATTTTTGATTTTGTGGCACACATAAGAATGGTATAATTATGAGATGGGTGGGACCTATATCTACCTCCAATGAATTAGGTAAATATTTTTATATCTCATGATATAGACACGGCTGGAACGGAAGGTTAAACTGGTTCAGTGAAACATGACTGAAACGAGGAATGAACTCGGTTCAGAAATGGACTTTGTCCACTAAGATAGTCTTGGAAATGAGTCTTTACTAATAATAAATGATTCTCTATGATTATGTGTGTATTACACAATGCTTCATGTTTTATGTTATGATTATTGTGATTACATTTTACTACCATGATTTATCCCATGTTATGAAATTTTGATCTCTTTTGAAGGGTAAGATTTCCAAAATGTTATGTTATTATGAATATGATGTGATTGATATTTCTTTTGTTTACCCTTAATGAGCATTTGAGCTCACCCTTTTGTATGTTTTCTTTCCCCAGGTCAGGAAGAAGGTTATTAAGTAAGATATGCCAAAAGGAACTATAGATATGATAAAATAAATGGGAGACAATGTAGATGCTTTATGAACCAGTTGTTTATGTTTCCCAGTTTCTAAAGACACTATACCTATACGGTCCTTTCCTGGTTTTGTTATATGTTTTAATAAGTGTGCTTCAATTTTGAAGTATTAACAATGTATGTAATGTATGGGTCATTATAACCCAACTCAACGAGACCCGCTTGGCCAATAGTAATCCAAGCGTGACACCATAATCCTACCTCTAATTGCCTAAGGGCTGGTGAAAATAACTGAGTATTCATCTCAAACACATGGAAGACCTTAGCATAAGGTATCTATATACACACACACATCTCCAAATTCTCAAACAATGTTGAAAGGTAAAATAAAATTGATACCCAAATTCATGCATACATATATATCCCATATTAGAGTAAGAAAAAAGTGTTGGAATGTGTAAAGGGTCAAATACAATCCCACCATAACTGTAAAATAGTCCAACCTATTAAGTAGGAGATGGCCTCCAAATGAAACGCCTTGTACAGACCATAGTCTATCTAGCCCAACTATGCTCCTCATAAACCTACTCCCCTTAGGACTCCGTCGAAAGGTCTGTCATCTGTATAAAACATGACATGTGTGGGAAGAGGCCATACATATGTGATTATAGCAATACCTAGTAGGACACCCCAAAATCACCAAAAATTAATCATCAATAGAGTAGTCAACTCATCATCCGAAAGATATGTCAATTAGAATATGAGACATAACAATTAGAAAATCCAGATATACTCATGATAGAAACCAAGTCTCAACGAGGTCACAACCATACGGCCAGCCATAGGATTCCACTTGAGTCTTTAAGATAAATCTAATCTGGGAGAACTCACTCCATGATCCTGATAACACTGGTGGAACTCATCATATAGGTTGTGCTCGTCATACCTGGCCATGAAGAAGTAATCACTAGATCTCATAAGATCTTTATTAATAGATAGGGGATATCTCCCATGACCTATGGGGTATATCAGACCCTACCTAGAATAACCCTCTAAGTATGGGATTGTATGCTCGTGTATAATAGTCATGAATATTCCTCAAACCCTACCTAGGGAAGAAGAATAAATGATGGAGAATCCCACACTAGGCCGCAATAAGGGATAAATGAAACTCTATCTGAGACTAATCCTGTAGAGGAGATCACATCCTATGCTCAGGACGTGATTCCTCATTGTACCCTCATGGGGAAGGACCAAGGGAAAGTGCCCAACTGATAATATTCTACACTAAAGTGAATGAAAACCTCAAATTACCCTGAATAAAGTACATGACATATACTGGGAGTACATGGCATGTACCACTAAGTCTAAACCTACCTGTGTCCATTCCCATGTTCAAAAATCATGCCCATGTACATTGGTTGTGCCCGTGTACCTGGTTGTGTCTGAGTATCCTGGCCATGTTCGTGTACATGATCATGCATGTGTACTCTGGTCATGCTCATGTGTCTTGCTGTGTTTCTGCCCATGTACCCATATGGTACACATCAGGCCACCAACACCAGGTCACATATCTTGTGAAATTTTTCTTCATGCATAAACCCTAGTTTTCATTGTTAGGGTCAACCCAGTATGTGTTATTCATACTATGCATCATTTAATGTGGGATTTTATAGGAACTGGTGGTTCTTCATGCATTCCTAATCACACCATCACCACTACTGAATCCACCGTGAAGTCTCTATAGAAGTTAGATCAGAGTTTAACGAACTCCAATCTTCACCAATGGTTGGATTCCACCCACATCTTCTACTTAGTAAATCGCTCTTCATCGCTTCATCTCACCGGAACACCAAAACCCATGAACATGCATCTCCTAATCCAATCCCAAACATTTTTCATTACCACTCACTGAAAACATGCCCTCTATATCGAACCAGAACCCACAGTATCAATCCGTTACACCAAAGAATGGTTGTGCAATGATCGATTACTGGGTATTGGTTGAACCACTGGCCAAAGAAAATACCAGCAATGAACATGTGAAGAATAGGGAAAGAGATGCACAAAAATAAACAAGAGGAAAAAACCTCAGCCATTGTTTGGGTTAGACTCAATCTATTTTTAGTAGAATGATGAAAAAATAAAAAATCATCAAATAATATTAATTCCCAAATCCTAGGAAGATAAATCAACACCCACAAAACATGATTGACCCATGAATCAATCTGTTGGTGGAATTGATTCATGTTCGACATGGAATAAACGAATGGGGATTGATCTAATGAAAATCAAATGACCTACCTTGAGTTGAATCAATCACTAATGAAAAATGGTTGTGTGTCACTATTGTTGGAAAGATCTTTGAGTTCCATTGACACATTGAATTTAAATCCATGATCCGCTATTGATTGTCCAAGAATCCTGCTCCACTGACCCTCTCTCAATCCCTAGAGTTATGCTACTAATGCTATAGAACTTCTATAAGTATGATTTTATAGGAGAGGATTAAGTTTCAATATTAAAATAAAATATATATATATATATATATATATTATTTGTGCCCATGACGGCGCTTTAACAAAACATTTGATGCTGACAAAGTTTATGTCGCACCTAGGGTAAAACCCACATTTCAGATTTAATGTGGGTCCCAGATTTTCAATATGAGACTCTGTTTAGGAGTTATTCCATTATTTCAAAAAAAAAACTACAGACACATGATATAATATATTTAATATTTTTATTATATCAATACTGAGTCTCCCCAAGTCCCGAAATCCCATGACAACATAGCACCTAGCTCTCAAAATATTATTTAAATTATTTTAATGTTTTACAAGGAAAAAACAGAGTCATTACAATTGGTATGTTTTACAAACTATGAAAATTGGTGGTTTATCATGATTTACATTAAATATTGTAAAGATGTATCTCATCCCATATCTTTATTTACCTAAGAATAGTTGGTTTATTTTATAAGGTCTTCTTTTGAAACACTTGGTGAGATCATATTGAGTTTTCTTTTGTCACACCATGCATATGCCTTTGGGTGTATGTTGGTTTAGATTGTGGTGGGTTTGTTCGTTAGTAAGGTGTGTGAGATTGAAGGTGATGACATGTCACATGGATATAGGTTTTTTATATTTTTATGGAGTTGGTTTAGTTTTTGGTTTTTGGCACCTGTATTTTCCATAAGTCAGAACATTTCTTATTGTTGACCTATATTGGTATACCAACATTCTATTTATTCACATGATCTTGTTCTATGGTCTTTCATGGATAAATTGTTTCCAAAGTTAGTTTTTCAATGTCCAAGTGTTTATCATCAGCCCATAGGGATTGGGAATGCTCTTTGGACCATGTTAAGACTGAATCAAGTTTTGGATAGTTGGATAATATTGGGTGGTTTGTGATAAATAAATATAAATAATATATAATAAGTTAAATAAATATAAAAAAAATACTTAAGTGTTTAATGAATAAACCAATGATGATTATATTGGGAGTTATAGTACATAGAAGTGAGTCAAAATCTATGATAAGGGGAATAATTCTTGATCCCCTCATGGTTGATTTCAATTCTCTCTTCTTTATCAATATCATTTTATGTAATATATATTAGGATATTTGAATTTCTGTTATTATAATTTTATTTTCCTTTTTTTGGTAATTACATGTCCTTTCATCATTCTCTCTTTAATTGACTTGTATATTATAATCAGAATCTTTCTCAATCTCATTTCATCGATCTAAGTCTAATATTAAATGTTTTCCATATTCTATTTTCTATATATATCAACTTATGGAATTACTTTATTATATTTTAACCTTTGTTATAGGGATTTAAATATTCTTTTATTTCCCCTATCATTATTTTTTCACAAGTTATGCACTTTTTAAGGGAACTTTTGTCCCCTTTTTAGTGTTCTCTCCCTTTATATAATATTACTTTGGAATATTTTTTATGTATTTCTCATTATAATTCTATTATATATTCTCTTATGATTTTTTATGAGTTTTTAAATACCTATTAAAATTTCTTCCAATTATTACTTCTTAATTAAGGCCTTTTAATGTTGCTAAGGTATTTTCTTCTCGGTTACTCAATCTTCTTTAAATCATCTTTTCATGGTTTAATTGTTATTGTATGTTTTGTAAAGAAAATACTCTCAACATCCTATATTTAATTTTTTTACTAATTATTTTTATTAATATTTCACTCTTCTATTTTATCCTTGTTTATGTTTACTTCTCACATTATAGAGGTGATAAGAGGATTATTTCTTGATTTTTTAACAATTTATTCTCTTCCTATTTATGATTATTTTTATTTTTTTATGATATTTTTAGTTTTATATATATAATAAATTAAACTTAACTTATGATATTTTACCTTTATTATGGGTATTTAAATACTCTCTACCTTCCACTCTCTTTGATTGAATCTTATATGATACATTAATTTTTATGCAACCCTTGTTCTATAACATGTTCTTTTTCATGGTTTAATCATGTTGTGTCTTATGATTAATATATAGTCATTTTAATTATTTTATTTCCATGTGGTGAGCATTATATATATATATATATTATGATTTCATGGGTGGACCATAAATTATATATCACTCCAATTAATTGGGTAAATCATATATCTCACAGGATTCTATGTATGGGACATGGACAATGAATGTATTCCACTATTTTATGATGTCTTATAAGAGAACATTAACATATTCCTATAATATCTTATTATTAGGTATATTTCATATTCTTATTACATTTTTATTCTTATTCTTATATATTACATGTTTCTTATTTGATTATTCTAGTTGGATATACCACATCATCTCTGATATATCTCTTCTTGATATCATATATGTTTTCCTCTTACTGAGTTTGTATCTTAGAATTTATTTTCATCATATATTTCCATAGGATTTACTATATAGTGAGATGCAAATATGAGTTCATAGGAGGATTATGATGGATGCTTAAAAAAATTTATTTAGTTTCATGTAATGAAGTGTAATATCTATCTAATCTCGAAAGACATGAAACACTTGGGTTTTGGGCATGTGTTTTATTTAAGTTACTAGCTATGTTTCTGATAAAATAATGCAAACATTGTGTATGTTAGTTTTTTCTTCATCGTATTTATGTCATAGAAATTAATTACTTTTGTTTTTTATTTATTATTATATAATACCAATTGTATAATATGTTATTGTGTATATGTATAAGAATTTAGAAATAATGAAAATGTTAATGGAAAGATTTTGATATTTGTGTTTTAATAATATATAAAGAGTTTCTACATTATAGAAAATAAACACATAAAAAACATTATATCTAGGGATTATATAATTATAAATCATGATATGTTTGTTGAATGTATATCTCATTAAGTAGACAAATGATATCCATTATGTGAGGGTAAATGTTTTTTCCTTATAGAATTGAAACTACCAATGGTTGATAAACATGATTTATTATTTATTCCATTTTATAACATAGTAATCAAATAAATATATGGATGAAACTATTATGAAATTCTGTTGATATGAAAATAAATATACATTATTCACATGTGAAAGTTTTATATATTTTAAATCATTTTAAGTTTATTCCTCTAGTTATAAATTACATAAAACATAACAACATCATATGATATGTGAATTTAAATAAATTTATTCAAAATTTAAAAATGTAATTTAAGGGTTATTTTATTTGGTGCATAGTAATGTGAAATGAGAAGGTCTGGATGGGGTGGACCAAGCCTGTGCGGGTTTACGCCCATGCTAATTTGAGCCCCTACGGGTTAGACTGCAAATGTAATGGCCCAGACCTTCCGACCCGTTACTTTGTGGGAAATACATGTATTGAGATGTTTGGAGAAATTCTAGTGGTGTTGGGAGAAGTATGGGAGGATATTTATAGCGTTTTAAAGGAAAAAGGGGAGTTCAAGATGATGATGGAAAATTTTGGCGATTAGTCATTATTGTAGTGGGTCATTTTTGGCAGTGGGTCATTCTCGAGGTAGTTCATTCTGGCGGTAGGTCATTTCTAGGGGTGGATCATTCTAGTGGTAGGTCATTTCTGATAGTAGGTCATTTCTAGCTCTAGGTAACCCTGGCGATGGCAGAGAACATTTTTTCTAGTTTTTCCAAAATTTACAGATTTTTCATTTTGATGCCTTTTATGATGAAAAGTTTGTTTAATGCCTTAATTAATATTTTTTAAATTCGTTTCAAAGGGGATTAATAATATATTCAATTTCTAAAAATTCTGGAGACCTTTTAAATGTTTAGAACAAGTGGGTTTAATGAGATCTTCCTTTAATGATCAATCTAAACTGTATTTAATTCCACGGGTCTCGGATCTAATCTTTCAAAAGTGGAGAACTTTACTTTGTTATTTTGGTATTGAATTCTATTAATATGGGTAGTTCCAAATCCATCTTCCCTTGGAGTCGTGGAGATCCATTTTTGTAGTTGGATTGAGCTTCCCCAAAGAGGTTTCTTCCTATATGTGAACCCCATGTTTTGGTGCAGCAAGTTTGGGAAACGCTTCTTCTTCCATGTAGAAATTATATTATTTCTATTTATGTGTATCATGCGGGATGGTCTTATTATTGTTATCTCTTGTGAATATAGTTTCATCCAGATTAATAAAGATAAAAAAACTATTTTAAATTATATCAAAAGGGTCAGGGGAATGTGAAGCATGATGTTACAGCTTTTGTTGTTGTTGTTTTGATATTGTAAATTGTATGGGATTAATGTCAGCTAAAACTCATGGTCATTGGCGGTCCTTGCTTGCACTGTTATGATGTGAATTTTGAAATCCATGTTGTGTGATTGTTGAAAACACTTAGACCATAATTTTCTAATCATGTACATTTGGGTAATGAATTGGATTCCTAGGATCTTATAGCTTGTGTGATAATGCCCATAAATAAATAAGTGGAATTGAATAAAAGCCCCTATGCCCAATATGGAAAATGTTATGTGTGTGTGTGTGTTGTAATATTTTTGTGGATGGTGTTGTGTATTGTGGTTTGGCTATGATGATGCAGTGCATTGGTGGTGGCTATGTTGTGATGGGTGTGGGGGCAGTGGATGTGATATGCAGCAGGGTTGTGATGGTGGTATGGTTGTGCAGTGGGGCTGCGATTGTAGTGGTGGTGTAGTTGTGCAGTGGGGCTATGATGGTGGTTGGTTAGGCTAGTTGTCTGGGTAGTAATGAAATTAAATGCATGATAATGATATAACATGGGATTCTAACAAATTTTGAATACATAAATTAAAGGTGATTGTATTAATGAAATGGGTTGGTAACAGAAAATCTAGAAAATGGATTAATGAGAATTAAAAATTGAAATATGAACTTTGGATTGTTTTTTACTTATGGGGGGTTGTGCTTTTAGTTATGGAAGTGGAAATAGAGGTTCTTGTGAGATGTTTTGTGCCTTGTAAACCCTTAGAATGGAGCTTGTGTGTTGTAACTCTATAATTATCTCTATATTCTTGTGATTTCTTTATGCACCCCACCCTCATCGAGCACTATGTTTCGACACCCACATAGTCACATGAAGGGTGTTTTTTCCAACATCCAGGTGGAAGGATGGATGGTTGGTTACTCACTCTTCCCCGCTCCATCTTCTAAGAGATGAGAAGGACATGCATGGGTTGTGATGGTCAGAAGTCAAAAGTATCATTTTCAAGTTTTCATGTGATGAGATGTGATGGCCCAGGTGTGTTTGGATGAGTTGGATTATGTTGGGGGTCGTGCATGGTGGGAGGAGGGCATGAGGTTGATGTCCTTTACATTAATGATACCCTACTACCCTGGTTATGAGATGTGATGTGATGTGATGTCCCACGTGTCTATAGGAAATATATGATGTGATGTGATGTGATGTACTATGATGTTATTCAGAAGAGGTGGGAGCGTCAGGACGTATAACATTGGGGTGTGAGATTGGAAAATCAATGGGAATTTAGTACAGTTTACCCTTCATCGATATGGTTCATATTATATTATCATAATTATATTCATTATTTGGTGATAAATCCTTGGTAAGGTTGAGGTTTTGGTTAACATACTTGTATAGGTGTTGTTTGGTTCTGTTGTTTTTCTCACAAGTGCACTAATATGATCTTTTCACATGTGTATGAGAGACTTTGGTTTTCCAACTGAGTATACCTATATGCTCACTGATTCTAACTCAAATTTACCCAAGAGATGAATGTAGAACGGTCCTTGTAGTTTAGCTTGGGTTATCGAATCCTTAGAGACCTAAGAAGAAACCTATAGACACGTACATTCTATGGAATGTTTTCAGCTATGAAGTGGCCAAATTGTATTTCTTTTAGATGGGTTTGAAAGATATCTAATAGATTTAAGTGAATTCAATTTAAAATAATGAGTTGATCCTAGGTTATCACTTGGGGTGGATTGGACGTATTTCCTTTTCAATGATTTCAATTTCTTATATTTGAGATGGATTCATTTAAGAAGATAAAACAACATCATCACTTACTGGTTTAGTTCCTAAACTCTTTAATACTAATCACCTTTACACTTGAAGGATCAAAGTTTTGATCACTTCAAGGTAAAGGTTTGTATTAACACATGGAGTGTGTGGCCTTAAATTCAACAAGGACGATAGAGTTTTAAAATCATCAAATAAAAATCTCAATTAAAGAAGTGATTATACATTAATGGTGTGATAAATAAAATCCAATATAGACCCTTGTTACTCCCTTGGATCAACTCATAAGTGGGTTATCCCTCCATTGATCCCATGGTTTCAATGGAAGTAGAAAGTAGACTCATGAGGGAAGAAATGGAGATGTAAAAAAACACAATAAAATAACGATCAATCTACCGTTGTGTGATAATTTCACAAGGTTTGGTGTGAATAAATTCACACCTTGATCCAATGGTATAAAATTGATATTAATAACAATAGAATAAGAGGAGAAGAAGAAATTTTATTAAAAAACTAAAGTGAATTGAACAACTTACATGTGAAAGACAAATTTGAGACAACAAAATCGCAGTATAACATTACAATTGAACAAAGCACCAAAGATCCTTAAATCCTAAAACACCACTGCCTTAAATAGATATTTTTGAGCCCTTGGGTCGAGCCTCTAATAGTAAAAGTCATACCACTTGAGTATAGTAGGTCTAGGGTGGTGGAAAGTTTGTGGAAAGAAGACTTTCCACCCTTGACCCGAAAAGGCATCCAGCTTGCATTATCCAAACAGAGGCGCATGTAATACCTTCTAGATGGCCGAATTTTTGTGGGCCATATAAGACTTAAATTAAGATCCTGATTTACCCTAACATTCTGTAAAATATCATCCCAAAAATAGTTATTTTTTTCGAGATATGTTTAGATTAGTGGGCTGTTTTTCTAGGCCGCATAATCTGGACCAGAATTTTATCTCTAACTTGGGACGCCTAAATGACCATAATGGTGGCCGAAGTAGCACTGGATCATGAAGAATGATTTGTTACTATATATTTATTCTATCATCCCACTAATTTTGGGCTTCATTGGGCCTGTATTGTGGGCTACAAAGTCTCATTAGTGTGCTGGTGTCCAATCTGGCTTCTCCAGAATTGTTTCCTTACATCACAAAATATCCCCATCTTCTTCCATGAATTCTCCATTGATCCCTGAATAAAAAATGTTAATATTTAAGTGTAGATAAATTTACAAAAATATCAAATTAAAATATGTATAATAATATGAATCATTTGGTACTTCAAATGATGTTCAAAAATATACCACATAATAGAGCATTTTAAGAAGGTATTACAATCATAATGTGAAATGATGTTCAAAGTGTAAAATGAACTAAAATGGTGTTTATGAATAATAAATAACATGAATATTATATATATTAAAAATTAATATTAGCCTCATTTAGTGGCTAATCACACCCACCAACTTGAGTTTTGCTAGTCCCGAGCAAAATATATCTCAATAATATGAAATTCAAATTATCTTTTCCAAAAAAATTTTAATACACAATGATAACCAGAAACCCTTATACCAAACAATCATGAAACCCATCAAAATAATTTAATACATGATAGTTTCATAAGAAGATCCCAATCCCAAGCCCATTCCTTTGTTCAAATTCATTTCCATATTTCATCCAATATCAATTAAGTATGAGGTTGTGTTGTGGACCACAATAGACATGGGGGTTCATCTTTATTCAAGGGGGAAATGATGAAAGAGCTAGGTGTAATCACATTTCAATATTAAGATGAGTATTCAAATTTTTTATTGTATTTTTTTATTGTATTTTTGTTTTTTTTGCAATTTTTCCATGGTAATTGAGATTTCACTCAAAAGAGTCAACCCCTGTAGCGAGACTTTGCCGATGACTCCCAAGCTCAAAGACCATAGGGAACCAAGTGAATCCCACATACTCAGGCATCATCTCGAGTTAAATTAGTCAAAAACAAATTCAAATTACCAAAAATTGAGATAAAATTACTAATTCTAGGCCAGAGAACTATGGAGTCACAATCCCCAAGTGCCGAAAGCCACGCATTAGGTCATTTCATTGCTCTACGCGCAATTTTTTTTTTTAATTTTTTTTCTAAATACTCATATTAAACTAAAATGATCACCAAAACTATTCTATTTATTTGGGGGACCCCATGAACTCAAACTAATACCCCACTATCCAAAGGACGTTCATTGTGATCTTTTTTTTTATTTGGACGAAAATATAAACGATGAAATATCACATTGGACAACCACACTTTCCAAAATCTATGGTCATAAAATTATACAAGGATTAAAATCAGAATCAGGGAATGCTAAATTATTTGATATTCAGTTCCAAAGTGTGCAATGTGTATTACCATGTTCAAAGTTAAAGTAATTTTTCCTTCTATTTACAATTTTTTTTTCAAAAGGAATTTTTTTTATTTCATCTCCCCTCCCAACTTAAACAAACACTGTCCCCAGTGTTTGAAGAAAAGAAAGAGTAGAGGCAGATAATGGAAGTTCAAAAAGGAAATTGAAAATGAGGATCATGGAATGAAGTCACCTTGTGGTTGAAGTTTGAAGTTTTTGCCACTCCAATTTAGTCCTTTGATATCCATGTCACTTGCAAAGTTCCCTAGTGGAAAAAGGAAAACAAAAAAACAAAACAAAACAGTATATATATATATATATATATATATAAGTAAAATATAACTATATATATAAAATAAAATACACTGATGATACATTGTCTTCTTTTTAAATTTCTGGGTAAGGTATTACTCAATGATCACACCACGTGACATGGATGAATATGGTGCTCCCCTTTCATACCCATCCATACTCATAATAGAAGAACATGTCAAAAGTCTATTTTTTATTATTTTTATTTTTATTATTTTTTTTAAATATCAAAATGATTGATTAATCTTATTTGAAAAATAAATATGATTCAGAAAGATTAGAAACATGAAAACCACGGGTTGCCTCCCATGCAGCGCTTTTGTTTAACGTCATTAGCCCGACATGGATCCTAAATCTATCAATTTTTTCCTGGTTCATAGGTTGGCTCAGTTAACTCAACCTCTATTTCCTATTTATTGAATGATTCAATGAATGGTTTTAACCTATGACCATTGACCTTGAAAACATGACCACTAGTGGGATCTTGAATCTCTACTGCCCCATGGGGGTACACATGATGCACTATGAAAGGACCTGACCATCTAGACCCTATCTTTCCCGGGTGTAAATGATGTTTTGAACTATATAAGAGCACAAATTTTCCCGGTTCAAAATGTTTGACATTGATATTTCTAGATTGGTAGGCTTTAACTCTAGCTTTATTGATCCTTGAATTTTCATAAGCCTCCATCCTTAGTTCCACCAGTTCATTGAGATCTAATTTCCTTTTTGTTTCGGCCAATGAGAGGTCATAATGAATTTTCTTAATTGCCCAAAAGGCCTTATGCTCAATTTCAACTAGTAAATGGCATGATTTTCCATAAACCAACCTATATGGTGACATTACTAGGATGGTTTTGAATGATGTATGATATGCCCAAAGATCATCCAAGAGTTTCTCAAACCAATCTTTCCTAGAAGGATTGACAGTTTTCTCAAGAATTTGTTTGATTTCACGATTGGCTAACTCAGCCTGACCATTGGTCTGTGGGTGGTAAGCATTGGACACTTTGTGAGAAATTCCATATTTTTCCATTATTGATGAGAATGGATGGTTGCAAAAATGAGTTCCATGATCACTAATGATAGCCCTAGGAATTCCAAATATAGAGAAGAAGTTTTCCTTGAGAAATCTAATCACAGTTTGATGATCATTGGATTTTTTAGGAATGGCCTCAACCCATTTGGAGACATAATCGATAGCTAAGAGAATTTAAAGATATCCCCTAGAGTTTGGGAAGGGACCCATGAAATCAATTCCCCAACAGTCAAAGATTTCAACCACTAAGATGGGAGTGAGTGTAATTTGATTCCTTTTTGTGATGGACCCTACTTGTTGACACCTAGGACAGCTTTGACAAAATGTGTAGGAGTCCCTTCAGAGGGTGGGCTAGAAGAGAACACATTGAATAATCTTAGCATAAGTTTTCTTAGAGGAAAAGTGACCTCCACATGCCTCACTATGACAGAATTTAAGGATAGACTCTTGTTCAGATTCTAGGACACACCTCCTAGTGACTTGGTCAGGGCAGAACTTATAGAGGCATGGATCATCAAACACATAGTGTCTAACATCAGAAAGGAATTTCCTTCGAGCTTGAGTCCCTAAGAATTTTTGAATGACTCCTGTAACTAATAAATTGGCTATGTTGACATACTAAGGGCAGTCACTCATAGAGTATATGTGTTCATCAGGAAATGAATTAGACACAGAAAGGTGATTTGAGTTTTCTTTTAATTCCATCATAGAGAGGTGATCAGCTACAACATTTTCAATGCCCTTTTTATCCTTGATTCGGAGGTCAAATTCTTGTAAGAGAAGGACCCACCTGATCAGTCTAGCCTTAGCATCTTGTTTTTGGAAGAGGTTTTTTAGTGCAGAATGGTCAGTGAACACAGTGATGGGGAATCCTAAGAGGTAGGACCTAAACTTTTATAAGGCAAACACAATATCAAGTAACTCCTTTTCAGTAGTGGTGTAGTTGATTTGGGAATTATTTAAGGATTTTCTTGCATAAGCAATGACATAAGGAGTTTTATCACAACGTTGTCCTAACACATCTCCTACAACAAAGTCACTGGCATCACACATATGTTCGAAAGGAAGGTTCCAATTTGGATATTTCATAATGGGAGGAGAGGTGAGAGAGGATTTGAGGGTTGAGAATGAACCCTCATAGCTTTCTGTCCAAATAAATAGAGCATCCTTTACTAGGAGAGCACAAAGGGGACATGAGAATGAACTGAAGTCCTTGATGAATCTTCTATAGAAACCAGCATTTACTAAAAAAGACCTCACTTCCTTGACAGTTTTGGGTGATGGAAGGTGAAGAATGATGTCAACCTTGGCTTTATCAACTTCAATCCCCCTACCTGAGACTAGATGGCCTAGAACTAGTCTCTCTTTAACCATGAAATGGCATTTTTCCCAGTTTAGGACCGGATTTTTTTTATTCACATCTTGACAAGACTCTCTCGACATTCTGAAGACATCCCTCAAATGTATCCCCAAACACAGAGAAGTCATCCATGAATACTTCTAGAAAATCCCCTACCATGTCTGAGAAGATTTCCATCATGCACCGTTGGAAGGTTCCAGGAGCATTGCATAAACCAAAGGGCATGCGTTTGAAGGAAAAGGTACCGAATGGACATGTGAATGTAGTCTTAACTTGATCCTCTAGGGAGACCTCAATTTGATTGTACCCCGAGTACCCATCTAAGAAACAGTATAAGGAATGAACTGCTACTCTCTCAAGGACTTGGTCAATGAATGGTAAGGGGAAATGGTCCTTCTTGGTGAATGAGTTTAGCTTCCTATAGTCAATGCAGACCCTCCATCCACTACTCACCCTTGTTGGAAGAATCTCTCCATCCTCATTGGTTATTACTGTGATTCCAACCTTTTTTGGAACCACTTGGATTGGGCTCACCCATTCACTCTTAGCTATGGGATATATGATACCAGCTTTTAACAATTTCAGAAGTTCTTTCCTTAATACCTCCATGAGATTAGGATTGAGTCTCCGTTGATGTTGATGACATGGCTTTGAATCAGATTCCAGAACAATCCTATGAGTCCCAATAAGTGGGCTAATCCCAGGAATATCAGACAGGGTCCAACCAATGGCTTTTTTATGTTTCCTAAGGACATATAAAAGCATCCTCTCATTACTGGATTCAAGAGAAGAAGAAATGACAATAGGATGTGTTTTATTGTCCCCTAGGAAGGCATACTTTAGTGCAGCAAGAAGTTCCTTCAATTCAAGATCAGGTTGGTTCCAAATTTCAGCAGAATATTGGGACATTTGATCAATATCAATTTTTTTTCCTAGAGTTTTAGATAGGATTGATTCCCCACATATAGAAGTTTCAGCTACAAGATTGGTTTGATCAGATTTAGGGAAGGAAGTTTGAAAGGTTTCACTGATTTTTGGACCTAAGACTTCATCATAAGATCAATTTGAAAATGATTCAAGCCAAGGAGATAAACTTCCTTCATGTGAACAAAGGAAATCAATCTCATCCCGACTTAAACGTCCATCAGATATTCCTTGATGTTCTATAGATTCATTATCAATGCTTCCTATCATGTTTACTTCATGAATTTCCTCGTCATCCCCTATTTGTGAGCTTTCATTATAGATGTTCAAGTCTAGACTCATGTTTCCAAAGGTGATGGTCATGTTCCCATTTCAGACTCGGATAACAGAGTTGATTGTTGCAAGAAAGGGATGAACAAGGATGATTGGGGTTTGTTCCTTATTTCCTATGTTTGGATGGTTTTCAAGGACAATGAAGTCAGCAGGGTAGATGAAGTTTTCAACCTTTATTATAACGTCCTTTAAAATCCCCTTTGGAACCCTAATGCTACGATCAGCAAGTTGAAGTGTGACAGATGTGGGTTGGAGTTCTTCTAGGCCTAAATGGAAGTACACAACATCTGGGATGATATTTACACTAGCACCTAGGTCACACAAGGCCTTGACAACATTTCTCTCTCCTAGTTCAACATTGATGTAAGGGAAACCCGGGTCTTTCAACTTAGGAGGAATGGTCCCTTGAATGGTGGTACTCACATTAGCAACCAAAAGGACTTGGTTTTTATGTGAAAATTTTCTTTTAAAAGTGCACAAGTCCATAAGGTACTTTGAGTAGGCAGGTATGGTTTGGATGTCATCGAGAAGAGGAATGTTCAACTTGACTTGTGAGAAGATTTCCATCAATGTTTCACTGAATTCAGTCTTAGTTTTCCCCCTCATGAATTGAGGAAATGGTGCAAGTTGTGGGGTTGTTTGTTAAAGAGTTGTTTCTTTCACATTGTTATCAGTTTCCTCAGTTTGATCTTGTGGTTCATTTGAATTTTCATCCAAGTTTGAATCTTCAGGTGGGTTTTGAATTATTTGTTCAGTTTTCTCAATTGACTTCCCACTTCTTAAAACAGTCACAACCTTTAGTTGTTCATGAGTTTTTTTAGTACAACTTGACTCGACCCTTGAAGTTGAGGATGGAACCGCCTGAGTAGGCATGGGTTCCTTTCCAGTTTTGATGGTTTAAAGTTCTTGTTTTAGGGAAGATACTTCTGAGTTCATCCTCTCCATTTGTTTGCACAGTTGTTCTGGTAGTCTTTGTGGAACAGTTTGGGTTGGTGCTTGAGTAGATTGGTTTATCCCAAGGGGATATTTTGGAGGTGGGATGGTTTATTGAAAATGGACTGGTGGCTATTGGTATTGGATAGGTTCGGTTTGGAACTGGTTATGGGTTTGGTAGTTCTGATGGGGGTAAGGATTTTTTCCCTGTGGTTGGCTAGGTTGTTGGTTATCTTTCCAGTGGAATCCTGGGTGGTCATTATACCTGGGGTTGAATTTATTTTGGTATTGAGGCTTTTGAAAGTTCAAGGCATTTAATTCCGTTGGGGGTCCTCCTAAGAGAACATCCTTGATGGATTAAATGGCTGGGAAGTTGTCTGTCTTATGGTCATGTTTGTCAAAAAATTGGGCAAACAGGGTCTACAGTTTGGATTTCATGGACTTTCCTAAGGTCTCTCTCTTCAACCTTCCTAGAGAGTGTTGCGAGTTTATCCCTAAGGCTTTCCTCTTATCTAAGTGTATGAATTCCAGTAGTTCTTTGTGGCTTTTCAGAATAAGGTGAAGTTCCCCATGTTTGGTTTTGTTCATAAAGGCTTTCTAGATACTCGTAAGCATCATTTGGGGCTTTGTTTTTAAAGGTTCCATTACACATCATGTCAACGAATTGTTTGTTCCCCAGACCCAACCCTTCATAGAAAATTATCACTTGTTCAGGTATAGAAAAATCATGGTGTGGAACCATGTTTAGAGTGTCTTTGAACCTCTCCCATGTTTCATAGAATGACTCTCCCTCTTTTTCAAAAAAGTTTTGGATTCTCTTTTTCAGTGAATTTTTTTTGTGGTGGGGAAAGTATTTCTTGTAGAATTCTCTTTGTAGTTGGTCCCAAAAGTTTAAGGATGATGGTATAAAATTTTTTAGCCAATTTTTAGCTCGATCCTTTAAAGAAAAATTAAATAGCCTCATCTTAGATGATTCTAGTTGATGTGGGGGACACATGGTTTTAACAATGTCATTGAATTCCTTAATGTGAAGGTAGGGAATCTCAGAATCTATTCCATGGAATGTGGGAAGATGGTTTAGGACATGGGGTTTAAATATGTAGTTGGAATATCATAGGGAATTGTGTCTAATTCATGAGGGGGCATTGGTCCAAGAATGTGTGAGGTAGTCATTCATGGTTTGATCCATTACATTCCCCAAGTTTGGGGCTGCCTCATTTGGGTTTCCATTTTGGTTCCCACTCGGGTTTACGAGTTGGTTTCTTTGAAGACCTTCCACTGAAATTGGATCAATATTGGACTCTAGAGTATTAGGAAGATTAGGATATAATGGAAAGAGTTACCTTGGTGTTCTTAACTCCCCAACCCCAGGACTATCCACTCTAACTAGACGGTTTCATTGATCGCAGGTGTAGGCGGACATGTGCCAAAATAAAAAAACAAAAAGGGGACAAGATAAGAGAATTTGGATGAGAAAATAAGAAATGTGGGAGAATAGAATTAGTGTCCAGATGACTTACTTGGGTCCTCGGCAATGGCACCAAAATTTTATTCTAGCTCAAATTTACCCAAGAGATGAAGGTAGAACAGTCTTTGTAGTTTATCTTGGGTTATCGAATCCTCAGAGACCTAAGAAGAAACCTATAGACACGTAAATTATATGGACTATTTTCGGATATTAAGTGGACAACTTGGATTTATTTTAGATGGGTTTGAAATATATCTAACATATTTAAGTGAATTCAATTTAAAAGAATGAGTTGATCCTAGGTTATCACTTGGGGTGGATTGGACGTATTTCCTTTTCAATGATTTCAATTTCTTATATTAGAGATGGATTCATTTAAGAAGATAAAACAACATCATAACTTACTGGTTTAATTTCTACACCCTTTAATACTAATCACCTATACACTTGAAGGATCAAAGTTTTGAGCACTTCAAGGTAAAGGTTCGTATTAGCACATGAAGTGTGTGGCCTTAAATTCAACAAGGACGATGGAGTTTAAAAATCATCAAATAAAAATCTCAATTAATGAAGTGATTATACATTAATGGTGTGATAAATAACATCCAATCCAGCCCCTTGCTACTCCCTTGGATCAAACCATAAGTGGGTTAGTCCTCCATTGATCTCATGGTTTTAATGGAAGCGGAAAGTAGACTCATGAGGGAAGAAATGGAGAGGTAAAAAAAACACAATAAAATAACGATCACTCTACCATTGTGTGATAATTTCACAAGGTTTGGTGTGAATAAATTCACACCATTATCCAATGGTATCAAAGTGATATTAAGAACAATAGAATAAGAGGATAAGAGGAACTTTTATTAAAAAACTAAAGTGAATTTTACAACTTACATGTGAAAGACAAATTTGAGACAACAAAATCGCAGCATAACATTACAATTGAACAAAGCACCAAAGATCCTTAAATTCTCCAACACCACTACCTTAAATAGGAATTTTTGAGCCCTTGGGTCGAGCCTCCAACAGTACAACTCATACCACTTGAGTATGGTAGGTCTAGGGTGGTGGAAAGTTTTTATAAAGAAGACTTTCCACCCTAGACCCGAAAAAACATCCATCTTGCATCCACCAAACAGAGGCGCATGAAACACCTTCCATATGGCCTAATTTGGGTGGGTCATATAAGAATTAAATTAATCTCCGGATGTCTCCCAATAGTATGTAAAATATCATCCCAAAAGGAGTTATTTTTTTCGAGATATGGTTATATTAGTGGGCTATTTTTCTGGGCCGCATAATCTGGCCCATAATTTTATTTCTAACTTGTAATGCCTAAATGACCATAATGTAGGCCGAATTAGCACTGGATCCTAAATAAGTATTTGTTCCTATATATGTCCTATAGCATCCCACGAATTTTTGGCTTCATTGGGCCTGTATTGTGGGCCTAACGGTCTCATTAGTGTTGTGGTGTCCAATCTAGCTTCTCCAAAATTGTTTCCTTTCATCACAAAATATCCCCATCTTCTTCCACGAATTCTCCATTGATCCCTGAATGAAAAATGTTCATATTAAAGTGTAGATAAATTTACAAAAATATCAAATTAAAATATGTATAATCAGATGAATCATTGGGTACTTCAAATTATTTTCAAAAATGTACCACATAATAGTGCATTTTAAGAAGGTATTACAATCATAATGTGGAATGATGTTCAAAGTGTAAAATTCACTAAAATAGTGTTTATGAATAATAAATAACATGAATATTATATTAACAATCAATATTATCCTCATTTAGTGGCTAATCACTCACCCTATGTATATAACTTTTTTCAGGTTTTCGGGAGGGCTTCATGAAATGTGTTGGACAATACTAGCTCAAACCTTTGGAGAGTTGTTGTTTCACTGCTCTAGATATGTTTCTTAGGGAATTTACTCTGGAGGATTTTTGATGTATCAGTTTTATTTATACATGCATTGTGAGATGTTTTGGTTTTATTCTTTATTATGTCATGGATTTTATTGTGTATGATTCATATTATCTCCCAATACTTCATTATTATAGAGGCTAATGTCTCGCATACATGATATTTTTATACCCTTAGTGCTAGTCGCCAACCCGAGTCCTACTGGAGGCGGGACTCGGGAAGTCATTATCTATCTCCACTCATTGTATTATCTTTGTAGGGAGGGGGTCGTGATATAGTGGTATCATAGATGATAGTTGAGAGATAGGATGGATTTCGAAGTTAGGCACAGTGAGGATTGCATGGATTAGTATGGTAATGGTGTCAATTGACCTTTGTGAGTGACATAGTCTAGGGAGACTAGATATGACATGGGATTTTAGGCCCCCCATGATCTAATGCATAGACTCTGAGTTTATTGAAAAACCAAGTGTTGTGGACATGTTTATAAGGTAGAGACCTAGGAGAGGTACATGCATCATGATGACTTGTATTCTTATTTTAATTAGGTTTTTTTGGGAAGGTTATAATGAATAAAGTGAATTAAAATGAATCATAATAAAATTTCATACTACCAGCCTTAGGAATCCTTGTTTCTCTTTTAGATATGGCTCATGGTCGTTGACCTCATGTGGCTCAGGCAGTGGATGCTCAGCAGGTTGACCCAGTTGATCACCGAAGGGTTGATCTGGTTGAGGATGATTATCAATGGCAGAGGATGTTGTGATATTTTTAGCATTAGGATTTGGGGAATTTTGAGGGAAGTGTTTCTGATGTGGAGATATAGGGATAGCTAAAGGATATGGAGATCACTTTTGGTTTGATCTGGGCCCTGACAAACTATTGGGTCCCCTTGGAAGTTAGTCATATGTGAGGAGTTACACGTCAGTGGTGGATGTTGTACCTTGGTGAGTAGAATGAGGTATATGTTTCATGGGTCGACTTCCAGAAGGAGTTTCGGCTGGGGTTCCTTTCATTGATCATGAAGACTATAAAGAGGGAGGAGCTACTCTCCCTTCAGTAAGGGAGTATGTCTATGTGGGAGCTTGGGATTAAGTTCAAGGACCTTCTACACTTTGACCCAGATATTTTCCCAGATGAGGAGTCCCGAGGGAGGTGTCTTAAAGAGGCACTCCATCCTTTGATACAGTATGCAGTTACTTCTTTTAAGTTGTCAACATATCTGGAGGTTTAAAATAAGGAAAATGTGATTGAGTGGATGCACTCATGAGGAGGATTATTGTGACAGGGGAACTGGCATGGTTCCTTGAGGAGTATAGTTGTTAGTGGTAGGTCTCAAGTGTTAGGGTCTTCAAGGTTTTGATCAGAAGTGATTCATCCTCATCAACTTCCCTTCCAGCTATCTGGGGCCAGTGGTTTCCTTACTCTTCCTGGGGAATTCAGACCATTGTGTTTTGTCTATGGGGTTCATATTTATCATCAGGATTAGTGTCCAGTGGATTCTCGAGCTCAGTTTGATAGAGGTGGAAAAGTTCAGTGTCACCCTCAGCAGCATTTACCTGTGAGTTCATTCTAGAAACAGAGGCAATAGGATTACACTCTGTCAAGAGTAGATGTGGTAGGTGGAGTTCAACCTCAGGATGTACCTCGACCTCAGGGACCTCAACCCGAGTGTGGTCAGGGTGGTGGCCGTCAGCAGAGAGGCAGAAGAGTTGGATGTGGGTAATTGTAGGTAGTGGAGGTATTATCACCAGAGGGGATAGACATTGTTCAAGGTTTGCTCAGTTTATCGTGTAACCTTTTTTGTGACTTTTTGATTTGGGAGCTTTGAACTCCTTTATTGGACCCTCTCGAGTCAATGCTCTGGGACTAAATGTATAGAGGCTTCTCATTCCCCTGGTATTGACTACACCAGTCAAAAGACATGCCATATTGTTTGATGTATGCCAAGGATGTGCACTAATGATGGGGAAACATCAATCATGTGTTAATCTTTTCTTACTTTAGGTGCAGCCATAAGATGCCATCTTCGACATCTATTAGTTTATTATATGTGTTCTATTATCGATTTCCTCTATAGAAGAGTCATTTTCTTATATGTAGATGGTCAGTGTGTGGTTTTTATCGGTGAGAGGGGTTTCCAGGTGAGCAGTCGGCATTTGGAACCCCTTCTTTCTTTGGTGTATGAGTTGTCTATGGAATCAGTAGACATAGGGGCAGAGGAGGCTCCTGTGGTTGTTAGGGAGGTCTTGAATGTTTTCTTTAAGGAGTTTGTGACATTACCCCTTGACGCGATGTTGACTTTGGGATAGACTTGCACTTTGGTGCTTATCTGACTTTGATGGCTCCCTATCGGATGACGCCTTCTGAGTTGAGGGAGTTGAGGATTCAGATAGATGATAAGATATGTAGGGGTTTAATCTGACCTAGTGTATCACCATAGGGTTCTCCATTGTTTTTCTCTAAGAAGGAGGGTGATAGTTTGAGGTTGTGCATAGACTACTAAAGGTTAAACCATGTGAAAATCAATAATCTCTATCCCCATTCAAGGATTGATGATCTTTTCGGCCAGTTGAGGGGATCTAGTTGGTTCTCCAGTATTGATATGCAGTCTGGATATCACTAGTTAAGGGTAAAGGATGGATATATCCATAAGATTGCATTCATATGCAAGAATGTGCACTTTGAGTTCGTGGTCATTTCTTTCGGTGTTCCGAATGCACCAGTCATGTTCATGGGGGACTCTGTGTTCCATGAGTCTCTGGACCAGTTCGTTGTCATATTCATCGATGACATCTTGATCTACTGAAGGTTAGAAGAGGATCATGTTGACCATCTCAGGCCTATTTTACAAGTTCTCTGTCACCACCATCTCTATGGAATGTTGTCTAAGTGTAAGTTTTGGACACGAGAGGTTTATTTCACCAGGAATATGTTGTGTTAGTAGGGTGTGATAGTGGACTCATCTAAGGTCGAAACAGTTGTTTCTTGGGAATCACCCAAGAATGTGGTAGTGGTTCGTAGCTTCCTTGGTCTCACAGGATATTATCATAGGTTTATGTATGATTTCTCTCGAGTTACAGCACCATTGACATCATTGACCTGGTAGGACAAAACTTTTGTGTGTACTAATAAATGTCAAGCTGTGTTCGGTTACCTGAAGTGAAATTTGGTCAGTGCTCTAGTGCTTCTATTGCCGAAGGAGGGTGCGATGTTCAAGGTTTTCTGTGATGCATCCCATCTGGGCTTGGGATGCATCTTAATGTAGTAGAAGTCAGTGATCTATTATGGTTCTAGGAAGTTAAGCCCTCACGAGAGTAACTATGTCACCCATGATCTAGAGCTAACAACTGTTGTGTTTGTGCTAAAGTTGTGGGGACATTACTTCATTAGGTGGGGGGGCTTTGTGGTCTTCACAGATCTCAAGAGTTTAAGGTATTTCTTTTCTTAGCATGATCTGAATTTGCGATAGTAGAGGTGGATGAAGTTTCTTCAGGACTATGATTTTGAGATCTCCTACACCTCAGGAAAGGGGAATGTCGTAGCCTATTCTTTTAGTAGAAAGTCACATAATGATGTTTTTTGGGAGTCTACAGATGCTTGGAGAGTGATGGAAGAGTTAGAATCCCTGCACTTAGATGAAAAAATGGATGATGATAGAGGTTGTTTGTTTTAGATAATGGTGAAAACTTCTCTGATGAAGCAGGTGGAGGAGTCTCAGTGGGGAGACTCATAGGTAGAGGTCATATACGATCGTGTTGTCCATGGTGATGCTTTAGAGGGATGGTTGGAGAATGGCCATAATTGGATGGTCTTTCGAGGGAGGTTGTTTGTTCTGATAGAGATGCATGAGGGATTCCATCATGAGTTTCATATCTCTCCTTTATCGGTACACCCAAGAGTTTCTAAGATGTACCATGGCTTGAGGATAGAGTTTTGGTAGCCCAGGATGAATCAGGAAGTGGCATATTTTGTGGTTTGTTGTATGGTTTTCCAGCAGGTAAAGGCCAAACATCATGTTCTGGGAGGTTTGATGCAGCCCTTGGATGTTCCCGAGTGAAAATGGGATGAAATATTAATGGATTTCATTATAGTGTTATCCCAAGATCAGTGAGGTTGTGATGTTATTTGGATACTTGTGGATCAGTTGACAAAATCGGCTCACGTCCTCACGATCAAGGAGTCAGGCACAATGGATGGTTAGACAAAAATGTGTGTAGATGATGTGGTGTGGTTTCAAAGAGTCTCAAGGTCAATTATATTGGATCAGGACACAAGTTTTACCTTTCAAGTCTGGAGGGGATTATAGCATGCATTGGGCACTTAGTTACGCCTCAGCATCGCTTTCCACCCTTAAACCGACTGAAAAAGAAAACAGACTAACCAGACATTGGAGGATATGTTGTGGGCATGCGTCTTGGACTTCAGTGGATTGCGGGCACGACAAATTCCCTTGGATGAGTTTTATTATAATAATAACTATCACTCATCCATTGTAATGGACCCATTTGAGGCTTTATACAGTCAACCATTTCATTCTCCTTTATGTTGGGAAGAGGTTGGGGAGTCAGTAGTTATTGGACCCGATGTGGTGCAGAGCACTATAGAGAAGGTTTTGTTTGTTCAAGATATGATTAAAGTAGAACAAGATTGAAAAAAGTCTTATGAAGATCCCATGAATAGGTCCTTGTATTTTGAGGTTGGGGATTACATGCTCTTGAATGTTTCCCCTCGATGTGGGCAGTAGAGGTTCGGTAAATGGAGTAAGCTCTCGCCTCGATTTGTTGGGCCCTTTGAGGTGTTGGGAATGTTGGAGGGGTGGATTACTGGTTGGAACTTCCACCTCGACTATACCGGATCCATGATGTCTTCCACATATCTTGAATCTATCAGTATATTCATGATGACTCTCATGTCATTGACTGGGGAGAGTTGGATATCAAGGATGATGCAACATTTGTGTAGCAGCCAGTGGAGATCCAAGACCATCGAGAGAAGGTGCTTCAAGGATGAATCATTCCCCTAGTTCATTTTTTGTTGAGTCATGGTGTCCTGGAGGAGTGTACTTGGGATCATTAGGCACATATGTGTGCCCAGTACCCAGAGTTGTTTTGAGTTTTTCATTGCTCTAATTTTTTTATAATGTGTTGTTTGGACCTTGGTGTTTTATAATATATGTTGTTTTCCCCTTGATGTGATGTGTGATGTGTGATGTGTGGCGTGTGATGTGTGATAGAGTTTTGACATGTGAAAAGGGAAGACTTGACTTTGAATCAAGATGCATTATACTACGATGTAATTAAACCCATCCAGGCGAGTCAGTGTCGCCAAGAGTAAATAGTATAATGACATGGAGGATGGAATTCCCTAATTCCTTTGTTCAAGATAGTAAATTTTTTTTCAGTTGTTTTGGGGGTTTGGGTTAGTAGGTTCAGGTTCGGTTGGTGGTAATGCTTTAGATGTACTGAGATCCTTGAGAGGTATCTCAAGGGATTGTTTTTCATACCCTTTCTCTCATTCCTTCCGGGTTGGTTTTGAATTGTCGAGGGCAAGAATAGTTTGAGAGGTATATGATGTAATGGACCGGACCTTACAGATCATTAATTTGTGGGACATCTGGTGGTTGATGTGTCTAAGGAAATTCTAGATGTTTTAGGATAAGGGAGGAGTTTTTAGGTATTTTGGAGGAAAAAGGGGAGTTTTAGGTGATGACGAAAAATTCTAACGGCAAGTCATTTGGACGGTAGGTATTTTATGGCGGTAGGTCATTTCTAGAAGGAGGTCATTCTCACAGTAGGTCATTTCAAGAAATAGGTCATTTCTGGATGATAGGTCACCCTAACAGTGGCATTGAATATAGTTTCTAGTTTTTTCAAAATTTACATATTTGTTATTTTGACATCTTTAATGAAAAAAAATGGGTTTAAAGCCTTAATTAATGGTTTTTAAAGTAGTTTCAAAGGTGATTAATCATATCTTAAATTTCTACAAAGTTTGGAGACCTTTTAAATGTTTAAAACACGTGGTTTTGATGAGATTCTCCTTTAATGGTCAATCTAAACCGTATATAATCCCACAGGTCTCGAATCTAATGTTTCAAAAGCAGAGAACTTTCATTCGTTCTTTCAGTCTTGATTTCTCTCAATATGGTTGGTTCCACATACTTCTTCCCTTGGAGTTGTGGACCCTTATTACTACATCTAGATCGAGCTTCCCTAAAGAGGTTTCCTTCTATGCACACACCCCTTTTTTGGTGTAGTAAGTTTGGGAAAAGCTTCTTCTTCTAGGTATAAATTTATTCATTTATCTTTATGTGTATCATGTGGGATGGGCTTATTATTGTTATCTCTTATGAATATGGTTGAATTTTAATTAAGAAAGATAAATGAACTGGTTTAAATTAAATCAAAATGGGAAGGGGAATATGAATCATGATCTTATATCTTTGTTGTGGTTTTGATATTGGGAATTGTATGGGCTTAATGTCGACTGAAAATTGTGATTGTTGGGGGTCCTTATTTACACTGCTATGATGTGAACTGTGGGATTCATGTTGTCTGATTGTTGAAAACACTTAAACCATAATTAGATAATCATGTACATTTGGGTAATGAATTGGATTCCCCAGGATCTTATGGCTTGTGTGATAACACTCATAAATAAATAAGTGGAATTGAATCAAATCCCTTATGCCCAATCCGGAAAATGTTATGTGTGTGTTGTAATATGTTTGTGGATGGTTTTGTGTTGTGGTTTGGCTATGATGATGTGGCACATTGGTGGTGGATATGTTGTTATGGGTGTGGGGGAAGTGGATGTGATATGAAACGGGTCTGTGATGGTGGTGTGGTTGTGTAGTAGGGTTGTGATTGTAGTGGTGGTGCAGTTGTGCATCGTGGATGCGATGGTGGTTGGTTACGCTCGTTTCCCGGGTAGTGATGGAATTAAATGAATGATGATGATATAAGATGGGATGATAACGAATGTTGAATACATAAATTAAAGTTGATTGCCTCAATGAAATGGGTTGGTAACGGAAAATCTATAAAATGACTTAATGAGAATTAAAAATTGAAATATGAATTTGGGCTTGTGTTTTGCTTATGGGGAGTTGTGCTTTTAGCTTCGGTAGTAGAAATGGGGTTCCTGTGAGATGTTTTGTGCCTTGTGAACCCTTAGTATGGGGCTTGTGTGTTGTAACTCTATATGTATATACCATGTATATTCTTTTGATTTCTATAGGAACCTCGCCCTCATCGAGTATTATGTGTCAACACCCGCATAGTCATGTGGGGCGTGTTTTTCCCAACATCTCAGTGGGGGGATGGATGACTGACTCCCCACACTTCCCTGCTTTCTATTACATGAGATGAGAAAGACATGCATGGGTTGTGATGACTAGAAGTCAAAAGTGTCATTGTTGAGTTGTGATGTGATGAGATATGATGGCTCAGGTGTGTTCGGGTGAGATGTGGTGAGGTGGCTTACGGAGGGGGTCGTACGTAGTAGGAGGGAACAAGGTAGATGTATTTCACATTCACAATACCCTACTACCCTAGTTATTAGATGTGATGTGATGGCCTAGGTGTCTGCAGGCAGGATGTGATGTGATGTTATCCAGAAGAGGTGGGATCGCCATGACGTATGACGTTGGGGTGTGAGAGTGGAAAATTAGTGGGAAAGCGATGCAGGGTACCCTTCATCGATATACTTCATATTATATTATTATACTTGGATGTGTAATTTGGTGAGCGAGCCTTGGTGAGGTTGGGGTTTTGATTAGTATACCGTCATATGTGTTGTTTGGTTCAATTGTTTTTATCATGGGTGCATTAGTATTATCTTTTCACATGTGCATGAGAGGCTTTAGTTTTCCTACTGAGTATACTTGTATTCTCACCCTACGTATATAAAATTGTTTTTAGGTTTTTAGGAGGACTTTGTAAACTGTATTGGACATTACTATCTCAGAATTTTGGACAATGTTATGTCGCTGCTCTAGCTTTGTTTCTTTGGGTATTTACTTTTGTATGTATCATTTTTATTTAAACATGCATTGTGGGATGGTTTGGTTTTATTTTATATAATGTTATGAAGTTTATTGTGAATGATTAATCCCAATCCTACATTATTATAGAGGGTAATGTCTCTCATATATGAGATTTTTATACCCTCGGTGCTAGTCGTCAACCCGAAGCCTACTGAAGGTGAGACTCGAGGGTCATTATCTCTCTCATCTCATTGCGGTATCTTTGGAAGGAGGGGGTCGTGATAGTAAAAGGTTGCCTAAAATTCAAAAAAAAAAAATTCAATTCTCCCACCCCAAATAATCCCGTGGGTAGCATACAGGCTTACCCACATTTTAAAAAGTTAAAATTTTTAAGTATAGTCATTTAAATATTGTATTTTTTATGCTTCCATGGGACATCTTCGCTGCACATGTACACACATGCATCCAAGGATTGAGTGGGACATAGATCATCTATGTCATTGAGGAGTTTCATGCACATACACATGCAAGGGGTACCTTCAATGTATCATTTTCATGGATGGTGCATGAATGGAGGATGAAGGCTCGTGTCAAGAAGGTGCAGATGTGTGACGGCTGGGCAAGTTTCTTCACCAAGCTTGCAGCCACATGGATGGTACATAGATATCGTGTCGTTGTAGGGGCAGTGAAGCAACAAGGACAAATGAAGTGGCACATACAGACAAAGCGGTGTGGATAGAGGGCTTTTCAATTTGTGAGCAGAGACGGGAACAACTACGTGACATAAATGCGATGAATTAAACTTGTTTAGATAAAAAGTTAAAGTGTGGAACTTAACTATTGATAATCTCAATCTCACCATTACCCAAATACTATGTTATTTCACAAGTTTAGTGGGAGGGTTGATTTTCAAAATGGTTACATGGTGGTGTACTGGGTAATTGCATTAAAATGTGCACCAAGTCATTTTTTTTGAATAAAACCACTTTATCTGGTTTAGTGGTCACCATTACAAACCGTCCAATGACAAATACACCACTAACCAAATCAGCCAAACACCCATTATAAATTCCACTAAATAAAACTATGAAAGTGGAAATTACTAGAAACATAAAACCCAGAAAAAAAACACTGTAAACCTGAACCACTCTCCAGATAGCATGGGATTCTAACAGTACTGTAACATACTTCAAAGTGGGACCCCTAACACATATAGGTAAGATCTAGTTACTTATAACCAGGAAAAACACAAATATCTCCAATGAAACCACAAATCTCTTGTAGCTATGTTCGGTGGAAACAAAACCCTAAGAAAAAATCCATCATCTGAGCTCTATTTCAAGCAATAATGAAGCAGTGATCAAAGATTTTCTCCATACCCAATCACCACTTAATATTCAGACTATAGCAAAAAACTAAATTAGTGAACCCATCTGGGTTAACTTGTACCATATTCCTAGCTCTTCGCCATGTAAAAAAGAGGAATTGGAATTATCTAATTAAGGTCAATTAACTTCCTTATTCCACGAACAAGATTTTCGGGAAGAAGATCCTCTGCCCAAATCACATTTGAGTGCTGTAAGGGAAAAAACATCTTAGATAGGACCACTTCATCAAGACCATCTTTGGGCAGGGAAAATTATAATTCTTGACTTCCTTCCATGGTAGAGGGGAAAACCATCTTCATCAACTAACAGTTGTGTGTACTTAATCACTAGTGAGTGTGGGGGAACCTTTTCTGTTAGAGAAACCACTAGAAGAACCTACGAGGGGAAAATACGACCAGCCCCCCTACTTAGAAGATGAGCATAAGGCGCCTCAGAAAGGTGAAGACCATACTAATTTTTCTTGGAGGAAGCACTAGACACCTCCGTAAATCCCCCTCCAGACACTATCCCATGAGACCAGGGAGAGCTTCTTTTCTTTATTGGTGAGTTTGAAATAGAATAACCCCATGTAATTTTAGAATGAGGTAACCTTATAGAGGAAGCCAAATCATTCTTCAACTCCTGGGAAGCTAGGTTATCTAGGAAGACCTTGTGTGTGCTCAAGGACTACTTTTCATCTACCACCAGTACCTAAGATCAAACCAGAAGGATGATTTTTCCTTGATCCAAGCAAAAGAACTTGAGATCCATCCTGGAACTGCACTTCCTCTTTGAAAACCACTGAGGCGGGGAAAGGGGAAGAGGGCCCCGTATGTAGAAAATCCCGAGAACCTAAAGCCTTTTTCTTTCACTTTTATAGAGGCCATCTATCATGAATGGTCTACATGATGGAAGATGGGGGAAGATCTATACTAGGGCCATACCTATCCTCCTGATGATTCCAGTGAGGATCTAAATAGCTGGGGCAGCTGGGCCACCTTCAAACCTTATGTGGAATCACCCTTACGCACGAAACTCGGCCTCTTTAGATCATAATCGAACTCAAACAACATCAAACCTCTTCTCGGCCCACCTTCAAACCTCATTTGAATCTTTTTCAATAACGGCTCCTATCGGTCGTCATCTTTAGAAGGATTCATCTGGTTCGGGTGGCACAAGCTCGACATCAGTGGCTAGAGCGGTGTCAAGGACACCTGATTCCAGATTTGTCTTCACTTTAGTTCTCACAAGCAATAGGTCGAACACCTAATGAGCGCCTCTCTTCGATGCAGAAGTTGCAACCCGGTGGTTGACCGAGGCCCCCTCCATCTTCATACCTGTGAATCAAGAAACCAGCAGACAAAGTTTTGATTTTGAATTCCCAACCACAAAAAGCTTCATCCCTGGTCGAACCCCTTCACTTGGGCTAAGTTATATCGTCAGCTTCGAGACACCTGTTGAGCGCCTCTCTTTGATGCAGAAGTCGCAACCCTGTGGTTGACTGAGGCCCCCTTCATCTTCTTTGGGGAATATGGAAATGGGTCCTGAATCTTTAATCACCGGACTCATCTGCCTCATCAAAAGCTTCAGGCCCTTCAGATTTTTTTCACTTACTCTTCATCAGCGGTTTATCATTTTAGAATAAATTTGAGATGCACAAAACCCATCCACATAAAAGAAAAAGATGGATTTTATATAAATTCCTTTAAATAAGTTTAATCAGATACAATATAGTGGAATCCCAATTCACACTCCCCAAAATTTATTAAAAGAAAATGGGGTACAACGGTGCAATGAAAGTTCATGAACATAAAATTCATTGAAAACAAATACACTTCAAAGAAATTGAACTCTAAAAGAACAGTACTTAATCCTAAAATTACGTGCTATAATTGTCCACTGAAAGAACATAAAATATTCTCATTATCAATGAAAATATTTCACAATTCAATGTAAAACATAAAAAACAAAAATAATTAATTAAAGCATGACCACAACGATCATGGTTCAACAAAACCCATACCAAGGTTACAAAGGTGACATGTCCCAACTGATCTTAGCACAATGTGAAGGTCTAATACAGAACATGAGGGAGATAATGAATGTTATGGAAACTGTTGGAACCATGGTTATATATGCATGAATTGGAGAATGGGTTGTGTTTGTTGTCAATCCTCAGTGTAAGTTCATAATGTGTACCAGAAAAGTGATCATACAGTTTAAGAAGACAACAATATTGAATGTGGCGCCATTTTCCAGTGTTTGCCAAATTTTTGGGCCTAAAAATAGACAAAAGGAGAAAAGTGTTTTTGGAAAAGAGACTTGCGCGCCATGTACTTGAAGGAAAGGGAACTTTTATGCCTAGTGTTTTTCAATATAAAAACATGGAAAATGACAAAAGGATACGGGTCACGCAAGTATTGGCGTGGTCGCGCAAGTGACCTGCACGCCGAGAAGGGACTTGTGCACCGGTGCCTAGGAGGTTTGGAAACTTGCGCGCCTGTTGTTCTTCATGATCAGAACTTAAAAATATGGCAAAGTAAAGAAGGTCGCACAAGTATTGCATGTGTCATGCAAGTGAGCTGCGTGATAGAGGATAGGGGAGAGGAGCTGCGCGTCGAAACCTGCACGCCGAGAAGATACTTGCGCGCCACCACGCAGGGGGTCCAGTTTGCCTATAAATAGTGGATCACCCCTCCTCATTTGTAATGAAGTTCAATACTTAGATATTTTTTGAGCTCTCGTCACGCAGGTGGTTGAGTCATGCATGTGGTAGTTGGGTCGTGCAAGTAGAGGCTGCACACCGGTTGTTGGCTGCGCGACCAAGGAGGTTTGGGAGTTAAAGGTGCATAGTCATGAAAATTCGGTGTTGAAGAAGTGTGTGTCATGCAAGTGGTCAAGGTAGAATTGCGCGCTAGTTGTAACTTGCACGCCGAATTTGGAACTTGCGCGCCTCCCTAGAGAAGCGCCCCTGGTGTTGAGGAAATACGCCCGTCATTTTTGAAGCTGTACGAAAGCTAGAAGATTTCCCGATACCTTCGGTGCAAAGTGAGATTAGTCTACAGGTGAGAACTGGACTTCAACAGAGCATCTACTTAAAAAAGAGGATGCATTCTTTTACAATGATGAAGAGACCTTCACGTCTATAAACTGAGTGTGACTTCACCAAGGGCAGTGAGCCCGGGGGAGTCAACGGGAGTGACTCGAGGGATGTTGTGAGTTTTCCCTGAATCTTTTGTAAAGGCAGTGAGCCTGGGACAAAGTGACTGTGCCCGAACCTTTTTAATCCACAACTAGTGAAGATTAGTAGAATTTGGTATGACCGAAAACCTATTGGCATATGCTCCTTGGACGTAGCCCTTAGTGGTGAACTAAGTAAAAAGTGTTGTGTCCTCTCTCTGCATGTGAATGCTTTCTTTCTGTTCATATCCATCATACAGGTTTAACAAGTTCCTACCAATGTGGGAACAAGATCCATAAATTTAAAAGAAAAAGTTGACACCCTAATTCACCCCTCCCCTATCAGGGTGTCCCGAGTCCTACATGTGGTATCAGAGGGTAAAGGTTGCTGTTGTTGAATCTGTCCTTTGTCGTCATGGAGAATGCAATCAATGTCAGGGGAGTCCCTCTCTTCGATGGAAGTAATTTACAGATATGGAAGAACAGAATGAGATCTCATCTAAGATCCCTTATAATGGAAGTTCTGTTTTCCACTGTGCAAGGTATTAATGCTTCTAATCCAACAGGGCTGGTTATAACTGATACAGATGCTAAAGCATAGAATGCTCTCACAGCAGCACTTTCTGATCAAATCTATCTAAAAGTTATGAGTTTCACCTCATCTAAGTCCATGTGGGATAAACTTGAAAATATTTATGAAGGAGACAGAAAAGTGAAGGAGTCAAAACTACAAGTGCTACACAATAGGTTCGATGATCTGAAGATGCATCCTGATGAGAATGCAGACTCTTTCTTCAATCGAATTACTGAAGTGGTTGGAGTAATTCGGGGCCTTGGAGAAGAAATCAGAGACATTGACATTGTGAAGAAAATACTGAGAAGACTACCACCCCTGTAAAATGCAAAGGTGTCAGCCCTTGAGGAAATAGATCTTTCCAAACTTTCTTTGGATGATCTGTTGAACAACTTAGTGGCATATAAAATGAGGGTCAAACCAGAAGATTCTACTACACGAGTAAGCTAGTAAATGGCATTCAAATCCATGGAGAAACTGAAAATCTAAAAAGATAGTAGTGGTGAAGATGAAGAGGAAAAATAAATTCTTTCTCTCATTTCCAAGAAGTTCCAGAAGGGAAAAGGGAAATTCAAAGGGAAGTTACCTCTAGCTTGATTTCGTTGTGGCAAAGTCAGGTACATTGCTTCTCAGTGCTTAAGAAAGATCGATGATGATGATAGCGATGCTGAAAACATTGAGAAGCCTCCAAAAATGTTTTTCAAGAAAGGAGACTTCAAATCGAGAAAGAAAGTTCTAAAGAAGAGTTTTGTTTGTGAAGAGGAAGAAGATGATAATGAATTCTACGATGAAGAAGAACCAGAATTTTAAACTAGGAAACATGCTTCCATGATGACCACTATTGAAAAATTAGAAGATACTAGTGGAGAAAATCGGTTAAAAACTAGTGCAGATCCCTAGTTGCAACTTCAAGATGATGTTAGCAAGATTAAGATTAAATGTAAGAGTTGAAATAAGTGGAAGTCAATGGTATAAGAATCAACTGAATATGTTGATCAACTTGATGATGAAATTGAACGACTGGAAGAATTTTTGAAAGTATAGTCTAAAATTCTTGAAAGAAATGATGATGTAGTGGATCTAAAGCTAAGAATTGGTGAGCAGGCAAAGGTCATCAATGACCTCACCTCCAGACTTGAAGAAAAATCCAAGACAGTTGAGGGTCTTGAGGAGGAATTTGTTACTCTTAGAAGTAAAATTGAGACTGAATCAATCTCAAAATAATCAAAGAAGAAAATACAGTTTGGACGATTCTTAGATGAATAATTAATATCAAGATCCAAGAGTGGTTCAGATGGGGTTGGAAAAATCTCAAGTGATCAAAGACCTGCTTTCATGGGAAAGAGTGGAATTGGCTGTGAAGCTGAGATATCAACTTCTGGAAGTAAAGAGATCCAAAAGAAAAATAAGATGAAAGTTGGACATGTTGAAACATTGCCTGAAGTGATGAAAAAGAAACCCTCAATCCAAGCTAAAAGGAGATCTGAAAATTATCCTCAAACATTCAGAAATGATAGGTATTCCAACTATTCTCCCAAGGAAGAAAGTATGAGGAGAAATTCAAGTGATAAGACATTTTCTCTCATGAAGTGTCAGTTCTGTGGCTATCTGGGCCATACCATGTCATATTGTGAAGAGGCAAGGAGCTACCTGAATGGGGAAGATCCGGGACATCATCAAAGGAGACTGACTTCATATCCTCCATCTTATAGAAGAAATAATTTCTATGGATACTGTTTTTGTTGCTCTAACTTTGGTCATAAGGCTGTTAATTGCAGGCAGAGAAGGGATATAGACACCTTATACCGGAATTCAATACAAGTCATATCTTGTCAAAAAGATAGTGATGTCCTTTCAAATAGGTTTTCTCCTCTTGAAGAAGACTTCAACTATGAAGAACCAATGTACACAGATGAGATAATCGAAATGCCATCAGTGCACTATACTCATTCCAATGTCTCATGGAATGAAAGGAATAAAATTGAGAAATCCAACCTTGCAGAGGTGGCACTCAAAGCTACAAAGAGCAACAGTTCTTGGATTTTGGATAGTGGGTCTTCATCCCATATGACAGGTAATGCTGGCTTGTTAACAGATATCAAAAGGAAGGTTGATGGAATGGTTCGATTTGGTAATTATGGAGCTCTGAAAATCAAAGTCAGTGGAAGTACTGAATTAGCTAATGGAGAGATAAATAAGACTGAAGTCCTTTACGTAGATGGCCTACGTCATAATCTACTCAGCGTGAGTCAACTCTATGACTCAGGACTTATTGTTACTTTTAATCAGAAAGGCTGCACTATCAAGAGAAAGACAGTAAATTCACTTATGAAAGGTTACAGAACAGAAGGCAACATGTATCAGGTTGATAGTAAAGAAAATGTTTGCTACATGACTATTGAAGAAGAAAAAAATTTGTGGCATAGGATACTGGGTCACATCAATCAACAAGACATGGAGAAAATATCAAAATTGAGGATTGTCATGGACATTCCTAACCTGAAGCGTGAGCCTGAAAAATCTTGTGATGCTTGCATTCGTGGAAAGCTGGTCTGCAGTTCATATCAGCCAAAGAAGAAAATGGCATCTCATCTTCTTGATCTAATTCATATAGACGTTTTTGGCCCAATAAATGTTGTTGGAATTCATGGAGAAAGTTAATTCGTCCTTTTCATAGATGATTACAATAGAATGGCATGTGTAATGGTTATACATATGAAATGACAAGTGCTTGACTGCATGAAGACGTATCGTCGTATCGCCGAGAATGATATTGGATGAACAATCAAATTGTTGCGATCAGACAATGGAGGGGAATACACGTCCATTGAATTTGAAAACTACCTGGAGAAGCATGGGATATAACATGAGGTAGCTTCTATGAGAAATCCACAGCAAAATAGAGTTTTTGAGTGCAGAAATAGACAGGTTAACAATATGGTTAGGACTATGCTGATTGAGAGTGGTATCTCTCACCATTACTGGAAGGAAGTTGTTGAAGCTGCAGTGCACATTTAGAATCGAACTGGGATTTATATGGGAGAAATGAAGACACCATATGAATTGTGGAATGGAAGGAACCCTTTATTGAATACTTTCAAGTTTTTAGAATAAAATTTTTCATCCGGAACAAAGAAGGAAATCAAGGGAAGTTTGGTGACAATGTTGATGAAGGAAATTTTCTTGGATATCCAATGAACAGCAAAGCCTACAAGTGTTTCAACAAGTGATTGGGAAATATTATAGTAAGCAGTGATGTTAATTTAATTGAATAGAAAACCACAAATTCTTCAAGGAAGTCATATGCTGATGTGATAGAAAGTGAAGAAGAAAGTGAAAGTGGAGAAAATACAACTATAGAAATAGAGGAAGCTATACAAAACACTCAACATTCACATCATGATGTTGACTCAGAAGAAGAATCTGAAGAAGAAACTATGGCAGGAGATAATGCAACTGAACCACATAGGAGAAATCATAGAGCTGAGATTGATCCATCTAACATAATTGGCGATAGGAGTGCACCCACACAAACAAGGAGGATGAGGAATAACTCGCAGTCTTCATTTATCTTAGTTGTGGAGCCATCCTCATTCGAAGAAGCTGCAAAGCATGAATCTTGGGTGAAAGTCATGAATGAAGAGCTAGATCAGATTGATAAGAATCAGACATGGGATATTGTCCAGAGACCTAAAGGTCACAATGTGATTGGTACGAAATTGATCTCTAAGAACAAGTTTGATGAGCATGGAAGTTTTATTAGAAACAAGGCTTGACTAGTATGTAAGGGATATTCCCATATTGAAGGTGTTGATGTTGAAGAAACCTTTTCTCCAGTGGCTAGACTGGAGTCAATCAGACTTTTCCTTGCCATGACACTCCAAATAGGATATAAAGTATATCAAATGGACGTCAAGACAACATTCTTGAATGGTGTACTTGAAGAAGAAGTCTACATTGAACAACCAGGGGGTTTTGTTCTTGGTACTGATGAGACAAAGGTATGAAACTTGAAGAAAGCTCTATATGTTTTGAAGCAGGCAACACGGGCATGGTACTCCTGACTGGACTCTTATCACAAGAAGTTGGAATTCAAAAGAGGAAGAGTAGACCACAATCTATATGTGAAGAATTCTCCAAAAGATCAATTCATGGTTCTTGTCTACGTTGATGATATCATATTCGGTGGAAGCATGCAGAAATCTGTGGATGAATTTTCCAATCACATGAAATCAAAATTTGAAATGTCTATTACTGGAGATCTCACATATTTCTTGGGACTGCAGGTGATTCAAAAGAAATATTACACTTTCATTTCTCAAGAAAAATATGCAAGAGAGCTACTGAAGAAGTTTAATATGAAAGACTCCAAACCAATGTCAAATCCGATTGCAGTTGGAACTAAACTTGGAAAACATGAAAATGGGACCTCTGTAGATCCCACCATGTACAGGAGAATCATTGGGAGCCTATTGTACCTGAAAGCGACACGACCAGATATTGTCTTTGCCACATGTCTTGCGACCCGCTTTCAGAGTAATCCAAAGGAGGAACATATGACGACAGTAAAATGAATCATGAGGCACATTCAAGGTACACATATCTTTGGGTTATATTTTGATGTAGACAGGGATAGTGAATTATCAGCATTTTCTGATGCTGACTGGGCTGGTGATGTAGTAGACAGAAAGTCCACCAATGGTGGAGCCTTCTATATTGGGTAGAAATGTTTTGGCTGGTTGAGCAAGAAACAAGAAAGTACTTCTCTTAGTACTGCTGAAGCTGAGTATATATCCTCCACAAAGGCATGTACTCAACTACTATGTATGAAGCAACAACTAACGGATATTGGTGATGAGGTGAAACAACCAATGGAAATTTACTGTGATAATAAGAGCGCAATTGATCTCACGAAGAATCCTGTACAGCATTCTCGTACAAAACATATTGAAATCAGGTATCACTTTATCAAAGAAAAAGTTGAGAAAGGGGTGATTAGAATGGATCATGTGGGAACTGATGAGCAAGTGGCTGATATCCTGACCAAGCCACTGCCAATGGATGTGTTTGAGAAACATCGGTTGAACCTCGGTGTTCAGCCACCTCCTAGTGCATAAAGAGGTTACACAATATCTCTCTCCCCATTTATGATAACTGTTTTTATCTGTTTATGGATGTGATGAAGGTTTGTGGGGGAGATACTATCCAGGGGGAGTATGGTTTGAGCTGAACAATGGTCAATTTACCGGACTTTGGGTTTATTTTCAATGGGGGAGAAAAGAATAAATTCAGGCATGTTAAGGCATGTAATTCTTCTGTGACACGATTTGAATTTAGTGTCAATGATATGATGAGAATGATGATAAGGAAGAAGGATGGGAAGGAATACTTACGATGTGAATTCAGTGTTAGTGATAGGCTGAGGAGGATGAGAAGGAAGAAGGATGGGAAGGAATACTTTGGACATTTAAATATTCTTGGGCGTCATTAAGAATTCCAAAACATGGGAACCCAATTCACGCTTCCTCTCTTGTTTTCTACACCAAGCATTGCTCACGTAGACTTAGAGTGTTGGCTGAGTTGATTCTTTCATTTTTAGTTTGCATGTGGATGGGGATCTATTGAATTTATTTTCTGATTGCCAATAAACCCAAAAGGGGAGATTGTTGGAACCATGTTCATCTATGCATGAGTTGGAGAATGTTTTTGTTTGTTTTCAATCCTTAGTGGAAGTTTAGAATGTGTACCAGTAAAGTGATCATACAGTTCAAACAGACAACAGTATTGAAGGTGGTGTCGTTTCCCAGTGTTTGCCAAATTTTTGGGCCTGAAAATCAACAAATGGAGAGAAGTGTTTTTGGAAAAGAGACTTGCGCACCGTGTACTTGAATGAAAGGGAACTTGCACGCCTAGTGTTTTTCAAGATCAAAACATGGAAAAATGGCAAAAGGATAAGGGTTGAGCAAGTATTGGTGTGGTCACGCAAGTGACCTGCGTGCCGAGAAGGGACTTGCGCGCTAGTTCCTAGGAGGTTTGGAAACTTGCGCGCCTGTTGTTCTTCATGATCAGAACATCAAAGTATGGCAAAGGAAAGAAGGTCGCGCAAGTATTGGTTGTGTCGTGCAAGTGAGCTGCGTGATAGAGGCTAGGGAAGATGAGCTGCGTGTCGGAACCTGCGTGCCGAGAGGATACTTGCACGCCACCGCGTAGGGGGTCCAGTTTTCCTATAAATAGAGGATCACCCCTCCTCATTTGTAATGAAGTTCAATACTTAGAGATTTTTCGAGCTCTCGTCGCACTTGTGGTTGAGTCACGCAAGTGGTAGTTGGGTCGCACAAGTAGAGGTTGCACGCCGGTTGTTGGCTGCGTGTCTAAGGAGGTTTGGGAGTTAAAGGTGCAGAGTCACGCAAGTTTGGTGTTGAAGAAGTGTGTGTCGTGCAAGTGGTCAAGGTAGAATTGCGTGCCAGTTGTGACTTGCACGCTGAATTTGGAACTTGTGCGCCGCCCTAGAGAAGCGCGCCAGGTGTTGAGGAAATACACCCGTCTTTTTTGAAGCTGTACGAAAGCTGGAAGATTGCCTGATACCTTCGGTGCAAAGTGAGATTAGTCTACAGGTGAGAATTGGACTTCAACAGAGAATCTACTTATAACAGCGGATGCATTATTTTTCAATGATGAAGAGACCTTCACATCTATAAACTGAGTGTGACTTCACTAAGGGCAGTGAGCCAGTGGGAGTCAACGGGAGTGACCTGGGGGATGCTGTGAGTTTTCCCTAAATCTTTTGTAAAGGTAGTGAGCCTGGGACAGAGTGACTGTGCCTGAACATTTTTAATCCACATCTAGTGAAGTTTAGTGGAATTTGGTACAACCAAAAACTTGTCGGCATATGCTCCTTGGACGTTGCCCTTAGTGGTGAACCAAGTAAAAAGTGTTGTGTCGTCTCTCTGCATGTGAATGCTTGATTTCTATTCATATCCATCATACAGGTTTAACAATTTCCTACCAACATGGGAACAAGATCCATAACTTTAAAAGAAAAAGTTGACACCCTGATTCACCCCTCCCCTCTCAGGGTGTCCCGGGGTCCTACAGAAACTAGCCCATTCTCGAAGTATTCGTCCAATGTTGGATTATATTTGTTTTGAAGCAACTTATATTCTTTTAGGTATGTCTTAAAAAATGTGTCCCACTAAACACAAATGGAAATATAAACTATAATTAATCATATTATCACTATTTCTAAGAAAAATTATAATTAATCACAATGGTTATTGTTATTTGTCATGAAATTTTCAGGGACATAGGGAGGGGAGAGACTAACTGATTTTTCTATATGTGATATTCCATTGAATCCTTGATCTCTGAGGAGGTCATAACTGATTTGGTTGGTGGTGTTAAATGCATCAAGAACAACCAAACAAATGTTTTTGGGTAATTTTTGAATAGCGTTGATCTCCTATGGGAATCATTTGATTGAGAATAACAACCAAGTGAAAATCCATTATTAGCACTATTGTTTAATAACAATAAATTATGATTTTAGAGATTATTCATATAATTTACCTGTCAATAGAATCAGTTATCTCTCTTGTTCCTCTGGTGTACCATAAAAATCATATATATCATCAATCATTGTTATAAAACATCCTTGTTTAGACACCACCTCTCTGAATTTTCTATATTGTGGCTCAAAAGGTACGGAACAACCCCACACGAGGTTTTGTATCAAAGAGATTCTATGAAAATCATGTTTGTACAAATCAAGTTCCACCCACCTCCTGTACGTAAAAATATAGATGAAGAATATCACCATTTAAAGAGTTGTGTAAGAAAATTGAAAATTTAAGGAGGGGGTCTTGCATACTTTTCTATGTTTTTGAGCTTTTTGGTGAATGGATTACACCATGTTAAAGTCCTTATTTCAAAGGCTCAATAAGGTGGGGTTCCAGTTCTCATGTTTCTCGAACTCCTCGATGAACCACCTTGCCTTGAACCTGGGAGTTGATCAGTGTAACGATGAATCCAGGTCTTACTCCACCAGTCTCTTCATGGTGCATGTGGGAATCTTCTCCTTGATGTTGGTGATATGTGCAGTGGTGAAGGTCATAACCGCTTTGGTTGGTGGCATTGAATGCAGCAAGAACAACCAAACTATGGTTTTTGGGTAATTTTTGAATAGCGTTGATGTCCCACATGAATCATTTGATTGAGAATAAAAACCAAGAGAAAATCCATTATTAGCACTATTGTTGAAACAAAATAAATTATGAGTGTAGTGATTATTCATATAATTTACCTGTAAATAGCATCTGTGATGATCTCTTATTCCTCTAGCGTACCATAAAAATCATATATATCATCAATCATGGTTACAAAACATCCTTTTTAGCCATTACCACTCTATATTTTCTATATTGTGGCTCAGAAGGCATGGTACAACCCCATGTTAAAGTACAACTTTGAAAGTCTCAACAAGGTGGGATTCCAGTTCTCATGTTTCTCATACTCCCTAATGAACCACCTTGCCTTGAACCTGGTAGCTGACCAGTGCAACAACGAATCCAAGGAATGCTCTGCCAGTCTCTTCATAGCACATGGGGGAATCTTCTCCTTAATGCTAGTGAGATGTACAGTGGTGAAGGTATTCACCTTGTCCATCACCCACTCACTTCCCCACCCTAGGAAAGATGCCCCGTACATGCTCAACACTCCCCAAACATCCTTCAACACCTCATCCCTGAACCCACCATTGTCATTTCAGAACCCTTCAAACACATATGTTTATAAAAAATTAATCAACATGATGGTTGTGAACCATTTTTTTTTAATGTGGGTGAGTTAATACCGTACATAACACGGGGAACAAATACGAGGTTTTGGTGAAGGATCCTAAAGTTAAGGGCCAAGGCATGCAGGTTGCAGAGCCACCATGCGTTGTCTCCATCCTTGTAAATCTGGAACATATTTTACCATGGGGTTTTAGTGAGTTCAATGTTTCATATCACAATTTAAGGATTTTCATTGGAAGGTGCAATGATGAATTCAAGGCTCCTCTCGAAGAGGAAATTTGAGAAGCTTCAATAAAATATCACGAGGAGGGGATCAGTTTCTGAATCCTCACCAAAGAAAGGAGTTGTGTGGGTTGGTTTGACATACCCAACCCCCAAAATCATTGGGAATGACTACATAGACCCAAAATACTCATTATTATCAAATACTTCCAACTTATTGAACTTGGAATGGTATAAATCATTGAAACAGAGAAAACCCCCAATGAGGTATAAATTGATAATACATGATAAAACAATGAGCGAACATCAAATTTGAGGGGAGAGTTATGCTATCCCTATCCAAAGTAGTTTATCTATAAAAAATACACTTTGATATATCCATTAATGAATGATAACCACTCCATGTAAGGGAAGAGAGAGAGAGAGAGGGAGAGAGATGAAGATTCACAGTTGTGTTGGGGAAGTATAATGAGGAATTTAGATTTTATTTATATTTCATAATTCAATGTAAAACCAAAAAAATATAAATAATGAATTAAAGCACGACCACAATGGTCATGGTGCAACACCCATACTGAGGTTACAAAGGAAACATGTCCCAACTGATATTGACACAGTGTGTAGGTCTAGTACAGAACATGAGAGAGATGATGAATGTTATGGAAACTAACCCCTTATCCAAGTATTAATATAGTGTTTGATTGTTTTTGATTTAAAGAAACTTGGATTTTATTAGGTATTTCTTTCACGTTGTGTCCCACTAAAGAAAAATGGAAATAGAAACTATAATTAATTATATTATCACTATGTCTAAGAAAAATTATAATTAATCCCAAATCTTATTGTTATTTTTCTAGAAATTTTTATAGACATAGGGTGGGGCTATACTAAATGGTTTTATTATGTGTGGTATTACATTGAATCCTTGATCTATGAGGAGGTCATAGCCACTTTGGTTGGTGGTGTTGAATGAAACAAGAACAACCAAACTAACATTTTTGGGTAATTTTTGAATAAAAATGATGTCCCACATGAATCATTTGATTGAGAATAACAACCAAGAAAAAATCCATTATTATCATTGTATTTGAATCAAAATAAATTATGATTGGAGTGATTATTCATATGATTTACCTATCAATATCATATGTGATCATCTCTGGTTTTTATGGCATACCATAAAAATAATATATATCATCAATCATGGTTACAAAACATCCTTGTTTATCCAATACTTGTAATTTCTCAAATTTTCCATGTATCATTTTTAAATATTATATGGAATTATTTCAAGACCAGACCTTTCGACTCTATGTGATTATGAGGCCCGGAGTGCCTGGAATAAATGTTTGAATTAAATTAAACTTTAAACAGCACGCGTGGGCAGTTTTTCTGAAAAAGTGGAATAACTTTTAAATGGGTGCTCGGATTATAAATATAAGGGAACCGTTGCGTTCAGAGTAGCAACTTTACCTTAGACCGGTCCTAACATCAACCATTGCAGGTTAGCTGCGAGAGTTTGTTTTTGAACGTTTTAATGGAAATAAAATAAATTAACAATTTATTTTATTTAAAAGTTTATTTTTTTCTCAGTGACCTAATTCCTCCCTTTTAAATACTTGCTTATGGAAAGTTCGCAGGGTTAGACTCATAACCCTAAGAATTGAGAGAGATCCTCTAGGAGCTTTGGAGGAGAACCCATTTGAGGATGACGACGACGCGATCGATCGACGCATCTCAGATTCAGAGAACCCCACCAACGATTGATCGACGCATCTCAGATTCAGTGGTTTATCATTTTAGAATAAATTTGAGATGCACAAAACCCATCCACATATGTGGAATTTCCATTTTATTTATATTTTATAATTCAATGTAAAAATATAAAAATATAAATAATGAATTCAAGCATGACCACAATGGTCACGGTGCAACACCCATACTAGGGTTACAAAGGAGACTTGTCCCAAATGATTTTGGAACAATGTGCGGGTCTAGCACAAAACATGATGGAGATGATGAATGTGTGTGGATTATTAATTGGAATCAGTTTTATGTAGTGTATCATGGTAGTGAATCATAATAAAAACATAAAAATAACCCAAAGATAAAGAAAAAAAGAAAACCCATATAAAAAAATACAAACTAATATGAGTTGAATGCGGAATAACAATGGGGTGGAAACAATGGAAATAAGGTTTGAAAGGGGGGAATAAATGAACTACAACCACATAAGAAAATATGATAGAGAGATAATGCTAGATCTTGGGTTCGCACGGCTCGGATTGGTCAAGCTCTGTTCTCAGTATCAGGTCATACTTCACCGCCGTCATCTTCTTTGGTGAATATGGAAATGGGTCTTGAATCTTTAATCGCCAGACTCATCTGCCTCATCGAAAGCTTCAGGCCCTTCAAAAATTTGTCACTTGATCTCTTCGTCAGTGGTTTATCATTTTAGAATAAATTTGAGATGTGAAAAACCCATCCACAGAAAAAAAGACTAATTTTATATACATTTCATTGAATAAATATAATTGAATACAATATAGTGGAATCCCAATTCACACTCCCCAAAATTTATTAAAAGAAAATCAGCTTCAATGGTGCAATGAAAGTTCATTAACATAAAATTCATTGAAAAAAAATATACTTAATGGAAATTGAACTCTATATGATTAGTACTTCATTAATCTTAAAATTCCATGCTATAATTCTCCACTGAAAGAACATAAAATATTCTCATTATCAATGAAAATATTCCATCTTCAAGATCCCTACTAAGTTAAATACGGTGTTGTATCACTCAACATCCTACAAAACTAAGGGTTCAAGAGAAGAAAATTCGATGTAAAAATGCAGAGCCATACATTTCAAGAAAACAATAAAGCTTAGCAACAACAAGCACTAACCCCGACTATTAATTGAATCCATAATATAATAACTGATCATGAATAATTCAAATTACCATCAACCATGAATAATTCAAACCACCAATCTCCACTGGTTAGTTTCTATCCAAGTTACAAGAATATGGTGGAGAAAATCCCATTAGATCTGAGCTTCCACTGAAGCCACAACTTTTCTCCAAACAACTTTCCATAACCATCCGAATTCAAATAATCAATGAGTTGGGATAAATCTCCTCTATATCCCTTATATGTGTCATGGTTCATAAAAGATAAATAATCATCAACCTACCTTAAAATATCCAATAGCATATCAAGATTAATTATTTTGTAATTAAGCATCATTTTCATTCCCATTTATTGATGAGTCTAAAGAAACTCCTGCAACAAACGATTACCACCGTACATCCTTGAACACAGAACCTGAAAAAAAATAGAAAAGATGAATATATGGTAGGGAACACACAATCCAAACATGGGAGATTTATATCAGTAAGTTAAGAGAAAACAAACCAAATAACATCTTAAACCCATGAACCCATAAAGATCAATGCATGAGAAAAAAATAAATCATTTCCAGGGAATATTGGAAAAATCAATATTGATATCAATATCAAACTCCATTTCAATCATATACATCATTAGTTCCCTAATTTAAAGGTAGTCATCCACACTTGAAATGGAAAGAAACATAATAATAAATAATAGTTTATAAAAAAATACAAATTGAATCACAAATAAACAGTTGAATAAAGGAATTTAATTTTGATAAGTCTATTCAATTTTCCTTTTTCATTATGCACTAATGTTCATAAAACTTATTTATAAGATCATATATAGTTGATCTATCTCTGCTGCATATAGTGGTTTCATTATCTCCTGTATCAATTCTTTCTTAGTTGAATTCATTTTCTAAATGTCTCTGCAAATAATATTATAAGTAAAATGTGATACAAACTTCATAGACTAAAATGAGAAATAATTGAAAGCATTGAAAATGAACATTTATTTTACTAATGCATAGTCATATAAGATGTTTATATTCGGAATAATTGAAAGATGTGGAATATTGAATACATTTTGAGGCTGGGCATTTTCTAGAAAAGTAATTCAATGTAAGATCAGTGGTCTTTTGCTGCAAAATCAGGTTCGATGAGGGGTAAGATGCATCAGGAGTGTACATGGGGAATCCTATAGGTATACATACACTGTGTTGGAGATATGAGAATTATAGATGACATTTAGTTCACTCAGGGTTTAGGAGTGGTATGGTGCAGGGGGAATCCTATAGGTTTGTCTCTTGGAACCATCTAAGTAATTTTAAAGCTCCGCCAAAATCAAAGGGATTTTTATTACATGAGAAATTAGGAATTATTTTTTACAATTTACTTTTGGGATTTTACATACAATCATTGAATTAAACATATCATAATACACATACCACTATTTTAAAACCCAAAAAAAAATCTTTGGGAATAACTATATAGACCCAAAATGTAAGAACCCAGGTTTTGAGCCTGTAAGACATTGAAATTTTCTTGATGTTTTTCCAGAGCAGGACATTCAAACGGCGTGTGATTCTGATCCCCGGTGTGGCCAAAATTAAATTTTAAGTGAGTTCACACTAAACAAACCAAATAAATAGAATAAATCCTAAAAGGTTGCTTGTATGGGAAAACCGAGGACACCTTTGAGTCCGTAGCGTGTCGTTTACCCTATGGGGGTGTAACTTTCACGGGCGTGACCCTTCTGTGGAAAACGCCACCAGGGGCATTTTTGTAATTTAGCGACCTCAAACGTGAACCTTATAAATTCTGAATGGAGACTCGGATTAAAATTTCAATACCACCGTTGTGCTTAGAATGTGGATTTTACCCTAAGAGCGGCTTAACCTCGACCCCGTCGAGAGTTCGGGTACAGGCCTACTGGTGGGTGTTTAAGTGTTACTTAATTTTTTTTATTAAGTTTCCCTACTTAAACACATCCACCCCTCAACCTTATTACCCATTGCACTCTCCATGGAGGAATCTCTCCCAACAAAGGATCCACCTCACCAATATCCTCTCCCCACCTCTCCAAGGTGGTTGCGGCTCCGGCGGATCGTTCGTGAAGTGACGGGCTACGCCCTGCGAGGTAGGTTCATTGCGTTTTGTTTTTAATTTCTACATCTACTTTGAACTCAATTTTTTATAGCGTTAAAATGCTATTAATTCTTCAAGAAAAGGCCATAGATGTGTAGGGTTCGAACCGAGCTTCCCAACGCTCTATTCGGATCGAATATACGAGTCCCAGGGCGTCCGGGGTGGCCCTGGGAAGTTTTTCGGCCAAAACCCCTGTTTTCTGGTGGTTCCAGGGCGGTCCAGTGGCTCCGCATGGTGGTCTGACAAGTCCAGGTGGTGGTCTGGCGAGTCCCAGTGGCGGCGGCGACAACTCCTCAGGAGGTCCAGGATGGCGGCAGCGGCGGCTCCTCAGGCGGTCCGGGACGGCGGGTGAGCGACAGCGGGAGGCGATGACGGTGGCGCACACGGGATGTAACGACCCAATGTTTTTAATGGAAATTACCTTCTTATAAATATTCCATAAAATAACATAATAATGAACTACTAAGTGATAAAGGACCTTTAAACATAAGTTTGTCACTTCTGTGTTTGGAATTTTGAAAATCTGACATACACAGTTGTGTTCAAGATGTTTTTTAGAGTCTAATAAAAATAATAATTTTTGGTGAATAGTAACCTACCCTAATGAATAGTAACATACCCTTATGAATAGTGATATAACCTAATGAATAGTAAACTTCCCTATGGTGGTATAAAAATAATATTCAAGTTGGAAGTACGATATACCTATATTTTAGAATGAGTTAATGAATGTTTTAAAAATGGTTTCGATAATAATTTATTATTTTAATTAAATATTAAAATAATAATATTTAGAGAATTATTTTTGATAAATGGACTTCATTTTTGGATTCTACACGTTGAAAAATGGTTAAGGTGAATTTTTGGGATTTTTCTAAAATACTTGAATTTTTGATGAATAGTAGAATATGATAATTCACAATAAATGCTAAATAATGGATTAATTGAGTCATCGATGATGTTTTTCTGATGTAAGCCCACTTGTTTAGAATTAACATGACCAATTTACTATTCTTGGTCATAGAATACTTACTATTCTATGTCTTGGGAAGAAATAATAAATTAATGATTATTATATCATGAAATCCCTCCTCTCCTCCACTATAAAACCCCCCTTCACTCCCTCTTCTCTCCACTCCTCTCAATCTCCAATAATTCTCTAAATTCTGCCCAAATCTTTCCCCAAGGTCCTCCCCCATGTCTAAAAGCTCTCCTCCTCCTCAAAATACCAAAACTCTCCCCTTGAAAGGTTCTCAAAGGAGGAAGTCTCAAAAGGTAAATTCCTCTTCCCAAATTTCTTCTTTTATTTTAAGTTATTTTCTTTTTGTTTCTTTCCTCACCTACCTTCACCATAATAGTATGATAAATCCAGTAACATACATGTACTGGAATTTCTTCATGCTAGTGGTATATTTCTTTATATTCTCTCCTTTCCCCACCCCTTTTTTTGAATGAAATGAAAGCACCGTTTGAGATGTGCTAATTTAGCACATTCGAGTACAACATTTTATCAATTTATATTATTATCTTTAATTATGGTCATGAAAACATTTGTGTTATAGTTGAACCAGATTATTATATATTTAATATGCCCTATTTTTGGTTTTTTAATCTTTTGGTACAAATGGAATTAAGTCATAATGAAAAACACATTCTTTGTAATCAAATCCTCTGATTAACAAGAACAATTATCACTAAGATTATATATATAATAATTAGACATCACTCTAAGTAAACTAATTAAAATTAAAACCATATAATTTCATGGATATGAACTAAAGAATATAACTTCAATTCTGAAAAACAACTTTCTTCTTGCATATAATCCAAACTTGAATATAAGTGAACCGATCTTTTAAAGCCAAGTAAACAAACGAGCCAGAATAATGAAATTGAACCTTATAACTAATCAAAAAGGCTTTGAATGAATGAAAAAGGGTTATAATAAATAAATTACATATAGAATAGGTTATGTAATTATGAATTAATAATCCTAATTTGTTTATTCAGGTCATTAATAACAAGTGGAAAACACTAAAGGATATAAGGTAAGGGATCCTCCCCTTTTTACTCTCAATCAAGATTGTTCTCTATAATATGACTTTTTGTGTAATAAAAAGTAATGGGGAAAATTTATACACCTTCCCCATACTTTCATAATGTTTTATAATTTATGATAAATCCCTTATCTCTCTCATCAATCCCTATTATTTACACCCGATACCATGCCATTAAACCATGATGGATTCTACTCGAACTTCCTTTATTCCTTCAGGTTGTTCTATCTTTATTTTTACCAAAATATAGTTGTCTTTTCTTTTTATGTAGAAATTAAAAATTATGTTTATATGCTCCAAAATAATGTTACAAGATCTATCTCTCATTATATTTCGGGGATGTACATGCTTTTAAGTGAATCTCTCTTCGATACTTCCCAATAAGCACACTCGTTTAAAAGGAAATTCCCAAACTTTTACTGAATTTCAAGTGCACTCTATCTTATGTTTTAAGAAATAATCATCTTTGTAAATTCTGTATTTTTATTATGAAAAACTTCTCGGTTAAATTCTGGTTTTATATAAAACAATGTCTTATTTACTATTTTAAAAGCTCTATAGTATTTTCCTTAAAACCGCCCAAAAATGTTTTAATGCTAATGTTTCTATAATACTTTTCTCATATGTTGTCACCTATGTTTGACACCACTTACCATGTTATATGCCTATTTTACCCTATGAATGTCCATGTATTTTCTAATTCTTTCCTTACATGGACACTTTCATGTTACAACCATTGGTTATGATTCATGTCATGATTGTGGTACCCAATTCTTTCCATGGGTAACCTTATGTTTGTGTATGGTTGATTATGTATGATTGTATATGTGGTAAGAATATTTATGTGGAAAGAATATTCATGTAAATGTTGATATGGGTGCACCCAGATAGTGCTCCAATTCATTAGGTAAGGATAAGTCTCATGAGATGCAATGTGAAACGGGATTGGCGGTTAGCCTTGACCCGTACTAAAATGGGAAACGGGATTGGCAGTTAGCCTTGACCCATACTAAAGATATGATTTATGATTTTTCCACATTTATATGATTCCATGTTTATATTATACCATGCTTATATTAAATGATTTTATAAGTTTCATGCTTTGATATCATTATGTCATGCTTCCTAACTCATGTGCTTGACATGTATCCTTATGTTTATTCCCTTACTGGGCTTTTTAGGCTCATAACTTTGTTCATGTGTTACCCAGGGTACCCTATACGGATGTAAGGGCTCAAAGGAAGTTAGGAGATCTTTATGGAGATTAAATAAAGAAGTTTTTTTTTCACCCATGTTTTATGTTATATGTACCTAGTCTTCCAAGACACTAGACTTATTGATCCTTGGCTTGTACTCTGATGATTAATTATGCTTAAAATCATGAAATGTTTTATGTAAAAGGCTCGGGTAACTATAGTTGGTATCAGAGGATGGTCTAGTTATTTTTGGAGATTAGGAATTGAGCACCTTAGTGAGAACCTTAAGTATGAGACTAAGTATAAGAAAACCGTCCTAAATTTTGGTGAGTATTGAGTAAGTGGTTTATCAAGAAAATACATCCCTTTTTAGATACGAGCAGGTAGAGGTGGCTTTGGAATAGATGTATCTAGGGGTAAAACCCAAAAACACCACTTTGAGCTAGACTCGAACAGGAACTAGTGCATGAAAACGGTCCTTGCTGCACTCTTGGTTACGACACTCCCAAGGGATATGATTTGGTATATTCACAAGCTTAGTACAAAACATTATTAAGGGACAAAAAGAATCCCATAAGAATATATGTTAAGAAATAGATTGAGGATAACCTAGATATAAACCTAAGGAATCACAAGTTAGGATATTCTTCTTCTATATAAGTTCATACTTTTATGTTCAAAGTTTCTTTTTTTATGCTCAAAGTATTCAAGACCTCTAATTATAAGTTCTTTTTCTTAGTTAATGGTGGGAAATAAAAGAACAAATTCCAACAACCAATGTGATAGGCAATGTAATGATTGCCCTAATGACATGCTTATTGGAATGGAAGAGGGTGATTAAAACTTCATGGTAGTACTTTCTCAGCTGGCTCGAGTTATGAATAATAACTTGAATCAGGTGGAACATCTCCCTCCTCCAAGGAAAGAGCAAGTTGTCGTATAATCCTTCATGCGGAAAAGGGCTCCCATGTTTAGCGGGTCTTCTGATCCCCTCCTCACAGAACAATGGATTAACTCCATTGAAAATATTTTCTCTATCCTCCAGTGCTCGGAAGAAGAGAAAGTTGTACTGGAAGTCTATCGTTTTGATGAGGAAAGAGTTCTAAGATTTGGGACACAATTATGTGTACCATTTGATCCAGAAATAAAGAAGGAGCTATTGAATGATGCACATAGCCCGACCTTCTCTATCTATCTTGGGATTACCAAAATGTACTGTGATCTCCAAGAACACTTCTGGTTGGATAACATGAAGAAGAAGATTGTGGAATATATATCAAGGTTCTTGGTATGTCAGCAAGTTAAAGCTGGGTGACAGAAGTCCAAAGGTATGATGCAGCTATTGCCTATAACCATGTGGAAATGGGAAAATGTTACTATGGACTTTGTCACGGGTATCCCGAAGACGTAAAAGGGAAATAATGCGATATGGGTTGTGGTTGACCAACTCACCAAGACATCCCATTTCATCGCTATTCGAGAATATCTCTCACTTGAGAAACTTGAAAAGTTATATGTGAAGGAAGTGGTGAGAATGCATGGTGTTCCACTCTCAATTGTCTCTGAATGTGATCCAAGGGTCACATCTAAATTTTGGAGGAGTCTTTAACATGCTTTGAGTACTGAATTAAATTTCAGCACGACCTATCACCCCCAAACCGATGGACAGTCTGGAAGAGCTATTCATATGCTTGAAGATATGCTTAGAGTATGCTCTCTAGAATTCAATGGTGGATGGGATCAACATCACCCATTGGTTGAGTTCTCATACAACAATAGATTCCACTCGAGTATTCCGATGGCTCCATATGAAGCTCTGTATGGAAAGCGATGTAGAAATCCAACCTGTTGGGATGAAGTAGGAGAAAGAAAGCCACTTAGACCTGATCTTGTTCAAGAGATGACAGAGAAGGTTCAAGTCATACAGAAACAAATCAAAGCTACTCAAAGTCAAAAAAAGAGCTATGCTGACAATCGTCGAAGGGACTTGGAGTTCGACGTTGGAGATAAAGTCTTCCTTTGAATATCTCCATGGAAGACAGTCATGCGATTCGAGAAGAAAGGGAAGCTAAGCCCAAGGTATATTGGCCCCTTTGAGATCCTTGACCGCATAGGAGTCGTGGCCTATCGGCTTGCACTTCCACCAAATATGGCTCAAGTTCATGATGTTTTCCACGTATCACTCTTGAGGAAGTACATACCTGATCCCTCACATGTACTAAACTCAGAGGTGGTGCAGCTGGAAGATGATCTCTCCTGTGAGGAGCAGCCAGTAAAGATTCTGGATCAGAGAGATAAGGTTCTACCCAACAAGATAACCCATCTTGTAAAAGTGTTTTGGAGGAACCATAAGTTTGAGGAAGCAACATGGGAACTGGAGGAATCAATGAAGGAAAAGTACCCACATCTATTTTTGGCTTAGAATGTAAAATGAAATTTTGAGGGAAAAATTTCTTAAGGGAGGAAGAATGTAACGACCCAATGTTTTTAATGGAAATTACCTTTTTATAAATATGCCATAAAATCACATAATAATGAACTACTAAGTGATAAGTGACCTTTAAACATAATTTTTTCACTTCTGTGTTTGGAATTTTGAAAATCTGACATACACGGTTGTGTTCAAGATGTTTTTTAGAGTCTAATAAAAAAATAATTTTTGGTGAATGGTAACCTACCCTAATGAATAGTAACATACCCTTATGAATAGTGATATACCCTAATGAATAGTAACCTTGACTATGGTGGTATAAAAATAATATTCAAGTTGGAAGTACGATATACCTATATTTTAGAATGAGTTAATGAATGTTTTAAAAATGGGTTTGATAATAATTTATTATTTTAATTAAATATTAAAATAATAATATTTAGAAAATTATTTTTGATAAATGGAATTTATTTTTGGATTATACATGTCGAAAAATGGTTAAGGTGAGTTTTTTGGATTTTTCTGAAATACTTGAATTTTTGATGAATAGTAGAATCCGATAATTCACAATAAATGAAAAATAATGGACTAATTGAGTCATCGATGATGTTTTGATGATGTAAGCCCAATTGGTTTGAATTCACATGACCAATTTACTATTATTGGTCATGGAATACTTACTATTCATTTTCTTGGGAATAAATAATAAATTAATTATTATTATATCATGAAATCCCTCCTCTTCTCCACTATAGAAACCCCCCTTCACTCCCTCTTCTCTCCACTCCTCTCAAGCTCCAAGCCTTCTCTAAATTCTACCCAAATCTCTCCCCAAGGTCCTCCCCCATGTCCAAAATCTCTCATCCTCCTCAAAATACCCAAACCTTCCCCCTTAAGAGGTTCTCAAAGGAGGAAGTCTCAAGAGGTAAATTCATCTTCCCAATTTTCTTTTTTTCTGTTAAGTTCTTTTCTTTTTGTTTCTTTCCTCACCGCCCTTCACCATAATAGTATGATAAATCTAGTAACATGAATGTACTGGAATGTATTCATTATAGTGGTATATTTCTTTATATTCTCTCCTTTCCCCACCCCTTTTTTTTTTGAAAGAAATGAAAGCACCGTTTGAGATGTACTAATTTAGCACATTCACGGACAACGATTTATCAATTTATATTTTTATTTTTAATTCTGGTCATGAAACCATTTGTGTCATGGTTGAACCAGATTATTATATATGTAATATTCCCTATTTTTGGTTCTGTAATCTTTTGGTACAAATGGAATTAAGTCATAATGAAAAACACATTCTTTGTAATCAAATCCTCCGATTAACAAGAACGATTATCACTAAGGTTATATATATAATAATTAGACTTAACTCTAAGTAAACTAATTAAAATTAAAACCATATAATCTCCTGGATATTAACTAAAGAATATAACTTCAATTCTGGACAACCACTTTCTTCTTGAATATAATCCAAACTTGAATATAAGTGAATCGATCTTTTAAAGCCAAGTAAACAAACGAGCCCGAATAATGAAATTGAACCTTATAACTAATCAAAAAGGATTTGAATGAACTAAAAAGGGTTATAATAAATAAAATACATATAGATTTGGTTCTGGAATTTTGAATTAACAGTCAAATTTTTTTTATTCAGGTCATTAATAACAAGTGGAGAACACCAACAGATATAAGGTAAAGGATCCTCCCCTTTTTACTCTTAATCAAGATTGTTCTCTATACTATGACTTTTTGTGTAATAAAAAGTGATGGGGTACATTTATACACCTTACCCATACTTTACTAATGTTTTACAAGTGATTATAAACCCCTTATCTCTCTCATAAATCCCACTAATTTACACCCGATACCATGCCAATAAACCATGATGGATTTTACGCGAACATCCTTTATTCCTTCGGGTTGTTCTATATTTCTTTTTACCAAAATATATTTGTCTTTTATTTTTATGTAGAACTTAAAAATTATGTTTATATGATCCAAACTCATTTTCCAAGATCCATCTATCATTCTCTTTCGGGGATATACATGCTTTTAAGTGAATCTCTCTTCGATACTTCCCAATAAGCACACTCATTTTAATGGAACTTCCCGAACTTTTACCGAATTTAAAGTGCACTCTATCTTATGTTTTAAGACATCATAATCTTTTTAAATTCTGTAATTTTATTATTAAAACATTCTTGGTTCAATTCTGGTTTTATATAAAACAATGTCTTCTTTACTATTTTAAAAGCGCTATAGTATTTTCCTTAAAACCGCCAAAATATGTTTTAATGCTAATGTTTCTATAATACTTTTCTCATATGTTGTCACTTATGTTTGACACCACTTACCATGTTATATGCCTATTTTATCCTATGAATGCCCATGTATTATATAATTCTTTCCTTACATGGACACTTTCATGTTACACCCATTGGTTATGATTCATGTCATGATTGTGGTACCCAATTCTTTGCATGGGTACCCTTATGTTTGTGTATGGTTGATTATGTATGATTGTATATGTGGTAAGAATATTTATGTGGAAATAATATTCATTAAAATGTTCAGATGGGTGCGCCCAGATAGTGCTCCAATTCATTAGGTAAGGATAAGTCTCATGAGATGCGATGTGAAACGGGATTGGCGGTTAGCCTTGACCCGTACTAAAATGGGAAACGAGATTGGAGGTTAGCCTTGACCCGTACTAAAGATATGATTTATGATTCTGCCACATTTATATGATTCCATGTTTATATGATACCATGCTTATATTAAATGATTTTATAAGTTTCATGCTTTGATATCATTATTTCATGCTTCCTAACTCATGTGCTTGAGATGTATCCTTATGTTCATTCCCTTACTGGGATTTTTAGGCTCATCCCTTTGTTCATGTGTTCCCCAGGGTACCCTATGCGGATGTAAGGGTTCAAAAGAAGTTAGGATCTATTTATCAAGATTAAATAAAGAAGTTTTTTTTCGCCTATGTTTTATGTTATATGTACCTAGTCTTCCAAGACACTAGACTTATCGATCCTTGGCTTGTACTCTGATGATTAATTTTGCTTAAAATCATGAAATGTTTTATGTAAATGGATCAGATCGCTATACGAGAGACCAAGGGCGCAGGTCGGTCGACTTTTCCGGTCAGCGAGCAGCGGGAGACCGGGTCTTCGTGGCCCCGGGTGCGGACTGGGACCCGCGAAACGCAGGTCCTGTGAAAAAAAAAGCCGGACCGGCCTAAGCTGATCTGAGTGAGGTAGTGCGTCCCACACGGTGAACCGCAGGCTGGATTGGACTGGTCGGTTCGGGCGGCTGAGCCTCGGACCACCGGTTTAGGGAGAGGGTGGGCCGGCCAAAATCGGCCCGACCCACCTCCATTAGTACTAAAACGCCTCCTTTTTTCAAACCGAGTGTCGAATTCACGTGTTGTCTGAGGCGACGCGATCCTCGGATTGAGATAGAAGTTTTGAGATAGTCTCGGGGATTTTTAATTCTCGAGACGGGGTCTTGGTGGCATGACACTCCAGTTAAATGTTATTTAGCGCCTCTCCGAGATTCTTGTTTCAGATGGCGCGAGCACATCCGGAGTCTGTTTTAGGCGTCGTTAGCGGCGTTGTGACCCTGGAGTTGAGACGAAGTTGACCAGGATGGTTTTAGGAATTGAAGTTGAAGTTGAGGTGTGGGACCATGAGCTGTCATTCAAGCTGTGTGTAGCGTTTTTGCGACTTTTTCACCAGACGTCCGTTCGGGGCATATGAATAGTCGATTTGGCATGTTTTTCTGAGAGCATCACGATGGAAAAGTTCGCCCGACATTTTTCAGGACCGAGTTGTGGGCCCCAGGAGATACTGTATGGGTATAAAGCGGTGTTGAAAAACTTTTTTGTCGGGAGTCCGTTTCCAACGAGTAATTAGTCTATCTCGTGTGTTTTTTCGCAAGGATTACAATGGTGTAATCTGTTTGGGTGTGTGGATCCTCTTTGTAGATCTCATTAAATGTGGAAACATTAAAGTGCGTTGGTCAGAGGTTCCATTGATGCACTCCGAACTAACATACGGTAACGATGTTAGTGACACCCAGTAATGGTACGGGCAGTGCAGAGTTATCAGACCAGTTACGGGTTTACCCTCTAGTAGGGCTAGGTAGTGGGTTACCCACCGACGTATCAGGGTTTACCCTCCAGTGAGACTAGGCAGTGGGTTACCCGTTGACCTTAGGTTTTACCCTCCAGTGAGGTTGGGCAGTGGGTTACCCGTTGACCTTAGGGTTTACCCTCCAGCGGGGCTGGGCAGTGGGTTACCCGACGACCTCTTAGGGTTTACCCTCCAGCTGGGCTGGGTAGTGGGTTACTCAGAGACTTCTTTTAGACTCATCCCTTTCTATGAGGCTAGTCAGTGACTTTTCTCCATGATTACCAGAGCAGGACCCTTAGTTGTACGGCTTAGTGATGAGACAGCTTTGACGTGTGGGATTGTTGGGCATCAGTGATGGATATCCTTAGAACTGTTGGCAAATTTTACTGGGCTGAGCTTGGAGATAGAGATCCCCTTACACACTTTTTCGGGTTTCTTGTTGAGCACACACACATATATATATATATACCCTAATTTTTTCTCACTCCTTGGGTTCAGTTACTCTTCTTCTAGGAGGGGCAAAGATGCGTGGGGTATGCCACATGGTTTCCGTGTCTAGCTCCTCTTGGGTTGGACGAGTCTACTTCCCTCTTTTGTTGGGTTGAGCTGCACTCTCTATTTTTTACTCTTACATTGTTATTTGTTTTGTCTACTACTCCCCATTTTAGTACCTCCTTTGTTGCTCCCTCGAGCTTTTGGGGCATCCTATTGAATATCTTTATACTCACCCCTTCTTGAGATTTTCCCGCACCTGGTGTGCCCTTGCAGACGACGGACAGGTCGATCGAGACTACAGAGGAGCACAGAGGACACAAGAGCTTGGATTGTGTTCAGTGGTCATAGTAGGACTTTCAGGTGTGAGACTCACCAGCTGTTTACTTTTGTTTACCTGTTGTTGGGTTGTGGCACCTTTCGAATTGGGCACATGTTTTTCCCTTTTTCTGTTCAGTTATCTTGTCAGTACTTTTCAGCACTTTACTTGTTCTATTTAGAAGTTGATGCATAAATTTGGTTGGTTTATAGTTGATTGTACTTTGGGTTCCTTGTTACTAAGCACATCTGCATTGAGTGGGTTGTGTGTGTGTGTGTGTATAGTAGGCATGAACACCGAGATGCTTAGTAGGTATGCCAAGAATAAACTACTGAATCCAACGGTTCTCTTTTCCGAAACTGTCCACTGACACAAGTTTGAAATACAAATATAAAATTAGGTTTTTCACATTTTAAAACATGAAACATATTGTTCTCATTTAAAAAACCAAAAAACGCTACACAAAATTTCCAAAATCATTTTCCATTTTAAAAATGAAATCCAAAATAGGAAATACCAAAACTATTCTAGAGTAAAGAAAGTAAAAGTGCAACTGAAAATAAACCAGTGCAACAAAAAGTAAACAAGAAATGTAAGTAAATCAGTAACCATGGGTGATCCTAAACATCCCTAGAAGACCCCTGGACGTACTCGGTTTCAGAACCACCTATTGGTGTATGGTGAAGCTCATAAGTCTATAACCAACTGGTCGCCCTAACTGACCAATCCAGTGGCAAAGCCCACCTAGCCTAACAAAAAATCCAGGGGGTACCAACCCATATAATTGGGGTTGGTCAGAAACCATCACTCAATCATCTAAAAGACACCTAGGAACCCATGGTGGTTATAATAATGTTGTTTAAGTAGCAAGTCCCTCACACACATGACTCATCTCACCACACTTGCCTACCCCAAACACAGACGCTTCCTATGCATTCGACCATAAAGGGTTACCCTAGATAGGAGCGCTCCATATACATATATATATTCATACATGTCAAACATACAAAGTGCCAACCGTGCCAGCACATAATTTGGTAATCAAAACCACTTTAATAAACCCTTGGAGTTTTAAATCAGGCCTCTAATTTTACATAATCAAATGCCTTTATGAAAACATTGCACAAGCTCTTCCAAAACAACTCTAAACACCACTTTTGTATTTAAAAAGCCAAACGGCCCCTTAGGTTCCAAGTTTCAAAGCATTACAATAAAAGTCTTCAGTGACACTACGTTCAATTTTTTTAAAAAAATAAACCAAGCGTTTCCTTACACCACACACTCAAAAAAAATATACACTAAAAGACAAACGGGCATATACTCATGGATTTCTTTTCAAACCAATTTAAAGAACCGTACAAAGAGTCCCACTTCATTTAGAAAACAAGAACCACTTATAAAACCAAGTATTTGAGAAAAATTACAACTCAAAGAGACATGAAATCATTTCTTTAAAAGCACTAAGTTCCATAAAATTTTTCTACCAGCAAACACCACTCAAAACTTCCAACAATACCATTTTCAGATAAATTCAATTAGTCCCAACCGAGTTGGCAAGGTATAAACATGTGCATAATTAGAGGAACATCCAAAAATCCATTTTTGATCAAATATTTCAATAGGAAAACACTTCCATAAGTTAAATACAAACAAAATAGAGGTGCGAAACATAATCTAAGATTTAATTAAAAAAATACAAACATTAAATGGATTAAAACCTAGAGCAAGGGAATGAAAAAACTTACACATAACCAGGGAACTATTTCAAGGATATTTGTAACACTTTTAACCATCAAAGAAACACTTAAATGGATAAACTATCATAATTATAGGGGTGTGAATAACATTTATAAATTAAATGAAACCATGAAAGTGCCTATGGAAAACTTCAGAAAGAGAGAAGGGATGGAAACGCCTACCTCAAGAGTAGGACCCAACCAATGTTTTCTAACTCAAGCAATAGCTCGCTCACTACTCGCACCTAGAAACTATCACCACACCCTAATGACATTCGGAAAAACAAGTCAGTGTGGTGAAGAACAAATCACAACCAACTAAAACTAGGGACCTTCAAACATCATAAAAAATAGACGGGAAAAGCATAGGGATGCAAATTAAATTTTAAAAATTATCAAAATAATATTTGACACTTAAACAAGAATATAATAATAGATGCATGTTGACATAAACTAGGAACCGAATCAAAAAATATTTTTTAACCAATTATAAAAATTTCAGAACTCTATAGTAAGATAATTAGGTGCATAAAAAATCTATGAAACAAGTTTTAAAACTAAAAGATAGAGCGCAAACATTATCAGAGTGCTCTAGAAATAAAATATGCAAATTCACCTACCTAGGAGGTGCGTGAATACAAAAGTGCATTGATGGAAGGAAGAATATCACTCGGCATACTAAACGCATACCCTAGATACTGAGAAAAACGCACAAAAATGAACCGCGATATTAGAGTGATGATAGATTTGAGAAGAACACCAAAAATAAAAATAGAAATATACCGAAGGAGGAGAACACCGGAAAATGAGGTCGCGAAAGGAGGGGCCACACAAGGAGGGGCCACACAAGGAGGGGCCGATGGACAGGGCTAGGGCATCAGACAACGGTGGTGTGGGGGGAGGGTGACAGGGACCCGTTGGTGTGTGGGGCCAGTTGTGCGGAGGATGCAGCTGGAGTAAGGAGCCGGTGAAGCTGGAGGTGCGGGAGGGCGTGAAAGATTGAGGGCAGGATGAGGTCGGTAGGGACCTGTAGGGGAGGGCGAGCAGACAAGGGTAGAGGCCGAAGCTAGAAAGGGAGGCGGGGTCGACGATGGTGGCTTGCCGGTGTGCAGCGTGCAGGAGGAGACCGGTCGGGGGGGTGGGAGGGGTCAGACGCAGGTACTGGCGTGGATGCTCGACACACATGAGGGGGAGTTGTGGAGGCTAGGGGTTGAGCGTGTAGGGGAAAGGGATGGGGTGGCGCTACCAGAGAATAAAAATGCTGGGGATGGAGGCCTCTGGGAAGGGGGTGGTGGCGTTACACATGTCGAACAGGGAGGGCAAGGGCCTGGACAAGAGAGGGGCTCTCGGCACGGAAACAAGAAGGATAAAGGGGGGGTAGCTAGCGTAGGTCACGGGAAAAAAATGGGGGGGTGCAGGAAAGGGTAGTTCTATGGTTTAGAATAATAATAATAATAATGATAATGATAATAATAATAATAAAACTAATAAATATTAATAAAACAAATGATAATTATTATCATTTCTTATCCATTTTATTTTGAGTAATAATAATAATAATATCAATGTTACAATAATAGTATTAGTAATAATATTAATAGAAAAATGATATTAAAAAATATTTATAACAACAAAGGAAATTAATAAAAAACTTAATGATAATTAAGGTGATAATTTTTTTACGTTTCATTAATAATTATATTTATAACAATTTAATAATAATAGTATTATTACTAGATTAAATAATAATAAAATTACCATTTGTGTGAACATATTCTCATTATTATAATTTAAACATTAACCTTGTTTTACTGATATAAAGTTTTATTTAACTTTTTTTTCAATTAACTTCATTTATTTAGTTAATTTATTATTTCTTTGAAGTTTCGCGCCACTGTGCATTCACCAAGACCAAAATCCCGGTCGCCGCTAATGGTGCGGTGATCGTACACCGGCCCAAGACTCACCAAAAACATCAAACTTCGAAAATTTTGAACTGGGACCCAACTAAACCTCATCCAAATTACACAAGACCAAGTAAAGAATAAAAATAAAATAAAATAAATAGGCATCCGAGGTTGGGGTGTGACATGCAAAGCCGACATGCATTGTTTCCATCCTTGTAAAGACAGAACATATTTTACCATGGGGTTTGAGTGAGTTCAATGTTTCATATCACTATTTTAGGATTTTCATTGGAAGGTGAAATGATGAATTTGAGGCTCCTCTCAAACATGAAATTAGAGATGTTTCAAAAAAATATCACGAGGAGGGGATCAGTTTCTAAATCCTCACCAAAGAAAGGAGTCACATGGGTTGGTTTGACATAAAAATACCCCAAAATCACTGGGAATAACTACATAGACCTAAAAAAATCATTATTATAAAATAAATCTAACTGATTGAACCTAGAATGGTAGAAATCATTGAAACAAACAAAACACCCAATGAGGTATAAACTGACGATACATGAAAAACAACGTGTGAAATTAAAATTTGAGGGGATAGGTATGTAATTACTATCAAAAGGAGTTATCTATAAAAAATAAACTTTAATATATCCATTAATGAACGATAACCACTCCTTGTAAGGGAAGAGAGAGAGAGAGAGAGAGAGAGGAAGATGTACAGTTGTGTTGGGGAAGTATAATGAATAATTTAAGATTTATTTATATTTCATAATTCAATGTAAAACCAAAAAATAAAAATAATTAATTAAAGCATGGCCAAAATGGTCATGGTGCAACACCCATACTGAGGCTACAAAAGCAACATGTCCCAAATGATCTTGAAACAATGTGCATGTCTAGTACAGAACATGAGGGAGATGGTGAATGTTATAGAAACCAACCCATTATCCAAGTATTCATCCAGTGTTGGATTTTATTTGTTTTAAAACAACATGGATTATATTAGGTATTTATTTCAAAATTTGGTCCACTAAAACAAATGGAAATAGAAAATATAATTAACCATATTATCATTATGTCTATGAAAAATCATAATTAATCACCAAAACTATTGTTATTTGTCCAAAAATTATCATGGACATAGGGTGGGGAGAGACTAACTACTTTTAATATGTGTGGTATGCCATTGAATCCTTGATCTCTAGTTCCTCTATTGTACCATAAAAATCATATATATCATCAATCATGGTTACAAAACATCATTTTTTAGTTATCGACTTTCAGAATTTTCTATATTGTGGATCAAAAGGAATGGAAAAACCCCACATAAGGTTTTATATTAGCACACTTCTAAGAAAATAAATTTTTTCCGAATCGAGTTCCACCCACCACCTATACATAACAATATAGATGAAGAATATCACCTTTTAAAGAGTTGTGTGAGAAAATTGAAAATTTAATGTGGGAGTCCTGCATACTTTTCTATGTTACCAAGCTATTTTTGGTGAATGGATTTCACCATGTTAAAGTTTAGATTTGAAATCCTTAGAATGTTTCTAGTAATCCTTGTTGAACCACCTTTCTTTGAACTTGGATGTAGACTAGTGTAATGGATAATCCAAGGCATGTTCCACCAGTCTCTTCATGGAACGTGGGGGGATCATCTCCTTGATGCTGGTGAGATGTGTAGTGGCGAAGGGATTCACCTCGTCCAGTAACCACTAACCTTACCACCCTAGGAAAGAATCCTCGTACAGGCTCAACACTCCCCAAACTTCCTTCACCACCTCAGCCCTGAAACCACCATTGTCATCTTAGAACCCTTCAAATACATCTGTTTACAAAAAAATTAATCAACAAGATGGTGAAGGACTAAAAATTGTTTGTAATGGGGATCGTGTAATACTGTACATACCACTAGGAATGAATATGTGGTTTTGGTGAAGGATCCTGAAGTGAAGGGCCATGGAATGTAGGTTTTAGATCCACCATGCATTGTTTCCATCCTTGTAAAGCGGGAACCTGGCCTCTTTCATATCTAACTCGAACTGATACTTGATTCCAAGCCGGTGGAGCGTATTGATGAGCCCAATCCTAGCCAAGGGATTCATAGTCCCTCCCATGATCATAGACCTCACCAACACCTTCAGCCCCTTCACCTCCCTCACACGCCTTTCCTCTGGAGAATTATGGTGGGATATGAGTTTCTGAAGAAATTGGTAGTCCTAGGTTGTGGGTTTTTATACATAGGTGGGTGAAGAAGGGGTAGGAAGTGATGATATCCATGGAAAATGGTTTGTAGGGAGGATAAGGTGATTCAGTGAAGAAATGAGTGAGTTTAATGGGTGAAGTTGTTGGGTAGATTCCCTTTCGATGTCATATTTATAGGCCTTGGGGGAGGTGGCTGTGAGTTGATGGGTGTCTTCACACATCATTCTCCCAAACCCATCAACTGGTCAGGAGATTCAAAGTTTTCCTTCAATTATATGATTGTCGACGTTAGATCACCTAAAAAATGAGTTTTTTTAATACTTTTATTTTTTGGGGTTCAGGTTTAAACATTTTTGGGGGATCGGTATGTCAAACCAACCCACATGAGTCCTTTCTCTGGTGAGGATTTAGAAACCGATCCCCTCCCTATGATATTTTTTTGAAACTTCTCAAATTTTCTATTTAAGAGGAGCCTCAAATTCATCATTGTGCCTTCCAATGAAAATCATAAAATACTGATATGGAACATTGAAAACATGATGAAAATATTAAAACATGGGCTTATAATTTAAAGGTTTTTTTATTATTAGGTGCTTTGATAGTACTGCACCTGGATTATGGAATGTGATCAGTTTTAATTGTAAGCAAAAGTTAATTAAACAATTCATAAAATTCTTTTAGTAATATCTACAAATCATTATCATAATTCTATGGAATACTTCATTTTAAAAAACTAAAATTCAAAACAAAATGCACCCAAATAAAAAAAATCAACTGTATTATGTGTTACAAGTTTAAAATTGAGGAAAAATAGTATACACATATATGGAAGGTCGAATTTGGAGCCGAGATGTGTAACTATAGTAGTTGGAAGATAGATCGGGAACTCGAAGCTCCTGTAAGGGAAGGATTGGGAATTCATTGAAGAACCCCCTACTGCACTCATTCTTAATGTCTTTAAATGATATAACTAGATAAAAAAACTGTATGCTTGCAATTTGATTCCTAGAAATCAGATGACTAATTAGAGGAAATAATATGAGTTATTAGGGGAGGAAAATAAATTAGAACATATTGAAAGATTAAGGGAAATATAAATATAAAAGAAAAATTATCCTAAAATTGAAATAAATGTTATATCATTGGTAAAATCCATGTACCATGGGTAATTTTCAGTTTGATAATGACTAACTACAATTCACATTTGATACTTTAAAAGAAGATAAAAATTAAGAGAAGCATTAAAATAAATAAGGAAAATGCATACCATTAGTATCCAAATAGAATTATTCATTAATGGAGAAGTAGGAAAATCACTACCTCTTTTATGACATACTAATACCTCATAATTTCAAAATCCCTACAGTAAGAAATAATTATAAATTTCATTGATTAATGAATTCCCAAATGTGCTTGGTATTTCAAAACTAAAAAGGAATAAATGAATCATACATTTAAAATTACTCATCATTGTGGGTTCCAATATATAACATTTTTTTTCAATATACAAAAGAAGTAATGAACATTATAAAACAAAAAAAATGTGAATAGTTGTATGAAAAGAATCTATAAACAAACTCAAAATAAAAATTATACTAAAAAAATCTCTATATTTTCAGGAATAAAATGAATAATGACCCAACCCCTAATTATTTCCCCTTCAACCTTTTTATTATACACATAGGACCACTGAACCCTTAAATATTTCCCCTTTAACCATCTTTTTATTATAATCATAGGATTATTTAACCCTTAAAAAACATTCACCCCATCATCTATGACTCACCCCTATCTTTGTATCATTCATTGCTACAAATTCACACTAAGAAATAACTACCATTGCATATTTTTATAAACTATACACAGTTATAACAAAAAAATAATATCCCACTTAATCTCAAAATTTAACTCATAATACATATAGAAAAATGGACAGTAATACATGTGCTGAAATGTATTTTTTTATAAACTAATACAAATTAAAAATGAAATATAGGAAATAAAAAACCTACCTTATCACATTTCATTCCACACAAATTCGATCAATGAAATTCTATACAATTAAGTAGGATCTACTCATCATGGAGAGAAAAAAAAGGTATTTGGGAAAGAACCTGATGGAAACATTTCACTCCCCTAGAATAAATAATAATATATAAGAAAAAAACAGAAGGGGAAACAAATTCTAGAATACATATTAAATAATGAAAATGTAAAATATGAAAAAATAGATAGATAATATATGTAAGATTACATACCTAAATTGGTTTACTATCTTTCAGACCTTTTTTTCTTACTTGGAATTTTTGTAGAAATACACACTAAGAATGAACTACAATTGTATCTTTTTATAAACTATACACAATGATTACAAAAAAAAGCATTCCACTTAATCTCAAAATTGAACTCTTAATACATATAAAAAATGAATAGTAATACATATGCTATAATGTATTATTTATTTTTATAAACTACTAAAAATTAAAAATGAAAGATGGGAAATAAAAACCCTACCTTATTACCTTTCATTTCACACAAATTATATCAATAAAATTATATAAAATTTAGTAGGATCTACTCATCATAGAGATAAAACAAAAGTTTTAAGGAAAGACCCTCATGGAAATGTTTCACTCCTCCAGAAGAAATAATAATACAAAAGAAAACAATAGAAGGGAAAAAATGATAGACTACATATTAAATAAAGAAAATGTAAAAGATAAAAAATGAACAGATAATGTATAGAAGAGTCCAAACCTAAATTTTTTTATTGCCTTTCACCCCTTTTGTTCTTACTTGTAATTTTTTCATCCAAAATGATTTTTTTACTTCTTTAATTTCTTTCTCAATATATGAGGGAATATGTTTGGTGTGTAGCTATATGAAACCATAAATAATAACATCATAAAAATTAAATACGGTTTCAACTACAAATTTTATACTAATAAAAAGTTGAAGTTCTCAGTTTTAACTATTAGCTTATCCAGTATAATAATAAATGAATTATTTATAAATTAAGTTATTAAGGGTTGAAGTAGTTCCAAATTTTATGATCCTATAACATATCTAAACCATTATATTCATTTTAATTCTAAATATAAATCCCTTGGAAGGACCTTAATTTATAAACATAGAGGAGACTTCATTGAATTACTTAATCCTTTCATGTAATCAATAGATTCTATTTCATTAAATCATGCAAGGGAACTAACTAATAAGTATTGATATTAGTTAATACATAAAATTTAATTGACACAATGAATGTGTGGTCCTACTTGGAAACTTGGATCAGTAAGTTAATACATTAAATTTTTTAGAAGTATTATTCTCAATGATTTGCAATTTAATGTCAAATACAACATCATTGGAATACTTAGTGATAGGTTCACTAAAGTCATATTTAGTTAGCTTATATGGAGTTATAATAATAACATCAATGCATCCATAAATAAAATAGTGATCTATAAAAATTATACAGCTAGTTGTAAATTTAAAATTATAATTAGATGCAAAGGATAGATTCAAAATCATAAACAATTTAATGAACACAGTGAAAATTGTTTACATAAATTGTAATTCAATATAATAATGATGAAATAATAACTTCTTGAAGAATACCTAAATAATTAGTCACAACTAACATACACATAAATAACAGATTATGAGACACATAAATAGAATATTAGCAGACACATAAATAATAGATTATAGTAATTGAAAAAAAATAGATGATAAATAAAATATTAAGTTATTGAATTAAATAACTGATAATAAATAAATTATTAGCATATAATAAATAAAATATTAGCAGTAATTGAAATAAAAAATAACTATATTATTTAATGTAGGAAAAATAGATATTATATATTATAATGGACTGATTATTATAAGAATATTATAATTCCCAAATCATTTCATTGTAACTAAATATTAATAGTAAGGAAATTATAAAATATATTTTTTATTAATAAGATATGAAGAATCCATTAAAACATTTATTTAGGCAAAACAAAATTATCTATAAACATCTATGTAGACTTAACCAAACATTTATGTAAAAAATTATCATTGTAATTAAAATAATCATTTATAGGTAGATTATAATTCCCACATAATTTCATTATTATTGAAAATTATTAATAGGAAAATTATAAAACAGATGTTGTATTAATCAAATGTGAATAAAATACTGAAACATTGATACAGACTGAATCAGATTACCTATGAACAATGATGAAGTATAACCCATTGAATAAATCTTTCTTAATTTGATGATGAATTAAAAAAATCATAGAATAATAGGATCATAATTTAATTACTATAATTGGAGAACAACATATTTATCAATGTATAGGGAATTGGAGATCATAATTGGGAGATAATCTTTCAGTAGTTAGTTAAAATAGAGATATACCCTCTATAGCAGTGGTAGTATGATCCTACCACCATGATAGAGAAATAAGAATAATTGTTTACCTATAATATAATTACAGTACAAAATTATATATGATAATTGATCAATCATGGTGTAAAGGGAAAGAAAATATTTAATGGAAACTAATATACAATAGTTGTGATAGATTAAAAAAATGTAATTAGAGGTACTCAATAAAATAAAATGAATAGATCAAATTATAAAACATAAAGGGAACTGGTACATAGAATATGGAACTGGAATATTCTTGTAAAGATTTCTAAGGAATAATTAAAAAACCATAAAACTATAAACCCAGAATCTACCGATTCATGTAAAACGTTTTACAAGATGAATAGGATGACATCAATAAATAAGATGGTGTATTAGGATCTAGATTCACCTGTATCAGTCATAGAAGGAATCACTTCTAGGGGATAGATAATATTTCCTATTGTAGTGGCGGTCCTTGCATTGAATAAGAATAATAATAATATTAAAATGTTTGATATAAAGGGAAATGTTGTGGAAAAATTTGTACATGGGATATGTATATAAAAAAATATACATATAGGTAATAGAAATGATTAAATATTTAAACATAAACTCAAAGAGATTCAATATGTTAACAAAAAAATTGAAGTGGAAAAATGCATATGTGAAATTTGATAGAATGTACATTTAGTAACTATTTATAAAAGAATAATGAAACACACATATAGTACATATTTAGAAAAATTCCAAATCAAATAAGATGGTTGGAATATAAAATAAATTAAATCACCCTAGTTCACCAAAAACCATCTAAGTGCACCTCCATAACCAACATCTCCACAACATGAATTAAAAAACCAATAATATAAATTAAATCATCCATATACTATATCTTCACAACCCAAATTAAATCATCCATAAACACCTCCTCAACCTCCATATGAAAATATCAAATGGATTAAATATTCAAGAATTTAAAATAAAAATCAATTATTCTAACATAGGATGAACAATGGAGATATTCTAGAACACAAACCAATATTATATCACCCTAATAAATATTTTTGATGAAAGTAGAATAATTCTAAAGATACATGATGTCAATCAACATTAGTAAAATGTTTTAATAAACACTATAAATATTTTCAATTTAAATCAAGAAGCACTGACCATTGAATTTCATTTGTGAGACAATATTTCTAGAAAGAGGTACAAGAATGACCTTCCACTGCTTCTTATTCCACTTTGTCTCCCTTGATAAAAGTCATAATTCATATAGGCAAAAAACATCAAAATCTAACAAAAACATGGATTAAGACATTAAGCGTAGCTTACCAAAGGGGCATATACTTGAGGATATATGAAAAAACATGAACATGAATACATTAAATTACCTTAATTATGGGCTTATGATTTAGATTTTTCCTATAGTGTAGAGTCTAATATTAATAACATAGAGAATGGATCCACCCAAAAGAGATTTTGTCTTCATAATATTGACACTGAAAAAGAGTGATTGTATGTCCAAGAAGAACAAACCTAATGGAATAAAAAATAATATAATCTCTGATGGTTTCATGGGTCTGTTTTGGTGGAGAGGACATGTAGGAATAACACTTCGAAACATTAAATCTATGAATGAGAGCTCATATGTGTGAGAAGAATAATCTTCAAAGATGTCGGAAGAAGAAAAGAACCTAGTGTTTCACAGGTGTGAGTCAAAGGAGAAGAAAAATATTGATTTTGATAATATATTATCTAACCATCATGTAGAGATACATATAGATTGAAAGTCATGTTTTGGATGTAGAATAAGGAATGGGGAGTTGGGAATGATGAAACCGTGTGGTGGATGGTGGAATCGGGACAATATTGTAGGATAAGGAGAGGTAAAGGAGTAGGCGTAGATTGAGGTCAAGGAGGATACCAAGGTGGAGTCAGAGCCAGAGTCATAGGTGGCAGAGGATACAAGGTAGAGGTGAAATTATTGGTGGATTCGGAGCCATAGGCAGAGTCAGAGTTAGAGGTGTAGGCGGAGGGAGATGAGTTTGGAGGAGGAGAAATCACAGAGAGAAGACTAGAACATTATTGAGGATGAGAGAGAGGCTGATGGAGTTAGAATTTTTGGATAGAATAGTACATCAAGAAAATTCATATGGTGTCGACACATGTACTGAAAATGAACAGTCTTTAGTATATATAATAGATACTATTTTTATGTAAAATTGTCATTTATTTTGATAAATTTATTTATTTAAAAGTATAATTATTATTTTAATTTGATTTAATGGTAAAATAAGTATTTTTTACTTATATTTAATTTAATTAACTACATTTAAATCATTATTATACCAGATTTAAATACAAGTTTATTTTTAGGATTTAAAACACATTTTTCTAAAAACTATTTTAAAATGCATAATGTTTCTCCATTATAATTAGTTAAAATAACCCCTAATGAAAAATTATCTAAATTAAATATATATATTTATACATATATATATATATATTTATGAATTAAAATTCATATAATGTATATTACTATTCATATATTTAAATTAAAATCATCTTTTCTGTAAGAAATGTATTTTTCAGAAAATGGATTTCCATCACGCGTGTGGATATTATATTAAATTAAACTCTTCCACCTATGTAAATTGATTTTGATAAAATGTATTATATATTTTTAATCATCATAATTAATATTAGTTAATAGGTTCAACTTAAATTTTTGAACAATCTGAATAGTAATTTTAGTAAATATTAATTACCATGGTAAAAGAAAAATAGGTTAATTAAGGGTAAAAAATAATATAAAAAATACTAGAAACAAAGTAACCATAATATAATGATTTTTATATTTTATTTTCATTGAAATGGTTATTATGTTTATTCCTTACTTAATTTAATTTATAAATGATTAAGTAATCAATTAGATAAAAATTATATTTTGATACGATAAAACACAAATTGTATTTTTATGTAATATGAAATTTCAATTAAAAATTATTTTTTATGAATTAATTTATTTTTAAAATAGATAATTTTTTTATTAAAATATTATTATTAAATATGTTTTATTAATTAAAAATGGTCATATAATTTTTATGAATTCAAATGTAATTTTTATAAGGGTTCTAAAACTATTATTGTAAAAAAACCTAGCATATCTCAATAAATATTGATTATTATTTTAAAGGAGAAAATGAAAATATTTATAAAATTATTTAGATAAAATGAATGTTATTTTTTGGAATCATAATGTAGAAATTTTCCAATGGTAATTTTTTCATAATTTTCTGAGATAATGGAATTTTTAATTAAAAATTAAATACTGTATAAATATATGGTGTTTATAATGACATCATAATGACCCAAAAATGATGTAATAAATACTATAATGGGTATCCAATACCAAATTTGTTTTTTAAATTTAAAATAATTTAATATTATATTTATTTGAGTAATTTTATAAACCCTTTATGAATCCTCTAAAACCATTAATATATTTTAAGGTTTCAAAATCATTTCTTTAAGAGTATAAATCACTCCAACATAAGAAAGGGTATTATTTTATTATTTTAGACTCTTGGAATTATAAAATAATAAAAAACACTACATTTTTATGAAACCATGAGAAAAAGCCATGGAAATGTTTGTGGTTTTGGTTATTTTATTATAGAGTCCAAAACCTAAGTGTGAGAAATATTAAAGAAATTCCCACTGTTTTCTGATATAAACCCACCCAATCACCCATTTCAAATCACTAAAAATACTTGGAGCATGTAATAAATCATAACTATACTCTATATATTCCTCTAAAGTTTCCCCAAGCTTCCAAGAATCTCCTCCCAATCATTTGGAGAGACACACTCAAGTAAAGGATTTCTCTATTCTCATTTCCATTCAAGCGCCTATTTTATGTTATACTACTTAGTTTCAACTTGTGGATGTTTGGATATATATTCATACATTCCCCTTAATATAAATTTTATTTAAGAATTATTATAAAATAATTTAAATCTCATTAATCCCTCCCATGAACGTTTATGTATACCCGTTACTATGCTGAAATTTAGTAAGGGATCCTCACCTTTTTGTCTTAATTCAAGTTTCTTTACTACCTTATGCCTTCTATTTCCAATTAATAATGTTTGGAAATAACTTTAAATGTACCTATTACAGACTATTAGATGTCAAAATGATGATATAACCCTTTAACCATCATCAACCCATTTTATAAATTTTCAAGTGACGTCATTATGCTGCCGAAATTTCACCACAATTTTCCATAACAAAACAATTATATAGTAAATACCATACCCATTTCCTATCAAGGGTGTTCAAATTTATATAATTATACTTATTTTATTGGATAATTACATGTATTTATTCCACACTCATTTATTGGGGAATAAAATATGATTATTTATGAATCCATGTTGTATGATCTATGTGGCACACTTAAGCATGAAAATGAAATGAATGCGACAGGTGTGCCTAGAATTATATAGTTCTCCAATACATTGGGTAATGTTTAGTCTCATGAGATATCATGTTGGGATAGAGAGTGAACCAAATTCATTTATGGGGCTTTGTCTGTCATGATGTCTCAGTAGTTATTCTTGACCTTTGTTTATGATGCAATGTTTTAAGTTGTTGCCACATTTCCCATGTTACCTTTATGATTATCATGCTATATCATGTATCATTTTTCATGTTTATTATTCTCACTCTTTTGTGACTATTGTCTAACATGTATTAATTTCATCATGTTATGGATTTTTTATTCCATTACTAGGATTTATATCTCACCCCTTTCTTATGCATGTCCCTAGGTTATCCCATGCAATGCTAAGTAAGAAGGAACATTATGATCAAGTTAAATTAGTTTTCAATAAAGATGTTGTATTCCCTATTTTAATTTGTTATGTGATGTACTTAATTCACAAATACAATAGTATTCTGGATCTTCTAGGTTGTTTTAAGTTTAATCTTATGTAATAAATCATGTATTAATATGAAATAAAGAGTGGATCTATTATAGTTGGTATCAAAGGAAACGTTTAGTAATTTTTGGGATTAAGATTAGAAAACTCTAGTGAAATACTTAGTGATAAGACTAAGTATAAGAAAACATTCCTAAATTTTGGTAAGTATATAGTAAGTGGCTTATCAAGAAAATACATACATGTCTAGATACTACAAGTGGATATGGATCTCACACAGATGTGCATAGGGGGAATACCCAAAAACACCATGTTGAGATTGAATCAACCAGGAAATGGTTCATGAAAATGGTCCTTACTGTGCACCTGGTTTGAAACTCATGGGGGATATGCTTTGGTAAATTCATAATCTCATTACGAACCATTATTAAGGGAACAAAAAAATGCTCATAAGAGTATATGTTTGGAAATAGATCATGGATAACATATATTAAGGCCCATAAATTCATAAGATAAGAAAATACATGTAATTTATATGTTATCCCTTTAATGTTGTTGGATTCCCATTTATGTCTTTAGTAGTTTAAAATTACTCATACCTTATTTTCCCTTTATTCTAGTCAGTGGATAGAAAAAGGAAGAATCAAGTTCAAGTTTAAATTGCAAGGATGAAATTTATTAAAGGGGAAATAATGTAATACTATGAGTTTTTAAAATAGAAAAATATGTTCAATGGCGTATGTGATATGCAACATCGAACCCAAACAAAAAATGATTGTCTAAATATGACCATTTTAAAATTTTTATTAAATTGGCGTACATGATTAGGATTAAATATTTTTTTGAAATATATATATGTATATATATATATGTATGTCCTAAAAATATTGATAATTTCTTAGTAAATAATCAATCAATGTTTTCTAATGTCTTTTTATTCTTCAAAATATGTTTTCTTCTAAAAATTATTTTTATTTCTTTTTATAAAAAATATTATAATTATTTTATAGAAAATTTATAAAATTTATTTGATAAAATAAACTCCATTTTTATATCATCATATCAATATTAAATTAGGTTTAAAGTTTGGGATTTTTCTGAAAATATAGATTTTTTAGTGAATAGTGAATAATACCATTTTTATGTAAAATTGTAATTTCTTTTGATAAATTAATGTATTTAAAAGTATAATTATTATTTTAATTTTATTTATTGGTAAAATTATTAATTTTTACTTATATTTAATTCAATTAACTACATTTATGTCATTATTATACTAGATTGAAATACAATATTTTTTTTAGGATTTAAATTGCATTTTTCAGAAAACTATTTTAAAATGCATAATGTTTCTCCATTATAATTAATTAAAATAACCCCTAATGAAAAATTATCTAAATAAAACTTTTAGATTATATATCTGTATTTATGGATTGAAATTCATATAAGGAACCTTACTATTCATTTTTTTAAAGTAAAATCATCTTTTCCTTAAAAAGGTGTTTTTTTTGGAAAACCGCTTTCCATCATGCTTGTGGGTTTTATATTAAATTAAACTCTTCCAACTCATTGAATTAATTTTGATATAATTTATTCCATATTTGGAATCATAATAATTAATATTAGTTGATAGGGTGAATTTAATTTTTAAACATTCTAAATAGTAACTGTAGTAAATACTAATTACCTTGGTAAAAGGAAAATAAGTTAATTAAGGATAAAAATTAATATAACAAGTACTAGAAATACTGTAACCATAATATAATTAATTTTATACTTATTTTTTATTGAAATGGTGATTATATTTGTTATTTATTGTATTTTCTTTATAAATGATTAAGTAATCAATTTGATAAAAATTATATTTTGATACGATAAAACACAAATTATATTTTTAAGTAATATGCAATTTCAATCAAGAAATTATTTTTTATGAATTAATTTATTTTTTAAATAGATAATTTTTTTAATAAAATATTATGATTAAATATTTTTAATTAATTAAATTTGATCATATAATTTTTTTGAATTCAAATGTAGTTTTTATAAGGGTTTAAAAACTATTATTGTCAAAAAAACCATCATTTCTCAATAAATATCAACTATTATTTTAAAACTGAAAATTAAAAAAATTTATAAAATTATTTAGATAAAATGGAAATTATTTTTGAAATCACAACACCGATATTATACAATAGTGAATTTTTCATAATTTTCTAGAGACAGACAAATTTTCGGGTAAAAATTATATACCGTATAAATATACGGTGTGGATTATGACATCATAATGACCAAAAATGATGTAACAAATACTTTAATTGGTATTAAAGAAAACATAGATGTTTTCCATTTAAAATTATTCAATATTAATATTATTTGATTAATTTTATAAAGCCTTTATGAATCCTTCAAAAACATTATTATATTTTAAGGTTTTACAATCATTTCTTTAAGAGTATGACTCACAACCACATAACAAAGGGTATTATTTTATTAAGTTCAGAAATTTTACTTATAAAATATTTAAAAACACTCCAATTTAGTACAAACAATGATAAAAAACCAAGGTAAGGTTTGTGGTTTTGGTTATTTTATTTTATAGAGTCCAAAACCTAAGTTTGAGAAACATTACAGAAATCCCCACTCTTTTCCTATATAAACCAACCCAATCACCCATTTATTTTTACTAAAAAAACTTTTATAACGTCCTTACACTTCCCTCCCATCTCTAGAGTCCTCCCAAGGTTCCCCCAAGCTCTTAATAATCTCTTCCTAATCATTTGGAGACGCACTCTCAAGTAATGGATTTCTCTCTTCTCATTTCCATTCAAGCACCTATCTTATGTTATGCTTATTAGTTTCAACTTGTGGATTTTTGGGTATGTCTTACTAAATTACCCTTACTTTCCATTTTATTTAAAAATTATGATATCACCCTTTCACTCTCATTTATCCCTCCCATGAGACTTTATGTACACCTGTTACCATATCGAAATTTAGTAAGGGATCATCACATTCTTTTCTTTATTCAAGTTTTTTTTATTATCCTATAAATTATATTTCCAATTCATAATATTAGGACATGAATTTTCATGTCCCTATTACTTATAATTTTATTTCAAAATTTTGAGAGACCCATTTATCTCTCATAAACTCATTTTATAAATTTTCAACTAATGTCATCATACAGCTGAAATTTCACCGCGATTTTCCATGACAATACCATTGTGTGGTGAATACCATAAAAATTTACTATAAAGGGTGTTATAATTTATACACTTATACTTATTTGATATGGAATTACATGCATTTATTCCCCACTCCTTGATCATGGTATAAAATATGACGATGTATGCATCCATGTTGTATGATATATGTGGAACACTTAAGCGTGAGAATGAAATGAATATAAAGGGTTTTCCTGGAACTATATATAGCGCTCTAATGAATTGGGTAATGTTTAGTATCATGATATGCCTTGTTGGGATAAGAAGTGAACCTGATTCCTTTATGCGACTTTTCTCATCATGATGTCTTGGCAGTTATCCTTGACCTATGTTTATAGTACAATGTTTTATGTTGTTTCCACATTTCTAATGTTGGATTTATGATTATCATGATATATCATCCCTCGTTCATGTTTATTATTCCCACTCCTTTATTCCTATTTTATAACATGTATTAATTTAATCATGTTATTCCTTGTTTATTCCCTTAATGGTATTTATAGCTCACCCCTTTATTATGTATGTCCCTAGGTTATCCCATGCAGTGTTAAGTATGAAGGAATATTATAATCATGTTAAATATGATTTCACTAAAGATAATGAATTCCCTATTTTAAGTTGTTATGTAATGTACCTAATTCTCAATGAAAATAGACTTCTCAATCTTTCGGGTTGTATTAAGTGTAATATTATATAATAAATCATATATTAATGTGAAATAAAGAGTAGGGTTGTTATATCCTCTGTGATACACACTTGTTAACCTCCCAAAATTCATGGAAAAAGCTTCTAGTCATTGATTCAGTCCCTCCGATATCCAGAAATTAGATCCAGATCTCCCGTGGTGGTCTGCCACACATCCCTCACACCTCCCATGTCACTTACATTGATACTTAAAATCCTAGATCCATGAATATATCAATCTAACCCTCATTCCTCTCTAATTCATACTCAAAACACTAATATGGTCTTTTTTACACATCCAATGTGATATGGGGGTTTGATTATGCTTGTATCAACTCCAAAATTGTTGAATCATGACCCTATGGTCTAACAATTAAGAACACACAGAACATTTGGGGTAAAGACATAAGGAAAATGGTGAAATTGACAACAAACAAGCATTCATGACCAATGATCATAGAATCAGGTATTTTTAGGGGTGATTTCAAAGAATATAAGATAAATTTAAATCAGACATTTAATTTATCAAAAATGGTCTCATGTAAAGGATAGAAAAATCATATATCAAAATTAGATTAATAAAATCCATGATAAAAAATTTAATCAAGGTTGGAAACTACACATTACAAGACCTAACTCGATTTTTGATCAATCATTAGTGAATAAAACATTATATAGTGATGGGGAAGATCCTTTTCAATCGCTATTCTTCAATCCATCTTGATCTGATTATTATTCATCATCTGATTCCCATTCACCAATAAATAACGCTTTGAGTACCCTCTCAAAGCTCAAAATAATAGGGGGATAACCCTGTATAATTTTCATAACTGCTATTTAATGAGAAAATTTGGTTATGGGTATTAATTGAAATAATTAAAAAAATTAATTAATCAATCCACTAAATGTACCCACCCAATACTGCCTTATATGAAAGTTTTGTGTCAGTCAAATTTAGGTATCACTTTGGGTAAAAACCAACTTCCAAATTCAACCATGGTCTCATATTTCTGATCTGAGACATAATATAAGAGATATTTATTTATTTTTTAAAAATTACCTTTGGATGATATTAATATAATTAATATTTTTAAAATATCCATTATGGTCTCACTCGGTCTCGAAATCACACATTTTCTAAGTGCCTGACTCAGAAAATATTTATTAATATAAATAAAATGATTTCAAGGGATAAAAAGATTTTTTAAATTATTCCTCACTTCAATTATTTTTTTCCTCGACATATAGAAATGAAAAAAGGTGGGGAAACTGAGCCTGTGTTTGGATCTCCCTCTCCTAGGAGCTCTCTTGTATTTTCTCATTACACTACAACACATAAACCAAAGGAATGGTCCATCCTCATTGGATCCACTCCCGCCAAACCTTGATCTCTACCCAGTACTCTGTGAAGGTTGGTCCATCCTTAATGCGCAACTCACCCCTGTCAATAACATGTGTCATACATGTATCTCCTTAGTTGTGACACATGGAACACACCATGCTCCCACTTCAAAAATGTGGGAAATTATAGGTGGTAAAAAACTCACCAAACCAATGTAGGATCTCGAACAACCCGATAGACCTTGGGGATATCATGAATCTCTGCCTGAATCTCTATAATAATCATCATGGTGATATTATCTAGAAAACATGGTCTCCCATATCATGCTCCAAGGGCCTATGATGTTGATCATAATAAGATTTCTTCTTTCTATGGGATATCCTCATCTATTCATGGATAACCTAAACCTTTTCCATCATTTCTTGCACCATCAATGTCATAAAAAGAGATGCCTCAATGATATTCATCCAACATAAGGGTGACCTACAGGGTATCCTATATAGGTCCTTTAACGGTTCAATGAAAATAGTAAATTTATTATTATTATTATAAATAATCTATTCCATATGTAAGTGATCCTCCCATATATTGACAAAGTCTAGCATGAAATAACTAATCATATCCTCCAACACATGGATTGTGTGTTCAGTCAGCCTATCTTCCTGGGGGTGAAAATATGTAATCATCCTCTAATGGGTATGTAATGACTCTTTCAGGCCTTTACACAACAAAAACATTAACCACACATCTTGGTTGGTTATAATCATATAGAGGAAATCATGTAGTAAGAAAATATCATGCACATCAACTACCAAAAACTCTCCACTGAAATCTTCTGCTATATAGAAAGGTAGTGTTCTAACTTAGTAAGTCGTTCAACTATCACCTAGATTAAATCATGGGATCCTTCTATCCACATAATCTCTATCACAAATTCCATGGATATTCCTTCCCATTTTCACTCTCGGATCTCAAGTGGTTGTAAAAAACTATCAGAACCTGGAGCTTAGCCTTCACTAGAAAAAAAATGAGAAACTGAGATACTAATTCAATAATTATCTACCTTAAAGTATTTCACCAAATATTCCTCTAAACAACCATGTACATATTCCTTACATTGGGATGTACAACTAAAACATAAGAGTGAAACTCCTTCATAACCTCCTCATGCAATGTTACCCAAACCATCATCCATCTACTGAATAAGATGATGTGATTACCTATTTCATAGAATCCATAGGGTGGATCTATTGAGGATATACGTTCATATAGGAACTTAAATTATATATCTTCTAAATCATACACCCTAAAATGTTGAATAAGAAGAGGGGTAAACACCATCAACTAAAGATAAGATTGACCCCTCTCTTTCACTAGGGTCGGATATAGAGAATCCAATACCACATATTCTTCCTCCACCAGATGAGAAATAGACTTCCTACTAATATAAAATATCACCAAATTTCCCTTTATAGGAGTATAGACTATCTCAAAGTCAAATTCTTGTAAGAACTTCAACCATATTCTTTATCTTAGATTCAGATCTCTCTATGTGAATACATGCCTGAGACTATTATGGTCTTACTAAACAATAATACACTCTCCAAGAATATAGTGCCACCACATCCTCAAAGTGAAGACTAACACTACCTAAATATGGTTATGATTCGTGTAGTTATTCTCTTAGGGTATCAAATTCCATGACCCATATGTGATCACTTCATTCCTCTTCATCAGAATTTAGCCAAGCCTAGCTCCAGAGGTATTGCAATACACTACGTACTCCATGTCCTCCTCTAGTACTCTCAAAAAAGGATCATTGGTCAACCTCATCCTCAATAACTTAAAGGCTCTCTGAAAATGCATAGTAAAGGTAAAGAGAAACCCTTTCTGCTTTAGGGTGGTCAAATAGGATAAAATATTAGAGAAGTCTTAAACGAACCACATAAAGTACACCTCCAATCTATGAAAACTCCTTATCTCTAACACACTCTTGGGTGGATCCCAAGAAAGAACTACATAAATATTAAGTAGGTCCACAACTAATCTAATATAAAAAATAACATACCCTAGAATTTAAACCTCATGGATCTAAAAGTATCTCTTCATGATCATACCATAAGAATTATTCTCTTAAAGAAAATCTACAACCATCCCCATGTTCCTAACATGATCCTCCTCTAATATAAAGTAGCTGAGAATGTCATCAATTAAGAAAACCACAAAACTGTACATGTATGGCTAGAAGATATGGTTCATCAATGATATAAACATAGAGGGGAAATTCATCAGACTAAAAACATCACCAGAAACTCATAGTGTCTATAGTGACATCAGAATGTCGGAATCGGTATATCAACCTCGCAAACCCTCAATTGGTGGTAGCTGGACTTGATATCGATCTTTGATAAAAATATCATGACTCAAAAATAATCAGTGTGTTCATAAATTCTTGTAAAGTGGTACTTTTATTTATCATGTAATGGTTCATGGGATAATAATCAACACACAACCACAAGCTAGAATCTTCCTTTTTCACGAACAAAACTAGGGCTGCCTAGGGGGACATAATTAATTTGATAAAAACCTTCTCTTAAAGGTTCAAAAAATGAACCCTAAACACCCCGATATTGGTAGGTTCCATCTTATATGTTTCAAAATTTATCAAAGTGTTCATGTGGTGAAAGTTGATGGAATACTCTATCAGTCACCTCAGAGGTACTCTCGATATGTCCTTATGGAAGATGTCTATATAATACTACGTGACTAAAGGAACCCATATGCTTAATGATCCTATTGAAATAAGTGATAAACATTACAATTTATGGGTGATGGGTTTCATAATCCTTCTCAAAAAACCTACTCACTCCTCTATGATATCTCACTCTCCCATAAAGATGAATCTCATCTCATATATCTAATGGCATTTTACATATCTGTGGTAGAAGTTAATGAGGATTGGATCATGGAAAACCAACACATACCCAATATAAAAATATAAGGTCTCATCTTAGAGACGATAAAGTCTCATAAGAAACTCTCTATACCAATAAATAGCTCACACTACTGAGAGATAAGTGGTAACGAAGATGCATTCCCCATAAAAAACTTATGACAATGCTACTGGGATAAAGTATCAACCAGGAGATCCATCTCTCACACTAAGAGAAAGGAGATGAAGTAATAAATCACACTTGTTTCTACTAGTACTGAAGAAAGAGTATAATACACACATATCATACCTCTAATCATCTCGTGATTTGCTGGGTCAGAAGCATCCAAAGCCTGTAGCTGCCTGTGGCCTCGACCAACAACTCCCTAAGCCTGAAGTGGGCTGCCTAGTAGTGGTGGTTAAAGTATCTCATAACGTCATCCAGCACCATAAGATCCTCCTTCAGTAACCCCACCTACTCCTCTTCCAGCATCTCCTCCCTGGGGGATACCCTGGCCCCATTAGAGAGAACCCATATCAGGGCACTACCTCAAGCATGGTGGTCCATCCCTGATCTGCCTTCCCTGACCAGTGTATCTATTTGGGTAATCATGTTACATGTGAAATCACTCCTCACATTCATATAGTCTCCCAATTTTGGGATTCCCTATTCCTCTACACTATACCTTAGCTACATGACCACATTCCTAAGTCAAAGAATGGGTTTTCATCATATAAATCAACACCTATAATATTATAGCTTCTATGGATGACTCATCCCTAGGATTCCTATAGATGGAACCAGTCACATGGAATCTTACAGATAGGAAGATCTCCATCACTAGCACCCACTCCAATACTCCAGCATATGGAGAAATGCATAGGGGTATCACACTAGCACAAATGTCTCTTCAGAGACACTAATAAACATCAATTCATAGAAGTATCCATCTTGAATAATTTTTATGGAGTAATAAATAAGGTATGTGAAGCTCATAGTATACTCCACAATTGTCATCCCACCCTACTATAGATAAAAAATCTCTTGAATTTTAATGGATCACATGAATGAGGTGTATTACTCTTCATGAATTAACTTCAAGAATTTAGACCATGAAAATGTCGAATCATCATATGTCTGTGTGACTAGACTCTAATAGATCCCTACTACTCCACAAAATAAACTGGATACCAACACAACCATCTAATAAGTCGGGGTCCACACAAGCCTAATGACATGAATCACCCACTCAAGACAATCCTCTACTGCATGGGGATATGGCTCACCATGTAACCTCAGTGGCCTATAGCATTGGAACTAGATGAGTGCACTAATCCTATGTGTAACCTCATCATACTCTACTATTATAATCTTCTACTCGATAGTCTCGGGTTGTAATGAACCAAAATTTTATTAATTAAAATTACTCTTGATCTAATAAAATGTATTATTATATACAATTGTTATATAAAACATATGAACTTTATTGGTTTTATGTTTTTGGATTTTAAAATACTGTTAAGAATTGTTACCATTGCTAATATAGTCAATTAATAGCAATCACATGATTAGTATAAATATAAGGATTTAATAAATCTAATTTACTCAGAAAAAGGAAGCGATGACCTCATCCAGTAGAATTTATCCATACGAAGCCCATTTTTCAGAGCTCTAAAAGAAGGTAGAATCACCAGGATTCTCTCTTGACTAATCCCAAGATGAGATTCAACACATTAAGCTTGAATGAAATAACCTATGGAAGAAGTGGAAGTTACTAGAGATTACCACCCGGGCGATGTTATTCGAGCCGCCCCAAGAGTTTGTTACCATCATGCACCTTACCCTTAGGTCTTATGCGGGTGTTATAAGGGGTTACGTAACAATAACCTAGCACTATGATTATGTACATTATTTTTTTATAAAGAATATACCTTCATTTTATTATTGTTACTTAATAAATGTTTTTTAAATAACAAATAGTTTTTTAGTTAATATTTAAATTCAATTAAGAAATATATTTTGATGAATTAATGGTTTTTTAAATTAAATAATATTTTAACAAAATTTTATTACTAAATTAATTTTTATTAAATATAAATTATCGTATAATTTTTATGAATACAATTGTAATTTTATTAAGGTTTGAAAGCTTTTTTGTCAAAACCCTTGAATTTTCGATAAATGTCAATTTTTATTTTAAAAGTAAAAATTCAAATATTTAGAAAATTATTTATATAAAATGAATATTAATTTTGGAATCATGATGTCAAAATTATCCAACGGTGAATTTTCACAATTTTCTGAGACAGTTGAATTTTTGGGTAAAAATTAAATACCATTTAAATATATAATGTGTTTTATGACATAGTAATGACCCAATAGTGATATAATAAAATATTATAAAATTAATATTTGGAAAATATATGTTTTACCTGTAAAATAATGTGATTTTATATTTGTTTGATTTATTTACAATGCCTTAGTGGACCCTCCAAACTTATAAAACATTTTAACATTTTAAAACGATTTTCTTGAGAGTGTGACTCGCCTCCACATAAGAAAGACTAATATTTTAATAAGTCTGAACATTTCCCATATAAAATATTTTTTTACACTACACTTTGGAAAAACCAATGGGAAAAAACAATGGTATGGTTTGTTGTTTTGATTAGTTTAATGTGTAGTGTCCAAAACCTAAATAATAAAGAATTCCCTCTACTTTCCTATATAAACCCACTCAATATCCCATTAATCATCACTCAAACCATTTTGAGATCGACAAATCCATACCCTAATCTCTCTATAATCCTCCCAAGGCACCCTAAGATCCTAATAATCCTCTCTCAAGCCTCTCCCAATCCTTTGGTATCACAGTTCCAAGTAAGGGATTTCTTCATTTCTCATTTTTGTCCAAGTTTATTTATGTTGTTATTCCTTTTTATTTTCGATAAAAAATGTTGGAGTATGATTTATAACCTAAAGAATAATTCCCTACTTATGTTTGAATGATGAGATACCTCTTTCTCTCTCATTAATCTCTCCCATTTACACCTGTTACCATGCCAAAATTTCATAAGAGTTATTCCATTTCTCCTCTTTCTTCAAGTTTATTTATTACGTTGCACCTTCTATTTCCAATTTCCATATGTTGGGAAATGTATATATATGACCCCCTTACTTTCCATTTTATGTACATATTATGAGATACCCATTTATCTCTCATCAACCATTTTTATGAATTTTTATGTCACACTATTATGCTGCTGAAATTGAACTGCGATTTTCAAAGCCAAAATCATTGTGTAGTGAATACCATACCCATGTCTCTATCAAGGTTATTCAACATTATGCACATATACATATTGAATGGTACTTAAATTTATTTATTACACATTTCTTAATCATATAATCAATTATGATATTGAATGATTCTATATTATATGATCCATGTGGCACACTTATGCATGAAATGAAATGTTTATAAAGGGTGCACCCAAATAGCGCTCTAATGCATTGGGTAAAGAATAGTATCATGATAATCCATGTACAATTAGGGTTTAATAATTCTAATTCAAGATAAATTAGGGTTTAATCATGATAATTCAATTATAATGAGGTTTTACTCATGCTCCAAGTGCAATGAGCCTTAGATCATGCTAATATCATGTTAAATGTTTTTGTCACATCTTCATGTTATGATAATCATGTTATATCATGACTTTATGTTCATTTTTCTCTTATGATCCATTGATATTCCTATTTCCAAACATGTATTTTATTATTCATGTTATACCTTGTTTACTCCCTTACCGGGCTTTATAGCTCACCCTTTTTTTTATATATGTCCTCAGGTTATCCTATACAATGCTAAGTATGAAGGAATGTTGTGGTCATGTAAAAGAAGTTTTCAACAAAGATATTGTATTTTATTTTCTAAGTTGTTATGTAATGTTCCTAATTTTTCAATACATAAGAAATATCGATCCTCATAGTTCTATTAAGTACAAGTTTATATAATAAATCACGTTTAAGTTTGTAATAAAGAGTAGGGTTATTATAGTTGGTATCAGATGATAGGTTTAGTTATATTTGGGATTAGGATTATAAAACCCTAGTGAAATCCTTAAGGATAAGACTAAGTATAATAAAAACATCCCTAATTTTTTTTGAGTATAGAGTAAGTGTTTCATCAAGAAAATACATCCCTATTTGGATACGAACAAGTAGAGGTGGCTCTGACACAGAAGTATCTTGGGGTAAAACCCAAAAACACCACTTTGAGCTATACTCGAATTGGAACTGGTGCACAAAAACGGGCCTTACTAAACTCTTGGTTATGACACTCCCAGGGGATATGCTTTGGTAAATTCATAATCTTAGTACGTACCATTATTAAGGGAATAAAAAAATTCCCATAAGAATATATATTGGGAAGTAGATCCTGGATAACATAGATTGAAGCCTATACATTCATAAGTTAAGGAAATGAATGTAATTTATAAGTTATCCCTTTTTTTATTTGGGTTCCCCTTTATTTGTTACCCCTACCATTCCTTTTATTCCAGCCAATGGCTGGTAATAGGAGGAATCAGGCTAACAACCGATGCGAAGATCAATGTGATGACTATTCTAATGATATGCCCAATCCGATGGGAGCGGTAATTAAAAAAATTGTAACAATACTCTCTTAATTAACTCACATTTTGAATAGAAACATGGGTCAAGAGGAATTTACAACCCCCTAATAAATAACAAGCCCAAATCAAGAGCTTCATGATACAAAGTCCTCATACTTTTAATTGATCATCTGATCCCTCAATCGCTGAAAAATGGATCAAATCCATTGAAAAGATCTTCTCCATCCTTCAATGTTCCAAAAAAGATAATATTCTTATGGATGATTATCTTATGGACGGTGAAGCTGATCAATGGCGGACATTGATTAAAAATATGAATCTTGAGGAAGATATTGAGGTATTGGAATGGAAGGATTTCCAAAAAATGTTTTTTGACAAATATTTTCCATGCACCCTCCAACTTAAGATGAAAATGGACTTCCTTACCCTCAAGAAAAAAGACGATGAATCCATTGGAGCGTATGGGGAAAACTTCACAAGGCTTGTACAATACTCCTTCGGCTTTGTCGTTACCCCCGAATGCAAGGTTGACCGCTTCTTTGGTGGGATAAAACCTAGCCTATGGAAATCCCTGGCGATCTGTGACTTCGATAACTATGAGGAAATTGTCTGATGTGCCCTCAAAGTCAAAATGGAGATTGGTTAATCTTATGGGTATCATGGGGATAAGAAGTAAAAAATTGGACTTTAATTTTGGTAGTTCGATGGATAAATCCAACGGTGCTAAGAAATTCCAGCACCCCTCTTACCAAAGGTGTGGAAAGAAGAACCTCAGAAATTTCCTGAAGGGGACGAGGAAATGCTTTAGTTGTGGAAGATAAGGGAACCCATCCATTAACTATTAACAAGAAAAACCCACTGTTATGACAGAGGAGAGGAACACTCCGTTTGACTCCCAATGCATTGTTCATTGCTTCAACTACAAAGAGCCAGGGCACTTTGCAAATAAGTTTCCTAATCCAAGGGTTTTTGGAGGCAACCAACAAACTCCAAGGCAAGAAGGGTGAGTTTTTTCCATCACTACTACCAAATAAAACCCCGACAATGAAGTGGTGATAGGTACGCTAGTTATTCATTCAATAATAGTGAATGCACTTTTTGATTCTGGTTATATACATTCTTTTATATCACAAAATTTTAATAGAATAATCCCAACACTACCACAAATCATGGAAGTAGAGATGTTGGTGAGAACATAAAATGGGGGAAATCATTGCATCCCATGAATATAACTCCTCCCCTATCACAATTTGTGGATTGAACTTACCAGTGAACCTCTTCATAATCCCTATAGTGGAATTAGATGCAATTATTGGCATGGATTGGCTTTCTCTATATGGAGCCAATATAAATTTATGTGAGAGGGAAATCGCTCTCCATATAGAGAAGTGACCCCCGATTCTATACAAGTGCAAGGAGGAGGATGAATCTTCTTTATCACCATTATCTCAATAATGGATATTAATTCCCTATGAGCACAAGTATCTTGTTTGTACAATTGAGTCTAAGGAAGCAACCATCCTTGAAGACATTCCTATTGTGAGGGAATTCTCGGAAGTGTTTCCTAAGGAATTTCCTAGTCTTCCTCCTATAAGATATGTTGAATTCTCCATTGATCTTATACCTAGGGTGTTTCCAATATCCAAGACTCCGAATTGAATGGTTGTTTTGGAGCTTAAGGAACTAAAGAAACAACTACAAGAGAATATGGATAAATGGTTTATACACCCAAGTGCTTCACCATGGGGTGCACCAATCCTCTTCGTCAAAAATAAGGATGGGTCAATGCACCTTTTCATTGATTATTGTGATCTCAACAAAATCATGATAAAGAACAAGTATCCTCTTCCATGAATTGATGTCTTGTTCGATCATCTATGTGGAGCATAATACTTCTCTAATATGGATCTGGGGTCGAGATATTACCAAGTAAGGGAGAAGAAGGAGGATATCCCCAAGAATGATTTTCGTACAAGGTACGAGCACTATGAATTCATAGTAATGCCTTTAGGAATCACTAATTCTTTAGCAATCTTCATGGACTTAGTGAATGGAGTCTTTAGAGATTACCTCAACAAATTTGTGGTAGTCTTAATAGATTATATTATAATATAATAAAAAACCAAAGAGGGGCATAAGAAGCATATATGCACTGTACTAGATACCTTGCAAAAGGATAAGCTCTATGAAAAGTACAACAAGTGTGAGTTTTGGTTTAAGGAGGACGCATTATTAGGTCATATCATCACAAGAAATGGGATATCTGTGGATCCCTCCAAGACAAATGCAATTGAGGGTGGATGAGTTCAACATCTGTGATGGATATCTATAGCTTCCTTGGGTTAGCTGGATATTATCAATGATTTGTGAGAAATTTATCACGATTGTCAAACCATCTTACCAAGATAACTTGTAAGGGATTCAATTTTTCTTGGAGTGATAAATGCGAAGAGAGCTTTAAGGACTTAAAAAGGAGGCTTATCACTGTACCTGTGATCACACTACCCACAAGTGGAGAACGTTTTGTGGTATTTAGTGATTCTTTGAAGAAGGTTCTAGGTTGTGTGTTGATGATAAATGACAACTCATTGCCTATGCTTCAAGGAAATTGAAAGTTCATGAGAAAAAATATCCAACACATGATCTGGAGTTGGATGTAGTAATCTTTGCTTTAATTTTTTTTTTGAAATTACCTCTTTGGGGAGAGGTGTTAAATATACACAGATCAAAAAAGCCTCAAGTATATATTCACACAGAAAGAGTTGAACATGCACCAATGAAGGTGTTTAGATCTGATCAAAGACTATGACTGCTCAATCCATTACCACCATGGGAAACCGAACAAGGTGGTAGATTCTCTAAGAAGAAATAACCCAACAATTATATTATTGATGATAATTGAAAAGGATCCAATATTCTTATATTTGATGAATATAGACATGGAATCATAAAGAAGGGAACATCATCAATCCTTTCACAAATGATTTCTCAATCGTCTCTTTTGGAAAGGTTAAAGGATGCTCAAAAGAATGATGTGGTAATTTAGAAGAAAGTGGAAACTATTAGAAAAGGTAAATACTCAGAGTTCAATGTTAATGAAGAAGGAATTGTGAGATTTGGGTCAAGACTATGTGTTCCATAAAATCCAGAGTTAAAGAAAGAACTTTTGGATGATGCACATAGTTCAAATTTCTCCATTCACCCAGCAAACACAAAGATATATCGGGATCTCTGGGAGCATTATGATGGGATAACATGAATAAGGTGATCGTTGAGTATACATAAAAGTGACTAATATGTCAGAAAGTGAAGTATGAGAGGTATAAGTCTAAGGGTATGATGAAACCATTACCCATACCAACATGGAAATGGGAGAACATCACCATGGGATTTGTCACCAGACTTTTGAAGACATACAAAGGAAACAATTCTATCTAGGTTGTTTTATATCATCTTATAAAGTCTGTACACTTCATTTCAATTCAAGAGGATTTCTCATTGGATCAACAAGCACATATATACATCAAAGAAGTGGTAAGGCTGCATGGAGTACCACTATCTATTATATCCAATCGAGATCCAAGATTCACCTCTAATTTTTGGAAGAGTCTCCAATATGCTCTGAATACTGAGCTAAACTTCAGCATGGCTTATAATCCTCAAACTGATGGCCAATCTAATCATACAATCCAAACACTTGAGGACATGTTGAGATCATGCTCAATGGACTTAAAAGGAGTACGAGATCAATATCTTCCTCTGGTTTAGTTCTCTTACAATAATAGTTTCCACTCAAGAATCCAAATGACTCCTTATGAAGCCCTTTATGGGAATAGGTGCAGAACACTGGCATGTTGGGATGAAGTTGGGGAGAAAAAACTCCTAGGTCTAGAAATTTTTGAAGAGATGGTGGATAAGGTTAAGACCATCCAATAACACATTAAAGTTGATCAAAGTCGACAAAAGATTTATGATGATAATCACCGATGAGACCTAGAGTTTGATGTTGGAGACATGGTATTCCTTTTCATATCACCATGGAATAGGGTTATGAGATTTGGGAAGAAGGGAAAGATTAGTACATGGTACATTGGATCTTTTGAGATCCTTGATCATATTGGAGTAATGGCCTATCGACTAACACTCCCATCGAACCTTTCTCAAGTATATGATGTATTCCATGTATCACTCTTGAGGAAGTACATACCTGACCCATTGAATGTACTCAATCTATAGGTGGTACCATTGAGAATGACCTCTCCTATGAAGAGAATCCGGTGAAGATCTTAGATCATAAGGAAATAGTTCTACAAAATAAGACAATGCCCCTCATCAAGGTATTGTGGAAAAACCAAAAGTTTGAAGAAGAAAAGTGGGAATCAGAGGAAGTGATGAAGCAGAGTTACCCTAATCTATTTTAGTGTGGAAAAAGGAAAATTTGAGGGTGAAATTTCTTAAGGGGGGAAGATTGCAACGACCTAAACTTTTATTAATGAAAATTACTCTTGCTATAATTAACTTTCTTATTATGTAAAATGGTTATATAAAACATATGCACTTTCTTCGTTTTATGTTTTTGAATTTTAAAATACTGTTAAGAATTGTTACCATTTCTAATATATTAGTTAAACAATGACCACATGATTAGTATAAATATAGGGATTTAAAAATTCCAATTAACATAGAAAAAGGAAGTGATGGCCTCATCCAATAGAATTTATCCATATGAAGCCCATTTGTTGGAGCTTGGAAAGGAGGTAGCATCACTGGGCTTCAATCTTGACCAATCCCAATCCAAGATTCAACACATTAATCTTGAACAAAATCACCTATAGGAGAAGTGGAAGTTAATAGATATTACCACCTGATTGATGTTATCCGAGCCGCCCCAACAGTCTGTCACCATCATTTACCTTACCCTTAGGTCTTATGTAGGTGTTATAAGGGGTTATGTAACAAGACCCTATCACTATGATTATGGGTTTTATTTTTGTATAAATAATATACATTCATTTTATTATTGTTACTTTGTAAATGGTTTTTAAAGCACATAGAGTATTTTTAGTTAATATTTAAATTCAATTAAGAAATATATTTTGATGAATTAATGTGTTTTTGAATTAAATAATATTTTAATAAAATATTATTACTAAATTACTTTTTATTAAATATAAATGAACGTATAATTTTTATTAATAAAATTTTTATTTTTATTAAGGTTTTAAAGCTGTTTTTGTCAAAACCCATGTATTTTTTATAAATGTCGGTTTTTATTTTAAATGTAAGAATTCACATATTTAGAAAATTATTTAGATAAAGTTAATATTATTTTTGGAATCAGGATGTCGAAATTATCCAACAGTTATTTTTTCATAATTTTCTGAGACAGTTGAATTTTTGGGTAAAAATTAAATGCCGTTTAAATATATAATGTGTTTTATGACATCAAAATGACCAAATAGTGATGTAATAAAATACTATAAAATGGATATTCGGCCAATATATATTTTAAATTTAAAATAATGTGATTTTATATTTTTTGATTAATTTTACAATGCCTTAGTGGACCATCCAAGACTTAAATTTTTTTTAACATTTTGAAATGATTTCCTTGAGAGAGTGACTCACAACCACATAAGAAAGAATAATATTTTAATAAGTTCATACATTGGCCTCATAAAATATTTTTTTCCACTCCACTTTGGCAAAAAAACATGGGAAAAACCATGGGATGGTTTGTTGTTTTGATTTTTTTAATGTGTAGTGTCCAAAACCTAAATAATAATGAATTCCCTCTCCTTTCCTATATAAATCCACTCAATATCACATTACTATTTACTAAAACCATTTTTATCTCGACCAAACCATGTCATCCTCTCTCTATAATCCTCCAAAGGTTCCCCAAGATCTGGTTCACGCCCAAATTTACCCAAGAGAAGAAGGGTAGAACGGTCCTTGTAGTGTAGCTTGGGTTGTCGATTCCATAGAGACCTAAGAAGATACCTAAGATACACAACCTAAGGGATGGATTTTTGGCTATGAAGTGGCCAACTTGGATTGATTTTGGATGGGTTTTAAATATATCTAATAGATTTAAGTGGATTCAATTTAAAAGAATGAGTTGATCCTAGGTTATCACTCGGGGTGGATTGGACGTATTTTCTTTTCAATGATTTCAATTTCTTAAATTTGAGATGGGTTCATTTGAGGAGATAAAACAACATCATCACTTACTGGTTTAATTCCTACACCCTCTAATACTAATCACCTATACACTTGAAGGATCAAAGTTTTGAGCACTTCAAGGTAAAGGATCGTATTAGTACTTGAAGTGTGTGGCCTTAAATTCAACAAGGACGATGGAGTTTAAAAATCATCAAATAAAAATCCCAATTAAAGAAGTGATTATACATTAATTAGGTGATAAAAAAAATCCAATCCAGCCCCTTGCTACTCCCTTGTATCAACCCTTAAGTGGGTTATCCCTCCATTGATCCCATGGTTTCAATGGAAGCGGAATGTAGACTCATAAGGGAGGAAATGTAGAAGTAAAGAAAACAACAAAAATAAAATGATCACTCCACCGTTGTGTGAATAATTTCACAAGGGTTGGTGTGAATAAATTCACACCTTGATCCAACGGTATCAAAGTGACATTAATAACAATAGAATAAGAGTAGAAGAAGAACTTTTATTAAGAAAATAAAGTGAATTTAACAACTTACATGTGAAAGACAAAATTGAGGCAACAAAAATGCAGCATAACATTACAATTAAACAAAGCATCCAAGATCCCCAACTCCTTCACCACCACTGCCTTAAATAGGCATTTTGGGAGCCTTGGGTCGAACCACCAACAGTACAAAGCATCTTAATTAATTGTTCTAGGATATAGGTGGTGGAAAGCTTGTGGAATTTGGACTTTTCCACGTTTGACCCGAGGTGGCAGACAACTTTACATCACCGAACAGACGCGTCTGGAAGACCTTCTAGACGGCAGAATCAGGGTGGGACATAGAAGAATAAAATGGAGCTCCGGATGTCTTCTAACCTCCTGTAAAATTTGGGCCCATTTGGAGTTGTGGATCCCGAGATATTATCAAAGTAGTGGACTGTTTTTCTGGGCCGCAGAATCTGGCCCAGAATTTTATCTCTAACTTGGGCCGACTAAATGACCACCATGGCGGCCGAATTAGCATTAACTCCTGAATAGTGATTTGTTCCTATACATGTCTTATAGCATCCCACGAAATTTGGGATTAATTGGGCCTGTATGTTGGGCCCCACAGTCTCATCAGTGGGCTGGTGTCCAATCTGCCTTCTCCAGAATTGCTTCCTTTCATTGCCAAATATCTCCATCATCCTCCATTAATTCTCCATTGATCCCTGAATGAAACATGTTCATATTTAAGTGTAGATCAATTTCAAAAAATATCAAATTAAAATATGTAAAATTAAATTCCTTAAAATCAGATGAATCATTGGGTACTTTAAATGATGTTCAAAAATGTACCACATAATAGTGCATTTTAAGAAGGTATTACAATCATAATGTGAAATGGTGTTAAAAGTGTAAAATGCACTAAAATGGTGTTTATGAATAACAAAGAAAATGAAAATTATGTATATTAACAATGAATATTAGCCTCATTTAGTGTCTAATCACACCCCCAACTTGAGTTTTTCTAGTCCCGAGCAAAATATATCTCATCAAAAATGAAATTCGAATTCCCTTTTCTAAAAACATTTTAATACACACTGATCACCAAAAAACCTTATACCAAACAATCATGAAACCCATCAAAATATTTTAATACAAGATAGTTTCATAAGCAGATCCCAATCCCAAGCCCATTCCTTTGATCAAATCCATCATCATACTTCATCCAACTCAATTAGGTGTAATGATGTGTTGTGAATCACAATAGGTATGGGGGTTCATTTTCATTCAAGGGGGAAATCATGGAAGCGCTAGGTGGAATCACATTTAATCCTAATATGAGTATTCTTCATCCTTTTTTTTTGTTTTTTTTGCAATATTGCTATAGTAATTGAGATTGTAGTTAATCAAATTAACCCATGTAGCAAGACTTTGCCGATGACTCCCAGACTCAAAGGCCTTAGGGCACCAAGTGAAGCCCACATACTCGGGCATCGTCTCGAGTTAACTTAATCAAAAACAAAGTCATATTACCATAAATAGAGATATATTGAAAAACTCAGGGCTAGACAACTCTGGAGTCACAATCCCCAAGTGCCGAAAGCCTCGCATTTTATCAATCCATTGCTCTACACGCAAATTTTTATTTTTATTTTTTTATTTTTTTTTATTTTTTTAATAATTTTTTTTTAGTTTTTTTTTGAATACTCATATTATTCATAAAAATAAAACCAGCCTATTCTATTTATTATGGGACCCCAAAAATTCAAATTAGTACCCCACAGTCTAGAGGACGTGCATTGTGGCATTTTTTTATTTGGATGAAAATATAAACGATGAAATATCACATTGGACAGCCACACTTTCCAAAATCTATGCTCATGAAATTATACAAGGATTAAAATCAGAATTAGGGTATGCTAAATTATTTGATATTCAGTTTCAAAGTGTGCAATGCATATTACCATGTTCAAAGTTAAAGGAATTTTTCCTTCCATTTAATTATTTTTTCAAATCATTCATTTTTTTTGACACAAAACCATTTTTTTAATTTTATCTCCCCCCCAACTTAAAACAACACTGTCCCCAGTGTTTGAAGAAATGAAAAATTAGGAGTAGAGGCAGGGAATAAAAATTTAAAAATGAAATTGAAAATGAGGATTATGGAATGAAGTCACCTGGTGGTTGAAGTTTGAAGTTCTTGCCGCTCGAATTTATTCCTTTGATATCCATGTCGCTTGCAAAGTTCCCTAGTGGAAAAAGGAAAAAACAAAACAAACAAAACAAACAAAACAAACAATATATATATATATATTTATATAATAAAGGATGTAAAATATAAGAATATATATAAAAATTATAGAATAAGGTAGCACAAGAAGCTGCAGGTCAGTGGTAAGCGCGCGCCCCTGTCTCCCTTCGGTCCCGGGTTCGAGTCCCCGCGGCTTCGCCGGTTGTGACGGGGTTTGCCCCACGGCCTATGGCATGGACTTTTTTTTTGTATTATTATATATATTTTTTTCTTAACCTATTGAATAATAAAAACAAAATAAACTGATGATACATTGTCTTCTTTTTAAATTTCTGGGTAAGGTATTACTCAAGGATCACACCACGTGACACGGATGAATATGGTGCTCCTCTTTCGTACCCATCCATACTCATAATAGAAGAACAGGTCAAAAGTCTATTTTGTTATTTTTAGATATAAAAACGATTAAGTAATATTATTTGAAAAATAAAGATGATTCAGAAAGATTAGAAACATAAAAACCACGGGTTGCCTCCCGTGCAGCGCTTTGTTTAACGTCGTTAGCCCGACATAGATCCCAAATTTATCAATTTTTTCCTGGTTCATAGATTGGATCAATTAACTCAACATCTATTTCATGTTTATTGAATGATTCAACGAATGTTTTTAACCTTTGACCATTGACCTTGAAAATGTGACCACTTGTGGGATCTTGAATCTCTACTGCCCCATGGGGGAATACATGATGCACTATGAATGGTCCTGACCATCTAGACCTTAACTTTCCCGGATGTAAATGAAGTTTTGAACTATACAAGAGCACAAGTTTTCCCAGTTCAAAATGTTTGACCTTGATATTCCTAGATTGGTAGGCTTGAACTCTAGCTTTATTGATCCTTGAATTTTCATAAGCCTCCATCCTTAGTTCCTCCAGTTCATTGAGATCTAATTTCCTTTTTGTTCCGGCCAATGAGAGGTCATAATCCATTTTCTTAATTGCCCAAAAGTCCTTATGTTCAATCTCCACTGGCAAATGGAATTCTTTGCCATAAACCAACCTATATGGGGACATTCCTAAAATGGTTTTATATGCAGTTCTATAGGCCCAAAGAGCATCTAAGAGTTTCTCAGACCAATCTTTCCTAGAGGGGTTGACAGTTTTTTCAAGAATTTGCTTAATTTCACGATTGGCTAACTCAGCTTGACCATTGGTCTGTGGGTGGTAAGCAGTGGACACTTTGTGAGAAATTCCATATTTTTCCATGAGTGATGAGAATGGACGATTGCAAAAATGAGTTCCACGATCACTTATGATAGCCCTAGGAATTCCAAATCTAGAGAATATGTTTTCTTTTAGGAATCTAATCACAGTTTGATGATCATTGGATTTTGTGGGAAGGGCCTAAACCCATTTTGAGACATAATCAACAGCTAAGAGTATGTAGAGGTATCCCCGAGAGTTTGGGAAGGGACCCATGAAATCAATTCCCCAACAGTCAAAGATTTCAACCACTAAGATGGGAGTGAGTGGCATTTGATTCCTTTTTGTGATGGACCCTACTTGTTGACACCTAGGACAACTTTGACAATATGTGTAGGAGTCCCTTGAAAGGGTGGGCCAGAAAAGACCACATTGAAGAATCTTAGCAGATGTTTTCTTAGAGGAAAAGTGACCTCCACATGCCTCACTGTGACAGAATTTAAGGATGGACTCTTGTTCAGATTCTGGAACACACCTCCTAACGACTTGGTCAGGGCAGAACTCATAGAGGTAAGGATCATCAAACACATAGTTTCTAACATCATAAAGAAATTTCCTTCGAGCTTGAGTCCCTAAGAATTTGGGAATGACTCCTGTCACTAAGAAATTTGCTATGTCAGCATACCAAGGGCAGTCACTCATAGAGCATAGGTGTTCATCAGGAAACGAATCAGACACAGAGAGGTGATTTGAGTTGTCTTTGAATTCCATCCTAGAGAGGTGATCAGCTACAACATTTTCAACTCCCTTTTTATCCTTGATTGTGAGGTCAAATTCTTGTAAGAGGAGGACCCACCTAATCAGTCTAGCCTTAACATCTTGTTTTTGGAAGAGGTATTTTAGTGCAGAATGGTCAGTGAACACAGTGATGGGTGATCCTAAGAGGTAGGACCTAAACTTCTCTAAGGCAAACACAATAGAAAGTAACTCCTTTTCAGTGGTGGTGTAGTTGATTTGGGCATCATTTAAGGATTTGCTTGTATAAGCAATGACATAAGGAGTTTTATCACAACGTTGTCCTAACACAGCTCCAATAGCAAAGTCACTGGCATCACACATAAGTTCAAAAGGAAGGTTCCAATTTGGAGATTTCATAATGGGAGGAGAGGTGAGAGAGGATTTGAGGGTTGAGAATGAACCCTCACAGCTTTCTGTCCAAACAAATGGATCATCCTTTACTAAGAGAGAACAAAGGGGACGTGATATTGAACTAAAGTCCTTGATGAATCTTCTATAGAAACCAGCATGTCCTAAGAAAGACCTCACTTCCTTGACAGTTTTGGGTGATGGAAGGTGACGAATGATTTCAACCTTTGATTTATCAACTTCAATCCCCCTAATTGAGACCAGATGGCCTAGAACAAGTCCCTCTTTAACCATGAAATGGCATTTTTCCCAGTTTAGGACCAGATTTTTTTCTTCACATCTTGACAAGACTCTCTCCACATTCCGCAGACATCCCTCAAAAGTATCCCCAAACACAGAGAAGTCATCCATGAAGACCTCAAGAAAATCCCCTACCATGTCTGAGAAGATTCCCATCATGCACCGCTGGAAGGTTCCAGGGGCATTGCATAACCCGAAGGGCATGCGTTTGAAGGCAAAGGTACCGAAAGGACATGTGAATGTAGTCTTCCCTTGATCCTCTAGGGAGACCTCAATTTGATTGTACCCTGAGTACCCATCTAAGAAACAGTTGAAGGCATGACCTGCCACTCTCTCAAGGACTTGGTCAATGAATGGTAAGGGGAAATGGTCCTTCTTGGTGAATGAGTTTAGTTTCCTATAGTCAATGCAGACCCTCCATCCACTACTCACCCTTGTTGGAAAAATCTCTCCATCCTCATTGGTTATCACTGTGATTCCAGCATTTTTTGGAACCACTTGGATTGGGCTCACCCATTCACTCTCAGCTATGGGATATATGATACCAGCTTTCAACAATTTCAGAAGTTCCTTCCTTACTACCTCCATGAGATTAGGATTGAGTCGCCGTTGAGGTTGATGACATGGCTTTGAATCAGATTCCAGAACAATCCTATGAGTCCCGATAAGTGGGCTAATCCCAGGAATATCAGAAAGGGTCCAACCAATGGCTTTCTTATGCTTCCTAAGGACATCTAGAAGCATCCTCTCATGATTGGCTTCAAGAGAAGAAGAAATGACAATAGGATGTGTTTGATTTTCCCCTAGGAAGGCATACTTTAGTGCAGCAGGAAGTTCCTTCAATTCAAGATCAGGTTGGTTCAAAATTTCAGCAGAAGATTGGGACATTGGATCAAGATCAATTTCTTTTTTTAGAGGTTCAGATAGGATTGATTCCTCACATGTAGAGGTTCAGCTACTAGATTGGATTGATCAGATTTAGGGAAGGAATTTAGAGGGGTCTCTATGAAATTGGTTTCTTGAAAGGTTTCACTGATTGTTGGACCTAAGACTTCATCATAAGAGAAATTTGAAAATGATTCAAGCCAAGGAGATAAACTTCCTTTATATGAACAAAGGAAATCAATCTCATTCTGACTTAAACATTCATCAAATATTCCTTGATGTTCCATGGATTCATTATCAATGCTTCCTATCATGTTTACTTCATGAATATCCTCATCATCCCCTATTTGTGAGATTGCATTATAGATGTTCAAGTCTAGACTCATGTTCCCAAAGGTGATGGTCATGTTCCCATTTCGGACTCGGATAACAGAGTTGATTGTTGCAAGGAAAGGACGGCCAAGGATGATTGGGGTTTGTTCCTTATTTCCTAAGTTTGGATGGTTGTCAAGGACAATGAAATCAGCAGGGTAGATGAAGTTTTCAACCTTTACCAAAACATCCTTTAAAATCCCCTTTGGAACCCTAATGCTACGATCAGCAAGTTGAAGTGTGACAGATGTGGGTTGGAGTTCTTCTAGTCCTAACTGGCAGTACACAGCATATGGGATGAGATTGACACTAGCACCTAGGTCACACAAGGCCTTGAAAACTTTGCTTTCTCCTAGTTCAACATTGATGTAAGGGCAACCTGGGTCTTTCAACTTAGGAGGAATGGTCCCTTGAATGGTGGTACTCACATTAGCAGCCAAAAGGACTTGGTTTTTATGTGAAAATTTTCTTTTAAAAGTGCACAAGTCCTTAAGGTACTTTGAGTAGGAAGGTATGGTTTGGATTGCATCGAGAAGAGGAATGTTCAACTTGACTTGTGAGAATATTTCCCTCAACGTTTCACTCAGTTCAGGTTTGGTTTTCCCCCTCATGCGTTGAGGAAATGGTGCAGGTTGTGGGGTTGTTTGTTGAAGAGTTGTTTCTTTCACATTGTTATCAGTTTCTTCAGTTTGATCTTGTGGTTCATTTAAATTTTCATCCAAGTTTGAATCTTCAGGTGGGTTCTGAATTAGTTGTTCAGGTTTCTCAATTGATTTCCCACTTCTTAAAACAGTCACAGCCTTTAGTTGTTCATGATTTGTTTGAGCACAACTTGACTCTCCCCTTGAAGTTGAGGACGGCACCGCCTGAGTAGGCATGGGTGCCTTTCCTGTTTTTATGGTTTGAAGTTCTTGTTTTAGGGAAGATACCTCCGAGTTCATCCTCTCCATTTGTTTGCACAGTTGTTCTAGTAGGCTTTGTGGAACAGTTTGGGTTGGTGCTTGAGTAGGTTGGTTTATCCCAGGGGGATATTTTGGAGGTGGGATGGTTTGTTGAAAATGGACCGGTGGTTGTTGGTATTGGATAGGTTGGGTTTGGAACTGGTTATGGTTTTGGTAGTTCTGATGGGGGTATGGATTTTGTCCCTGTGGTTGGCTAGGTTGTTGGTTATCTTTCCAGCGGAAGCCTGGGTGGTCTTTGTACCTTGGATTGAAGGTGTTTTGGTATTGGGGCTTTTGAAAGTTTAGGGCATTGACTTCCACTGGGGGTCCTCCTAGAAGAACATCCTTGATGGATGGAATGGTTGGGCAGTTGTCTGTTTTATGGTCATGTTTGTCACAAATTGTGCAAACAAGGTCTACATTTTGGATTTCATGGACTTTCCTAAGGTCTATCTCTTCAACCTTCCTAGAGAGTGCTGCGAGTTTAGCCCTAAGGATTTCCTCTTCTCTAAGTGTATGAATTATAGTGGTTCTTTGTGGCTTTTCAGAATAAGGTGAAGTTCCCCAAGTTTGGTTTTGTTCAGCCAGACTTTCGAGATACTCGTAAGCATCATTTGGGGCCTTGTTTTTAAAGGTTCCATTACACATCATGTCAATGAATTGTTTGTTCCCCGGACCCAACCCTTCATAGAAAATTCTCACTTGTTCAGGTATGGAAAACCCATGGTGTGGAACCATGTTTAGGGTGTCTTTGAACCTCTCCCATGTTTCATAAAATGACTCTCCCTCTTTTTAAAAAAAGTTTTGGATTCTCTTTTTAAGTGAAATTGTTTTGTGATGAGGGAAGTATTTTTTGTAGAATTCTCTTTGCAGTTGGTCCCAAGAGTGGATTGATGCAGGTCTCAAGTTGTTTAGCCAATTTTTAGCTCGATCCTTTAATGAAAAAGGAAATAGCCTCATCTTAGCGGATTCTAGTTGATGTGGGGGACACATGGTTTCAACAATTTCGTTGAACTCTTTGACATGAAGGTATGTCATTTCTGACTCCATCCCATGAAAGGTTGGAAGGTGGTTTAGGACATGGGGTTTGAATATGTAGTTGGTGTCTCCTATGGAATTGTGTCTAATGCATGAGGGGGAATTGATCCAAGCTGGAGTGAGGTAGTCGTTCATGGTTTGATCAACTACATTCCCTAAGTTTGGAGCTTCTTGGTTTTGGTTTCCCATTTGATTCCCCCCAGGGTTTACAATTTGATTTTGTGGATGACCCTCCATTGGACTTGTTTCAAGTTCTGACTTTGGGGTTTCAAGAATATTTGAATCTGATTTAAACAATCCCTTAGGTGCACTTGACTCCCCTATCCTAGGATTTTCCACCCTAACTAGTCTGTTTGAGAAATCGCGGGTGTAGGCGGACATGCGCCAAAATAAAAGCGAGAAAGGGACAAGATAAGAGATCTTGGGTGAGAGTAGAAGAATGGAGGTGAGGAAAGAAGGTTTTTTTTTGGATCTAAGGTACTTACTTGGTCCCCGGCAACGGCGCCAAAATTTGGTTCACGCCCAAATTTACCCAAGAGAAGAAGGGTAGAACGGTCCTTGTAGTGTAGCTTGGGTTGTCGATTCCACAGAGACCTAAGAAGATACCTAAGATAGACAACCTAAGGGATGGATTTTTGGCTATGAAGTGGCCAAATTGGATTTATTTTGGATGGGTTTTAAAGATATCTAATAGATTTAAGTGGATTCAATTTAAAAGAATGAGTTGATCCTAGGTTATCACTCGGGGTGGATTGGACGTATTTTCTTTTCAATGATTTCAATTTATTAAATTTGAGATGGGTTCATTTAAGGAGATAAAACAACATCATCACTTACTGGTTTAATGCCTACACCCTCTAATACTAATCACCTATACACTTGAAGGATCAAAGTTTTGAGCACTTCAAGGTAAAGGATCGTATTAGTACTTGAAGTGTGTGGCCTTAAATTCAACAAGGACGATGGAGTTTAAAAATCATCAAATAAAAATCCCAATTAAAGAAGTGATTATACATTAATTAGGTGATAAATAACATCCAATACAGACCCTTGCTACTCCCTTGGATCAACCCATAAGTGGGTTAGCCCTCCATTGATCCCATGGTTTCAATGGAAGTGGAATGTAGACTCATAAGGGAGGAAATGGAGAAGTAAAGAAAACAACAAAAATAAAATGATCACTCCACCGTTGTGTGAATAATTTCACAAGGGTTGGTGTGAATAAATTCATACCTTGATCCAACGGTATCAAAGTGATATTAATAACAATAGAATAAGAGTAGAATAAGAACTTTTATTAAGAAACTAAAGTGAATTGAACAACTTACATGTGAAAGACAAAATTGAGGCAACAAAAATGCAGCATAACATTACAATTAAACAAAGCATCCAAGATCCCCAACTCCTTCACCACCACTGCCTTAAATAGGCATTTTGGGAGCCTTGGGTAGAACCACCAACAGTACAAAGCATATTAATTAATTTTTCTAGGATATAGGTGGTGGAAAGCTTGTGGAATTTGGACTTTTCCACGTTTGACCCGAGGTGGCAGCCAGCTTTACTTCACCGAACAGACGCGTCTGGAAGACCTTCTAGACGGCCGAATCAGGGTGGGACATAGAAGAAGAAAATGTAGCTCCGGATTTCTTATAATCGCCTGTAAATTTGGGCCCATTTGGAGTTGTGGATCCCGAGATATGATCAAAGTAGTGGACTGTTTTTCTGGACCGCAGAATCTGTCCCAGAATTTTATCTCTAACTTGGGCCGACTAAATGACCACCATGGAAGCCGAATTAGCATTAACTCCTGAATAGGGATTTGTTCCTATACATGTCTTCTAGAATCCCACGAAATTTGGGATTAATTGGGCCTGTATGTTGGGCCCCACAGTCTCATCAGTGGTCTGGTGTCCAATCTGCCTTCTCCAGAATTGCTTCCTTTCATTGCCAAATATCTCTATCATCCTCCATGAATTCTCCATTGATCCCTGAATGAAACATGTTCATATTTAAGTTTAGATCAATTTACAAAAATATCAAATTAAAATATGTAAAATTAAATTCCTTAAAATCATATGAATCATTGGGTACTTTAAATGATGTTCAAAAATGTACCACATAATAGTGCATTTTAAGAAGGTATTACAATCATAATGTGAAATGGTGTTCAAAGTGTAAAATGCACTAAAATGGTGTTTATGAATAACAAAGAACATGAAAATTATGTATATTAACAATGAATATTAGCCTCATTTAGTGGCTAATCAAGATCCCAATAAGCCTCTCTCAAGCCTCTCCCAAGCCTTTGGGATCACACTTCCAAGTAATGGATTTCTTCCTTTCTCATTTTTCTCGAAGTTATTTATGTTATTATTCCCTTTTATTTTCAATTAAAAATGTTGGGGTATGATTTATAACCTCCCCATAATTCCCTACTTATTTTTTAATGATTATAGACCTCTTTATCTCTCATTAATCAATACCATGTACACCCGTTACCATGGAAAAATTTCATAAGAGTTATTTCATTTATCCTCTTTCTCCATGTTTCTTTATTATGTTACATCTTCTATTTCCAAATTCCATATGTTGGGACATGTATTTATATTACCCCCTTAATTTATATTTCATGTACATATGATGAGATACCCTTTTCTCTCTCATCAATCATTTTTATTAATTTTTATGTCACGTTGTTATGCTGTCGAAATTGCACAGCGATTTTCCAAGCCAAAATCATTGTGTAGTGAATACCATACCCATGTATCTATCAAGGGTATTCACCTTTATGAACATATACATATTGAATGGTACTTAAATTTATATATTAAAAATTACTTAATAATTTAATAACTTATTATATTGAATGATTCCATGTTATATGATTCATGTGGCACACTTATGCATGAAATGAAATATTTATAAAGGGTGCACCCTAATAGCCATCCAATGCATTGGGTAAATAATAGTATCATGATAATACATGTGAAATTAGGGTTTAATCATTATAATTAAAGTTCAATGAGGGTTTAATCATGATAATTCAATTGTAATGAGGTTTTACTCATGATCCATGTGCAATGAGCCTTGGCTCATACTAATATCATGTGAAATGTTGTTGTCACATCTTCATGTTATGATAATCATGCTGTATCATGACTTTATGTTCATGTTTCTCTTATGATCCATTAATATTCCTATTTTCTAACATGTATTGTATTATTAATTTTATGCCTTGTTTACTTTCTTACTGGGCTTTATAGCTCACCCTTTTTTATGTATGTCCTCACGTTATCCTAAGCAATGTTAAGTACGAAGGAATGTTGTGTTCATGTAAAAGAAGTTTTCAATAAAGATATTGTATTTTATGTTCTAAGTTATTATGAAATGTTCCTAATTTCTCAAGACATTATACCTCTCGATCCTCAGAGTTGTCTTAAGTGAAATTTTATGTAATAAATCATGTTTAAGTGTGTAATGAAGAGTAGGGTTGTTATAGGGGTGATATTACATACCCGCTTAGAGGAATGATCCCTCAAGATGGCCCCTAAACTAATTACTCATCACTCATATGATCTTTATCATGATCCTAAATCAGTAACCTGGATAGATTTATTCACATAGGCATCCTAAAAGTAAACAATAAGTATAATGGTTAGATGGGTATATATATATATATATATGTATAGCTGACTCATGAAGGAAAATATGAGGTCTCAATCCTATATGATGCATGTACCATTGTTCCCTATATCCAATTTTTGGGTATGATGAGTCGAAATGTTTCTAATAAAATCCTTGGTGAATGGATTTTCTATCTTTCACACCAACACTATTTTCCTTGGCCTGAATTCTACAGTTGAGAAACATTGACACCAATTCCTTAATTTCCCAAGCAATCCTTATAAGGGGAAAAACTTAAAACACATTCCCAAGGTATAACTACATTTTATATCAGTCTATAACCACTTAAACCATTGAGGCCCTCTTGGATAGAATAAGACATGGTAGAAACAACCTCGTGCCCTCCTCTGTAGGCCAGGGGCTGGAGACAAGCGCCCAGAAGGCATAAATAAAATGGGAGGCCTTTTCCTAAATTACCTATACAGACACACCCAACCATCTATGTGCATAATTATAGAGTAATAATAATAATAATATATATTAAAATATATAGTAATAAAAATGAATTTAATAACAAATAGGAAATAAAAAATTTTATGAAATCATAATATGAGAAGAAAAGAGGGAAAATATACTATCAACCATTAATAATTTTCCAACAAGACAACAACTGGAAAGAAAGAAAATTGAGAGATCCAGTCTCATAATCTCCAAACCGTGACAATATTATGCGTTCTATGCACTATATTATCCCTATAATCCTCTAAAATGAAGGTCGGTCTATTATTCATCCTCATAATACATGACACGTGCGGGCAATGCCCATGAAAGTGTGAGTATATAGATACCCAATAAGATTCCCTGAAAACTGAAGATGGAGCTATTGAGGACACAATAGAAGTATTCATCTCAAGCCAAATAAAGAGGGTAACCAAACCCAAAATCATTGATATGTGCTAATATAAGAATCCCATATAAGGGAGAAATGGAATCACCATCTCACACCCAACCCCGGATGACGAGTCTTCCTATAGCTTTAATGGTCATTCATCGATGCCCAACATCACATGTGTCTTTTTAAAGAAGTCACGAGGAGGGATCTAACCTCTCAAATACTCTATAGACCAAGGTAGTGAACTTCTAAAAATATAGAGGACCAATTACCTGGTAAAATAGGCCGATACCACTCTATATATAGAGGACCCTCACTCATACAGGGGAGTACAATCTCTATATTTTTGTACAAAATATAGAGGACCAACACCATGGGGCGACAGGTGAGTTTCATCCTCAATGATGGAGTATTAACTCCCTGGTGTGATAAGGAAGTACCTCCATTTCCTATATAAATTATTATAGAGGAACTTCACCCTAGTACAACAAGGGGTTACTGTCTCCATGGATGAGGACTAATTCCCTAGTATTATTGGGGAGTACAACCTATACCCGGAATAAGGAGTATGGGGGTACCCACACCTTGGTGTGATAGGAGAGTACCACCAAATTGTATATAGGACCCATACCCTTGTACAATAGGGGATTACTACATTTATCTAAATAAAGAATATGGAGGATGTACACCATGGTATAATAGGGGAGTACCCTCTCCATCTAAACACTATGATGGTTATACCTGATCACTGCCATCATCGAGCATAGCCTAATGAAGCATCACATTTCAAACATATAACATCATTTATCAAGGTCCACTATAATGGAAAATATCTTATTCTATTTGAAAAAACACTCTAGATAAGATACTCAAGGGCCATAATATGATTAATGATGAAGTAGATACGAGAGGTAGATGTTGTATATGAACATACATGGCATTGTGGGGGTCTAAATGGTGTGTGAACCCATCTCATTTCCTATAATTATCTCCCATGAACATGGATCAGTGGCTATGTTTCCATGCATGGTGTGTATGGGGACCACACACCTGTCTCAACCACCTAGGGTCTACCCATGTGCTCCTAGTCATGCCCGTGTCTATCAGGCCATGTCGTGTACCTTGAAGTGTACCTAGTTGTTCTTAGTTACAAGAAAAATAAAATGTATTCCTATTCATTTTGTGTACCTAGTTATGTATCTATCCATGAAACTATCTATTCTAGGGTTCCATAATAGACCCATGTACTCCCAAAGTTCACAGTGTGTATTCCTACATGGGGCCCTAGACATGCACAACTGGAACATGGTATAGCCACCCTAGGAGGGTCACACAAAATGTGTCCCAACCACATGTATTGTAGCCATTATCTTTTCCCCAAAACCATTTCCACCACATTTGGGTGACTTTATAGCCTGTGTTTATCCTAATACCCACCATTTAGTTATTTTTTTCATAAAGATAGAACTATCACAAAGCTTCCATATCCATAGCCTCCACTATGATTCTCACTTGTTGACCACCCAAAACTGGTGGGAAAATCCTCTGATATTTGATTATGGACCTTCGTTATCCAGAAACAGGATCCATATCTCCCGTTGTGGTCTTCTCCCTATCCTGCACGCCTCATGTGCCACTTATATTGCTAATTTGGATCCCAGATCCATGAAGATATCACCACTGCCTATAATCCTCTTGGATTCATCTGAAAAATCCATATTTGGTTGATGTGCACACATACAAAATTAATATGGTGGTTTTTTCATTCTTCAATACTCCCAAAAATAGTTGAATCAGGACCCCATGTTCCAGTGATAAAGAATGTGAAGAACATGTGGGTGAAAGGCATAAGAACAAAGGTGATATAATAATTTTCCATGTGTTATTGGACAAAATTTGCAGAATAAGGTATTTATAGGGGTGATTTTATGGTGTAGAAAATAAAAAAAATCAACCATTTAATTTACCATAAACAGTCTAATGTAAAGGGATAATAAAATTTAGATTAAAATTAGAGTACTAAAATCCATGATAAAAATTTTAATCAAGGGTAGAAACCACAGTTGATGATCCCTAACTTGATTTTGGACTCATCATTAGTAAATAAAATGTTTTATTATGATGTGGATTATTTGTGGTGTTTTCTATCTATCAATAAACCTCGATCTGATTTACATTTATCCTCTTATTCTGATTCGCCAAAGAAAAATTCTTATAATCTCCTCTCAAACTCCTAGGGTTATGTAGTTGGCCCTATAGAATTCCCATAACATACTATTTAAAGAGTAAATTTTGTAATGGGTATTAAATGAATTAAATAAATAAACTATTTACTTAATCCACTTAACTTACCTACCAATGGATACCTTATCAGAACATCTAACGCCGACCAACATTATTCCATGCCTATGGTAAACCCATAGTTATATATTCAAGCATGATCTCATATTTCTGACATGATAATCCTTTCAAGAGTTATTCCATTATTTATGAATAACAGTGTGCGTGTGATATTAATCTATTTAGTATTTTTAAAATATACATTCTAGGCTCACTAGGGAACATAATTACACATCGTCTCAATACCTACCTCTAAAAATATTTCATAATATATTTCAATGTCTTAAAATGACAAACTAGAGTCTCTACATAATTACCATTATGTTTAAATAGTAATATTAATATTTTTTTTTCATTTTTCGTTAAAATCGGTGTTGCATGTAATGTAAGCTATCAAATAATTTTACATTTTTAAAAAATATTTCATAAAATCTATGGGTGTTACATTCTAAACCCATTAAAAATAATTCCTCCCTTGAAATTACATCACACCAATACAAAAAGATGAGGATTATTATGCCTCATCATTTCTTCAAGTCCCTATATATATTTCTATAAAAAACCCTTCTTCAAATACTATATGGATGGAACACATACATGGTTCAAGAGCCTTATCTTTCCATCATGATCAAGGTTAAACTCTGGAAAATTTCTAACTATCTTTCACATATCTACATATTCCTTCTACTTCTATTTAATATTCAACTGGATAGATGATTGAATATTCAATCGAGAAAGATATTAATTATCCCCTTCCATTAGGATTTTAAGATCCATATTTTTTAATTCTAGAAATATTTAATCTTTTATGATCCTCATCATGGATAAGATAACATGATACATTCAACTCAAATCATCACCCACCTTGTTCTCTTTCCCACTGTAGTAATTTATTGAGAAATCATAATCATTAATCACCTCTAAATATCTTCTTTGATGCATATTAAACTCCTTCTATGTGAATATATACTATAAAAAATATTTATCGGTATATATTTCACACATTTATCTATAAATATAATTCCTCCATATTTGTAATGGAAAAATTACTACATCTATCTACAAATCCTAATTTACATAATATTTCTCATGAACCTACAATTTTTGTGAGACGTAATCTATAATCAATTCATTATCCATAAGAACACATCCTATTCACTTCATGGATGCATCAATATAAATTACAAACTCTTATCCACTACATAATAATATGAGCACAATTAAGATGACTAATATTCCCTTTATTTCCTTGAAATATCCCTCACATTATTCTATCTTGAGGAACTTAGAACCCTTCTAAATTAACTTGGTCAGTGTATTAGATAGTCATGAGAAATTTTACATAAGTTTTTGATAATATATAGATGATCCATGATAACTATGGATCTTAGTCACTGTGGTTGGTTTAGGCCAACATTCAATACCCTTAGTCTGTGAAGAATCTTTCGATATACCCTTTATTGGGATTATATGACCTAAAAAATGAATCCTTTTGCAGCCAAAATTCGAATTGTGTAAATTTTTCATATAGATTATCCATTATTATGGTATTTATTATAATTATCAAGTGATATTAATGCTCTTAATTTCTCTTTTAATAGATAGGAATATCATCTGTAAAGACTACCACAAACTGATCAAGGTAATCTATAATGAGTTTATTCATTAAATCCATGAAGATAGACAGGGAATTAGTTATAATGAATTGAATGACTATATATTCATAGTGAAGATTCCATTTATGAAATGGTGTCTTGGGTATATCGTCATTCATGAACCTCAATTGATGATATACAAAAAGAAGGTCAATAATGGATATGTATTGAGATTTATATAGTTGATAAAAATGTCATCATTACGGGGTAGAGGATACTTGTTCTTATTTTTGATCATTTTCAGCTCCCATTAATCATTGAAAAGTCACATAAATCCATTATACTTAAAAAAAAGAATAGGTGCACTCCATTTTGACTTAATTGGACAAATGAATCCATTATAAAGGTTTTCCTGATGTTTCTTATTTAATCCATTCAACCTAATCGAGACCATTCCAAAGGAAGTCATTAAAATTATTGTGGAAAAAGGTATGTACTCTATTGAAAACCCAAATTCATGATTCATTTTAAGACATGGGAAATTATTCCATAAATAAATCAAGAAATCTTGGAAAATAGATATACCATTGATGTCAATTTGCACCCTAACCATTTGAGATAAACACCCCTTATGAATGGGGATCAGGACCCATAAAATTGATTCGATCTCCATCAGATGTTCATCATTATCATCACATTGATATAAGATCATAGGTTGGATTAAAATATCAAAAATGACTTACCATCCTTGAAAATTGTTGTGGGATTTATTTAGAGGGAGAAAATCCATTCCAAAGATAATATCAAATTCAACTACAGGAAAAATAAAAATATTTCCAAGAAGCACATTACCATAAATGTCAACTAGTGACAAATCATATACATGAGGTGAAATAATCATAACATTAGGGGTTTTAAATGATAATTATTTATCTAATAATTTGGTTTGGATCATGATACCCTTATAAAATTCTTAAAATACAAATTAATGGGTAGATACAAATTTAAATAAGAAATTTACAGGTCTAGAGTTGATGGTATGTGTACCTTTCATGAATTTTTTGTCACACCCCTCATTAGAAATAGTGATCACATGGGATCTCACCTTTTCCCTTGTCTTAAGAGGTTACTGACATAGATCATCATAATTAACCTTCAATTTTGGGAATTGGTTAGCATAGTTCCCATGATCCTTTCATTTTGAAACATAGGTTTGTGGTTGGTTCATTCTGTGAAGCTTTCTCTCTATTCTCATTTTTAGATAACTTCTTCCCATCACTTCAAAAATCAATTTCTTGATGGCCTTCCTTCCAACAGAAAAATAATTTACTAGTCCCCTTAAGAAAATTTTCTCATTATTTAATTCCACAAATTGATCATGATGGAATGATATTATTATTATCTCAATGGTATTTATAGTTTCCATTGAACTCCATATACCTTTTCTTGTCAAACTCATGAGATTTAAGGGTAACATAAATCTCTATTTCCATCATGAGAGAACATAGAATGATTTATTCATAGATAATTAAGTCCCTTTTAGTTAATTACTTTATTAGAATTAGATTTAATCTATGAAATAATGGATCAACATTACATTCATGTTTGATGATAAAGCCAGAATCATACCTCCCATATATTGTAAAATTTTCCTCATAGGCACCAACATATTCATCATCCTTTTACTTTAGCTCAAAGAATTCATTCTCTATTTTTATACAAAGGATAAGATGGGAGTACTTATTGAAAAATACGATATTAACTCATACCACTCCATGGATTTAATTTCATCATTTTCCCTTATATTCTTGATGAGAGTCCATCATTGAACTACTTTACATTCTAAATAATAGACAACCAAAATGACTTTTTCATGTTCTGAACACTAGAGAATGGAAAAATTACTTTCATTGGTACTAATCCATTATATAACAACTATATAATCAATATAACCACTAAATATTGGTGTATTTTTTTCTCATCAAGGACTCAATATAATTTCATTCCTTGATTTTCTTTTTTGGAGGTTTAGAATGATTCATAGGCTGAGAAAGTTGGGTGAGCATAGAGACATCAATTTTCATTCCATCTCCCTTAATGTTTGGCTGATCAGGAAGACAATAATTTTATTCCCTTTCTTACTCAAAATTAAAATTGTTCCTTTGGTTTCTAAACATTAACTAAAACTAAAAATCATAGTGTATGAAACAATAATAATAGTGGGGAACCACATAATGTAGAAAAATAACTTATAGGATCTATAAATAAATAAACCTTGTTTTTAATCTATGAAACCTTAGGGTTATCGAATTTCATTCATAGTAATCATATATTTAAATCATTCATGATGGTTTGTAAAGTGTTAATGAATTTACAAATAATATCCTCAGGGAGTGTCAAACCAAGTGTGAATTATGTCATGTTTTCTTGTACTAAGTGATGATCGAGTCAAGCTCGATGAACCCTTTTTAGTGTTATTACACCTAAAAACCTCTATTATAGAGCCACATACACATGTATTATTTTTATAGGGATTAATAATCATTTAAACCACTCACTATATCATTTTCTAAAACTTCAAAACATTTACCTACACTTTTACTCATCCTTATAATTAACATTATAAATATCATTAGAGTTTTAACAAATGTTTTTATATCCTAGTCCCAATGGTTAACTAAATATATCCTCTATTACCAAATGTAACAACCCAAACTTCTCAAACATAAATATTATATCTAATTATATTAATATTCAATACCCGACATAATGATCCAAACTAGAATATTTTGGGTCTAGTGCCTTTGGAAAAATGAACACATAAACAACTCGTCCATAATTGAGCTACATCATCTCCCACTATGTTCTTCAGAACTAGTAAAATTATTATACATATCATACATAATACCTTTAACTATATCATAGGGAAAGGAAGAATGATAATGGTTTATATAAGATGTTTAGTAATGGTAAAAAAGGTAGATATCAACATATGAAGAGAATAAAGGTATGATAATATGATAATAACATTTTAAAATAATACCCTACATATCATAGATTATAAAAATGAGTAATGGGAAAAATCTTGGAAGTTCGTAAGATGTAATTTATAATGGAATCAAAGAACATAAATTTTGAGAACATAACATTGGAAAAATTCATAGATTTATGGAATATACATGAGCATCAAAAATCATTTCATTAGTAGTTCAAGGCCCATTTACAAGACTATCATAGTGGAGTGGATTCACTCTCCAAACCAACATATATTCATGGTTCACTCCCAAGACTATCATAGTGTATATAGTCCCTTACAGAACTGGGTTCAATCCCCATTCTAGTAATTTTTATATAATGAGACATCAATAATTACCCAATACATTAGAGGGAGATACATGACCCACCCATCACATAATGAAAATAATAAAAATGTGTTCCACAAGATCATAAAAAATTCATCAAATTTAATACCATGAATATAAATGGGTTTCATATACATTAAATCATAACTTAAATTATTGAAAAGAAATAGATTTCATAATCATTTCATCATTCCATCAACACATAAAACATGTAAAAAAGTGGGTTTCATAAGAATTATGTCATAATAATCATAAAACATTAAGAGAGAATATGAATGGTATCCTTGGATCATATCTCTAGTAAATAATATGTAAAATTAAAGGATGTAATATTATATTGAAAATTATTTTGAAAGAAAAATTACCTAGAATGTTTCTTGAGAAAAATATCCATTCATTGGAAATAATATTTTAAAAAAAATGAAAAAAATATTATTGATATCATTTTCAATGAAAATGAACTTGAAAAAATTATAATGTATGATTAATAAAAATAGTCTCCATGACCTTAGTAAATTTTCGTTCATGCCATACACATTAAAAAAATGAATTATTTCACATTTTTAGTAAAAGATAAACGAGCCTTGTTTGGAAATTGACATTAAGATTAAATTAAAATAATTTTGAAAAAATTAAATCATAGGTAATATTTTCATTAATAAATCATTTTTACAATATTTAAAAAAATTAGATACTTTTTTAGAAAACATGGTTATGGAAGAGAAAGTGTTTTCGATTGAAGAGAGAAAAAGATGATTTTTCTTATGAAAAATAATTTTGAAATATTGAGTACATAAAAAGAGAAAAATTAATGGAAAAAATTTATTATCTATAAATAACTATATGAGATGAAACTTCATGAGTTTCTTGAATGATATCTAATAATATATCATAATTGGAAACATATTCATGAGAAATCCTGATAAACGATGAAAATGTGTCATAAAACCCATACAACATTGGTAAAATTGAATCCTAAACCCCATTAAATAATAATGTTAATTTAATATTAAATTATCAGGATAGAAAATAATTTCATTATATTACATGGAAAAGGTGCTTTATATACACATCATAAAAGAAGATATATGCATAATATCACATATATATTAAAGAGAGAAAATTGAGACAAAATTCCCTTACCATAAGTCTCAAATTATTTCATGCACATTCATACCACATGTATAATAAATATAATTTTATTATAAATCTATTGAATAGCCATAATTATATATATCATACCATATATGTTTTACTTATGACCTTTTATTAATAATTCCATGTGAAAGTCATGTTTCAAGCAATAACTACTTTGTTTTTCTTATATGTTTTGATTTGTTATTTTTTTCCTCTTACTTTGATCATGGTTATAAAATCAATAAAATATCAAACATGATATAAATATCACATATAGTCATTATATATGTATTTAGTACAATTTATAAAATTTATATATATAAAATTAAATACACATTTCATGGAGACGGTAGGCCTTATGTACTCATTAACTCTATTTCCATTTTTTCAAATGATTGAATTAAAGTAAAGAAAATAATATATTACCATTAAATAATATTTTTAAATCATATATATTATATAATTTTGTTAAAGACATATTTATTACCTTTCATGTAAAGTGTAAAAGAATCACATTGCTTTGTATGGGTATAGTCCACCATTCACATGAGCGACATTATCGTATTCCCACAGAATTGAAAGTAAGATGATAAATGTTATATAATAATTAATAAAGTATAATACTATCATAAATATAATATATAAACATTTAATCTTTCATTATATCTAGAATTGAGAGGTGGTTATGGACAATGAATAACATTGCTTCACGAGGAGGAAGTTTGTCGTACACATGAAAGAAGATTTCTTATCCCATTTGATTGAAGTGGACATGGTTATAGGTCATTTTCTTAACATAAAAACATATCAATACATGGAATATACTAGGGATATTATATCTCTATGTTTTAATAATAATTTTTGGAGGTGGGGGATGAAATACAATAAAATGGACGGTTATGGATGTTACCTCTTCTTCTAAAAACTTCTTTTGGTTTGTGCCAAAATTCTTCCTAAGATGGATTCATAAAAAACAAGTCATCTAGTATGATAAGAGATAATTAGGGGAGATATTTGAACTATAAATGGATAACCCAAATTGTTTTGGAATTGTGAAGTGGATAGGAGAAGGGCCCTCCTTTTATAAGTGAGGTGAGTGCACTACTGGTAATTGGATTATTTGTGACAAGGTCCAGTCGCAAAAGGTCATTTACGACGGGACCCCGTTGCAAATCACCCATTGTAGAAAAGGGTGTCGCAAAAAAATATTATTTGTGACGGGATGTGGACCCATCGTAAATAGTTTCCATGAGATTATTTGAAAAAAATAGTATTTGCGATGGGCTATCACAAAAGGGCCCGTCGCAAAAATCTTAAAAAATGTAAAAAATAAAATTGAATAAAATTATATTATTAATAAAAATAAAATAATATTATAAAATAATAATAAAATAATAATATTATTATTATAAATAATAACATTATTAATAAAATAAAAAAATAAAAATAAAAAATAAAAAAAATATTAATAATAATAATATAATAATAATAATAATAAAATAATATTAATAATACAGTAATAATAATAATATTATTATTAATGAAATAATAATATTAATATTATTAAAAAAATAAAAAAATAAAAAAAAACCACAATATTCGTAAAAATATAAAAAAATAATTAAAACAAAAAAATAAAAAATAATTAAATAATTAAATAATAAAAATAATAAATGAATTAAATAAGGTAATAAAATAATAAAAAATTCAATAAATAATGAAAAACTAAATAAATAATAAAAAATGCAATATTTGTAACAATATAAGAAATACACTGTATAGAAATGTAAATAGTTAATATTACAAAAAAAGTTGCATTCAAATGTTTTATCATAAAAAAATATATATCACTAGGGGGTCCTTTAGAGGAGATGGAGGAGATTATAGAGGGAACTCCAACCCTAAACCATGAGTCAGACATCGCATGTGCTCCATCTGCTCACGCTGCTGCTGCTGCCATCGACGCATCTCCTCCTCCTCCTACTGCTATCGTCGGAGCTCTTACTGTTGTTGTTTATGCCATGGGTGCATCTCCTGCTATTTCCATTGACACATCTCCTTCTGCTCCCTACGTATACTCTCTATAAGCTCACTTTGACCTCATAGCTACTCATAATACTGTGCAGCAGATGATGATGACTTTCCACAAGATCCTCTCGAGCTAGACACCAACATCACAGCAGCACCATAATAACTCTCAGGCGTCAATCAAGATCTGATGCTAATAACTCCACCTTTATTGAAGGAATAACAGGTCTCCAACATCCATGCTGCCTCATCAAATCGATGGGCACTGGTCCGACCCTCAGTCTCAGCCTAACTCTTAGTCTATGTATGAGACTTTACAGCCTCATATGACTCATTTAATTGCAATTTAAAATTAAAATAGTTAAAATATTATTTCTCATTAATTTTAAAACTTAAAAAGAAATTATACTAACCACAAAATGATGTTAGAGATCGCCTATAATCTCTCTAGTGATCAGATCGCTGTACATCCTCCTATAAATGTCAAACTCCATAACATTGGGCTATTTGAATCCCTATTTGAATATAAAATAATCCATTACATTTAAAGTTATATAAATTATTTAAAAAAAATCACTTACCATATGTTTCCTATGTGTACTGAATGTATGACTACCATCTCAATGTGTCACCTCCTGTCTCTCCCAATTTTGTTGACCTACCAATGATCTCCTCTGAAAAAGTACACCCAACCAGTGTGAACATAATCCATCCCAAACCTAAGATGAAATGTAATCAGGTCAGTGGTCATGACAAGACTCATCAAACTTTTTCACTCCTACTTTTTTCATTGATTTCCTTCTCAAATTTTTCAAAAAATGATGGAAATGCTCACACATAAACCCTTAACATGCCTTCCAGATAGCGTCATGCATGCTCTCATTTATATGATACTATAAACCCTAAAAATAATTTATAATATCAAGTTATTAATTAAATAAATTTCAAAATAAATATTATTTATTTACATACCATACAATGATCGAACATGTAGTGCTGAACATCAATGGGAATCTCATCCAATGTGACCTATGCTTTAGAAAAATAATTGCACAATATATCACTCTCATGTCCAACAGCTATATGAAAAAAACTATGAAAAAAAGAAAAAATAATCAAAAAATTAGTATATAAATAAATTAATGAAAAATAACTAAAATACATAGGTAAACATACCTTTGCATGCATGGATTAAAGCTAAGACTTGGACGTAGCTCGAGGATAGGGTCAGGAATCATCAATTGAATAAGACCATGACCCATTCGAGTACTCCCTAGACTTCCGACTATCTAAGGGTCTGATGATCCAACATCCTACTTGTCCGAAGGTAGATCATCCTCCTACAAATGATGAAATAGTTCCTCATCCATCTAAAACACAAAATGACTATTATTAGAAAATATTTGAAAACAAATATTATATATAGGTATATATTATATATAATTATAATTAGCATTTAACTATGTCAATGTTCATATTCATCCTCATATTTATATA